>CM030369.1:155017036-156220999 GCA_003604175.2 Clonorchis sinensis | reverse complement strand
CAACCCCCCCCCCACTTAACAGTCCACTGATAGGGCTGTATTTAAGCACCAGTTTATCACCTCCCGTCTCCAATGCGCAGCTACCTACCCCACCTCCCTAAATCATCGGTGGACGAAACCGTAGCAGCTATAACCACTGTGCGACAAGTACGCAGTTCTTACAGCTGATGATGATGATAGAATCAAAGCGGTATATCCCTGAATCTCAAGGGACGTGTGTATTAGCTGTAGCACCCTTTGGGTGCCTAAATGCCATGCCACGAGAAGCAAGCACGAAGGCTGGGATACTGCCAGGTTGCCCAAGCCGAATCAGGGGAATTCGAGTGGTAGAGGTTGGGTGACGTGTGTATCAGGCTACAGTGCGGGCTGTTTTCTTGTGTGGCTGTGAGACTTGGCCTGTTCAAGCAGCGGAACTGAGGGGTCTTCAGGTGTTCGACAGCCGTTGCTTCAGAACCATGTTACGTGTGGGGTGGTGTCGGTGAATCCGTAACGAGGCAATTAGAAAGCGAGTGTTCGGTTGTGCAACTGGGACTTCCATTGAAGAACGTGTCCAACGTCAGAAGCTGTGTTGGTTAGGCCATGTATTGCGTATGCCGAAGAGAGTGCTGTTTTGGTGTCCACTTCAGAGAAGTGGTAGAGGGGTATGAAAGAGATTGTGGAACGTTCGGGTGCTACTCGCCTTCCAGGATGAGGACTGCGTGATCCCCACTGCGCCTGGTTGGACATTGCAGGATATGGCTACTAATTGATGTTAGTGGCGTTCTTGTCAGTTTTTATCCAAATTGCCTGAATGAGTGCCTGGGAATGATTGTAGTAAGCCAGCACCAAGTCTCTTCCCCGTCCATCTTTATTTTTTCCTTCACACTTAGGCTTTCAAATAAATCATTGTTTTTTTCGACAGAGAGGAATCAGTGTTAAGCATTGTTTTGTTGTTGATGTTGATGACAGAGTTTAGAGAATAATGTACTTTCATCCGAACCGCAACTCTTTTTCCATTTTATGCAGGCAGCCGCGGGCATACGTCTTGCGGGCAGTTTTGGTGCATCAGGGTGAATCCATAAACTCCGGTCATTATGTAACGTATCGAGTGTGGAGAAAGCGTGACCCTAGAAGGTCGGTCAGAGAACCCGTCTACCTGCGGTTCCTGCGGTATATCACAACATCGGTGTCCAATTTTTTCCACGGTATTCCAAACCGTACCGTGCGAAGCTCGTCACCTTGGATCTTCACCTCAGACGCTCACGTCTTGCGAGTGTCAAGCGATGAGGTGCGCTCAAGTTTGGCATATCTGCTTTTCTACGAGCGCGATACACACGCATCAACCTATGAACCAGGATCGCGGAGTATGTCTGCCTCCTTTACCGATTTAGATAACAAAGGATCAGATTGGGACTTGGGAGATTCTGCTTACGCGCCCCCTACCACATCTGAAGAGACCGACGACGAACTTGACCCGGGTGATATGGAAGAAGAGTCCGATGAAACCAGTGATGCCGGTGAAAATTTTACGGGCTGTTCCAAGGCAGAAATAATACGCGCATACGCACTCGCTGCCTCACAGCTGTAGCGCCTTATTCAGTCTGACGAGTGTTTTTACATACTTCCCCCTTCTAGTTGTACAGTCAGATGCTGATTGTCTTTGTGATCTTCATCTCCGTTGGTAACTAACACTGACGAATTGGTCGTACCTATTTTCAACTGTCTTTGTTTTCCTCCGTGACAAGTACTTAAGGATGGCACAATGATCACCATGGTTCCAAATGTGGGGTGTTTCATATCTGCTTTGCTTGGTCCTCAAGGAAGCGAATTTCCCAGTGAATTAAAGGCATAAACCTAACCGATGAACACAGTTTCTGAATGTTGATTTCTTGTATTAGGTAGCGGCTTCGTCCAACTGACCCTTTTGGGTTTGTTCACTGGCATGGTTCCAGGACGAATATCCGGTCGCGTCGTAATTAGTATCCTCTCACTTTGTTCGTTGCCGTGTTCAGACTGACACCCAGAAGCGGGAAGCGTGCTACCTTCATACTCACTAACTGGCGCGAACAAACCGATGTAATTTCAAAGTGTGAAGGGAGAGCACGGAGGCACCGTAAAAAGTCCACCGCGATCTCATGCAGTGGTATACGATTTCCCTCTTGTTTTTTATCCTTGGGCTACCTGGAACATTTATTGACAAGTATGTGGTCACTGTTTCCTGTAGGAAGGACAGTCTTTCAGAATCTTTGTTATTATTTTGAGCCTGTTAAGGTGGACACATTCGGACTAGTTATGAATAGACATGTTATCATTGAAGTATTGAGTACCAGAGTATGGATACATTACATGGGTCATACAGTATTCCCCATGCGATGAAACTTCCTGTATTTTGGCTAACTACACCGGGCGTACCAGGTAGCTTATTCTTCTCTTCAAATTACGATATCTGTGACCGAGTTTACTTGGCTTTTGAAAACCGTAATAGGTGTGACCTGTGGCATCTGGTATAGACTGAGAGAATGTTGTAGTGTGTCAACTGAGAGACACCACGCCGCTGGTCGCTGCTACCATTCGAAGTGAATATGCGCTAGGACACAAACAAGCAAGTGAGAAATGGAAAAACGAATCGGTCAAGAGCCGTTACTAACATTAATCAAGGTGTGGGTGACATCAAGGCTGCTAAGGAGAGGCTGCCAGTTACACTGTCAAATCGCACGGCCAACCTAAGGAGGTCCCTGGTTGGAACATCTAAGCAGAGAAAGTGGAACAGTTACATGTTTCCGATCGGCCTGACCTGAGGGCGCTGGTGCAGCGCATCTCCCCAGTCATCGAATAAAAGACAAAAGTTTGATGCCGAGCTGGAACAGAGGATTCCTTGGGTGAAATTCACAAGCCTAGGCGCGGCGATATTTTCTACCGGAGTTGGTGTAAATGACCTCAATATTCTTTGTCATGTTTGCCGACTGATTTGGGATACTGCTCAAGTATGACATACTCGTATGCTGCTTGACAGTCCCAGCTTTTTCTTCAAACTATTCTAGTATCAAAATGGTCAGCTCCCAGTCGGAATACTAGCCTAATCGAGTCTCTGGATTATGAGAACGTGGCTGTGTCCCGCACTGCCAAGAAGCTAAAAAACATTCTGATGGGAAGTGAAGTTCGTGTCATTCACTCTAGACCGGGAAGCGCCCAAGCTTGCTTCATAGATGCCTCGCATCCTCAAGGCATAATGTGCCGCGAGTTTATCACTTCCTCCTCTAGCAGAGGTATGTCCTCGAATACGTCCCCAGTCCACCTCACTCAGTAGCCCTCGTGACGCCTCTTATACACCACCGATTTTCACAGGTAGGCCAAAATAAGCCATTAAAGGCGTGTCCGCCTTAAATAATCAAAACTCACCAAGCTCCTTGTTTGTCTTCAGCTTGTTCTTTCGGTTTCCTATACGGCCTTTTTGTGCCTCTCCACCGTACTATGAAATGCTTGTAATAGTCGTCCACAGTTCAAATGTCCCAAGACCCGAGCATCACGTACAATTTTCGACTACTGCACTTGCGCTATGAAATGCAGCATTAGTGTTGGCATTGATGCTCATCTGCCGTACAACCATAAAGTTCACCTGATAATACCTAAAGCCCTAGAATGAAAAAGATGAAAGAGTGGGCGAGGAAAGGGACCTGGTGCTGACCTATGTCAAGAAGTCTGAGGTGCTTACACCTCCAAGCGCCCAGTCAGACGATCTAAAAGGAAATTGACAACACGGACGCCATTGACATCGATCAGCCGCCATTTCTTGCAATATCTCTAGCCGAACGCAGGGGGAGTCACGGGGGCCTCATCCTAGGAGGTCTATCACGCTAACACCCAAAATTATTGTAATCTTTTCCCGCCCTTCTGCCAAGTCAAGTTGTCGAATTCGCGGTTAGCGACATCCTGAAAGAGGTACACAGAAAACGCGTCTTAGTGGACGGTGATTCGGTATGCGTACCACATGGCCGAGCCACCGCAGTCGATGTTGCTTGATATTTTGGACGATTGAAGTAACTGCGCCACAATCAAATGTCCGTCTTCTAATCACTTCGGTAAGATTGCGTTGACGCCATCCGACACTAGCTACGCTTCTGAAGAATAGGTAGTCAAAATCTTGAAGATGTCTGACATCTGTTCGCAGAGGCCACGTCTTGAAATTATTCAAAAATACAGCCTTTATTGTAGCCTGGTAAACGCCACCGTTGAAACTAATTGGTATGCCTTTTTAACGTCACAAGTGGTGCAAATCAGCAAACGTGAATCGGGCCATTGATAATCTCACTGACTTCACCAGACACTTCAGTCAGTAAAATTCTCCGCAGCCTCGGATTGTAAGGGGTACGTCCATAGAGTGTACTTTCTGAAACACGACTACGCACTTCGAATATGCAAGGCCCATTCCGAAAGATTGCAAGGTGGTGGTCAGTTTATTCAAGGGACCTGTGCTTCGCCTCCGTTTTCAAAGATGAGTGCGATGTCGTCTGCGTACTCCAGGTCGACAACATTCTCACCGGCAGCTTTTGGAGAGCTCACCATGAACTCTCACGCCCAGAAGTATGTGAATATAGGGACTGGATTCCGTTCACAAATTTCTGTTGAAGCAGACGTTGCAGTACGGATACCTCAGATATTTTGTCTGTACGCGCGGACTGAGTACTTATGCAGTCATTACTTAGCTGTATGCTTGCAGCAACACCCCGAGCCATGAGATTACATTCGCATACATTTGTAACAAATGTGCTACCACGTTTGAATTCAGCTGGCACCCTTCATACTTTCACCATGTTGTGTGACAAAACTCCCCAACCAACGAAAATTGTTTGGTTTATTTTCGATAGTTGTGTTGACATTTCCATTAACCCCCGTATAATTGCTACCGGCTGAAAATTCCACAATACAGCCGATACGCAACGGATAACCCAACCAGTGCTCACTACAAACGGTCCCATATATTCCATAGAGCAAATTTTACTGCCTGGAGTAGCCGAATAAGTCGAGATAGAAATACCCCATAATGTTCTGCTGAGGGGTATGATGCCTATTTTTCAAGCC
Source organism: Clonorchis sinensis (assembly GCA_003604175.2). Classification (NCBI taxonomy): domain Eukaryota; kingdom Metazoa; phylum Platyhelminthes; class Trematoda; order Opisthorchiida; family Opisthorchiidae; genus Clonorchis; species Clonorchis sinensis. The sequence goes on along the minus strand of CM030369.1, from coordinate 156,215,941 downwards.
ACCTGTAAGTTCATTGATGGAGAAACCGTGAAACCGCGGACAAACGTTGCGAATAAATCTAGGGGCACTGTGGGCGTTTCCCGCCAAGTGCAATCAAAATTAGCCAACCTACCTTGAGACGCTAAAGTTGATTCTAGAGCGCAGAAAATCAGCTAAAAAACGGCCGACCGCATATCTGAGCTCGAATTTTACTTTGTCAATAAACAATTGTTCGCACAGTACATGTTCCCCGTCCGTCATTGAGAAATCGGAGCTTCCTTACCAAATAATTCACGACCTATCTCTGTTGATCACGAATAGATCGGACGCACCTTTGAAGTCAAGGAAAACCACGATTGTGGGCGGTTTTTACACATGGCACCCCTCTAACATCTGACAAAGTGTGAAGTTGTGGTCGATACAACCTACATCAGGTCCAAATCCAGCTCGATGTTCACGGGTTGGTTCCACGCGCCACTGTAATACGACGAAGGATCAGTGACGCCGAAGCCTGGTCATGGCGGGAGTCAAACTAACACCCTTGTCGTTACTGCATTCGTTGCGAGTACCTTTTTTTAATATGGGCACTATTATCAACTCATCCAAGTTGTCTGTATGGTGTCTTTCTCCCAGATAGACGCAAATAGGTATTGTCGGAGAAATTTACCACTGTCTTTGTACACAGCAGATGGAAGGTTGTCAGGACCAGGACCACGAGGACGTTTGAGTACGGATGTGCACTCGGATCCTTATGAGGCTGATGAGAGCTCCATATTCGCAGTCCAAGTTTCTGTCGAACAACAGCGCAGATTGGAGGTAGCAGATGAACCGAATTTCGGTTCCGGGCATTCTTCCCAACGTTCTATACTTTCTTTGCTGAGTAAGAGAGGTCATAGTGCTTGGTGGTTTCACTAACATGAGGTTTCCTGTAACCTGTCGGAAGAACCAGACGGGACAATTTTTGGATACTTCCAGCATTTTTCATCTCTCCCACTTCGAGTCCACTAAGTCTCTCAGTCTGCGGGAACAAGCAGTTTTGTCTAACGTCGGATGATGCGTCGAGGTGGCTTGTGGTTACGACCAGAAAAACTGTAGCCGGTGCTCCAGCAACGACACAGTCGTGTTAGGGATTCACTGCCTGGAAGAGGAGGGCTGAGTTGTGCCAAGAGCACAGTTTCCCTCATAAAATACTTTGGATATCTCGATCCAGTGATGGTGGATAACTGATGTCGGATTTGCAGGCAGGCGTCAGAGCAGGCTGACGCAATTGATTTCGCGATATCTGAACTTCTCATTGACTAGCTTTGTGCATGTTTTGTGTAGAAATGGAAAGCAGCAGCGGACAAGTACATGGCCGGAGTCCACGCAGGAATTTCAGTGATTGCCATCAGTAACAGAAGACAACGTAATCTGTTTGGGTTGGAGGCCGGTTAATTGGTGGGCACCACGGGGTCCAACGATCTCCGCTTTTTCAGAAACTGGTACTGCAAAGGAACAGGGTGGTCAGCACACACCTGCAGCAGGCGCTCTTCTTTGTCGGTGCGTCTCGTGTCCTATCCAAGACGACCAACCAATCGGGCTTTCATATCATCAGCGACCATAACGATGTATGAACTTTTACCCCGGCGTAGAAGCACATATAGAGCGCTATGTAAACTGTTCTTGGCAGATTCATAGCTGCACGCCGTCGCGCATAGTGATAGTCGCGACAGAGTGAACAGGGAGCGAGCACCCTCTGGTTCTCAAAATTCCTTCACACACGAGCCGCACAGAGACAAATGCTAACGGTATTCAGTTACGTATAGACGCCTCCGTTTGACGGCTCAACACAATACCCACATCAACAGCCAGCTGCAATGGCCTCCAAGTCACTAGGGGTGCGCAGCTGGAGCCGGGAAAAGAGCGAGGAGGCAACCATTTAACCCACAGTACTAGCATCCTGCATTCTTGATTCTGACAGACAGTATACATCAACGCAGGGGGAATCCAGCGTACGGGCAAGAGCCAATTGTTCTCCTACTCGAACATTACAGATAGCTAAGCAGAACGGATTCCGGAGTTTGGAAAAGACTTCGAGGTTTTCAGGGTTGTCACTGAAGGCGGACGCTCAAGAGCTGCAACAGCGTGGTATAAGGCGAACGATACGGCCATTGCAAGTACTGGGACCTGCAGAGGGAGTGTTCACATTCGGGTAGAGTAGAGTGGGAGAATCCGTAAATGTGTAGGGGAAGCGTCAGCAGTGGCGTGTTTACCTTGACCGTTTTGTTGCGATATGGCTGTGTTTACAGCACGAATTTACTGACCAGAAGGTTCGTCGTTCCAACCCGACCTCTACCTCTCGACTTCCCTTGTCTAGACTTGGGCAACCTGGAAGTATCCCAGCCGTCGTGCTTCCTTCTGGTGGCATGGCAGTTAGGCACCGAAAGGGTGCTACAGCTGAATGATTTTTTTTGCATGCAACAGGCAAACACACCAGGCTAATGACAGGACGCAAGAGGCGATGTGGCACGGGTGTATTTTTAGCTACGAGTTGATGGTTGCACGCTGACCTCAACAGAAGGACCAACAGGGTCATTAACCAAGACCTTTGGCTCAAAAGCCTAACCGCAAGACATCAAGCTTGTGCTGGCATACGACCAAAGTAATGCAAATTTTTAAGGAACAAGTAGCTATTCATGTCCCAACCCCAAAACTGGAGGAACAACGGACTGTGTTCGTCAGATCTCTGTTCACTGACCAACGTTATGAGAAACTCTGCGGATGTCAAAGTGACCAATCCCAATGTAGCTCAATGAGTAAGATACACAAACCACCTCAAGAAAATTCTATCTCCGTGAAGTGAAGTCTCAGCGATACCCTTTCTCAGAACGTGCAGCCTCTTCCGTTATTTCACCAATTCTGCGACGGAAGTGTTGATTGCAGCCAGCTTCTTCTGTCCGAACCTTTACTCCCTAATCGAACGGCATATCTCCACCCGTTCAACCACTACCAAGTCTCTGATCTCTTTTCTTCTTTCAGCCAAGAGCAGCCTACCCTTGTAAACACTCAACACTTTCGGTTTTCCGTAGCTCATAAAAAATCTTTCAACTGTAAAACCTTTTCGGTGCCTAGCTGCCATACCACCAAAAGGAAGCAAGAGGGCTGGGATACTTCCAGGTTGCCCAAGCCTAGACAGAGGAAGTCGAGAGGCAGAGAAAGAGAAGTCGAACCACGGATCTTCCGTTCAGTAATTTCGCGTTCTAAACATTGAACCATCTCATCCCCATAACTCATACAGCCTGAGCTACTGTTCACCTTTATTTGCTAGCTGTCGTCCTGTTTTCAAGCATGTGCAAGATCTCCGAGGACGGGTTCTGACTTCTGTAGTTTACGCGCATAATGAAAAACCCGGCTAAAAAATTCCCATTCGGACTACGGGCACACTGGTTGGGTTATTACTCAACTCGGGTAAACGCTAAGCTTCTATGCTTCTTCAGATGAGCTACTGAAAGCCGCACCAGAAGTTATGAAACATAAAAACCAGGCATCCTAAAGTGAAGTAAGTGCTCTCGAATTAAAGCACAAGGGGACGGATCTACCAGTCCGAAGTGTCCTGTCGACTGACAAAATGTTTTATTCAATAGGGTAACTTGGAAAGAACCTCACATGACTTACCTGGCGTCGAAACTTCGTACTGGACTACGGAGTGTTAAGCGGTATTAGACATGATTGAACTTGCAATGCACCATCAACAGAAGTATTTTCAACGCCTTTAGGACAGTATTCCAGGCGGAATATGGATCATGTCTCTGTCGCTGAACTGGAATATGCTGATCAGGATGCTCATATGCTATCTTCTCACTCTATCACGAAAAATGAACCCATAAATTGGTCCGTTGTTCTTCGAAGCACTTTCACTCATAGAGTTCCTGACACTCTTAAGACTAGATTTCTTGAATACGACAACCTAATTGTCCTATCGGGACGCAACGACGTAAACCTCGCTGAGCGTGTCTAACGAGCTGGTACGATGGTTTCCGGCCTCGATTCCGTCTGAAGTTCCTGAAATCTTTCCCATGGACCATCGTCAACTCCGAGGGGACTCGAACCTCGTTTGAACAAGGTTTGGTCAATAAGCTTCTCATCGTTGCTCCTACTAATACACAACGGGAACATGGTGAAAACACCCAAGCTTAAGAGGCGCACTTTTATCAAACAAGTTTTCCCATTTTACGGAGCCAGTGCGTGGAACGAGCCTTTACCGAAAACAACGTACAATGAATATAAGAACAAGTTCAGACCCCTCCTGGATGTTTTTACATGATTACTCGCGCCGGCCAGTTTGCTAACCAACACTGAGATTTTAAATAACGGTGGTACACTCTATTTCCGATAGTATTTCTGGCAAATCGAAGACGCTGAAAGCTTATTCGGAAAGCGTAAACAAACGCCCCGATCTTGTGTATAAATCGGCGGGTCTTCGATGTGGGGGCTTTGAGGAAATCGTGAAACGGCAGGCGTTCACATGCCTGGTCCACGTATTTTCCAATTTCTAACCACCATATGAAACAACCAAGATATAGTGATGGCAATGGCTTACATTGCTCAATGCAAATTTTTAATAACGTCAATGGTCGAATCATTCAAATCAACACGAAGTCAATAAGTTTCCCTGCGCGTAACAGCAAGGTAAGTATTATGCTGAGTTCACTGGACCTTCTACAGAAGAGACAGATTCTTTACTGTTCGCGAATTCGCGAAAAGTTCGCATGGACTCTTGGCTGCACATTTAGTATGGCCGACAGAAGTGTTGTCAGCGCAACTTCCTTATTCTTCGCATAGGACCTGTTCATCATATCCAATTGCTCTGCAGTTGCCCGACGACTGGACTCCTCAAAGTCTCCCTGCCGTGCCTGTATCTGTAAGGATTTATATAAGTGTTAAACTTCAACTACCTGCTCCTCGAGTCTTCGGTAGTGGTTGTCTTGGGCCATTTTATATAAGTCGACTTCCGCCTTCGCTTCATCCTTTGCTGCTTTCAATCTTCTTGCTCTTCCTATTGGCGCTGTTAGCAAAAACATGAAACTTACTGGCCCGCGCCTCGTCTACCTTCGCCAGCGCTGCAGTCCGTGCCAGCTGTAACTGCGCCACTCCATCGACCTGAGAAACTGAAGATGACATTTTAAGGACTTGCGGTGGACCCAAAATGCGTCCGAAAGCTGATTGGTTAATAACCCCTATCCATTTCAGAATACGATAGGACAGAGGTGATGAACTGACAGCCAGACCGAATGATTCATGAGGGTCAAACATCAGTGGTTGCAGGCCTATGCTTCACTCCTCACATGGCTTGATTCGTCGACTGTATTTCGACCTGAATTGTCCTTTTCGCGGATTCAGCCATTGATACACAGGATCGAGCCTCCCGCCCAGGTTTCCCGGGTCGGTCTTGTTCTTTTCGTTGAGCAGCTGCCGTTCACCTGAAAGGCACAAGCGGAAAAAATGTTTATCACTGCATTTTACTTTCTCAGCGCGGGGCATTAAACTTGCCATCCCGAGGACTCGCATAAAAAGCGTCTAATATTGCTTTGAACTCGGTTCTAGATGGAGCGTAGACAGCTGTCGGAAGAAGGTTATTCCGCATACCAGCTACCAGAAATGAGAAAAATTGTTGCCTAATAAAGGTTTGTGCTCTAAGCTTAAAAATCTTCTTGGCTTGCGTGAGCTATATGCAAGTTAGGTCAACGCTGAACAACCTCTTGGCCAAACCTTGTTCAAACAGGGTGTAGGTAAGCAGTAGGTCGCCTCGGAGGCCACCATACTCCAGGGGAAAAGGGACAGGCACCGCGAGACGCGTTTCATAATCAACAAATTTGAGGCCGACAACGGTTTTAGTATCACCTGGTTGGATGTGCTCAACGAGGTCATGTCTTTCTTGCGTCACGAGGAGAGAGCCTTGTTGGCCTATTCTAAAAGTGGTCTGAAGTGAGCTACATAGGGTATCTAGAAGTCCATGTGGGTAATAAGCCGGAAGATGAGCCGCACCCTCCGTAAAATGGCGAAAGCCCTTTGATCCGATTTTTCATGGTGGAGAGAAGGATAGGTCTGAACATGTCCAGATAGCGAAGCCCTTTTTGGAATCCCTACTCTTAATGTCCTCGGTCCATTCTCACCACGACGAAGGCATTCCTTCAGTCTCCTCCGAATGCCATATTGACTCACCTTCTATCATTTTGGATGAAAGTTCCATTCCAGCGACCACCTCCACGCATCGTCTGCATTCATTTGGAGGGGAATGGTGTTGAAAATCCAGAATTTCCAGTCGTCCGCAAAACTAGGCATGGACTTGAAAGTACATCCGGAAGATCGCTGATGTAGATCAGAAACATTATTACTCTCTCGCTACAGCTGGCCCAAGTATGAAACTATCAAGAGGGCTACGCATTTTTGAGCTATCTGCATGCCAGAAGTTTCGAATTCACGTTTGGGTTTCCGGATTTCTGGCCCATCAGCAGATTAAGTCAAAGGTCAGCACACGGAATCCGCCATGTCCTTGTGGAGCTTTATTAACACTTGATCATTGAAGTGTCTTTCGTTGCTAATAACCAAACACAGCAGGAATGGCATTTGGTCAGCGCGGTATCTGGCGGATGCAACAACATGCTGAGCCCAGGTGCTGTGTTGAATGGCTTATGTCAGGGCCGATGCAAAATGTCTGCTAGACCCGATGCGCTGGAGCTTACTCAGAAGGCCTTGAGGGCGTTGAAATCACCTGCCAGGAAGAAATGTGTGAAGTGGTAGTTGGAGAAGAGTTGTTTAGAGTTTCGCTGAGGAATTGGTCACCTCCCGATGGACTTAAAGACAACGGTAGACCACGCAGTGAAGAAGGGAATCAGTCCCACGCAGGGATGGCTTGAATCCACAGTGCATAATGAAGAGGTACAGGAGTGGCGTTGAAAATGACAAAGCAGGATGGGGGTCTGCAGGTAAGTACCGGTGTTAGCAACAAACGGCCTGTGGCTCGCAACAGTTTCAAGTATTCGGTGATTAAGACTGTTTATATCTGGCTAACACGCATGTCCCCATGGCAGTAGGGTTTTTATGGCACACTTATTTTCTGCCTACGGTGTTCTTATTCAACCGAATATGCTGGACCGAGCTGCCTTACGTCCCGGTTGTTTTGAAATTCGAGATGTCGCAACATACTACATGGACATAGATTACTCATAGGACTATAGAATTGTGCTTCAAGCAACTTGTCTATATCTATTTTTGTTTTACTATGCATTCCAAACGCAAACCTGACGTGCATATGACGCGCTATCTGGCAGTTAAGTAGAATCAAACGGAAAAAGATTGCGTCGGAGCTATGGGGCAACATTCTCCCACCTAGAAATCAGGCAGAATCATCGCCAACTCGTGCTTTCAAGTTTTCAAACAAATACGGTGTATAAGAACCGGACTTCTGATAGATCTATCGAGAATCACCGGTTGATGAGTTTAAATGTATGCCAAAGATTACGCGTTTTAAAGGGAGCAAATGATTTCTTGTAAAATCGAAGACGACCATTGATTACATTCTGTTTGTTTTGACTGCTTGTGTGTGGCGTGATCTACGCCTGTTTACCAAAATGCCGTCGAAGACCTTTGTTGATCTTCCTTCGTTGAGTGCCTCTCCTTATGTTTTCCACCCTCTAGTTACTTGCGCCAGGATTTTGACCCACTGTTGTCTCCGCTTACAATGTTGTCAGCAATATCTACCTTAGAGTGTCTGCTCGGATCTCGCGCACCCGAATATAGAATGAGGAACAATTTGACGGTAGAGAAGTAGCTACCCACTGCGCCAGCTCGACTTCCCCGGCAGCACTGGAAAATAGGCTGGCCAATGCTGGAAAGAACATGAACACAACTGCCGGCAGCACAAGGAGCTTATTCCAGTGGTTCGTCTCCCACCTATCCGACAGGACGTAAATAACACAAATTGGAGATAAACAGTCATCTCCACTATTGTTCAGTAGTGGAGTCATTCAAGTTCCTAATGTATATCAACGACGCCTTCGACGCCGTATCCCATGGCAAGGCCTGCCTCTTTGTAGATTATACAAAAAAATTGTGTAAACATTCCCTCCCTCTGCACAAGCGCTTACGTTTCGCAAGATTCAGCAAGACTTGGACTCGATGACTCGCTGATCAAATGACTCCGGTCTAATTTTCTCTTCTACAAAATCCCGAATAACTTCCTTCCGCTGCTCGCTCTCGGTTAATTCGCCCACAATTATTTGGAACCCTATCGCTCACCTACCAGAGATCAAAGATCTTGGTCGCAGATACTCTTGTACATTCAGCTTTTCCCACCAAGTCCAGTTCCAGATTGCCCGAGCACGTAGGCTCAGCTCTCTTATATTGCGCTCATTTCAACTTTGAGCCGCAATTGTCGCTATTTTTAGCCGTGTACGACCAGTCTTGGAATTTTGTCCCGCATCTTCTTCCTTTATACCCAAAGTAGTAGACTAGCACTCGAAAGCGTCCAGCGATCCTTCATCAAAAGGATGATCTCACATTCCAACCCTCCCTCTTACTGCATCGGCTGTCAAATGCTGGGCTTTTAACCACTGTGGCTCAGACGGTTTAAGCTAAATCTAACTCTCCCACACCGTCTGCTGTACAAAAATACCTTTATGGCAGAGCCTAGGCTAAATGGTAATTCACGTCCCCGTCATAGATTCTGTAAATCCAACAACCCTTTAATATGCCCTCCAGCTCGTAAAAACCCACACCACTAGTTCATTTTAGTTTACTACGCTCGAATCTGGAACAGTCTTCCTGAGCAGCTGCGAAACAACACGCACCTTCATACTTTTTCGAAGTCCGTGAATAAATTACTTACTTGTGAAACCGCTGCCGCCTTAATTAATACCCAACTACCCCCGATCTCCCCTATGAATGAGATCCCATGCGCATTTAATTTTAGAGACGATACAGTTACTGGGCAATTATTAGATCCCTTTATTATATTCCGCTATCTCCTTGACTTGCTTCATGCCACTGTAGTATGTAAATACATGCCTGATCTGAATGTGTTGTGTTACTAGCCTGTCTTTTTCTTCCAGACATCTTATACCTCGTATTAGCCAAGTCCACGCCTTGGACTACACTACCAGCTCTGTCTAATGATTGGTGCTCTGTTTGGCCCAGCTCTAGCTCACACGAACTAAACCTAAGTCGGCTACTTCTTCTATACTGGAGCCCATTATAAACCAATATCTGTACATGGTCCATCTGATTTCGTGCTTCAGAGCCCACCAAGCGCTCACGTACAACCTCGCGGTGCGCCTATGCTTGAAGAGGTAATGCACATCATTGCTCAATCGCCGTTTACCCACAGAACATTTGCCTCGAATATCACCATTCCACTCCTATTGTCCCACTGGAAATTGTCATTTTCACTTGCTTCCCCCGCGACCTGCCTTTAACGGCGTCCGTTTGCTGTTTGCCTGCCCGAATTGACTGAACTGTCTTACTGGCTCGGCTCCCCCCAAAACGGAAAAAAAGATCTGGTAGCTAGAGTACTTTAATATTGCACAAGCGTATCTATGACTGCTTGGTGGTCTTCCACCTTGCAGATCTGATAGCATGCACGAGGGATGAAAACTTCGTGTGGTGGTCGGGTAAGCCCTGCAGGTAGGGTCGCCTTGTTGCTTTACACCATGATGCGTTAGTATACCCCCCACCCCTTCAGTAGCACGGATGCATCGCCCATCGCCGGGGGTTCTGTATCTGGTCTTTAAATTCAGGAACTCCATAAAAGAGCACTGTAGCTTTCTGACTGTTGCTGCTGGTGGTGGACTCGTCCCGGTTGCGTCACTTGTCTGGCAATGCTACAAACCACAGCTGGCAAAAAACGGAGCATCCATCTGTCGAAAAATGCCTAAAAAACACTTGTGGTAGTCTGAAGATACTCTGCAATGCCCGTGGCTTACATCGACATGCAAAGCTTTAGCTACCTTTTTCATAATTTGGGGTTGCACCGCACCAAAGCCCAATTCATCAATCAAACTAAAACGCACACCTACCCACTATTCCCAGCAAGGGATACATACAAACAAAGAATAAAATATACGCAATGAGATTTCAGGATAAAGGCTATCGTCTAAAGGCTTTCTTGCCACGCACCGCTTGTTGACTGACGCCGAAAGCAGTGCCTCAGGAACAAATGGTCCTTACTTGTGCACTCACTTTCCCTCCCAGATTATGGTCTTGTCCAACACATGGAGTAGCCCCCGCAAAATGTAGTCAGTCATCCCGGTAGTTCTACTCCCGTCAGGTCTTGTGTTTGCTTTCCCTTGCTATATCACCCCTCCGCATACTTATAACGATTTTTTCCGTCTCTGGTACTGTATCAGCTTATATTGACAAGCTTAAAGAGTCAATCATCGCCGGGCTACTAAGTACACATCTACTCCCATGCTGTCTCATTTATTCACTTGGTTTCATCGCCTCACTTGTAGTAAACGTTCAGTTTTTCTCTATTTTTAAAATTATTCCTACTTAATGTCTTCTGAAACTCATCAGGCCTTACCGGTCTAATTCTTTTCCCCCTTCTTCCTACTTTTGACAATGCCTCGCACACTCGTGCCCTTACCTACAACTGCAAACAAACTATTTACCTGCCCCAGCCGCCTCCGGGAAGCGTTCATTCTAAACCGCTGAACCTTCCGTTCGGAGATGAACATCTCGTTCGCTTTCATTCTGCGCTCCTTACAAAGTCATTCATCTTCTGTGCAGTATGCGTTACGTCTTGTGCGTCAGCACCAACTCCCCCAGAAGAACTTTTAACCAGACCCTACTCCGGAAGTGACACTAGTGAGCATACCAGTGAGCATACCGTTGCCCATGAGATTCCTACTACCATTTATCCGTTCTGCTGATTCCACTACTTCAACATCCCGACGTTTGCTTTTTATGACCCTGGCCATAAGCTCAACGGTTCAAGGCCGAATGGGTCTCACTGGTGGTTTTAGACTTTAGTTCAAATTGACTGGCCAGATCGTGACAATCCAGCTACCGCACCAGATTTGTTGTTCCGGTTCATCGTTTCTCGCAATCTAAAGTTATCTCATCATCGCTAGGCAGGATGCCTCTTTTTTGCCCTCCCTCATTCTACTTTTCACCACCTTCAAACCTTAACGATCTGACCTTTTCTCAGCTTGATATGTTCTCCTCCAAAAGTAAAATATACTCCTGGAAACTTTGTTTCATTTCCCATGCCGGTTTGGGTGCGGTCAAGTCTACATCGGATATCGCCCATTGTTTAAAACGTTGTCCTTTTCGCGCAATCAGCAGCACCCGCGAATCCTCCCAGTCCTGCATTATTCTGACTCTAACCAAATAATCAGCCCTCAGGGTATTCCGCTCAGTAGTTGGAAATAAACTTTTATTATTTTTATATGTCGTCCAGTATGAAACCTTCGTCATTGACTCATGTTATTCTTTGTTTAATTGTGATCGTACTCGTCACGCAAGAACTGTTCGTGAGGGATACGTTTTGCGTCAGGCCTTTCAGTTTGTGTTCCATCATCTTGCGGATATGCTACTGAGGCTATTAGACCTCCAACGGCGAAAAAATAAGCGGCCACGAGGGATAAACTTTGATCCCCTAATATCTTAATGCCTATCTAAACGTTCTACCGTAATATTTTGCTTCTAGTTGACTTGTATACACAAAAGGACTGCGAGTGGTAAAAGTTGTTGCCAAGGGAATGAAGGTGAATCGTTCCCAGTACTTTGCAGCCTGTGTGCATGATTGATCCGTTAGCCTAATCCTCCCACCAGCCAAGGGAGAGCAGCGTTAAGTCTGCTGATCCTTTCCTCTTGGCAAGATCCTTATACTTGAGTGTCAACACGATCAGTGATGTGGCTCTCCCCGGAGGAACGCAAACAAGAAATTGGGTGACTGTTAGGAGCACAAAGCCCACGGAACAGTCGGCTGAGTAGGTTGGAGTTAGAAGGGGTTGTGAGGACGGTGCTCCCTTTTCGACGTTCTGGAGATACCCGGAAGTACACGCAGGCAGTTGAGAGCTTATGTATGAGAACTAATAATGAGAAATCGTGAGATTTCCGATATTCTCTGCTAGCCCGGTTTATTTTTGTATCCAAGTGTTTTGGTAAATTATCAAGACGAGATATACTAGGGCGAAAGCGTTTTATGAGAGAAACAAGGTAAAGAGCATTCAATAGGTTTAGGTAGAAGATTTCACAAACACTCTGTTTGTTTGACAAGAGGAAGAAGTCGTCATAGTCCCGGGAAGCCAATACAGAAAAAAAAGCAAGCAGAATGTCTGGAGAGAGTCTGTGAAATAAGCAAGGACTCGAAGGAGCAGTTGGGCCATAACTGCTTGCGTTGCAGGCAACGCCGCAGTGACCACTTCCTGGGAAGCGTGGACCAACTGCAGCTGTAACCAGGTGGCCATCGTTTGAGAATATTAGGCCTAGGATAAGTATGCCTCGAGTGGGGCTACGTACAATTTGGGACCAACCCTCCACATTGAGTTGGGTAAGGAGCAGGGCGTAACGAGTGGGGCCCGTAGTGGGCTGGAGACCAGGAAATATCCAATAGGTTGAAGTCAGCCAGCACGAATTTAGACGAGCGAGAAAGGACCTGTGCAGTGAGGATAATATGGGACAAGTCAGCAGCAGAGGCGAAGAAGGTAGCTGGTGGTAGATAGATACAACCTACTGGTACAGGTTGTTTGGACTGTTCTGCAGAGATCAAGATGACCTCTGGAATCCCGTCCAGCGTAGAATCATCGACGGAGGTTGCTCGAAGTTCTGGTTCGAAGTAGATGGCGTGACCCTTGAGTTCTTCTTGTAGGAGCGGTGAATATTATAGTCATGGATTGAAACATTCGCGTCTGGAGTTTTATCTGTGAGCCATGTTTCAGTAACACAAATCCGACTTGGTCTTGCAATGGCGCCACTGGCTCGGAGATTATGGATTTTTGGCATTAACGAGTAAGCATTAAACAACATTATTGACAAGTTCGTTGGCGAGCAAACAGTACCAAGTCGAAAACTACAAAACTCGCTCACGGTGGAGTCTGGTACTAGAGTGGGGTTGTTAAATGAAGATGGGATAAAATGTGTGAGGGTTCGCTGGGCGTTTGTTTGGGGTCCGAGGAGGAGTATTCTGTGCTGGCGGTGGCTGGGTAAGTAGGTGGTGAAATAGGTCTGAATCCATGGCAGAAGGTACAGGATCAAGTTCAATATAGGTAACGGGTGTCTTTGAGAGGAGGGCAAGCGGTTGAATGAAGAGGAGTCGGCCGCGTCATCTTTGTATTCGGAGGCTTTGAGGGGGTGCAGAAAGAGGTTTTGGTTGGGGAAGGATAAGCGGCAGCCAAAAATCATGTTTAGGTGAGACGGAAAATGGGTGGGCAGGATGAGGAAGCGGCTGAGAATCAGAGCTAGTCACCGCTCGATGTGGATACGAGGTCCTTCCAGGAGCGTGGTGCGTATGGTTTGACGTACCCGTTGATTGTCGTACATGTGGAGCAGTATGTGGCTTCGGAGGAGGCGGTGTGGGCAACTGCCGAGCGGGGATCTCAGGCAAATAACGTACGTGTGGACAGGGGGACGGAGCCTGATAGGGACTAAGGTCAGATAAAGCCGTTTGTGGGTCAGTAACCTTACCAAGGACCAGGCTTTGATGGTGTGGGGGGCCACAGGTGTATTAATGTAAGGTATGGTCAGGTTTGTGGAAGTGCGAAGGGTGGAAATTCGGGAAGTTAGTGCGGGAGAGGGCGCTAGGATACCAGGCTTTGGCACCAGGTGTTTGAGCCAGAGGAAGCGCTTTGGCGGGGAGAGACAAAGTGTCATTAGTTCAGAAGGTCTGAAGCAAGCGACTGTGTCTTCACCTTTGATCGCAACACCAGGTAAAGGCTGGTGAGGTACCGCGTCTTTCATGTAACCAGTTTTAGTGTTATCGGGGCGGTTTGGGGATCGAACGGAAAATGATGCGATTGGAATAGAGGCCGAGTCGATTGGCTGACTCACCATACTCCCATTTGGATTCAAGGGCTTTCGGTAACTACGCGCACATTGGCCAACAGCGATCCGGTTTGCGCAGTGGCCATTTGTCGCACGTGAATATGTGATTGAGTGGCACCAAGAGTATTGGCTGCCGTGGATTGGTGAGGAAATGTTGGATCCTTGTGTTCGATTTTAGGGAGTTGGATAGTGAACTCTTAGTAAGCCCTCTTTGCAGTCGAGTGCGTGCAGCTTTTGACCTTCGCCGTTTGGAGTTTTGGAGTAGAGTAGATTAGAGGAGAGGAGAGTGTGGGATGCCAGTAGGAATGCAGCATCGTTTTCGTTCATGAATCACAGCAATACTGGACAACGCAAGGTCGGTTTTGACTATCGGTGCCGTTGAACTGTGCAGGCAGAATCACGTATGTTACATGTCGTCAGGAGGGCGATTTTTGTGGGTTCGAGCAGGATGCTCTCAGCGGTATTGTATATTAAAACCCGGTGACGGCACTCCAGACGCTGACTATTCTTAGGGGCAAGTGCGTCAACGAGAATCGACCCTTTTTCAAGATCTGACGGCTCACATGCTACGTCAGGTGTGAGCAGGCAAGCAATTGACCGAATGCTTCGGAAGGGAACTAGCTCGTTTTCCATCCAATGCACAGAGGCTCTGATATTAGCCGGGTCTTAGTGAATCTGAGATTCCTCTAGTAGGGGTGAGCGTAGAGGGCTGGTGTGTGGGACGGGAAGGGAGTTATTAGTTAGCACGACCGAAGAGTCTGAGGCGGCTCACAGTGCTATGTCGATAGACCTTGAAGACCGACGGGACTGAATGCTAGGCTTTTTGGTAGCGGGGCGCTTCTTTCGACACAATGAAGGGATGGGTGATAAGGATTCGGGGTCTAACAGTTGCTTAGAGGATGAAGGGAGTGGTGTCATTATCTTACCTTATCAGGTTCACGCGCTCTTGAGACGCTAACCAGTTACTGGAGAACACAGCTGAGTCCGTTTACAAATGTGAGCACTAGTTCTAGGATGCCTGAGAATTAAGCCCCTAGTTTTGCGAGGGTGTTAATATGGTTGAATATGGGATGGTTGCACGTTATGGTGAGGGCGGTAGAAGTGTTATTTTTTGTGGGCTTCGGGGCCGGTATCTGGAAACAGAAAGCCGTCGTGGGACTTTAATGGCAAGCTCTGACGTCAAGAAAATTTAATCAGATAGGGCAGGGTCAGAGGGAGGGTAAGTGCAGCTATTGAGGGGGTGAAATATATAAGTAATTAATTGGTGCACGATAATGATTTAAAAGCGCTGCTGGCCGAGGTCCCAAAATATCTTTCTATTATCTTATCTTATCTATTTATCTGACCTTGAGGTTCTAATTTCGCGTAGGTTGAAGAATATTTCCTTGAAGGAAATAGGGATGAGAGCACTATAGAGTAGTAGGAAAATTCTAGATCGTATTACGAAGGTCAGTTAATCTAAACCGCGTATGTGGGCTGGTAGTTTAGATTGGACCACCGTAAATAAGTGGTTAACTGGTATAAAAAATTGGTGAAGACCTATGGATTGGCTATAATGCAGAAAAGTTTCTACAACAAATGGCCCTGAAATTTTGGTTCCTCGCGTCAACGCTTGAAGTCTACGCCGACAGATCAATAACAGCTAACTTTGTGTTATTCAGAATGCTAACGTTTTCATTTAGCGAGACTATTCAACTAATCTCCCACGATCTGTCTTTCAAAATTCGTCAACAGCAGGCTGTGCAAAACTGTTGCAAATAAGAAATTAACAGCAACAAAAGCACCAGTTCTTCATGTAAATAGTTGTCTAAACCACCATAAGGTGATCCCCTGTTACATTCAAGAGGCTCAATCAAAAATCGAAATCGCCGCACCTGGGAAGCACAATACTTTTCCCTGCAAAACCTTTACGAAAGGAATAAAAAGTTTTACGCTATAATGTCGCGGTTGGTTGCATATATGCGTCAGCTAGGTTCTCTAAACGCATGTTCGTCGTATGCGTCAGCCAGGTTCGTTCGGCTGTCCACCAGGATCGATGTAGGTTCCAGGTGGCCAGTTGTTTAGGCATCGTGGACTCCCCGCCGCAAGTTAGTTCCATGTGGCTAATTGATCAATGTCATTGGCTTCCTAGCATAAATCGGGGCTAGAACGGAAGACTCTGGTGTTTAACAACAAGCCTGCATGATGTTTTAATAACAATGAACGCAGCCTACGCAATTTAAAATTGTAACAAAAAATATCGAGCAAAAATTGTTTACGGGAATAGCACCTCAGCATAACTTGCACGGGCCACGTACATTCTAGTGTTCAGAGATTTATTTCAGCTGTAAAAATAGCTGAAAGAGTCATGCATTGAAAGTGAATCAATTTTTGCATAGTTCGCGATTTCTAAGCCGAGCCTCAGATTCACACCCAACATTTCTCTGAAACCATAGTTCGGAGGAGGAAAATTTTAACACAAACTTTCAGCATTTCATGGCAGTTCTTCGGTCCCTTAGGAGCTTTCCATGCGGGCGCAGTTTCGTTGGAAGTTGTTTAAACGTCAGGAGGTAACCTTCGGTAAATTACCAACACAATGGTATCATTTCTAGTAGGAATGCGTGATGTACCCCTGATGACGGTGGGACATTTGTGGAAGAGCCGGTTTCTTCACGTGTTTTATTTTGCTTTGCGTTTGGAAATAATCTCGAAACAACAAGGACAATAAATGCGCCCTCTATGTCGCCGCAAACTCACACTTGAGCAGCTGTTAACGACCTGTGTATGAAAAAGTCTCCTATCATTGTGACAGGTGTCCTGAAAAACCAAGCCAAGGGATTCATCACAGCTAGCAAGTTTTTTGTTTTTATGATGGTCAGTACAAGCTTTCAAGTCCTGGTTCAAACTAAACGGGTTAAGTTCATCTTGTGGGTGCACGTAACACCCCCATCCGATAAATATTGTGGATATGGTGAGCCAAGGGCAATCTATCAGACTGGGTATGGTAGCCGCGGTACCGTCGTCGCAACGCCGTACTTGGGTCCGTGGACAGCCCCGTTCATGAACATCTTGGGTGAGTCGTTTAGGGTTGTTATTGTAGTTACGATTCGCCAGGGGATTGTCACAAATTAAGACCGGCATCGATTAAGGGTATTCTTGGGTCCATTGAGGGCTCACGGTGTTTCATTGCTGTAATGCAGACAATGCAATGAGGCTGCCATGTCTATACCCGGTACACAAAATGGGAAACGTCTCAGAAAGACTTGCAGCAGGCGCCATGATGTGAGTTAGACTGCGGCCCGAAATAACAAGGGGCCAAAAGTGGTCACAGTTCCTGACTAACTGACGTCTTCTGGACCCCGGCTTCCAAATAGCTGAGGAAAGCCTTGTCAATATGGAGCATGCAGACGTCGTTCTCATCTTCAAAGATGAGGAACAGATGCAGTTGTTTTTGAATAAGCTGATCAAAATCATCCCCTCCTTTGGTATGCAGCCGGCACTCAGTGTAATGTAATAATAATAATGTTTATTCACAACTGGTGGGTAGCATGATCGGGCAGGCATGATCATACGATTACATTCAGAATTAAGCATGAGTTTGTTCGTAGTTGCAGGTAATGGACCGAGTGGTCGAAAGGGTACAGTCGAGAGTAGGAAGGGATTAGTAGCGGGTGTGCTATCAAACTGGGTATGCCAGTGCCGTGCCATCATTGCACTGCCGTACTTCGGTTTCTGGACAGCCCCGTAACGGACGTCATGTTTGAGATGATTGGGCTGGGATGTGCAAGTCTGTGAGCAGCGAGGTTTTTGAGTTGGCCAAGGGAATCTGCAGAGGTAGGACGAAGCCAGTGTAAGATCGCAGGTATTTTCTGGTCCGTTTGGAGATTTCTGGGGCTGTAAATCACTGACCAGGTGGGCTGGATAACAGCAAACGGCGCTTCGAAACCGGGTATTGAGCAGACTTGACACCAAGTACCCGCCCACTCAATAGGTCTTCTCTACCCCCAGCATTATTGGGTGCACATTTGATGACGCACGTGTTCACTGGATCCCAGGGCTCAAGTCTATACCACTTGGTATACGGCTGACACATACATACTCCTCTTTAGCTTTAACTTCGTTGCGCTCAATAATGCATATGGTTGCCGAATACCGCTATTGAATAATCGATGTACACACGGAACTAATTGAGCAAGTGGTGGGTTTACCTTTCTAGCAGTAAGACTGCAGCTTCGGCTTGGACACCCATTTGGAATGGAGTGGACAAAGGGATTTAGTAAGCATTTGGTGAGTTGGCCACTACAACTTTGTTTAATTGCATGTTTTAAAGGATGTGTACGGAGTGTGTACGAGTCGTAATTGATTATACATTTTTTCCTTTCAGAACTCCTGTCGAGTAAAAGCGGCTTCCTGAAACTGAGAACTGGGTTGGCCACACATTACGTTTGTACCGATACAACCGGCAAATAGAACCATGAATTTTTAAAGGTGGTTGTGTATTTTCAGGCACACAGATGACACACAAATGACGCGTATGTATATGAAGGCCGCCGTTTGTCGTTGGATTGGTCTATTATGTATAGTTGGCGCATTATTCAGTTACGAGCGTGTGTACAGGCCCTTCAGTTAATATAAGTAGCCACGGTAGGCAACGTCGGGTACGGTTATAAGCGTGATGGGCCGTGGTTGGCTATCGGATTAGGCTGCTGAGCACAGTTGAGGCCTCATATTCGGCGTTGCGCATAGACACAGGACTAGCCATAGGTAGCCAAGGTAGACAATATGGACTGCAGTTATGAGTATGACAGACCCACTTTGGGCGTTAGATTAGGATACCACGCATAGTTTAGGCCTTATTTTCAACGGTCCACATAGATTCTGGCCTGGTATTTACTACAGGTAACAGGGATAAGCGATATCGTGTACAGATGTGCGTGAGAGAGGGTCGTTGGTAATTGGATTATGTTATTGTACATAGGTGAGGCCTCATAAGCAGCGTCGCACATAGAAGTGGGCCTAGCAGTTACAACAAGTATTCGAGATGACTGAAAACGCGTAGTTGTGGTTACGAAAGACCGTCATTGGCCAGTAAATTAGGTCGCCGTGTATAGGTGAGGCCTCATAATCAGCGTCACACATGGACACGGGCCTAGCAGTTACGATACGTAGCGAAGGGAGGCGATGTTAAATACAGTTATGAGTATGATTAGTCGTCATTCGCCGTTGGATTAAGTTATTGTGTATGGGTGAAGCTTCACAATCAGCACTGCACATTGACACGGGGCTAGCATGCTGCAGTGACGACAAGTAGTCGAGGTGAGTGACAACGATTATCGTTATCATGATGACCTCTTTATGACGTATTCCACCTATGGGGAGAAATATTCCTACTAGAAATGATACCATTGTGTTGGTAATTTACCGAAGGTTACCTCCTGACGTTTAAACAACTTCCAACGAAACTGCGCCCGCATGGAAAGCTCCTAAGGGACCGAAGAACTGCCATGAAATGCTGAAAGTTTGTGTTAAAATTTTCCTCCTCCGAACTATGGTTTCAGAGAAATGTTGGGTGTGAATCTAAGGCTCGGCGTTTCAAATGCTTTACAAGCGGCATATTCACAGTCGGCGGTGTTTGCCGACCTTGAAGATTCGCTCATTTGAACAACTCCCCAGTAGCATATACATTATACATAGACATCCTACACTATGACGTGGCAACCCTGAAAACGTTGTAGCTTTCGAGAAGCCAATTCTATTGTGTGAGAGGCACCGAAATCCAATCAGCCCCATTTTTGAATGCTTCTGCCATTGAGATTTCGACCAATCAGAATGGAGGTGACGCCGCAAGACGCCGTCGCCTTCACTCAAAGATGTGTCCAGCATTGCATACTAAAGTTGGTGGGGTATGCGTTACGCATGACCAGACGAGCATTTTTCGCGTGCCTAATTCGGAGTGGCGTAAACCTAGACAGATCTGTTCAATTCGACATTGCACGTTCGAAATTGGTTTCGTTTTTCCCTCGTGCAAATTTGTGAAAGAATTCTTTCACCGTTCATTCTATTTATAACGTTCACATTTGTCATTTGTTTAACTTTTTTCATTCTAACATAACATTTACGTGACAACCACAACAGATGTGGGCGAAATGGCTGTCCGTCGAATGTAAGACGTGGCATGCAATGTACACTGCATTGACGTCACACCTGAAAGGCATGATGGCACTTTAAATGCACGGGTTTACAGGACGACCAGATAAGCCAACTAGCTAACTTTCCTGACCCGTCTGTCTGCATCAACTGCCTCTACATTAAGAGTGCAATGCATTCCGCAACTAAGAAGAGAGCCATCAAAAACGAAACCAAATCCCCACTGTTGAGTCGGATAGACCAATGTGAATGTTCCGCTTTGATAGGGATCTGGAGGCGAAACTGGAGCTTCTTTCTAAATGAGCAGATGATGCAGACACAAAAAACAGCGACCTGGACGAAGTTGATAAAGAACTTTCTTTTCTGAACGAGTACCTTGAGCTATCCATCCCCGGTCCACTGGCTCCGAAGAACGACATCCAGCTGTCCCATGCGGTAATAAAGCCCGCCATGTCGTCTCTAGCGGTCAGGCGCGTAAGAGAGAGCAGGCTGATCACCTGGGAATCATTTTCCAGAAAGATCACTCCAACGAAGCAGCCGCAGTCGATCCTTGTTAGTGTTCACACAAAGCCTGATCACGAAGTACTTCACGCAGATCCACGAATTCACGGATTGATACACAGGATGGAGGCTTTCGCCCAAGTTTCCCGGATCACTTTTGTTCTTGTCGTTCGGCGGCTGTCTCCCACCTGAAAGGCACAAGTGAAAAAGGGTGTAGCACTGCTCTTTAAGTTCTCATCGCGGGGCAGTGTGTTTTTCGGCGTGAGGACTCGCGTAAATAAGTGTCTAATAGTGTTTTGAACTGGGTTCTAGAAGGAGTGTGGATAACCGTCTGAGGAAGGTCATTCCACGCAGCTACCACTCGAAATGAGAAAAAATACTGCCTAATGAAAGTGTGCCTTCTGAGCTTGAGAACCTTCTTACCATGTCCCCGTGTGTCTGCTGGGTCAACGGTGAAAAACCTGTTGGTTAAACCTTGTTCACACAAGGCATAGGTAAGAATTAGGTCCCCTCGGAGGCGAGGATACTCCAGGGGAAAGAGGTCAAACACCGCGAGACGCGTTTCGTAGTCCACAGATTTAAGGCCGCAAACCATTTTCGTAGCAGCTCGCTGGACACGCTCAATGAGGGTTGCGTAGTTCGTGCGTCCTGAGTAGACCACTTGATTGGCACAATCAAGAAGCGGTCTAACATAGGCCCCATAGAGTATTTCGAAGTCCGTGCGAGTAATACGGGAGAAGGTGCGTCGAATCATCCGTAAAACAGCGAATGCCCTTTCGGCCGATTTCTCAAGGTGCAGTGAGAAGGAGATGTTTGGAGAGAGCCAGATACCCAAATTCTTTTTGGCGTGATGTCTTCTGGTCCTTTCTCACCATGCATGACAAAGGATTTCGCTGACTCTCCCCCGAATGACACATGGACGCACTTTTCGTCATTCAGAGAAAGGTGCCAGTCCAACGACCACTGCTTTGCAGCGTCTGCATCCATTTGGAAGGCACTTGCATTGGAACTCCACGATTTCAAGTCGTCCACAAAAAGTAGACATGGACTTGCAAGAACATATGGGAGATCGTTGATGTATGTCAGAAACAGCACTGGTCCCAAAACGGAGCCTTGAGGAACTTCAATGGAGACCGGCGCCGCAGAAGAGTAGGTCGAGGCTACTTTCACTCGGAATGATCTGTCTGATAGAAACGCCTTGATCCAGTGTAAGATTTTCCCTTTAATCTCGTAAAACTCGAGTTTGTGGAGCAGCGGGACATGTGGGAATCGATCAAATGTTTTTGAGAAGTCAAAAATATGACATCCGATATGAGTGCATCGTCCTTGGCTTGGGTTAAGCTGTCCATAAATACGAGCATGTTCGTCAAGCAAGAACGGTTTGGGAGAAATCCGTGTAAAGCTCGATATTCGGCTAATGTGAACGTGGGTTTTCGTCCAGTGAACAGAAGGTCGAGAAATTTGTAGCAAAGATTAACTCAGAAAAAATAGAATGCACGTAGTCATCTACGAATCGGCCTAGAAAAGATGAAGCCCCCGGGAATCGAACCGCGGCGCACGAAATGGACGGCGGACATGTCAACCACTATGCCACAGCACCAGGTTGATTGCACCAGAAGGGAAGCAAGCGAACACTTGGGCTTCTAGTCACCCTTTCCTCCCCATCTACCGTACACAAGATCTTGGAGCGGGCTGTCAGCATTCAAAAGGCATACCCAACGATAAGGCGTCTATTTGAGGATCGCCCTTTAGAAGCGCGAAAGCTGGGCCGCAGCAATTGTAGGGAAGAGATGCTAAAAAGGCTTCCACTCGGCGACAATTCAGCCGACCCCAAACTTATAGCCAAACCGATTGTAGTTAAAGCCCCTTGTGCTTCTAAAAACACGGCGACGCAACCGGCCTCGACTCCAGATAGCAGTTTATACTCAACTACCACAGACCCCTCGACTTCCAAAGGCAGCGATGCTCTGGAGGAGGCAAGCCTCAAGTGGACGGAGCGCCCAAAGTACGTAGAACTATCAGTGCTTCTTTCCGTAACAGACGACAAAGGTGCAGCAGTGAACTCCACACCCAACTCAAGGAAAAAGCGGAAGGCTTGTTTCTTCGAGGCGATGTCTCATGTATTTGAATAGCACATTTCTGTTTTTCCAGGCGAGGTCCAGAATGGTGGCTCGTTTTCGTATGTTCCACTGGCGGATTTCTGATTTACAGTGGTTCCGCATTTTACGAAATGCCAGCCATCTTCTGTGTCTCATGTAGTCAACTTTTGAAAAATAGTTGAAACCTCTTTTCCAGAAGACGCCGGGTCTGGGTAGCTTGCGGCTCATCCGAATGCATGCTGGTTTTCGAGAACATCGCGTCAGCCTTAGAACTTTCCGGACAATGGTCTTGATATAAGTCTTCCACTGAAGCTGGTCCCAGTCTAACTTGTTCAAGAACGACGCACATTCCTGAAAAGTCTGCAACGACAGAAGTTTCGACCCACAATTCTAGCCCTTGGATTTCCAAGGCGCATCTGACTCGGTTGACCGGTCTGTTCTACTTCGACACGCTTGCCCACCAAGGAATCACGGATTCACGGATTGATACACAGGAGCGAGGCTTTGCCCAAGTTTCCCGGGTCGGTTTTGTTCTTGTCGTTCAGCAGCTGTCGTTCACCTGAAAGGCACAAGTG
Organism: Clonorchis sinensis; assembly: GCA_003604175.2. Classification (NCBI taxonomy): domain Eukaryota; kingdom Metazoa; phylum Platyhelminthes; class Trematoda; order Opisthorchiida; family Opisthorchiidae; genus Clonorchis; species Clonorchis sinensis. Next base: position 156,192,639 of record CM030369.1, on the reverse strand, counting down.
AAAAAGGTGTAGCACTGCTCTTTAAGTTCTCAGCGCGGGGCAGTATGTTTGCCAGCGCGAGGACTCGCGTAAATAAGTGTCTAATAGTGTTTTGAACTGAGTTCTAGAGGAGCGTGGACAACCGTCTCAGGAAGGTTATTCCACGCAGCAACTACCCGAAATGAGAAAAAGTTTGCCTAATGAAGGTGTGCGCTCTGAGCTTAAAAATCTTCTTACCGTGTCCCCGCCGTGTGTTTGCTGGGTCAACGGAAAAACCTGTTGGCCAAGCCTTGTTCAAACAGGGCGTAAGTAAGAATTAAGTCCCCGGAGGCGACGATACTCCAAGGGAAAGAGGTCGAGCACCACGAGACGCGTTTCGTAGTCCATGGACTTGAGACCGGCAACCATTTTCGTAGCAGCTCGCTGGACACGCTCAATGAGGATTACGTCTTTCGTGCGTCCTGAGTAGACAACCGGGTTGGCATATTCAAGGAGCGGTCTGACATAGGCCCCATAGAGTATTTGGAAGTCCGTGCGAGTAATACGAGAGAAGGTACGCCGAATCATCCGTAGAACAGCGAATGCCTTCTGAGCCGATTTCTCAAGGTGCAGTGAGAAGGACAGGTTTGGAGAGAGCCAGATACCCAAATCTTTTTGGCATCTATCCTCGTGATGTCTTCTGGTCCTTTCTCACCATGCATGACAAAGGAGTTCGCTGAGTCTCCTCCAAATGACATATGGACGCACTTTTCGTCATTCAGAGGAAGGTGCCAGTCCAACGACCACTGCTTTGCGGCGTCCACATCAATTTGGAGGGCACTGGCATTGGAACTCCACGATTTCAAGTCGTCCGCAAAAGTAGACATGGACTTGAAATAACATCTGGAAGGTCATTGACGTATATCAGAAACAGCAAAGGTCCCAAAACGGAGCCCTGAGGAACTCCAATGGAGACCGGCGCCGCAGAAGAGTAGGTCGAGCCTACCTTCACTCGGAATGATCTGTCTGATAGGAATGCCTTGATCCAGTGTAGGATTTTCCCTTGAATCCCGTAAGACTCGAGTTTGTGGAGCAGAGGGACGTGTGGACTCGATCAAATGCTTTTGAAAAGTCGAAAAATATGGCATCCGATATGAGTCCCCGGAAGTTCGTGACATAATAAGCTCTTTGTATTAAGACTTCCGGACGTGTGAGAGTATACGGCGAGCTCTCCAAAAGCTTCTGTACACAAAGTGGCGTCCGTCAGGGATGCCCACTCTCCCCATTCCTGTTTAACTTCGTGATCGATGAAATAATGAGACGAACCCTGGAAGGTCTCCAAAACCCAGGTGTTCAAATAGCCTCTGACGAAAACCTTGTCGATCTGGAATATGCAGATGACATCGTTCTTATCTTTGAAGAGGAGGAGAAGGCGCAGGTGTTTTTGGATGAACTGACCAAAGTCATCCCGTCTTTGGTATGCACTTTGCACCCAAAAAGTGTAAGGTCATGCTCCTGGACATGCAGTCACTGAACACGCCACCACAATCCAGGGAGAGGCACTGGAAGTTGTGGAGCGTTTTACATATCTTGGAAGTTGTATTAGTTCTGATTGTAATGTGACAGATGAGGTAAATGCGCGAATCTTCAAGGCTCGGGTCGCGTTTGCTAATTTGAGACACCTATGGCGTCAAAGTGGTGTCCCTGAATATCAAGGGACGTGTATCAAGCTACAGTGCGGGCTGTTTTGTTGTATGGCTGTGAGACTTGGCCTGTTCGAGCAGCGGAACTGAGACGTCTTCAGGTGTTCGACAATCGTTGTCTCAGAACCATAGCTCGTGTGGGTTGGTGTCGGCGAATCCGTAGTGAGGCTATTAGAAAACGAGTTTTGGGTTGTGCAACGCGGTACTTCCATTGAAGAATGTGTCCAGCACCAGAAGCTGCGTTGGTTGGGACATGTGTTGCGCATGCCTAATCATCGTTTGCCGAAGAGAGTGCTGTTTTCCATGCCCAATTCAGAGTGGCGTAAGCAGAGAGGGTGGCCAACCCTTGACCTGGCAGAAGAGTATGAAAGAAATCACGAAACGCTTGGGTGGTCGGTGCTACTCGCCTTCCAGGATGGGGACCGCGTGATCCCCACTGCGCCTGGTTGGAGACGCTGCAAGATATGGCTGCCAACCGATGTCAGTGGCGATCTTGTTGTCAGTTTCTATCCAGATTGCCTGAATGAGTGTTTGGAGGTGTAGGCACCTCGGAATGATTGTAGTAAAACAGCAATAAGTCCCCTCCCCGTCCATCTTTATTCTTTTTCTTCACAATAAGGCTTTCAAATAAATCATGGTTGTACGGCAGCGAAGCATCGGTTTCAACACTGATGTCATGCTGTTGATGATGATGATGACTATCAAAGAGGCCACTTTTGAGGGAGTGGAGCTGAGATTGGCAGTTTCACATTCACAGTGGTTCTACGGTTCTTCCAGCATTCCCCGATGTCGAGGTCAACGCATATGGTTGGTTTGCCGGTAGGCTTCGCCGCTTGTCTCCGCTCGTCTGACCCAGTCCAGCCAGAAGCTGTGTTGGGTGTGGAGTTCACTGCTGCACCTTTGTCGTCTGTTACGGAAAGAAGCACTGATAGTTCTACGTACTTTGGGCGCTCCGTCCACTTGAGGCTTGCCTCCTCCAGAGCATCGCTGCCTTTGGAAGTCGAGGGGTCTGTGGTAGTTGAGTATAAACTGCTATCTGGAGTCGAGGCCGGTTGCGTCGCCGTGTTTTTAGAAGCACAAGGGGCTTTAACTACAATCGGTTTGGCTATAAGTTTGGGGTCGGCTGAATTGTCGCCGAGTGGAAGCCTTTTTAGCATCTCTTCCCTACAATTGCTGCGGCCCAGCTTTCGCGCTTCTAAAGGGCGATCCTCAAATAGACGCCTTATCGTTGGGTATGCCTTTTGAATGCTGACAGCCCGCTCCAAGATCTTGTGTACGGTAGATGGGGAGGAAAGGGTGACTAGAAGCCCAAGTGTTCGCTTGCTTCCCTTCTGGTGCAATCAACCTGGTGCTGTGGCATAGTGGTTGACATGTCCGCCGTCCATTTCGTGCGCCGCGGTTCGATTCCCGGGGGCTTCATCTTTTCTAGGCCGATTCGTAGATGACTACGTGCATTCTATTTTTTCTGAGTTAATCTTTGCTACAAATTTCTCGACCTTCTGTTCACTGGACGAAAACCCACGTTCACATTAGCCGAATATCGAGCTTTACACGGATTTCTCCCAAACCGTTCTTGCTTGACGAACATGCTCGTATTTATGGACAGCTTAACCCAAGCCAAGGACGATGCACTCATATCGGATGTCATATTTTTGACTTCTCAAAAACATTTGATCGATTCCCACATGTCCCGCTGCTCCACAAACTCGAGTTTTACGAGATTAAAGGGAAAATCTTACACTGGATCAAGGCGTTTCTATCAGACAGATCATTCCGAGTGAAAGTAGCCTCGACCTACTCTTCTGCGGCGCCGGTCTCCATTGAAGTTCCTCAAGGCTCCGTTTTGGGACCAGTGCTGTTTCTGACATACATCAACGATCTCCCATATGTTCTTGCAAGTCCATGTCTACTTTTTGTGGACGACTTGAAATCGTGGAGTTCCAATGCAAGTGCCTTCCAAATGGATGCAGACGCTGCAAAGCAGTGGTCGTTGGACTGGCACCTTTCTCTGAATGACGAAAAGTGCGTCCATGTGTCATTCGGGGGAGAGTCAGCGAAATCCTTTGTCATGCATGGTGAGAAAGGACCAGAAGACATCACGCCAAAAAGAATTTGGGTATCTGGCTCTCTCCAAACATCTCCTTCTCACTGCACCTTGAGAAATCGGCCGAAAGGGCATTCGCTGTTTTACGGATGATTCGACGCACCTTCTCCCGTATTACTCGCACGGACTTCGAAATACTCTATGGGGCCTATGTTAGACCGCTTCTTGATTGTGCCAATCAAGTGGTCTACTCAGGACGCACGAACTACGCAACCCTCATTGAGCGTGTCCAGCGAGCTGCTACGAAAATGGTTTGCGGCCTTAAATCTGTGGACTACGAAACGCGTCTCGCGGTGTTTGACCTCTTTCCCCTGGAGTATCCTCGCCTCCGAGGGGACCTAATTCTTACCTATGCCTTGTGTGAACAAGGTTTAACCAACAGGTTTTTCACCGTTGACCCAGCAGACACACGGGGACATGGTAAGAAGGTTCTCAAGCTCAGAAGGCACACTTTCATTAGGCAGTATTTTTTCTCATTTCGAGTGGTAGCTGCGTGGAATGACCTTCCTCAGACGGTTATCCACACTCCTTCTAGAACCCAGTTCAAAACACTATTAGACACTTATTTACGCGAGTCCTCACGCCGAAAAACACACTGCCCCGCGATGAGAACTTAAAGAGCAGTGCTACACCCTTTTTCACTTGTGCCTTTCAGGTGGGAGACAGCCGCCGAACGACAAGAACAAAAGTGATCCGGGAAACTTGGGCGAAAGCCTCCATCCTGTGTATCAATCCGTGAATCCGTGTAAAGTTTGAGTGCCTTTGGTGCTGTTTGCGCTTTCGGAATGGGGTACATTTGACCCACCTTGTGCTTGGCTGGAGGCACTGTACGATATGGTGACTAGCTGTGTTGTGACGGTTTGTTTACCCCCATGACCCATTGAGGCATTTTTGATGGTGTCCATGTGACACTCATAGTCAAGGATATTAGGTTGACTATTAGGTTAGGCGTATGACGAGCCCGGTTGGAACATGTTTATCGACTTGTTCTATAAATATGTTACTGTAGTTGTATTTCCCGCCAAACGCCGCTGGCTTGCGGCCAGGCACTTGTGCGTTGCTGGTTTTCATTGCGTTTTCCAGGCGTCCACAAAGTGTGAGCACCTGGTTTAGCCACTGAGAAGCTAGTGAAACTATCAGAACCGGCTCTTCGAAGGCTTTCCTGATGGTCCGACGTTGGATATTAACGGTCGCTGCTTAAATCCGGAACCACCATTTGTGGTACAACGCAGCCAATCTCATCCAAACATTGTGTTTCTAATCGGACCGTGGCTTTGCTGAGACCCGGCGACAAATTTCTCCTGACTGTGACAACAACTCAACTCGAGGCTTCCTCCAACGCCAGGTGATACTGAGTGGCCATGCCAACCGAGAAGCTTGGTGGACTCGAAAGGACAACGAAACGGAAGGTTCAAAAATGCTGGAAACATCTGCATTCTTCCGACTGGTCATCAGAAGCCTTTTGTGAGCCAAACTATCAGGACCAGAATTGGCCCCTGATATCCAGCAAAGGAGGATGTTTATACCACTGGGGACACTACATTGCACGACAATTCAGTTGGCCACCGACTTCCAATATGGAATACCGGCCTTCAACAGAAAGGTGGACTTTGGATATGGAACCCCCTTCAACCTCAGAGGTGTCTAAGATTATATTTTCATCCCAGCGTCATCGTGCTCCTGGTCCTGACGATCTTCCATCCACTCTAAGAATAGCAGCGAATTCCTCAATCAATGCTTGTCTAGCCAATTTGGGGTTCTCTGGGAGAAATAGACCGTTTCACATAACTCATCGTCATCATCATCGTCCGTGCAGTGAATATAGCTGCCACAATTTCGTCCGCGGATGATTTGAGTAGATGGGGTAGGTAGCTACGCACTGGAAGCAGTGGCTGGTATAAATTGTGCATAAATACAGCGGTATCAGTGGACTTCTCACTTGGAAGATTGGATTGGGAGTTATGCAATGAAGGCAACAGCTCGGACGCATGAGTGCCATTGAGGGCATGGCTGGGCCATGAAGAATGAAAAGACCATGAATGACTGTCGACATGCTCCATTCTACAGGCGCTTTCTCTTCACTCCATATTCAAACAATTAGTTTTATCAGATGGGTCACCAAGGGTTCTCAGCCTTCTTTGAAGAGGGCTGGCTACAGACCATTCGGTCCTGATGCCTTCTCTCGTTTCAGTGCGGATATCTCATGTTTTATTTCTGACTGGTGATTGAGTTTTACATTCAAATCGCCCGTTCAAGCTAACTGGGCTGACTCGGTAGTAGTGACCATTCTCAAAAAGGGCAGTCGCAGTGAATGTAATTACCACAGAAATGTTAGTTTTACTCTCGTTGTAAGAAGGCTTCTGGAGTCACTGATTCTTCTTGGTCTTACGGCGGCATCCGAATCATTGACCCGTTAGCATCAAGAAGGATTTCGACCGGGTAGCCGCTACGTCGACCACATCTTCACATTCCATCGGGTGTTAGAGCAACGCCGTATGTACAGACAACCAACAATCTTGGCTTCAAGGTTGTGTTCGATTTTGTCGATCGGTCAGTGCAGTTAACCATACTTGCTTCTACATGGTATGTCCTAGAAGTCTGGGAACATAATCCGATACATACATTCACATACCTCTGGGGGTTTGAGAGTGTATAATGAGCTCTCCAAAAGCTTCCATACAAAATGTGCATTAAGACTGTTCTTGTCCAACTTCTTCGTTGATGAAATAATGTGGCGAACACTGGAAGATGTTTGGAACTCCGGTAGTCAGATCGTAACTTTTGAGCCTTTGTCGATTTGGAGTGCGCAGACGACATCATCTTCATCTTTGAAGATGAAGACGAAGCAAAAGCTCTGTTGAATAAACTGACCACCATCATACCATCATTCAGCATGTACCTTGCGAAGTCATGCCTCAGAAGGTGCGGTCTCTGAACATGGCCGTTACAATTCAAGGATAAGCACAGGAGGTTGTGGATAATTTTGCCCACCTTGGTATTTTTTTCAGCTCAGACAGAAGTGCCTGGCGAAGTCGGTGGACGAAGCTCAAATTTCCGCTTCGGGTTTTCTACTTTGCATCACTTGTGGCATCGAAAAATCACATCACTTGGTTTTAAGGGCCGCGTGTAACCGACTGTGTTATCGAATGGTTGCGAGACAGCCTCTGGGGAAAGATGATGTTTGGCTCCTTCAGCTCTGTGACCACGGGTGCCTCAAGCGTCGTGTGGCGTTAACGGATTAGTAACGGGGTGATTTGGTTGTGCAGCAGTTACTTCAATCGCGGAAAACATCCAGCACAACCAACTGCGGTGGCTCGGTTATATGTTACGCTCACCGAAACAGCGTCTACGAGACGACTCGTTTTCTGTGCCTCATGCAGATTGGCGGAAACTGCCAGTCGGACAGAAGGGTGTGAAAGAGATTACTACGAATGTGGGCGTTTTTTATGCCTTCCAAGATGGGGTCCACCTGACCCATTCTGCACTTGGCTAGAAATTGCAATAAAAGGCGGCTGATCGCTCGTGCTGACGTCCGTGCTGTAATTTTCTTTCCGTATTGTCTGATTGATCGGTTTGAGGTGTAGGCACCTCAAAATGCTTGACGTAAGTCAGCACCACGTCCCCTCCCTCAGCAATTTCTCTTCTTTTAATTATGAGGCTTAAAATATACTCAGGTAAATCTTGTGGTTTTACAGCAGTGAAGTGTCAGTTTCAGCATTATTATTGCTTCTTCTATTTGTTTGATTGTGAGCTAATTCCGTAGTGCGATGTTTTTATGTAAGACGGTTTCTGTTGACTTAGCCCGAGATAGCTCAGTGACTGAGGCGTCAACTTGCCGACCGGAAGGTTCGTGATTGGAACTTAACCTTAGCATCCCGACTGCCCCATTCAGGGACGGCAGCCAGATCCCTAGAGGATGTTACGACTGAGTGGTTGTTTTTTCTGCGGTGACGGTCGTCGTTTGCGAGGAGCAACTTGGAACTCACCCGACCTGAAGTTATGCTGGCATTTTGCTGGCCGTACCCGACGGGTTCCACCCCTATTAGTGTCGGTAGGCGTTTGATGACGTTGCTGTTCTCCAACTGTAGCTATTGGTTATGTTATTTGATGATGAAGCCGAGGTGTTTTATCGGATGCATGATGAACGCACACTTTTTTGGCACCCGTATCCTTGAATACGTTAGAGGAAGTAATCGGAGCGAAATCATCGTTTATCGTAACTGGGACCCATGATGGTTTGATTGTTCAGCTAATCGTCAACAGCCGTAACACCATTCGGCATGGTAGCCATGATTTGCTCTAATGGGGCTGGTGCTTTCTTGACAACGGTAATCGAGAATGCTAGGTATCTGGTTCTGATTCCCTTCTCGTACGCCTGTTTTTTGGGTAGTTGAGGAGTGGGTGAGTGGACTGACCAGTTTGTGGATACAAGTATGTTGGTGATTGTGTACGCAACTACGCCAGAATGTACCTTTACTCACCGATAAGTTTTCGCATGTATTCTATCTAATTTTAGGCAGGTGTGCAGTGACTAACTCCTCTTGTTCAGGTTTATCTATCGTCCCGACGGCCAAACTATGTCATTTAAAGAACGCGATTTGCTCTATCGGCTGATTATAAGGTTTGAATTGTACTAACTAACCATTCATGTCCTCAGCCAACTGTTTTATGATGGATTCCAAACGATGGCGGTAAATTTGGTGAACCTGGTGAGCCCCTCCACTGCATGTGGGCCCTCAAACCGGTTATTTCGCCTTGTAAAGTTGGGATTGGCCTCATCTGAAGGTAACAATGTTTTTTTGCACGACTTTCATTTTTCACTCTATGAGTTGGGTTTGATTACGAGCAGAAATCGTCCTTCCTTCTATCGTCCCTCCGTACTGCGCTCAACTAAGGGATTTTGTCTAGCGCTATATTGTGCAAACACGCTCACTAGAATAGTGAAAAATCCTTTTTCGTGAAAACAATGCCTAAAAACGTTGCCTAGTATTCAGAGTAGAACAACAGCTGAATCCATATTACACACAACTGAACTGCAGTGAGTTTGCCCACAGTCATCCATTGTGAATAGTGAATGTCAATCATATCACTTCAGCTGATCTGCTTGGTTAATGACACTTATAGTAGACTCCATATATTCTATATATTGACTGTACTACTGTATTCAAACGTGCTTTTAGTGCCTAAGAAGGATAATCGTTCAGCCGTAACACCCCTTCGGTGCCTAGCTGCCGTGCTACCAGAAGGAAGCACGAGGGCTGGGAGACTGCCAGGTTGCCCAAGCCTAGACAGGAGAAGTCCAGAGGCAGAGGTCGGATTTGAATAATGGACCTTCCGGCCAGTAAATTCGCGCTCTAACCACTGAGTCATCTGGCTTGTAGTTCATTCTGTTTGCTTGTTTTTGTATTCGAACCTTGTCGTATATCCCTCAGGTTGGGTAGAAGACCAGGATAGTCTCTCGATTGTTTTTTGTTCCAATTCACTCTTAATTTTTCGCTTATCCCTGTCCATAACTTGGCGACCTGACAGTATCTCTTGCTTTACACTTTCCTCGTGTTGCGTGAAACGTACGGAATGTTCGGCTTTTTATTTATTAGGATTTTCGACTCCTTCCTAGAAGTGTGCTTGTTTGTCCGCCAATTTTTAGTCCACCCATCCCCAGTCACCAATATTTTGGATGCTTTTAGCTTGTGGCACATTCCGATCATCGAAACCTGTTTTCTACTTCACCTATAATGTACATACCACATTGGTATCTCAATTTGTCTTTGATGGATCAGCTGTGGCATCCTTTGATGTATACATGTCATTCAACTTGCAGGATTCAAGCCGATTAAAATGCTACTATGTCGCGCATGCTCAACAAGTTACTGCTCGCGCATATACTACGAGCCCTTCTGCGGGTGATAGAGTTGCACTTGCAAGTTAATTGCATTGTAGATCGGTCTGTCTTAGTTGAGTAAAATAGTGTTTAGCTTCTAATCGGAAGGCCTCAGGTTACGAACAGAGATGAGACAGTTTGGTGGTGGTGCTCGACTTTTCAGTCGAAATTGAATTTACTAGCGGGGTGAAATTCCAGTTAGGACTTTCTGAGTAGTTGTTATCAGTGAGTTTTGCAGCTGGGGGAAATTCGCACACTGTAAATTGGGAGAACAATTATTTCTTCCCGCTGAGCTGTTTCTTTTCTTTTTCAGAGGAACAAGAGAAAGGTGGGGTTATTGAAGGAGAGTGTATCGCCCCTGGAACCGGCATCGACCTTGAGGTGGAAAGTGAAAGTGAGTTTTGGCTATTTTCAGCTAGTCTTAAAGGGCTCACAGATAATCGGCACTGATTACTTTGAGTGCCAGTATCGTCCGCTCTTCAATATGCGTATTCGATAACACTGCGCTCTGAAAACTTTACTGTTATCAACTGATATATAGCTTTTTGGAGCTGTCTCCACTGGATAACGAAAGTGATATTGTGATACAGTGTGACTTGGTGGAACAGTATCAGAAGCCAAGAACACAACTTACGAGGGACGTCGTCGTCATTTGACCCCGTAAATTATTGATGTGCATTCAATAGTCAAACCTACGTAATAATCATCTGTTGTTCGGCCTTTTTTGAACTACGACAGCAGCAGTTAATTTACACTGCTAATCGCAGGTTCATACTCGAATATATCCCAAACAAACCCAGTTAAAAAACGCTCTTTGAACAACGTCATGTGACGATGAATTAAAACCAACAATGCATAAGCCGTTAACCGCTGTCCGGTTGTGCCATGGTTCGGATGCGGATCTGCCTGTTTGATGTACCCCTTGTTCCCCATCGCAATAGGTTTGACTACTTTCCTGGCATGGTAACATATTTTGGCATTTTTGCGACGATTTTACCCATCATTCTGAGGACAGTCATAGGTTGCAGGGGCCCTTAGGGGGTATTAGAGCTATGCCACCCGCAAGCAATGAGATAAACACTCCAGAAGGACTTCTACAATCAATTGAAAAAGGTTGACCATGACAACCGAAACGTCTTATTGTAACATCTTATTCCACCACGCTGTGTTTTGGCCTTAGAATTTCCGTACAATCCTGAAAGACATTGCTTGTTGTGGCAGCGGGAGGTTGCCGCTTATTACGAATCTGCGGGACGGCCACTAGCATACGCGGCGTGAGAACGAGCGCACAAATTCTCAGCTACGGCTCGAGTCCGACGACTCCTAATGCAGAAGGAGAAGACGAGACCTTTCTAATAGGGCTTTTGCTGCTTCGGCCAAAGACAGTTCATAGTGAGATCACCGATTATACATATATATATATATATATACGTATATGATATATATATATATATACATAAATGTTCTGGTTGATCTCAGCGAACGAGGAATTTATTAGCACATACAGATTTTGACCAGCCAATGGGATAGAAATACGGTGTTTTTGGAAGTTTCTGAAAAGAAAGAAAAAGGTGCGAAAAGGTAATATTCGAAATTTGCCAGCATTTACTTGACAGTAGTTCAACAGTTAGACAGTTTTGGGGGATAGTGACTTACACATCACCCCTTGAGGAAGATCAGTAACGAGACTTTCCTGGGTTAGTCTGGAACTAGACGGTTTGCCGTCGACGGTTATCAGTCCATCTTCTCGGAAGAAGATTTGAGCCTCATGTCGACTGGTTTTACGTCATCAGTGCTTTGCATCAGCCGTAATTGGCGGTAGTTCGAAGCTGTCGAGAAGAATGCCAAGAGTGAGGGCGTAGGGCTGGATGGAGTTCATTTTGGTGTCGGATCCAGCCAATAGCAACATAAAGTTCGTGCGTCTTCTTAGGACACATCCCTTGATCCAGAAGCCTTGGCCAGTAGCCTCGCGCGAAAACCTGTCTCCACATCGAATGGAGCCTCTGACTCCGTCATTGTGTACTGAGAACCTCGGCCGCATAGCGAGCTTGGAGGTTAGCTACTTCCGGTCAACAAGAGCTTCAGTAGGCGACTTAAGGTCTTCTGGTGAGTTATTCGGGGGTGATGTGGCGTGCCAGCAAAACTATCTGGAGAACGTCGACGTATTTACTCTCCGCTTGAGATTTGAACAGCTTTCGCTTAGGATTATCGACGAAACCTTCGGTATGGTCATTTGTTTGTTTTGTTATACGTTGGCGAATGGGTCTGCGTGCGGCGCAGTCCTTTCAAGCAACTGGATTTAAAGTGTAGTCCATTATCCGACATTTCCAACAGGTTATGGTGGCTGAAGATCTGGAACAGGGTTTCGCAGGGTGCTGGTTGTGGACGATCGGACAACAGGCATGATTTCTGGCCATTTTGAAGGGCCGGCGACCAGAACGATGTAGGTCACTGTTAATGGAACCAGCGTTGTCAACGTGTATCCAATATCTGGGTCGCTCGATCCTGGACGACGGAACAGCCGGTGGGTCTGGATGATCTTTGGTGACTTGTTGACACTAAGATCAGCGTCTGACATAGTGTGGGATATGGCGATCCGTGTGCTCCCAGTAGTCAAAACTACGAGCGATCGCTTTCATCTGGTTGATCTCTGGATACTCCGAAGGAAACTGCCCCAGGACTCGTAGACGCGGGGAACTTGGTAGCACTACACGATCTTCAAAAATGAGGCAGTCATCCACAATCGATGCAGAGTCCCAGAAATTGAAAAGCAGTTGGACATTGTCCTGTAAGGACAACGTCTCCTGAAGTTTTGTACTGCCTGTTGTCGTTTGGTGTCAGCTGCATCTCCAAGTTGGATATCCGATAGAACCACCGGTAAGACACGGATGATGTGCAACAAGTGCTGGCCGGCGTGATCGTCGCTGGACAGCGTGGTTATAACGTGTTCTCCCCCGATGCAGTGTGGTCGCCGACGAGGCGCAACATTGCATTAGCTTGGCGATACTGGATGTGGGAATCATATTCAAGAATAGTGATCACCTATGTTGGAGTTGATTCACCGAGTGAACAGGCACGCCAAAATTCGGGCCAATAATGGACACTTGGGCCTGTGGTCAGTAAAGAAAATCGTTCAGTTGTAATACCCTTTCGGTGCCTAACTGCCATGCCACCAGAAGGATGCACGAGGGTTGGGCTACTGCCAGGTTGCTCAAACCTAGACACTAGAAGTCGGGAGGCAGAGGTCGGATTCGAACTACAGACCTTCCGGTCAGTAAATTCGCGCTCTAACCACTGAGCCATCTCGTCATTCAGCGGGGTGACTGTAGGCGATTGCGTGGAATCGGCAGACGAAAAAGGTTCTTACCAGAGCCTCTATTATTTGCCCATAAAGATGTTCTGCTTGGGTCAGCGACCTGGATGCCTGCGTGCCTGACTCCCCTGTGTTGTCCGAAAACAAATGAAGAATGACGGCGGCGACATCGTAAGTGGGGGCTTCAGCTGCCTCAACAATTGGCAACTTGGGATCGTAGAGCGCTAATAACAGTTTGGAGCGGAGCATACAATTGAACCGTCAGAATGCAGCTTCACACTCCTCACCAAAGCCGGGACACATGTTTCTCTGGAGGGCGACTAAGCGACAGCCGGACATTGCTGCGTTCAAGACTGATCTCCATGGACCTACATCCGTTCACTGCCCCACAAAAGTAATAAATCCATCTCAGTGTGAATTTAGGTCTAGGGTTTATTGAACTAGGTAGGTTTTACTCCGTTTCAGGGTATCACTATGACTCATGGTGGTATGTGCGACAAATGCACATAACAGAGAGAGATATCTTGATCCAAACGTATCATTCGTTGAGCGTTGCTAACAGTGGACTTGGCAATATAGTGCTATCCTCAAAAGAGTGTGCTTCCAAGGACCGGACGGTCTGGTTTTGTGCATAGGATATCCTAAGCTCAAATGGACGAATTTATCCGTTCATTAAGGTTGATAATAACGTTCGAAAACCGTTGATTGGCGCGTCACGATCACCATTAGTGGCGTTTAATCACTACCAGGACGCACTTCAACGGTTTACACAGTGCTACTTCTGGGGACAGCTAGTCGATCTCATGCATTTTGTTTGGCGAAACACTGTATTTCACATGTAGTTTCAATGGTCTAAAGCCTGAACTGAACTGCACCTTCATGCTCAAGTAGCTTAGGGTCGCCGTCTCGTGCAGTACTATGGATGATCCATCTGAAAAGTTCGAATTCTGGGATATGATGCATGGTATGCGCAACCTTATGAAAGGTATCGACGCGAAGTTTATGTCCTATCCTAGAGAATGTGAGCTTTTTGTAGTGGACAAGTTTCTGTGTTTTAGAATGCCTCCTGATAGCTCTGTGTACCAAACAACGGGGCTAGTTGGGTAGAAATCCTCAGTGGAAAATAGAGTGAATTTTCCTGGAATTCGCAATCAAAGGGGCAGCCGGCTATACTGAAAACGTTTTGGACTTCCATTTATTGGTTTTCTTAGTTGTTCCCATATATACAAGGGACAAGTATGGGCACTGTTAGTCATTACTGGTCTGTTCTTGACACGTTTGATCACCAAGGAATAATGCCCTGGAAGTTTGTGAACATAATATTCTGACTTTCAGACGTGTGAAAGTATACGGTGAGCTCTCCAAAAGCTCTTGTACACAAATGGCGTCCGTCAGGGATGTCCACTCTCCCCATTCCTGTTTAAGTTTGTGATCGATGAAATAATCAGACGAACACTGGAAGGTCTCCAAAACCCCAGTGTTCAAATAGCCTCTGTACCCAAAAAGTGTAAGGTCATGCTCCTGGACATGCAGTCACTGAACGCGCCACTGACAATTCAGGGAGAGGTACTAGAAGTTGTGGAGCGTTTTACGCATCTTAGAAGTTGTATTAGTTCTGATTGTAGTGTGACAGATGAGGTCAATGCGCGAATCTTCAAGGCTCGGGTCGCGTTTGCCAATTTGAGACACCTATGGCGTCAAAGTGGTGTGTCCCTGAATATCAAGGGACGTGTGTATCAAGCTACAGTGCGGGCTTTGTTGTACGGCTGTGAGACTTGGCCTATTCGAGCAGCAGAACTGAGACGTCTCCAGGTGTTCGACAATCGTTGTCTCAGAACCATAGCTCGTGTGGGTTGGTGTCGGCGAATCTGTAGTGAGGCTATTAGAAAACGAGTTTTGGGTTGTGCAACGCGTACTTCCATTGAAGAATGTGTCCAGCATCAGAAGCTGCGTTGGTTGAGACATGTGTTGCGTATGCCTAACCATCGTTTGCCGAAGAGAGTGCTGTTTTCCATGCCCAATTCAGAGTGGCATAAGCAGAGAGGTGGCCAACCTTTGACCTGGCAGAGGGGTATGAAAGAGATTACGAAACGCTTGGGTGCTGTCGGTGCTACTCGCCTTCCAGGTTGGGGACCGCGTGATCCCCACTGCGCCTGGTTGGAGACCCTGCAAGTTATGGCTGTCAACCGATGCCGGTGGCGTTCTTGTTTTCAGTTTCTATCCAGATTGCCTGAATGAGTGTTTGGAGGTGTAGGCACCTCAGAATGATTGTAGTAAGGCAGCAATTAGTTCACTCTTCGTCCATCTTTATTCTTTTTCTTCACAATAAGGCTTTCAAATAAATCATGGTTGTACGGTAGCGAAGTATCAGTGTTGAACGCTGATGTCATGCTGTCGGTGATGATGATGACTGTTGGTTACTAGTAAGGCCTTACTGTTGGTAACAGCAAGGCTTGCTGTTTTCCCTGTTACTTGTTCCCTACGGTGGTAATATCTAGTTGTACTTCAAGCGCATGTCAAGAATAATCTTATTCGGGTATTTTCTCCTCAGTCTTATCAGTCGATATTTGTGTCAGATGACATATTATCCAAATAATATTTTACCTCTTGTTGTCAACAGGTTCTACAATGGCTCCAGAAGCTGCTCTCTATGAGACATGTTACGTTACAGCCCATAAAGCCGCCTGTCGTGCTGCCGCTTTTAACGGAACAGGTAGGTTGTCTTTTTTATGTTTGATTCGCCTTCCACAGCAGTCCGAGAGCCACATTCTATTTCGAACAAATCCCAGTTCTTGGTGTCTTCTCCAGTGTATTTCACCTGGTTTTACCCTGTATGTTGTGTGGGGGAAGTTTATTGACCGGCTAGTCGTCAATTTGTTTGACCAGTACTCGCCAACCATAGGTCATTTGCCAGCAAACAATCTAAGTTATTGAACTGCTGGTATCGTGATTGACATGTGGATGATTTCGGTTGTCTGCTAGTTCACTTCATTTGCACAACTGTGATTCAGGTGTTAGTGGTTGCGGGATTTCGTAAAACGCACACTTGCATGACTCTCGTTTGAACAATCGTCATACTGTCCTCGCACAATCATCCTGGTGAGTCCACACCAAAGGGGGGAAGCACTGGACTCGAGTTTCGCCAATCCATTGACAACCAAAGTATATTACTGGGTAGTCGTTCGAGGCTCACATCAATCAAGCGCGAACATGTTCACCTGTTCATACGTGAAAATTCGGATGAGTCCAGCTTGCGCTGGTGGAGTAGTGTTAACTTGCTCGCATCGCATGTCAGATGTGTGGTGTCCAAACCCCGTCACGGCCATTGGATATACACTGATGATTAGCTCGCATAAGAGCGAAACTCGAGTTCAGTGCTTCCCCCTTTGGTATGGACTCACCAGAATGATTGCTTCAGGACAGGAGGACGATTGTTCAAAAGAGAGTCATGTGAGTATGTATTCTACGACTGTAGTTGTCGACCTCGTGATCTTCTGATTTGCAGTGCAAACTGCCGATCTGTGAGTCAGGTGACTGATCTCTCCACGTCCGTCTCAAGTGGAACACGCTGACCTCTGGTTCTACGAAAAGGAATATTTTTTCCAGGACCAGCTGGTACGGAATCATAAATCACATTTTCATGTCATAGTGCTCCATGAAGTTCAGTGATTTTTTACACCCGGTTCACGGCTTTAATATGAGTAAATCGACAGACAACTGGATGAATATAGATGTAGATAAATAATTCTCAAAATCGTTTTCCCCCACTTCAGACCCAAAACTTCATTTACTGGCCGTCCCATCTTCGGATTTTTTATTATTATTGAGTATCTTGCTATTTTGGCAAGCGCCATTCAACCCGTATAAGTGGTTTGTAAGTTGGTTTTCTGTCCTTTACGCTCAACGCGTGATGATTCTGTGCCAGTTGTTCTAAAGATTATTGGTTGTATATTCTTTGATATTGCCCTAGAGTACATTGGCACTGCTTATATTCCGCTTTTGACGGAAGCTTGCAAATGGTAATGAAATGCACTCGGGAACTTATTACGGTGTAATGACTCGCACGCAAAAATGGAATGAACATGACTTTTTCGGGTGGACTCAAGTTCACCTACCTCGTCCGAACCAAGCACGCACTTCCAATAACACTGATAGTGCCACAATGACGGTGGTTCTGAACATAGGCTTATTTTTTCATAAAGGAAACTACTTAGAAGGTTGCTGAAAACTCTTCGACAGCCCACAACCAGTTTCACCCTTCTTGGGGCTCATCAGATAGGCGCAGTCCTCAACCTTATGTTCTTCTCGAAGGTATATTTTCCTTCCAGTGTCAGGAAAGTTTTCCAGAATGCCTTACCGTCTGCGTCGCCATCTGCCATAAGGCATGAGCATGGATATGGCGTTTATTCACAAAATGGATCGGTCGCCCCCAGAAAATCGAATGGTCCCCAACATGTGCGCATTCCTTATTCAGCCCGTGGACTGGGTACAACATCTGTCTGGCCATCGTTTTTGCTCTGATGACGGTCTGTACAAAACGAATCTTAGAACCAATTTTCGCACCACTGGTCAATCTCACGCGCATTTTGGAGCTGCCTGGTGTACGTTTCTCTTTAGTATCAAAGAGGGCTGTAGATGAAACTGAGCACTAAAGGTCGAAAGTTTAATTCTTTTGAGATGAGGTCCTTTGCTTCTCTAATGCTTCTCTTCGCTTTTATAGGGCAGTTGGTTGCAACCGGTTCCCACGACTCGTCGATCAAGGTATGTATTTAACGTCAATTTATACTACTTGAATACTACGCTAGTAGACTGAAACGATCTCAATTTACTGGTATGTCTCTGACTTCGGCCTAGATTCTGGACGTGGAACGGATGTTGGCGAAGAGTGTATCTCCAGCCGATCACCTGGGACAAGAAACGCCTCAGCAGCAGATGGAAACCCATCCAGTGATTCGCACCTTATATGACCATACCGCGGTAGGTTTTACTGTTGATTCCGCTTCCCCGTTGCACTCCCTCCTCCTACCGACACACTCCTCAATACGACCTGTTCTTTACTTTCAAAATTACCGATAACCGTGGCTGCTCAAGAATGCAATCGGCTTTTGTTTTCCAATTTGATTTTGACCGTCTGATTGACAAATGCAGCCCAACTTCCACAGCTCACTCCGAGTTGCCTTGTTCGTGAGTAAGATAATCGTCCCAAGGAAGTGATACTACTGGACGGGGCTGTCCTGAAGACGTTTTTGCTCCAGGCCGGATTTCACACCAGATAATGGCCTTTCCTATGGAGGGACTTCTGAATCGGGGATTGCTGTATGACTGAGCAAGAGCCAAACAAAGACACTTGTTGGCATAAACACATACGCACTACGCTCAAAGCAATAACGTGTATCATTATGTCATCAAAGTACCCCACCTTCTTAAACATAAAATCTACTTTGGTGGGAGTGAATAAGAATTTAGAGCGGTTAAGTTTTCCAACAGTAGATTAGTTCACCTCTTGTCACCCAATCTTATTAGATGGTGCGCTATAGAGAAATGATGGTATTTCGAACTGTGTCGGCCTGGTTTGTCCAACATAACTTCGCCCTAGACAAGTTTTCACACGCCATGCTCTAGGCGATGTGCTTTTAGTCGCGCCGTAAATAAGTTTCATCCAGCGGGTACACCCAAAAAATGTGTGATTGGACATTGCAACTGTTGCAGATAGTTGGGACAGGATAACCCCTTTGTTTTCTTTACGGCTTATATAGAAAACTTTTGACACTCAATGGCATTCAGTATCATTGCGGACATAACATATTCAGGAAACTTGGTAGCCATTTGATTCCAACTCGTCTGACCTTCCCATCTTGGGTTGAAACGTACTGACTTAATTTTACCTTTTTGAAAAGTTTGATCCATAAGAAGTCTTCACTTCGAAACAATAGCTGCAATTCCCTCAAATGATCAAGGCTAGGAGGGGCTAGCTGACAGTCGCGGAACTGATCGATTGACTCAATCCGTGTTGTGTAGTGAACAACGAGAGCAATCATTTATTCTGTGGTGTCTGGCGTTCGCAAGTGGTAACCTCTGTTCTAAATGTCCTTCTATCCATATCGTGACCACCCGGCTAATGCAACCGAATTCATTTGGTTTTTGCTCAGTCAGGTTTTAGAAAGGATTTGCTGGGAAGCGTTCCACTGAATGTTGTTTCTAAAGTCCTCTTTTTCGGCCTCAAGTTTACCCCAAGCTTCATTGGATTTTGCGCACAAACAACTGAATGATCACAGCTAGGATTGAGTATCAACTACCGCCTAACTGTGGATTCTGAGTAAACACCTGGAGTGTGAGTTCAGCCACAACTGATCTACATACGACGGGGCAGTTAGGCGAAAACACACCACTTCGGGCATTTTCCACGTTCTCACTTTTATTTCTTGACCAACTTCTTAGCTTGTCATTAGATACGCGTACAGATACAATGTCCAAGCGCGACAATCGATCTTGTGCCATTTTTGTTGTTCGGGCGTTACAAGCTACGAACTTCAACCGATTCTGAAGCTGTCTCAATAGGTTGCGCTGGCGTCTGTATAGCCTTCAATTTCCGACCTAAGGCTTCTTTACACGGTTCGATCTCCCTAAACAGCCATACGTATGCCGTTTGTTTGTCCTTTTCCTTAAGCACCCAAACTAGCCGAAATACCAACTGTCCCTTGTTTATAGTTTCTATCTGTCTAGCAGCCATCCATCACACAAGAGACCGGACACTGACCTATTCGGTGAAGCTCTCAGTGTACAAGGACGGCATCTTAACTCCTTGGAGATGCGATTTTTCGGCCTTTCAGCTTGGATGCAAGACCTAATACAGCTTTGGCTGGTTGTCATTGGTTCGCAAGAAGCAGTATGTTTAAAGAGTGAGTGCCGTCGAGCTACCTGACTTCAGGTGCTGGGTAATGGCAACGAAGTTAAGTTGACTACGTGGCCATTAACTATCGGTGGTGAGTTTCTAGTCTTGAATTTCGGGTTTTCCGGAACACTCACTCTGATTCGGGTCATGGTCTTATCCGGTATAAATTTCCGGCAAATTTCTCCGGGAGACAGACTCCTCGTTTAAGCAGCATCGAAAAACTTTCTGGCCTACAGAAAGAACGAAATTATCGAAGCAATGTGTTTGGAGTCTTCTCAGCTTTTTTCTAGGAGGGGGGGGGGCGTTAATTCTATTTGAAACAATATATGCTTTGCTGTTTCCATCCACTCTTATTGCCAAGCAGTCCTTCACTGCGCTACGTATTCAGTGGTCTGTTCATCTAACTCACTGCATTTACCATTCAAAGAATTGCAAATCTCCAGGTCTCCTATTATCTACAACCTTGTGTTTTATACGACTCTTTTATCTCGACAGCAGCATATGCACATCTTGAGTGCACTTTTCTCACAAGTTACTGCCACCGTCATGCTTGATCCATGCATTCGGTGAGCTTCACTAAGCTTCCTGTTGCTCCTTCGAGGACTGTGTAAATAGCGTTGTTTGTTTTGTGCTACCTCGACCTATTATGTTCGGTTGGGCATGAGATCGATAGCCAAGAGTTGAATGACGTCAATCGAATGATTGACATGTAAGATAAACCTAGGTAGAACCTTCACAGATAGCACCAAAGAGGTGGTCGGCCGCGGATATGTTCGACCACACAAGCATTTCAATCATTATCATAGTTTATCTAATGGTGGTAGAGAGAACTGTGCTTATCTAGCCTTCAGACAAAGGTGATGCTCAATTAGTGTTTACGCGGTAGTTTGATAACCAGAGGGTGGTGTCAGTTCTTTGGAAAATCGATGAACAGGGTGTGATCTCAGTTTGTTGGAAAATTGCTGCCTTCCTTCCATAATTAGGTTGACTATGAAATGCTCTAGTTCGAGTGACAGGACTGGTTAAGCGAACTCTACGTTTGTTCAAACAACCTTTGTTGTGGAAGCACTCGGCTCGAAGCGCCGACAACTGGTCCAAAGCTAGCACAACGCTGATGTCTGTCGAAAAGTATGGTATGAGCGAATTCTCTCCTACCGAGACGAGCGTTTATTTTCACAGATTAGCTCAATTTTTGTAAACTTAACCATGAGATCCTGTAAACCACATGAAGTCACTTTTCTTGCTATTTCAGGAGGTTACTTGCGTGGATTTCCATCCTGATCCTACTCTTCAAATACTGGTCAGTGGGAGCAAAGACTATACAATCAAGCTGTTCGACTTTTCCAATCCTTCTGTAAAGAAAGCTCAAAGAAATATACCGGTTTGTCTTGGAATTTTTCCATGATTGTTTATGCTTAGGGATTCACGCAAACATTGAATTTCGAAATTTTAATCCTGTTACAGTCATTCAACCTATCCAATATGCAGTGATGTATCATTTCTGGCAGTGCGTGTCCCAGAAGCCCCAATTAACCGTCACCAAGTCGTTTACTTGGTTTTTGAGCGCATTTTCTCGGATCTGCGGGAGGGCGATAGAAAGCGGTCCAAACAGAACCTCACTGCTACTTTCAAAATACCAATAATGTGGTCTGTAAATAAACCCATAAGCACTCACTTAAAGAGATAGTCAACGACACAACGTGAATACGTATCTGAATGCGAATAATACGATGTGCCGCTGAGCTATTGCTAGCTCAAGGGCCGATTGGTTAGCATTGTTTCCAAATATTGCCGATTCTGGATTCAGTGACTCGTGCAGTGCGTCTTGCAGCACTCATACTTCTCAAGTGGAATGAAAGAACTTCACCGTGCCTCATAATTTTCCGTTTTTGGTTGAATCAACTCCACACGGCTGATTTATTTAGACTAAGTGGTGAGACAATTTCTGGGTTTCACGTTTGACTTATAGATTGCCATAAAAGACTGCATCTGGTGCATCCGTACTTGACACCATCAGCACTGTGTTGCTCGGGAATAACGTTGGAGACCACAATCTTCGGTCTTCCGGATAATAGTTGACTACTCTTCCCATTCATTTGCGGGTGGTTGATCAAAGAACAACTGAATGGAACAGTCTTTTACCATAAACCACAAAAAAAACTTCAGGAGACTAACCAACAGTGTTTCTTCTAGACGATGCTCAAGGATAGTACTTCCACACAGGATGAGTCCATATATCGTTTCACAGTGTCATTGAAGGCTTTTGTATTCGTCGATCAGCGGTAATCGACAGAAAACTAGAATAGGTTAATCACAGAATCACCTTCACTCATGTGTAACGCATTATGGCCGAATTTTCACCATACACTTATGTGTATTCCGTTTTGGAACAGCCAACCATTTTCCCCATCATTTTTTGTGGTTGACTGGCTTTCTCTGGTCTGTCACATCTCATTTCTAGTCCATTATTGCAAGTTACTTGACAACCCCTTTTGTAAAATCACGTGATTTCTGAAGCAGTTGTGTGATTCCGGTTCACTTGGACAAATGTCCTTAATCGATAACTCTACCCTCCTTACCTCCCATTTCATGCACTGCTTCGAATGGTTGCCAGTTGTGTTGAGCGCGTGACTGTACCTGGTGACCACAATGTCATTCCGATTCGCTTGTTGCACGCTAGTAAAATGCTATTCATGACTTACAGTTGCGCGTAGTCAGATTTTCTAGTACGTGCTCTAACCTATGAAGGAAACTCCCAGTCCATCTTAGTCGCAGCATGTCATTCTTTGCAATTGTTTCTTCTGACTTGTTTGTCTTTGGACTGGCCGTTTTGTTTTCTTTGTTGCTAGTGTTTTAGGGTTAGGCCTAATACCTGTGGGGTGATGGAAATCCATCCCGAATCTACGAAGAGTGATTGTGGCTCGAAGGGGTTTATTTACAGAATGGCGGAATGACGCGTCTTTTGCTAGTGAAATTCACGGTTATACGGCCACGTTAGATGGGAATTCGTGAAATTACTGAAATGTCCAAGTTGAACGAGGGATAATAATGTTAATAATCACGATGATAAGTAAAGTGAAGTGCTGAACTAAGGTTACTAGTCAACCCTACGAGTTAATTCATGTCGCCACCTGAGTTTTTATTCAGATCACGTTCTCTTCGTCATAAGCCTAGGCTGTTGACATCACAAATGTCACTGTACAATTTGGTATCATCCTTCAGTTGCGCGATGGTGGACACAACTTCACAACGCCGGGATGTGTTGTAGGTTGTGGGGCAGCGTGCGAGACTGCCATCCATACTGGTCTACTCATGTCGATTCTGACGACTTGTTAGCATGTGCATTGGTTTCTCTGCGTTTGGTGGCTCCGATCAAGAAAAACCTACATCCGAATCCTCCGTTCTAAGCAACTACGGAAACAACCTGGGGATGAAGTTAGTTGTTATTTCTGGCACTCAAGAAAACACTGAACACGCATACAGGATGCATTAAGTAGCGTCCGCAAAACTGCGATCTAACTGAACGATACAATCTTAACTAGGTTTCTGGATGCTCCCTACAATCCTTAGATATACGTGACGTAGTCCAACTATATGGTAACCCTCCTCTTTCAAGCGCTACTTTAGTGTCACTTTACGAAGGGATTGTGATTGATGGTGGAAGCCACTGCTTATAGCAACCCACAGGAGCTTTTCTAGCCTTTTTTTGTTATTGATGAAAAACCGGTGCCAGCGAATCGATCCTCGGGTGAATACTACTGCAGTAGTAAGGTAGTATTCAGCACCACTTTTCTACTGGACAGATCACTTTCCCTCTCAGTTTAGATTGCTTTCCAGAATTAGTTGGAATTTACTTCATGTTTAATGCAGAAGATCCCTAGTTCATCTCTTCGGATCTTCCTGCGCAAGGGGAGGTTTTCAAAGAACTACGTGCTTTAGCAGCTAATAATACGGTATTTTTAGGAGTATCTCTGTGTCGTGATGATTAAACAGGAGCAACCTGTGTGGTTTGAGGTATCTGGATAAGAGCATCGACCCTTCTGTGATCAGTTGACGCTTTCCGATCAAACCACGTATTTCTTATGCTCTTGAACTCCCACTGACGGAACCGTAACACGACACCCGACCTTTTTCAATCCAACCGAGTCGTCTACAGTTTTGAAATTAACAAGCGGTTTGCCTGAAAGAAGGGGTCACGTGGTTGCATAAGAGTGATAAAAGTCAACATTATGTGGTCTCACCACGATTAGATTGTTGTTCCTCAATTAACGAATCAGTTTTATTCAATATTTTTGTACTTCGTGCGAAGTTTTCATAGAGTTGGCTTGTTTTTCTTAGTTTCCTGCACTGTTTGAAAACCTGGACGCTTCAGATTCAAAGCAGAGATGGTTTAGTCCTCGGGATAACTGATGGCATGATCAGAGACAGGAAACCCCAATTGTGCTACCTAAAAAGACTGAAGATTGAGGAATCTTTGTCACCCAAAACATTTCTGAGATTGTATGACGTTTCCACGCCACCGCGTTCCGTTCCGACCGTTTGGTTCATTATTCTGCAGCGTTTGCTCTACGACTGCCTTTAATTCATGGCCAGTGTGGAGCGAACGGCCAGCAACAACAGTGATTTCACAGTATTTTAATTAATTTGAGATTCAGACTGTAAATTGTTTAGTTTAGTACTGTGCAGAAGCCACAGCTTCGTGTTGGTGGCTTCCGATACAGTCATTGGAACATTTGCCCTTTGTGCTATTTCTACCAATTGCAACTGAAAGCCATGGAATAGTTGAGTGTGTTAAAGAAAACTTAAGTCCCATGACTGGATGGTTGACCGTAGCTGGTCGATCAAAATGTTTCACCGCATACCGAAGACAACTGGTTGAATTATGTGTACTTATTCTCGATCGTTTAATCAACACACCTCTGAATACTTGAAGCTCTATGTGACCCGTAAACTGGTACATTTTAGGCGGATCCTTGATGCTGTTTTCTCTACAGTACCAAGGTCAATTCGGTCGCATTTTGAATTCTGGAAAGTAAACTTAAGCCACGATGTTTCCTGTGGCAACATTACTGTTTTTCACTGATCACAAAAGGCTAGTAAACAAAAACTCAACATACGGCACTTACAGGGAGCGCAAATTTTCACTGAAAATCCAACTGTGGCCGTTGGTAGTACAATTAGAACCCCGTTACCTATACCTGCACCTTTAAACTTAAAGTTCCTAAGATCACTCTTTGGCAGAATGATAGTAATGATAATCTTGGCTTAACACTACTTGTAAGAACTATTCGATAGTCCACTAAGGGTTTCGCCCTTACTGGAGTTCATCAGATCAGCGTACTTCTCAAATTTTCGTCTCTCTCGAAGGATAGTACCTACTGTGAGGACCAGGTTTAGTTCCGTGTTTCTAAGACACAGTTGGTATAAGGCGTGGTAACCAGAGATTGTATGATTTTCATCAGCCACATCCAGTCCGTTTCTTCTCTACCTACTAGACAACACTGATTACGTAACCCGGTTGTTGATGCTTTACAAATGTCAGCCGTTTGTCCACCCATGAGACGATTCTATCGTTGACTGTGTCACCAGTTATTTACGTCAGACCAGCGTAGATGCACTCATTTCCAACCACCACACGCAAGTAGTATTATTCGTAGTTGTTGAGTTGTGCCGATTCACATTTTGACTGGCTTAGGCATTTTTGCGGTCTATTCACTTTGTGGGTATTAGCACCCAACTGACAACGCTTCATACATCAACGCCATCTTAGTCGGGACACTTATCGTAGTTCATCTGCGAGTCTTTCTACCTACCCTAAGTTTTCAATTTTTTGCCCTTTATTTCTAAATTCTATCATTTTTTCCTCTACAGGAAGCCTCACCGATTCGGACTCTTCATTTCCATCCATCGGGCAACTTTTTGCTGGTGGGTACTCAGCACAAAACCCGTAAGTTTGTGGGAGAGGCCATCTTTCTTATACTGACTTAATAAATTCTGGTTCGCCAGCTTGTTTTTCAACTCTACTGGATGCAAGTTGTTTCTTCTGTGCGGTGGTCGTACCCAACAGGTCTGTATTTAGTAATCTATCCTTTTGGCTTTCGGCATCATTTTCACACCGTACTTTCCCTTGAGCGTGTCCTACCTGCTAAAACGTTCATATTTTTATCTAAAAGAACTTATCCTTATCCGCACGTAAATCTCATCTGAATGTAAACTGCACAACCAAGCTCGTACCGTTTGTGATGATCCATTGGTGCATTTGTATGCTTATCTATCCTGGTGACTATACAAAGCCCCAATGATATGTTGTCCATATTAAGTTGTTGTGAATGGTCATCGCGTATATTACCATCAGCTATAAGCTCGGACAGAACTTTTGGCGGAAACAGTGAGGCTTATAGATCAGGAAACATAGTATACACGGTGCACGCTTCTCTTTGACTTTCGAGATTGATGAAGACTCTCGGATGCTTTTGATTACTTGATTAGACACTGTAGAATGTTCAGACACATGTGGTGGGATGTTCTTTTTTGTACTCCACTAACCCTCCATGCATCATTAACGGAGTTATTTCAGTTTAGGTTTTGCCGTTGTCTGTATCTAACCCGTCCACCAGTGCCTGGACTCAGCGTGAAGGAAAATTTTCACACTGTCCAACGTAACTATACGAAAATATATTATTTTCTTTGCTTGCAAAGGATACACTCCGACTGACGTCGAATTCAACTGGATAGCTCACTGTAATATTGCTTGTTTTCGCGGTTATATTTCACACTAATCAATTCTATCCACACCCGACCCTAACTCGTTTGTTGTAAAAAATTATTTATTAGTTTTCGACTCCAATCACCTTTGTTTTGTTTCACCCGATCCCAGTACGATTGTATGATGTCCAAACCTGTCGCTGCTATGTGTCTGCTGTCCCGGAAGATCAACACCAAAGCTCTGTCAACATGGTTCGGTGGTCACCCAATGGGAACGCGTTTGTTACTGCGGGAATGGATGGGAACTTTAAGATTTGGGACGGAGTCTCTTGTCGATGCGTGAACACATTCGAGGCTGCACATGACGGTGCGCCAGTATGCTCTGTGATGTTCTCTCGCAACGGAAAGGTTAGTCGGCATGTTCTTCCGTTTTGGGCTCCCCTCACTGCGGGTGTTTGTTATGCTGCCATTACCCTCGTGTTCGAATGCGGTTGGCTGGTGTTCTATCTTTTGGTCGGTTATTAGCAATGAGAACATAATGCTGTGTTCGGACGAACGAGGCAGAGGCGCGAGTTTGTGCAATCGCATTGAAATCTTCCTAACCTCAATCTGATTCAGTGGATTGAGTGAAAACTTCAACTGGCAGAAAACATTTCTACCAAGGCGCCGCGCTTGAATTAAAACATACAATTTGTGCAAATGACCCACAAGTTATATACGCTAGACACTTTTGTCCATAGTATCAAAGACCACACGGAAACTCTCATTCTTTATCTGACAAGCACGTTTCCATCTAAATGAGTAGTTCAACTTCGCTACTATCCGTATGGAAATACTAAGAATAGGTATACTGTGTATCAGCCTCGTTTAGCGCCAGTTTCTCACCCTCAACTGAATACTGGGACGCTTTTTCATGTAATACCACCGCTTGCTGCACATGATGTCTGCCTTTGCGTCTCCGTTCACTCCGTAAACGGCGATACATCAAGGAGCGTAATGTTGATCGATGACCCTCTGGGTAAACCTGCTAAATTCATTAAATAACCTGATCACTTGTAGAACGCACACTGAATAATTGTATCGCCTTCGATAGATTCCTCAGATTACTGTTACAGGTGCGAACTGCAAAATAAATGGGCAGTTGAGTGCAAATATTAAAGGCTCCAGGACGAAACCAAGCAAAATGATGGAATACATGTCCCCTTGACAAGATGGCAGAAAAAGGTATTTCGCTGGCTTATCACCTTCGTATTTCTTGGATTCGGTGTGCCTTCCATCTATTCTGTTCCCACTGTGGGAGCTATTGGGGGATCATGATGATATTAAAACTTGCACATTTTTTCCTCTGAATACGCATTGCGGGTGTGAGCAATCATATGCCTCTGTTCCAGGCATCGTATCCGTATCCTTTTGATCCTCGGGGTGGTACTCAACGCACGACTTTGAAGTTGTTCTCGGGTCTGCTTGATGACCAGTGCCTACCAAGTAGGTTAGTACGAAATTGGAGTTTGTGCACACGAGTTTTGTAGCTGAGTGAAGTCTGGAGAATAGTTCTCAGCTGATGGACGAAATCAAAGAGTACAGGTTCAATAAAGATCTATCTGAATGTAACGTCACTATTTCCTAACGTTAAATTACTGGAGACGACCAACCACGTGCTGGATGGGGGTGTCAGATCGAACATTGGTACTCAGGATATTCTAGTTGGGCCATAATGCGTTGTACGTTCAATATACGGGATGAGTCCATCTACTAGCATTGTGGACAGCAAGATGAAGTGGCTCTCAGACCTCTCTTAGGACCACTTTTCGCTACCTGGTCGAACTGGCTTAGGGGGTGATCGATTGTGATGAACTATCAATAAGTTTGATTGCTATCAACGCTGGTTTGTTGACGTCCTTGCCATTGTGAAATGAAAAGTAACACTGGGTTCGTTATTTGTTGAATTCAGTTCGGTTCATACAAACGTGGCAGAAAAAACGTGGTAGCCTGCTTTTCATGCATGCGGTGCTCAAATGACACACGGATGGTTCCATAAAGCAACCTGTGCTGGACAGTATACTAATTTCGATAGTTTTATGTTTATTGGCGTAAAACAGCCTGGTACGTAGGCTTGGCAATGAATGACAGAGGTCTCTTCTCAAGAAATGTTTGAGGAAAGCTTGACGGATCCCAAGTCAGCAACACTGAAGAATGGTTGCAAATAAAGTGTCGAGCATCAACGTAAACCGTCGATCAGTTGGCGGAGACTGACCGGCCTAGTGACGCAGACCTGTAACGCAGTGTAGTAGTGGAGTAATATTTGCTAACTAAGGCGTTCACGTTCGATGGCTAAAAGAGAAGCGGCCTATGCTGACTGAATCAATGGCACTTTATTCCTCCTCCTGTGGATCGGTCGAACACCATCACAACTATCAAAACTAAAATCCAGGATGGATGAAACCAGAGGCGTGCGACTGTTCAAATCTGCAATGTTTGTTTAGAAGAAACATGTGCAAACTTTATCGTTACTATACCTCCGCACGGTTCCCCACACTACACTAGTAACACATTAGGCCCACCGGTCTACCGAATCCGAGCGGCAAGTAGATGGAAAGGTAGCACACCCCTATCTCTTCTGCCACCTTAGAAGTAGTCCTGGCATTCCATTATTTCGTCTAATTTTACTCCGGAACCTATATAATTCCGTCTAGCTGCTAGTTCTTTCATACGGGTTGTAGAACGACTGGATGTGTCACTTGACTTTCAGTAGACCAAACAACAGGGTGGCGAATCATAAGTATGGATGAACAGTGTATATTAGTTCTGACGCGTAGCCATCAAGCTGCAGTTGCTCAGTTTGAGCTCGGAGACTCGTTACTGGGCGTGTTCTATTCCAGATAAGGAAGTTTCACACCAGTAACGTAAGTCGAAAAAACTCAGTGGATTTTCCCACTCGCATTTTATGGGGATTGAATGGCTTTTTAATATCGAACTCAAATGTGATCTGAGCAACCTTCTAACCGACTTTCATCCTTGCAGATATAGCGTTTGGTGCTCAGACTGTTTCATCCACCTTGAAACCTCAGCCAGAGCACGTCAGTTGTATCACTTGTTGATGCATTTCGTCTGTGTTCGACGTTTTTTAGAGTGAAGATTCGTTACAGGAAACTAACTCATGGTGTACCACTTTGTATGTCATTTTCTATCCTCCTGCCATGCAGTATATACTCAGTTCGGGCAAGGACAGTGCTGTCAAGCTCTGGGAAATAGCTACAGGTCGGTGTCTCATCACATACACCGGCGCCGGGACTACTGGGCACCAGACACATCGATCTATGGCAGTGTTCAATCACACAGAAGATTACGGTAAGCTGAATATGTTGTCTATTGCTTTCAACCAGACAGTCACCTATTTACTGATCGCTTTTCTAGCTTGTCATTCAGGTACTATAGCTTTCTCACCTGGTCTGCAGTTATGCCAGTTGAATGACTGACTAGCAACTGGAAGTTCTGGCTATAAGGTAACTCGCTTCCCCCGTCTTTCCACTACGTTGAATAGGCAACGAGACCAAGTGTCTTAGTTGTGCCATTCTTCAATGGACCGTCGGCATGGGAATCGTGAAAGGTAATTGCATAAATTTGCTAAAACGTGAGAAAGAAACCACTGGCTGGTTCTAAGTCGCGGGCGTTTTCGGCCAGTTTATGTTGTCTCGATCCCTGCGCTTTCCTAGGCTTCAGTAATAGTCGTTTGAACATCTTTCAATGTTAACTCATGCCCAGCCCTACTTGCCAACCTATTATAATAAAATATTGATAGCGCAGGTTAACGGTTGACTTTCTTTCCGAGCTTGTTCATTTTTGTTGCAAACCATGACGCATGGCTGTTTCACTGAGCACTGACGATATCATCTCGATTACGACACATTTGCAGCAAAACCGCCAATTTGACCATCGTGAGCACTACAGTTTTTGAGGCAGCCAAACAATGAGAGGCTAGCACCTGGATTAAATTGAGGCTGCGTAAACTCTTGTCTCTAAAGTGAAGAAAGAAGGGACGCATACAGTAAAACAAGAAAGAACAGGAATATCGATCAAGGCACCACGAGCAGGTGCGGTAGTCTAGCACTGCTTGCAATGATAAAATCTTTCTTATTTTGGTTTTGTGCATATTGCCTGCAAGAACTGACACGAAGCTTCTCGCTTCCAACGAACACCCATTACACTTTAATGAAGGCCTATTTAGACTTTTCCTTTGTATATCTCATTCACGTACTGTAGTTCTGTTTCCGGATGAAGCTACGAAAAGTCTTTGTTGCTGGGACTCACGAAACGCCGACCGACAGCGTCTACTTGCTTTAAGTAAGTTACGGACGTAGGTAGCATTTTGATTCAT
Source organism: Clonorchis sinensis (assembly GCA_003604175.2). Taxonomy (NCBI): domain Eukaryota; kingdom Metazoa; phylum Platyhelminthes; class Trematoda; order Opisthorchiida; family Opisthorchiidae; genus Clonorchis; species Clonorchis sinensis. The sequence continues at coordinate 156,161,708 of CM030369.1, read as the reverse complement.
GATTTCCTTCGCGTGGGAACCTTTTGATTTGGACTTGTGCGACTGACGCAGATATCTTACTTTTTGCACTGCTATAGCAGATTGTTTTTACTTATTTGTGTTTTCTTGCAGTTAGGCAATATTCAGTTTAGTGACTCATATTGCATTGGAACGCCTCAGGACACACACACACACCGACAAGTTTATGAGGTCGTCCATACTGACACTATAACTGCGCTGTTGATGAATGGGATGATGATGATTAGGAAAAACCAGAACCTGAGGGCGTAAGGAAGGACGCGACGAAGTTATAGGGACGCCCCAATTAGAGGGTTTTCCAGGATGTATTCGAGTAATTTTCCTTAGAACCCATATTATTCACTGTCAGTGTTTAGAAGACCATTTGACTGATGCCCTTCTAATCCCCTGTTACACCCGCCACCCAACCAGTTTTGAAGCCTTAGATCTGTTATCAAGAACTACCATATCGATGTGATGGTCGGAATTCTCATGATGCCGCTGAGTAAGCTAGCCTGGATTATTCCTCAAGATTCGCCCATGTTATGAAAGCCGAAGGGACCAGCCAGCCAAATGTGGTGGGTCCCTCTACTGCGCAGATTTTAGAAAAGCGATCTTTCTACAGGCAAAAGTTGATCGTCTGACAGTACGACAGCATCTGTGAATCAGAAGTTTCTGCCATAAGTTCTTGAACCCCAGCCTAACACCCTACGCCACTCAGTTGCAGCACGCCAACTCTCATGGGGAGGGGGCAAGCCAAATTCGCAATGTATTGATGGGCTGGGGAATGTCCGCTGTCCGATTCTGTTCACAATTCATACCTGTCCACTTGTGGAATTTGCAGTTTTGCTTAGTTCTGTCTCTTCATTGAATGAAGAAACTCGTTTGTGTTTATAGTGCTACCGGTTAATCGACTCTTTCGAAGCTACCGTTGAATTGGCGTAGAGCAAGATGATCGGAAAGATTAGCTTTGAAGAGGGAGACAACTGTTTTTTGGTTCATACTCTCCAAACGAATTCTCAAAGTTAGTGCTTTATATGAGATTTTCTCCCACGAACCCTGCGACTGCCCAGAAGTAATTTCAGCACAGACTAGTGCATGCCACCCAGTTTCCGACGCGCTGTTTGATTCTTTGATGAGGAATTCGGCGGTCCATCCAAGGATGTCATTCAGAATCTGCAAAACATGGTTAAGGCATTGCTAATATTGTGGTAGTATTCAGTTTACGTTAAAACTAAATTTCCAGTCAATCGTTCGACGGACGACCTAACTGACACCACATTAAGGCTAAATAGTAACAACCTTCGAAGTTTCACTGACAGATACTTATCGTAACTAAGTTCGAATTTTCAAACTGATTGAGAGATCACTTGGAACGGCGACAATGAAAAAAGACGAACCCTAAGCAGTGTCCTGTGAAAGACGTCTGTTTTTGACATCAAGCAAACTTGGGCTTCCGTTCCACGTAGCACTGCGACAAATCTAAAACTGTATTCCTCCATAAGTTGTGCGGAAAGGGCAGTTCGAATTCACTAGCAGACCATTACCAGTTCCATCGTTGGGTGGGTGGGAATTGAACTTACCCACTTATTACCTGCTCCTGACATCGAAAGCTCCTGTGTAGTGACCGCCTTCAGTTGATCTAGCAAGGTTCGCGTTGTGCTTTAGGTGACAACGGTCGGAGCGAGTTTGTTCTTACGCAATCGGATATACTGCTTCTCATATGAAACCAAAAGCGAACATTAATCTCATACCGAAATGCTTTTTATTCATGAGGAAGCTCCGGATAATAGTACACTTTCTGGCGCAACCGATTTCGTCCGGTTAGTTCAATGATCACCGTAAATTGGGTTCTACTGGATAAAATCTCACAAAAAGGCTTAGACAATGTTTGCAACTCTCACCTTTCTGTTGTCTACTCTCAGATCACAACGGCCCAATACGCTGCTTTGTACATTCTCCGACTACAGCTGCGTTCATGTCCTGCAGTGACGACAACAGAGCCCGGTTTTGGTACAAACGACCCATTTCGGACTAAACTTGGTCTGTATCCCCCTCTCGTTTCCAATGTGTATATTTGAAAGCATACGTCATTAATGACATCTGAGCTTTTATTTTTGTTTCCATAGAAGTTACAGAAGCTGGAAAGATAGACATCATAGGCTACGAGTGAGGAGTAAACGGCAAAACTATGATAACTACATACGGATCCAGAATAGTCTATAATTATTTCCTCAAGCAGCAGTGGCCGGTGCGGCACGTTGTTTTGAGTGTGAGACAAGTGGCAACGAGTATTTCCTCCAAATGGTGCACAGGGACTCGACCAGTTGTTCTGTCAACACATCAGTGTGATGGGGCGTTGGGGCGATTCGAAGGCGCTCGTCTCCTTTGTCCACTGTTGGGTAGTTGATCGATTGCACATAAATATTGTGGTCTGCGAGCAGCTCCACGGAAATCCGGGTACATAACTCAGCATCTCCAACCTAGAAGGGATACGCGAACAATGGACGTTTGATAGGAAATGCAATCAACTCGAGTGGAATTTAAGCCGGTAGCACAAAACTGAAGGCTGACTGCTCCCCAAAGCGCTAAATGTCGAATTCAAACGACTGCTATAATTGATACAGTCTGGGGATACCTGCCTGATTGTAATCTGCCACTTAAACACTCGTCAACGGAACCATTCGCCAGCCAAATTGGTTTGATGTTCATCTAGGAACACTACGGTGCGTGGAAACTGAATGACGCCGGACAGCAGGTGGTCAGCAAATGCTCTCGTACACGTAGCATCGGGTCTTCTACCACCACACAAGAATAAAAACATCCACCTGACCTCATCTATGCGTATATAGTGAAACTCCTCTCTAATGGGCACTGTCGAACTCCTCTTAGGATCCTTATGGAGCAGTGATACTAACAACAACAGCGGTCCGCTATCCCCTTCTCTATTGCCTAAGAATTGTGTCCAACGAATATATATATATATATATACAATAGGCGTAAATTTATCAAAACTGTCATTCGGTCCTGTCAGCGGTCGCCACAGAGGCTTTACTATAAAAAGTACTCCATCTTTGAATTCAAAAACAAGATCTACTCCATTTGAGAGGTTCTCATAACTCAGAGGTGATTACGGTTGCATAAGACCCAACTATGGTACATATAATACGGATTTTCCCGGTTAACTGACGGCGGGCACAGGAGTTGACAACATATTCATTCATGAATGACGACGAAGACCCTAGCTAGCTCAATTCGAGCAAATGGCTATGTTCCAATTAACTGCAAGTGGTATCTTCGAGACCCAATAAAAAACCATTACAGATTAATGTTGCCGTATCCATCTTATGGTAAGCATATTCACTGCATGAACAGCACTGGCACCTTTCCTGTAGCGTTCTCATCGATTCGATTAATGGTCAGATATGACGGGACAATTCGGCTGTTTTTCCGTGGAGTGTGCTGATATCTCGTAAGCTATACAGGACTAGCCCATGGTTCTTATCTAATGCAATAAGTTGGCGGGTTCTGATCGCAGAAGTATCAGACCACATTGTTCGTGAACTCGGAATGAAATGCACGCTTTATATTGTCGAGTTCAACCGCTAATTACAAAAACAACAAGCCAACGTTTTCTCGTAGGGACGTTTTCCATGTGGTCTACTATTGTAACCATACTTACATGCAGTGGTAAAATATGGGAAGGTGCGTCGAGTACCGGAAGTCCTTCCTCTTGTAGCCTTCGACGCACTACAGCGACTCTTTTTTGGTGTTCTGCGCGAAGCTGTCGTCCTTCCTCAGATTTCAGTATTGCGATGCTCGCCCGTGCGGCCGCCAGTGTAGGCGGCGGTAAGGAGGTCGTGAATATGAACCCAGAAGCGTACGACCGAATCATATCAACCAGCTCCTGACTCCCAGCGAGGTATCCACCGACACTAGCGAATGCCTGAGGTAGGAATGAGAGACGAAAAGATACGTAGACTAATCCGACTCAGCCACCGCAGATAATTAACCGAATTGGTGGTATATATTGTGAGAAACCATAGACCTGGTCCTTTTTGGGTGCGTAGAAGGGGTGATTTAAGGAGACTTCTGGTTTCCTCGTTTTAGGAAAATTTGGTGACGCCACTGAAATTACGTTTAATAGCCCGGCTTCATAGACATAGCTATGCAGTCTGACAAACATGTGTCAACAATTACCTTTCCCAGGGTTCCTGTGATTGCGTCTATCCGATGCATCTGACCGTCACGCTCAGCAACACCGGCCCCGTGTGCACCATATAATCCAACAGCATGGACCTCGTCGACGAACGTGAGCGCATTTCGAGCCTCGGCAGCATCCAAAAGCTGTTCCAGTGGGCATACATCACCTGAAATAGATGGTATGTTACCCGTGAGAACTGAGTCGAGCGTCAGTCAGACACCGCACATGCGCGGAGTTAGGTAGGCAAAAGCGGACAATTTTCCACATATAGAGATCACTCCGCCATCTACTGTTGCATGTGTCAGCGTCTGCAGACTAAATATACCTTAAATAGGTTAGTGGTAAAAGTAGTCGCGAAAAGTCATGGATGTGATCAAATGAAAGCTTCCGTTGTACCATAATAGAAACTGATCAAACGGGATACTTACCACCTATCTCTGACGCTGGTGTAAGTATGATTTCACGACGTTCGAGAAGACGTTACCATTAATGCTCAACAGTCCTATTTTTAGGACAGTCCGTGGGACTTGGTCAGACTGGTTCTTATGGGGGCCCAATTCGGTGGGCTGGCCGAGACCTTGGTTTTATCTGAGAAGCACATTTTTGATGAAGTCTGTTGTTAAGTTGCACCTCGACGCATGTGCTCTTTGTCTAACTTAATGAATAGACTACTCGCACAATCAGTATTATACATGGATGTTGATAAGGCCAACATATCCATTTTCTTCCCATTAATTGAAAAGGGCACGTATAACCTTCTCCATGATTTTGAGACGAACCTGTTGCTGTTCCCTCTCTTAGCTTTTTTAACTTTCCGTCTGTTCGTCCTAAGACTGCAAAGTCATTCAAGTATTATTGTCTAATGTAATGATGTTAAGCACTGATTTCTCAATACTGGTCAATTATCGAACGCCAGGCAGTCGGACGTAATCCAATAGCGGAAGAATCATCTTTCAATTCTTGATAATGAGTGCCGATGAACTGCGCGGTGTGGATTCCAAACTAGCCTGAATTGTTGGGATCTCTTTCTTTTCGCTTTCGAATGGTTAGAGTAATTGAGCCGTATTCAACCTAAGGACGGAACCTACTTGATAGCTAGTCTAAAGATGGAGTTATTTTACCATCTCAGAATTACGAATTAGTGTTTGACTGCAATGAACGCTTATACAACGAATTACTTTTGCGTGTTCTATAGCTTTGGGTGGCACTCAGAGACCACAAGCAATCCTGAGTTTCTGGACGTCACTCAAGAGTGAGTTTTCAGCTATTCATCTTAAGATTAAATAGTAGGATACAACTGAATTACTGTAACTGCCACTTCACTAACTCTGTGATCATCGAATGTTCCTGGAAAGGAAACGAGCTGGTTGACTTCCTGAAGTATCATATTTAACCACCTCGAAGCCATTGGTGGAGATAGTTTCTCACTATCGGGACATAGGCTAAAAAGGGTTTTTGCCGGTCGAGTAGCTCTCATTTCAGAAAGGCCCAGTAAACAGTCCGTGAATTTGTTGTCATGCGGCGTTCGACACAAATTTCGTCAAGCCGAGTGATTAGCTTGGTCGAATTTTAAAGCAGACGGAGCACCAATCGTTCACTGACAGAAGCTAAATCAGTGTTTCGGGTCCGGTAAGATGTTTTCGATTGCCAGTTATTGTGTGTTATTGTTACGTTGATGGACTAGGAGGAACATTTTACATAAATTCGGGATTGGTTCTAGGGTTGTCTCTTCAGTTTTACTAGGTGAGGATTCCCTCCAACTATTGCCTGCACTCTTTTGTGGCCTGTGTGGCTCAATTGGTGCTATCGCAAGGGGGTTAGTGGAAGGGAGTTGCGTGAGTTTTTCCGGATGCAGACCACTTCTGCTAGCGACCGCTCCTGGCGGATAGTTGCATGCTGCCGCGTGTCAACTTGGTTGCTATAAAACGGCTTTTCACACGCTCCCCAGCGTTGCGCTCTCTATTCTCTTCACGTTGGGATGCCTCAGTCATTGGTCCTCTGCAACATGGATCGTACTCTCCGCCTCATTTTCAAACCTGCTGTATTTAATTGGTCTTTCTATTGCCGCCTCTTTTATCGGCGCGTGATAATCGTCGGCATTTTTCGGAAGTCTTTATCTTGTGCTCACCGATTCTAATATGATTCTCTAGCTATCTGTACTACACAAAACCTTGTACGTGGTTGAATTTAGTTTTACAAACGGTTTCGATTTCTTTCGACCGGGAGGCCATCCTTCAATAGTGAGCACGATGCTTTCCTCCGTTCAACACCCTTTGCAATACCTCACGTTCCTTCTTTGTACAGAATGACAGTTGTTCCAGTCCCTACTTACTGGGTCTTGATACCAGAGCCAATATCTCTCTTGTTCATCGCTGTGTGAAGTCTTGCAACACTATCTGCGAGTAACAACCGCCCGCTACATCTCAAGCGTTCGTATACATTTTTAAAAAAAATAAGGGCTTCGTCTGTCTTCAAGGAAAATACTGCGAATTTGCTGGTAAATTTAATGAATTTTGAATGCATGTAGCAGATTTCCCCAAACGGCCTTGGAGTAACAATTAAAAAACCCAGGCCGTCTACTATAGCCAATTCGAAAAAACTCACATAGCCCTCTTCTGTATATCCAACTGTCGTAGCACGGCACACCCACACAGACTGACAAAAATTCCAAGCAAAACTCAAGAGGAATCTTCAACTGAAATGCCACAAACAAGAAGAACCAGGCCCCAAAACCTAGTTCCAATTCGCACGAGATATTTCTCTGGACAGTGCACAGCCTATACGTGCATCTCCAAGCAACAAGTTAGGTCTCCTATGGGTTCGCTATTTTTGGATAACCCCTTCCTTGGTTATTTTTAGATCAGTTGGAGCGCTTCCTGATTTGTTGACCGAGCTGAATGGACCATAAGTTACCTTCAACGGACAGAAACATCTCGTTTCTAGTGACGTGACACACCAAGAACTTGGTCTGTTACAGCTGAATTAACAGTCAAACAAATGAGTCGACACCACCATTACTGTGAAGTGGATAGAACATCTAAACAAACTATCTACGAACCGAGTATATTTCCTGATGTGCTCCAATACATTCCAGCTATAAAACCACTCATTTACGATAGTTACAGTTATCAAGGGAGAGCTCAATCTGGCGCCTAAATATCCTCTTCACTATGGCAAAAAAGTAACTAATTGCTGTGACAGATAAATTGCGCGTTTCTTTGAATAACAGGCCCCATGGTCCCTATTTTCTCTACTTTTTTAGATACGATTGTATTATGTCCACAAACTTAGTGGTAAGTTCCGCATGGACAGGGTGAATCGGTCCCTATAGGATTACAGCCTATATTGCAGGAAACAGAGTATCAGAACAAAGGTCCCTGTCATTTCGTAGGCTTCCACTGAAGACAACATCAAGCTTCTCAATGACAACGAACTACCCTATCCACTAAAGTACTGTAATAAAGACAAATGCCATGAACCATTATCTCATACGCTTTTGGCATATAGCTATGTAATCGATAGACCAACGTCCACTTAGTCACATACGCGCATGTGCATGTATATATTTGACCGTCTCCGCCACTGCATGTGTGAACCATTCAGCTTCTGACTGTGAATTTCGGGTGGTAGGCCACCTGTTCGGAAAATGAGTCAATCAAAATACAGCTGCCGTCAGTAAACTACGAATCTATCCTGGTATGTAGCCGATTGGCACTTTGTACCGTAGCTTCATTACGGGTACGCATACGAAGTGCATCGCATTAGTGTACAGATCAATCGGTATGGCTGAGTTAGTTATCAGTTTACAAGACTAGAGACAGACACGATTTCCTACCAAAAATGAATGGCCCTTTTATTTTATCGCATTGCCGTCATTCTAGCTTGTCCAGAATTCAGGCGAGGTGCAGTGAACCCCAGGAATATATGAATGAAGGGTTTGTATACTCAAACATAACACAGCGAAACCCCTGCTAGCACCATTACCTGTCATTGAATGCACTGTCTCGAAAGCGACCACCTTCGGAGCATCCAGTGGAAGTTCCGCGAGCATGCTGGTCAAGTGACCCACATCGTTGTGGCGGTAAATCATTTTTGGCGCTCGGCTAGTTCGTATTCCATGAATCATGGAAGCGTGGTTACCGGCATCCGAAACGATGGTCACGGTTGGTAGGCGCACTCCAAGAGTATGCAAACTCGCTTCATTCGCCACGTAGCAGCTGGTAAACAGGAGCGCAGAAGGCTTGCCATGCAGGTCAGCCAGCTCCGACTCCAGGGCCTCGTGAAGTATCGAATTGCCAGAAATATTCCGTGTCCCACCTGATCCAACGCCGTGCCGCTGAATGGCATTGCTGTAGCCAGAAATAAATAGATGTGTGGAGTATTTTCTCGCAGAGTGCGCTATTACTGTTCAAATATTGCTCTTAAGAACTGTCCCTTCTACCAACTCCAGGGTCGAAATCTGATCCATGTGTGGGATAAAAAGACAGTGAACTGCTCGATTAAAAAACAACAGACGAGGGAACCATCAAGGTTCGATAAACGGATGAATTCAGATGCGTGTGGATACTGGGAGAGAATAAATTTCATCCCGATGGCAGGTAAAACCTGCTCTCATAGATAACTGCTCTAAGGGCGTCAAACCTGGTGTGAATAGCACTCAAATGAGAGCACTGTAGAGTACAACGGTAATCATAAATGGCATTGATTTCAGCAAGTCATTGCTTGGACCATATCGAATGCGTCCGCAAGAGATCACTAAAATGAAAGTTGACACGAGGACTAGTAGCAAGCGATGGCCGCGCGGAAAAGATCTCCCAGAGAAGAAGCATTAACTAGAGCGCCACTATCGTATCTGCCCAGTAGAAGCTATTGCTACGACAAACGGGGACGAAATGACCACTGACTGGAATCGGTCAGGTCATTTCTATGGTTCACAGTTCCTCCCTGTCAGTATTTTGAGTGGCTTTAACTTAGGGCAGAAACAGCCGACACCACAAACAGATTCGAATGGAATTTCATAAATCCATACGGTTAACGGAAAAGACGCATGATAAGTCCAGATTCCCACAAACTCACATTGCAGCTTCCTGCACTTTCGGGTGCCAACTCATACCCAGATAGTCGTTCGAGCACCAAATGGCAACGCGTCGTCGTGCCCCAGTCGAGAAGTCGTCGGCCAAAGGGAACTCAGTTGCATCGCGAAGCACACGTCGGAACACCCGATAGGTTGCGTCCTTTTTCTTCCGTTCTATTTCCGACTGACAAAATCCAGAGTAATTAAATCCACGGCTGGATTTCAACTTGAACTGATCCATCAATAGCTGGGATGACGTACTCGGGGGCACATTCTGACTAGAACGAGCCAGTTTACTTGCCTGCCAACCCTCAAACAGAGCACAAGTTTTTGGAACGGGCTTACCTAGGTGGAAGAACGTTCCAGAGAAGACAATAAAAGAGGTTGCGCGATTACACAAGAATACACAGGTATGTGCGATAGCTTAAAATTCAAATGGAACAAAAAAGCTAAAATCTGTATACTTAACCGGTGGCGATCAGCAACCGGAAATTCAGAAGTGGTGAAGACATCACGTACCACTTGCATCCGTAAGGTGCTCGATCATACATCCTTGCTCAGCATCGTGAAGGCACTGTCCAACATTCGAGGCCTTGCCAGGTGCACTTGACTCCGATGTCCGCGCAAGAGGCAGTGGCGAGGAGTATGGACATTTCTTGAAAATACACTCCGAAACATCCCCTATGCAGGGTGGAAGGGACACGGAATGAACGGGGTTCATTACCATGAGCGAAATATCAGTATTCTCTCCACATAAATACAAGCAGAAAAAAGCAAATTAGGATGGGCTCGTTGTGACAAGTGAAAAAAAACGAAATTGTAATAGCTAAACAAAGACCTACTACAGGGATTCTTACGCATGAAGGACTTCAACCTGTCAGCCCATGCAAGGATTTGGCTACCTGTGAATGGTCAGTTAGTTGTTTTTAACCTATCATTATCCTTCAACGAGATCTGATAACCACCAAATCGAAGCTTGAATCTATAGGTAAACTTACGTGGAATAGGAAAAATTACCGGGGAAATGAGGGCAGGGGTTTCGAAGCAGCTACCTCGACCTCACTCACAACCTTGAACTGAAGCAAGCACATAGGAAACAGGAGGACACGTATGTAAGTTGGTGTCAAAATCGAAACAATCAACATTCCACGTGCTATTCTGCTTAATCAAATTCATGTTTGGACGTGTGGATTGTGCTGAGAGCGGCGGATACAAATCAGCATGCTCTGTTTTCTACTGTACATTAGTTCTGTCCGTCAGTTCTGTAGAGTATGAATGAGCATGGATTTCTAGAGCTTTGCACAGCGACTCTCCCCGTGCCGTGTGCGATAGCAACCTGCCACATCGCGAAATCTTCAACAATTCATGCTCAATCTGGATTTGTTAACATAAGCGATGGCTAACAAATAGCTGCGGTGTCACCGGGACCGATGAACAGCAGAAAACAGGAACATGTAGATGTAGCTCCCTCAAACTCAGCACAACCCACAGATTCAAGCATGAACATGACTAATCAGAATAGCATACAACATAGGCTGTATCAATTCTGATGTTAAATGACCTCTTATCTCGTACGTAATTTTAAGTCTTTTGCTCCAGATGAAGGTTTCCCGAGTTGAGGAAACGTTGAGCAAAAAATATGCCTGAAAATATTGTGTTCTTTCCCAAGTACTGGTTTGGGTGCAGCAACAGCAATTTCCAGTGTCAATCATGAGAAGACGTTTAAGTTGGACGGCTCACCATGAATCTTCAAAATTAGCCATGTTTTGGTGAGGCTTTCGGGACAAAGTGGCATTTTTTAAATTTACTTTGTGGTTGGACGTGCCGACTCAAGCGCTATGATCTGCCGAGAAGTGAATCCCATTCGTGCTCTCACAAGCCCAATGAGTTGTTTGACCCGGTGTTCACCGACATTCAGAATCTTAATTGCTACGGTAACTCTGTGCACCGTTTTCTCTTATGAGGAGCACTAAGTGTTCTGTTTCTGACCGAAAGTCATATTTCTCTGACTGTCATCGGCTGCAGTTCTTCGGTTCTCATACCTCGACTGTGAAGCCAAATAGTAAGACGCTTGTTGCTATTGTGTCCATCGCTCTCGCAGTGGTTCCGATCCTTTTGACGCAATTTTTAGGTCAATGCTTGCTCCTACTTAAGTCTCGCTTGGCTTCAAGCAACTCTGGGTCAGCGTGTTTGGCGCCACTTGCCCGCCGATTTGGATGGCATATGGTGATTCTTCAGCTCTTATCTCTATGGCAGCTGCCTCTTCATCTGATAAGTTACCCGTAGTCCCTATATTTCCATCGTCAGCAATGCTAAAGATAAGTTCGTCAGCAGCAAGGTTGATCAAGTGCTCAGTACATTTGCCTGTGCTCCATACTCCTGGAGCCTTGCAGAAGTAATCAGTTGGAATTATTGTTCTCCCTCCTGTCCTCCTAACCCTGAGAAGTGGCGTCTTGAACTCGCTCACGCAGGAAAAAAACGTAATATTTGCCTAACGTCTTTCCTCAGCCTTCACTATTACTCTACCAGATTCCATCCAGGTCCATCCGGGAGCCCAAAACTACTTTCCATTAACCGCCACTCTAACCGAGACTGTTCGCCAGTACCTACTGTGCCAAAACATATCCAAGCCTCCTGGTCCGGATAGTGTCCCCCTAGTTTATTTCGTACCGGTGCTAGAATGTTTTGTCTTCCCTGTAATTTCCCTTCTTCCAGCGTATTTTCTTCAAGTTGAGATGGCTCCCATGTAATCTCTATACTTAATCGTGACTTACATTGGTCGGACAACTACCACCCCATCTCTACCAGCGTTCTGGGGTCAATCCGGGCCAAACAACCAGGTGACCCGAAAAACAACGGTTGCATAAGCAACCAACATGGGCTCAGGAGCCAACGCTCTACTGGTAACCTATTAGAATATGTATTACATGTATGGGCTACATCCCGACTCTGAAAACTGGACCGGAAACTTCCTGGAAGACCACTGGATTCGGTTACGATCTGCAGTGGCCTTCTCCCGGATCCATAAAGTCAACGCAATTGTTCCCAAATATTCTTTTTCCCTCCGGCAAATAACGACCTCTTGCTCCTGAGTGCAACCACACTTTTGTAGAAAACAACCCTCCACATTTGCGACATTTATACCTCTCAAAGACCTGTCTCATTTAGGATTAGTAATGCCGTGTGGATTTCTTCGGTAGAATGAACGCCGATCATACAAACACTTATTATGAACGCAGCTATATTCAACTATATTGTCTATTGATTCTAACAGGAACCTTCTATCGTCCAGTTGCCCTCTTATTGGTCTTTCCCCTTAGAACAATCTCAATCGGACCCCGCATGTGAAATCAATTGCAACCCGAGCCCACAGTAGACTTAATTTTCTAGCTCGCCCTCTCAAATATGTTCTCCTCTTTCAACTTACACTGGCTAACCAAATCAATGTTCATCATTCTTGCAAGGGGTTCCTCCTACCTTTCACCAAAAGTCACCTAACAGTAAGTATAAACCTATATTTACAGATAATCTGAATGGTTTTCCCAGGGACACTATATTCCTGTTCGGCCTCCTTGTTTCCCCCCAGTTGTTCACTGACATTTCATCAGACAGTAAGGAAAAAGAACCGCTTCTCAGATCAGCGCTCCTAGAGTTAAGCAGCCATCGTTTCCTTGACTGCGAAGCTTGTGCAGATGGAGGCAAATCAAACTTGGTGGGACGAAATCCTGAAATGTTGGCCTTCAACCCATCATGAATTCATCCACTCTGAAGTATCGTCGAACTCATCGCTCGTTATTTATTACCTTCATTTTTTTCCAAATTATTGGATTGTGGCTCAGTAGTATTATCATCGTTTGTGATGACCGGTGGAGTCGAAAGCAGCTTTAAGCTAACATAAACAATTATTGATTGTTAGAAGAAATGGAGTAGTTCAAGACTTTGGCGGAAGGTGAACACGGATTGATGTAATCTCAACAAGGGCGAAAACTAGCTTGAGTCTCAAGAGTGCAGTGCTCCAGATCAGAGAACAATCTGCGCAAGAAATCAGACAGCACATGCTACACTGAGCGGTGTCGCACAATGTCCTCGCGACGTTTTTGAAAACCGAGATCACCGGAAAAGCGCTGCAGCATGTCGGTATTCTACTTTCACTTCGGATAGTTTTTTGGACTTTTCATCATCGTCATTGATAGGAACACCAAACACCATAACACAACCATATAAGTGTATCTGAATGAATCTCGTAACAGAAAGAGGAAAAACGGGACGGTGGTAGTGAGACCTAGAGCTAGTCTACCACAAGCATCCGAGGTGTCAACACTTTTACCACTCAGTCACACAATCTGGATAGAAACTGATAAAGAAAAAGATAATCGTTCAGCTGTAACACCCTTTCGATGCCTAACTGCCATGCAACCCGAAGGAAGCACGAGGGCCGAGATACTGCCAGGTTGCCCAAGCCTAGACAGGGAAAGTCGAGAGGCAGAGGTGGGGTTCAAACCACGGACCTTTCGGTCAGTAAATTCGCGCTCTAACCACTTGAGCCATCTCGCCCCGATAGAAACTAAGTATGAACGCCATTGACATAGGTTGGCAACCATATCTTTCAATACCTCTTACCAAGCAGAGGGTCGTGTAGGTTTTTCGAAACATCTTTCATTACCTTCTTCCAAGTTATATTCTGTCCATTTCTATGTTTCTGCCACTCGAAATTAGGCATAAAAAGCAAAGCTTTTCTCGGTAGGCGGCAATTCAGTATACGTAACACAGCTCAGCCACTTTGGCTTGAAGTGCCTGATGCATTCCTTGAGTGAAGTACCTTTTGCTTCAATAAAGACCCGTTTGCTGATCATCTCATGAACAATTCGTTGAGTCAAACCGATTCCAGGTATAGTTGGTCAAAAACCTGAAGCTGTCTCAGATCCTCCATTCTAAGTGGTCAATATATATAACCCACATTGTGGCCCGATGTACGCGTCCTCTGGGACCCAGTAATATGCCTTTTTGATGCCACAAGTGGCGCAGATTGGCAGCTGTGATTCCGGCCTATGGATTGCATGCGTTGGATTCGTCTGTTACCCTACCGTCAGAACAAACGCAACTTCCAAGATACATTTAGTGTTGTAGAATTTCCTTTTCTGCTTGAATTCTCATAGGCCAGGCTAGCTGTAAGGCCACCTTTTTGATGAGAGCAGAACACCAGTCATCTGAATTAGACGCTCTATTGCCTAGGAGCAGCGGAACTTCGTACTGGGTTTCTGTTACCTATGGAGACTTGAAGTTGACAATCGAATCAGATATATTTCATAACGGGATAACACGCACAGATGGGGACAGTATGGATGCTTATTGTCAGATATATAACTGGGAATTTGCTGATCCCATGTTCCCACCGGACACAGACAACGCTTCAAATATGCTGGAGAAAAATCGAAAGTTTCCTTGTATCTCCTGAGCACATACGCCGGGTTTCTGGGCCACAAAGCGGTGGCGTGGTAATAAGAAAAACCAACCGATACAGTATAGCTGAAGTCGACGACATTTATTCCATACTTCCCTAGTTTAGGTATTACAATCTGGATCCATATTTCAAGAAGGCAAGTCTATGGAACAGCCAGTGTTCTGAATTCGAGTGGGCATAGTTTAAGGGCACTGCAATCTCTCAAGACCTTTGAAAATATGACTACACACTGTGGAATGCAGGTGCACTTGTGTGATGCGGGATCCCGTCCACAGCAGCCCAAGTGTTACAACAATTCTCCGGCAGACAGGAGATTACAAGCTAGATTTCCATCCAGGCTGTTCTGTCGTTTGTTTTTGTATGCCTTGGTTCATATCCAAGGTTATTATACACAGCTGCTTTTTCAGGTATCTCCGCAGAGTGGACAAAGGGTAGTTAACGGTGGCTTGAATGACGAAAACGGTTGAACGCCTTGGGCTTTAGAAATATGGTTTTCAGAAAATCAGTAAATATTACGATTCACACAAGTACTTCAATGCACTGCGTCACAATGAAGCAAGGAATAACTACTGCTGAGCGGCCTGTTGTACGCATTCTCACATCAAAAGTCAAGTATGTGCAACGGTTGCCATGATCAAACATGGGTATGCCTTAAGATTCGAAGTGATGCTGTCCGTGCACCGAACAAAATACCCAACAAACATGAAAGCTGAAAAGACTACTGGGAACTAGTGTCGGCTAACCAAGATTTTTTTATACCTTTCTGGAGAAATTAAGGGAAAAACTTACTGCAAGCGACGGGCGATTCCGGTTTCGACTCAGCATTTGCAGTAAGTGAGGAGCAATAACGCGCAAAGTTGAAATCAGTTTTTTCAAACAAACGTCTTGCAAATGGACATTTCGGAATAAGCCCAGATATTTGCTGAAAATCTTTCTGGATGGCGGCAGGAGAGAGTTTCTTCAGAAATGGACAGGAAAGCATTTCAGGCTGAAGACAACAATGCAAATGAGATATACAATGAGTTTAGCAAGTTTCGCTTAGTAATGGCAATTCAAAACAAATAAGTGCTCAAGAAACGCATCAGAAATCATAGATTCTATGCTTATGATGTTTACAAGACAACAGTGATGGACTACAGAGTGTAATGACTCATGAGGGCCTACTTTACGTACATAGTGACCTCGATGGCAGTCGTACTGGATGCTCAGGCGTAAAACAAAGAAATTGATCGAGGTCAACGAACAGGGGCTTACTGCACCAATTCGCACGTATTAGGACTTCAAATAATACAAAGTGTCCTGTATGAGCCTGAAGCCTGTTACCCCCACAGGGAGTGTAGATTCAACTGGCTGGGATGTCTTAGACGCATTACAGACACCGAATTATCAGCCTACCTATTTCAACCCACAAAAGGAACCCTCATAGAAGCACTGGTTTACAAAATATCGGACATCCTGGCTACTTCATCTGGCGTTGGTGGTTCGGAATTGCAGACCTTATATTGCAAAACCCTTCCTCTTCATCACTATCGACAACAATCTAGAAACAAATACCGCTGTAGGCGAATGAAACCAACTTCATTCTATGTAGCCGCCAAGGGTACGGAACACTCCTCAAGCTTACGACCCGCTTCGTTCCACATTAAAAACGTGCTCCGGCGGGAAAATCCTCTATTTCGTGGGCGTATAAACTGCCAACGGTCCGCAAGATAAAGTTGGTCTGACGTGCGTCACAAAGAGGCACGGGAAGATCCGTGGAGGTATCCAGGCGAAGAAGCGGTGAGTGGTCGCAGGATCAGGGCAGCACTGAAGCAAGACCACCACGACAAAGTGAGAGTTGTAGGTGGGGGCGGCAGCAAGAGTCTCTTAGGATTCCGTTTGGGGGAAGTACATGTAAGAATACTTACTTGCCTCATGACGACTTTCTCCTGGAAGATGGCTAGTTTCAAGGTCTACCCTAAATCGCTGCAGCCCATGCAGCACGATAGGTGACGTGTTATCTAGTTTCTGTTCCACGGTATGACCCGTAGACCACTTGCAATCCGAGGAGTTCAACTTCAGGATTAAATGTGGACATAGTTTCTACTGGTTTTCCGGAGAAGGCCAGTAGCCACAGAAAGACTTTGAACGGCTCGGAGTCTTGTTCCCGGAGGACGTATCCAAATCATCGTAGTGTGTTTCTGGATCAATTTGGAGAGGCGTGCAATTTTGTAACAACGCCATCTGATACCGTCATTAAATATCATGTCGTCCCAACGCACGTTGAACATTCTCCTTAGGTATCGGTGGTAAACCGTCACGAAGAGACTGGACCTTACCGTGGTGTGACGGTTCGCGCACCTCAGCGACCAACTGAGCTATACTGGAGGGGTGTCCCCACGACACTCACAGGGTCTCTCACACCCGGTTGGTCAATGGTTAGAGGTCTGACAAACACAGTCTCCTGGTACTCCAGGTTGGGGGTTGGAATATGTGGCGACTTGTTCCGTAGAAATGGTAATGCATCTGCATTTCCTGCCATACACCGCTGCTCTACGGTTAGGTTTTTGAGGACCCTGCTAGGTGTGGGCGCCATGACAGTATCCCAGCCCACGTACAACCATGATACCTACGTCTAACAATGAAAGCATGCCAAATAAGCCGCCGCGTGGTGCCATCAGCCGGATCGCCTTACTTGCTGCATACACCAGGGTGGGTAAGCGAAAACAGGATACTGCTGGCGCCTCCCTTCTTTCTCTTTCACATAATTTCTCTCCCCCCTCCAAACCCCATTAATAACTCTCTCCTTGTAGGCCCAGGACTTAAGACTGATGATTCTGTTCGTTTTGCATCGGTTTTGCCTGCAATACCCGCTCGTCACATGGCGCCGACATCCTCAGGTATTGGCAAATCAATCTTCAAGTCTCAACACCCAGCCTCTCAAGCCGCCTCCAATGTCGGCACTCTGAAGCAAGCAGGACAACAAACTGCTGTTGCTCTCACACTGGACTCTCTTGGCATTGGCGTGTGCTGTGTCAGAAACAAGATATCAAGATGCAAGCAGATTGGTTGACCTAACCGCCCCATCCGTCTCCATTCGCTTACGGCTGCGCACCTCTGGTGATTCAGAGGCTGCTGCGACGGGATGTGCAGGAGTTGGTATCGTCCTGAGTCAGCGGGCGGAAGTATATTTGCTCACTGGGTACCAGTTGATAGTCGCCTCTGTGCGGTTTGTCTGGCAACATTTATGAAAGGGTCTCACAGGCGGCAAGTTGATAGGTGTCTGTTTATCGTGTCTGCGTACGCCCCAACTGACTGTAGCTCCGACACTGTCAAATTATGTCCCAACTAACTGTAAATCCGATGCGTCAAAGGCAGGTGTTACGACGCCCTGAATGATCTGCTGCGGCGACCTAAAAGCCGAAACATCACGGTGTTTTTTTGCAGCACCAACTTCCGAAAAACCCAAATACGGTTGCACACATAGTGGCCTCCAACGGCACGACAGCCACAAACTCAAATCGATCACATTGCCATCAGTTACCGAGGGCGCGGATCAATAACTGACTGCCGGTTATTTTGGAAAACATTTGTGGATTCCGACCACGCACTCGTCCGGAGTCGCTTCTCTTTGTGTTTCTCCGGGCCGCGCAAGGTGTGGACGAATCGTTTGGCAGCTGAGAGATTGGCACATCCGGATGTTAGACGAACTTACCAGAATCGTCTTCTAGAGTCTCTTCCAAATGCTCCATCATCAGATGTGAATTCATACTGAGACAAGGTTGCCACCTCGTTGCATAGTGCTGGGAATTTCGCCTGTGGCACGGCACCACCAGGCGCACCCAAGCACTGGATATCAGACCGAACGGCGGCATAGGTTAAATCTCGGGGAAGTGTCCCAGCCGGTCCCGAACATGACCTGGTGCGATGAATTATCAGACGTCCAGTGAGAGTGAGCCGATCGTGGTGTGGTGGACACAGAAGGCCAAAGAAATGGAAGAGGCCCAGAAAGCCGCAATGCCCGAAGATTATTTCAGTTGATCATTGCGACCGGTCTGCGGAAGCCACCTGTTAGCGAAATCATCAAGGATCGAAAACGAGTGACCATCTTGATTAAAGAACGCCTCGACCAGTGGCCATGGCCAACAGCTGTCACTCATCTGGAGCCCATAGCTGACGTAGAACCCTGGACCGTGAACGTGGGGCCACCTACAGCCCCGGAGATTTACGACTGCATATGTTCTCTCAAGCGCCATCGAGCTTCTGGTCCGGACGACCTCCAATTTGCATTGTTCAAAGATGGGGGTAAAGTCCCCAGTCAGCGCTTGTCTGACCTGCTTGTTTGCATTTAAGAAAAAGAACCTGTCCCAGACAACTGGGAGAGTTGATGATGGTGCCTATTTTCAAAAACGGGCTCGTATTGAGTGTGGTAACCACAGGGGGGTCAGCTTGATGCCGGTCGTAACCAGACTGTTGGCGTCACCTGTGCTTTGTCGCCCTACGGTGGCTCGTGAAACACTGACTCGAGAGCAGCAAGCGGGCTTCCGGCCTCGTAGGGGTTGCGTTGATCGAATATTCACACTCCGTCGGGTGCTAGAACGACGCCATGCGTATAAGTGACCCACAATTCTAGTATTCCCGGATTTCCGAGACGCACTCGACCCGACTGATCGGTCCGTTTTTCTTGACACGTTTGCCCACCAAGGAATGCCTCGGAAGTTTGTGAACATCATACGTTCTTTGTATTCCCAGACTTCCGGACGTGTGAGAGCCTGCGGTGAGCACTCTGTTACATATCGGAAGCGGGCACGATCAAGGGCTATACACCACCTGAGAACGAGCGCGCGAGTCCTCAGCTACGACGCGAGCCCAACCACTTCTAGCGCAGAGAGAGAAGAAGATCAGAACCTCACAGGAGAGATTTTACCGTCTCAACAAAATTCAGGGTACAGTGGAGTGCCATCGGATATATATATTTCGAGCGACCTTGGCGAACAATAAATCCGTTAGCGCACACAAAGTCTAACTGGCCAATCGGAAAGAGGCGCGGTCTTTTTGGGTTGAGGTGCAACATAACCAAAAGGGCGCAAAATTAAAAAATTCAAAATTTTAGAAAATAAAACTGACAATAACTCCAAAAATGAACGGTTTTTGGGGATGCTGGTACAAGACACGACGGCATAAGGGGCGTGGCACCACCACGCTTTTCTCGAACGTGAGACAGTCACCAAAGATGAAAAAGGAAGCCCGACGATGGAAACGAGGTTTGATATCGTCATCCAGCGGTTTTGTTGGCCAACGTTTCGTGAGAAAATGGATCGCCTTTTGCAGCGTCGAATCGGTCAAATTTCACGCTGGATATCCGGAACAGTCACTGGTAAGAGACAGACTGTTTCGGGCAACTGCTGGCTTGTGTGGTCTTCGATGGAGATGGCCTCGATGACGGAGTCCTCATCTGGCGCAGTATGATTGGCGATACGTCGTGGGGGTGCACGCGCTTGGCCGAAGTTTCCAGTGCGTTGACATTAGTTGTCGAAGTCATAGCCAAGCGGGATGAACGCCCAACGATTCGCCGAATGCGCGGTAATTCGCCAGTATTTTGGCGGAGCTTGTCTTTAATCACCACTATTTTAAGTCTGCATGCCTTGAGAAGTGCTAAAATGTCAAAAGCAATGGGAACCCGATTCGTCTTCAAAGGGTAATTCTGACACATTTTTTACATGTGTTGGGACGTTTTTCTCTCAGTCGTGGATTCATCCAGCCTTTCAGAAGGGCGAGAGGCAACGGTAAGCAATATGTCGCTTGCCCTCTGAATATGCCATCCTCGAATGACAAAGTCACCATCATAGGCATGAAATGAGCTGCGTTTCTGCTTAACTCTTAAATGCTCACGAACGTACTCGTCTGCGGGTGAACTGGGTTGGGTGCACACATATGAGACCCAGGAATGTTCTACCTCACGGAAATTCCTCCACTGTTGTGCGTTTCACCAGAGTTTTCCTGTCCCCAAATGTGGTCATCACTCAAGCGTCTCTTTGGAAAATGAAGGGTTGCGGCTTTACGGATTTGTGGACCACACTACCACTGAAGACGTTGGAATGTCGTTCGTAGCCGGTCGGAAAGAAATCAGAGGGCGTGATGATCTGGCCGGATCCCGGGATTTGGATAGACAGCTTTTTGGTGGTAATGTGCTGATTACACGGTTGTCTTAAATAAGGAGAATGGTCAAGAAATGCTGTTGCAGCCGTTTCCCTTGCTTTGTGATTTAGAGATCTGTTTGGTGTAAGATGAGACATTCTGCATCGAATAAGATTCGAACTTGTCAGGCAGGCATGAAGTGTATGGAAAAAGATCGCATCTTAGACAGATTCTTTCAACCGGTTCTAAACAATTGGGAAAGTTCTAAACTCAATTCTTCGCTGTACTTCTCCGTGATCTGTTAATAAACACTTTGGAGTCCGAAATCGTGCGGAGCAAGGTGAGCGAGAATAGCCGTGGGTGAAGCCGTGGGGCTGCCTGTTTACGGAAAGTCTAAAAGAATCCACATATTCTTCAGCTGCAATGAAGCCGATCTTACCCGAAATTTCTCAAACAAATAGAACACTTACGTTAAACTATAGCTGTAGATGGTATTTTTTGAACCCCTGAGGTTTGTCTAGGCACACACAGTTTTGTGAAATCTTGATTAAACGCAGAAAAGTCTACTTTGAGTCCGTAATATACAAACGTGATGTCATGACTCCATATCTCCCCGATAGCCACAACTGTACGCTTTGTGGGCACACTTGGCTACACATGGTAACAAATATGCCTGAGTTTATGAGGGCCGCTGGTTGTGAGGCCATAATTATGTACAGTAGTATGAGTTGGTGGTTTAGGACACTCCGTCGTCACAGCCGTGTGTATTTTTGCTCCACCAAGTCCGTGTATAAAACCATAAAACCGACACTAGTTAAATGCTTGTATTTGTCGTTGATGAATCTGAAATGATAATGTACATCAAACTTAATCCCAATAATATCTTCGTAATAAATTATTAGAAGTTTTACCATCACAAAGGTAAAAGTACCTCTTCTCCATTAGTCAATAATGAAAGAGTCTTCTGTACACAAATGTTGCGGTGGCGAGATTTATTTATAGGACGTATTACTGGACGCACTGCGGCCAAAGCCAAAGAGAGGTACCTACAAGGCAGTTGGTCAAGAGGTATAGGCATGGTCTCCAATGATACAAGGACCTCACGCATCTTCAAACGTACCCATGGATATAGCCGTGGCGACAATCCAGCGAGTGGGAAGGTACCTGGTGCTCTTCTAGAGTACTAAAACCTAACCTCGCATTACTTCTACTTCCAGCTAATGATGCCCTTTTGTCCAATAGAAACACCAGCCCTGCCATCCTTATCATTACTTATAAAAATCCTGTATTAAACCACGGTAGCGATCTTATGGCTCTTTCCTAGAAGACCGATTATCAAGTCCCGTGCTTGCGTCTGTAAGCCGGCTTTTGTCGTTCTCAGCATCCGGTTATAACAAATAACGATTCCGAATTTCAAAAACGCGTAACACATTGAAGGCAGTTCGCTATTTTAGGCTACCTTGAGGCTCCTTTTCACGTGCTTCATTTGGGTTAGGGTCCCAATTACTTCATCGCTCGCGCCAAAGTTTTGTTTCCCACGTTCATTTTCACAATCTCGTCCAAACCATCCAAGCTTTTGGGCGACTAAGAAAGGCATTCGTGATGCGGTATACCTATCACCGGTTCAGTTCAACTGTGGACTTCAAGCGATAAGTCGCATGAAGTCCCTCCTTATCTTTATCTTCAAATACGAATAAGTTCCTCACCCTGACCCAGCTGCCTCCACGTTATGTTCATTCGAAACCGCTGAACCTGTCGTTTGAATGTAGCCATTTCGATGGACTTTCAATCTG
The DNA here is from genome assembly GCA_003604175.2 of Clonorchis sinensis. Taxonomy (NCBI): domain Eukaryota; kingdom Metazoa; phylum Platyhelminthes; class Trematoda; order Opisthorchiida; family Opisthorchiidae; genus Clonorchis; species Clonorchis sinensis. The sequence continues at coordinate 156,139,062 of CM030369.1, read as the reverse complement.
TGCTCCCCACAAAAATCAATAATTTTCTATATAGCTGGCGTTCTGGCTCTTGCTGTCACCACCTTACTCTTTCTTGGAACCATTATGCCCAGCCCAACAACAGCGACACCAGTGCATCTCTACAGTTTCACTGTACACCATGTTCCTGAGATTCCTGTTACTATTTATCTGCTTTGCCGATCCCTCCACTTCATCATCCCCACTTACGCTTTTTGTGCCCCTGGCCGTGAGCCCAACAGTCCAAGGCCACGAGGCCTCAGCGGTTGTTTTAGGGTTTAGTTCAATTTGACCGGCTGGATGACACTAACTCTGCTGGTTCACCAGATCTGATGTTCCGGCTCTTCATTTGCCGCAGTTTACACTTCTCTCGTCATATGTCGGGCATGAAACCTCTTGTTTTGCCCCCTCGTTTTGTTTTCGCCCGCTCCCTACAAATCCTACCGAGCTGATCTTGCTCGATGTTCTCAAAGAGCATAAAAGCTGCACTTGCCTGCTCGTACCGGTTTAGTGGTGACCACGTCTACATCGGCTGAAGTCCGTTGCCTATGTCGCTGTCCCTTTTCCACAGTCCTCGCCAGTCATGCCCTTATTCTGACGGTAACCTTATGATCATGCTTGACGGCATGCCACCCACAAGTTGGGAATAAAAACTATTATTATTATAAGGCGCTCTATGGTATGGGAGAGCAAGCAGGTATGGTGGATCACACAATAGCTAGACGGAGCAGTTCATGGAACTGATTTATAGTGTGGAACAATGGTGGGGTGCTTCCACCGACTTGGGGCAGTGCCAGTGATAAGGGTGATATTGGAAAGATTAAGGATGAGGGTGGGAATATCCTGGCTATCAGCTTTTAAGGTAAGCAAATGGATACCGTTAGTGCCTGGGAAATTGGAGTCCCCAAGGCGGATGAGTGAGGAAGCCAAGTCAGACGAAACAACTAAGAGTGTGTAGACGGTAGTTCCTGTCTCATCAACAGATGCGGTCACGTTGGAAGCAGATGGAGAGCAGTGAGTAGATAGGGTCGATGCGGAGGGAACATACTGGCGAACTATACTGGCGAACTAAGAGTGCTAGTTTTGCACAATATCAGCAGGGTAGAAAGAGGCTCCCCGTCGGCAGCCACAATATTTTGAATTGTAGATGAATTTGATAAGCCTGTGAAGGGGCCGCCCAGCATCTCAGCCTGAAGAAAATGGGCTTCGGCGGTAGATTTCTTGCGCTTTTCAAGAGCTAGTTTTGCAGTGGTAATCTCACTCACAAGTCTGGTAATTAGAATGAGAGAGAGATCATGGGGTTCATGAAGGTGCCTACGATACTTTCTAAGTTTACGGCCTTAAGCGGATAATCGTCTAGCTAAACAACGACCAGCACTATAGGAGGCTCGTGTGGAAGCAGTTAGCCATATTAATGATAGTACAATACCGTAAAAAATGTTGGCCATGCTTTGCGTGTCACTAGAGAGAAAGTACTCGTCCCAGGTTTCATGATGCAACGAGATTGCAAAGGCCTCAAGGATGCCTGGGGAAAGAATGAAGGAACTTAAAGGGGATTAGTAGGAGTAGGTTTAGTACTCGTCCAGCTGCAAGCGACAATACGGTGGCTGCTACCGAGGAACTTCGGACCAGCTGCAGCAGTAGGAGACAAATAACTGTTGACAAGGTCAATGTCCATGGTGTGAGGACCGCGTTTGGGGTGTCTTGCAAGTTGAGACCAGCCTTCAGCGGCAAGCTAAGCAAGCAGGGACAGAAGGCGCAAAGGGGATTTTTGTTGAGGCCAGGGTATCTAAGGTGCTTTGAGATCATTAACGAGTAATTTGTTCAGGTGATGTCGAGCGTTGGTCTAAGTAAGCAGCGTTGATATCTGCTTACTCGGGTTGGTGAGGTGTGGAGGGTGCGTGTATGGGTACCCGAATATAAAAGCGCGATAGTTCGACAGGCGGAGAAGCCAAACAGAGTCATGTGCGTCCACCAGTAGTGGATCGTCAATAGAGAAAACGTCCATTTCAGTTCTGGAATATAGGAGGCAGCCACCAACACGACGGTGAAAACGATCGGAACGGAAGGTGGTGTATCCTGAGGGGCAGATAAGGGCATCAGGTGTGCAAGGAGAGAGCTGCGTTTCAGTGATGCATATGAATGTTGTACAAGCTATAGTAGAGATAGCTTGGATGTAGTGCAATTTAGGTAAGAGGGAGCGGAGGTTGATTAAAAGGACAGAAATATTACTAGCGGGACCATAATGCGTTCTCACTGGTGGAGACCATATGTTTTAGTATCCTCTGTCAGCCATCCATTTATTGACCGATGAATGACGAGGTAAGCAGCAGACAAGAACCGTCATTTCAGAGATATTGAGGAGGAAATTAATTTTGGGTTGGAGGACGGCTTCAAGCGAACCCACTAAAAGTGATTAATCCGTTCATGCTGTCACCGTCCAGGACAAATTCGCTCATGATAGTCTTACAAACCCGGATCAGGTATCAAAGAATTTGGGACCTGAGGTTTACACCAGTGCCCTGGTGTGCAATCTCTCGTGATACCAAATCGCATTTTTGAACCGCCCGAACTTGGCACCGGGGTGCTATCCGGTAAAAAAGAGAGGTGTGGTATCATTATGGTCAAGGATATAGAGCACGTGAGTGGCATGAAGTCTCAAACTATTCACTTGCTTCAACTGGAGAGTCAAACAAATGTTTTAGCTCGAAGCGTAATTATGACGTTTGCTTAAACTCAATGAAGTTGAGAATAATGGTAACGTGCATATGGGGTGCTGGGGCATTGCAAAGAGACTAGCAGATATAAGTTTCTTTACCACGTGCATATCTGTTGGAGCTTGTGTTCCAGTCAGGCCAAGATGTTATTTTCACGGTTTATAAACAGGCGAAGCCGATCCGAGCGAAGTGTATACTGCATCAAGTTTTGCCCCCGACACACAACGTGGTTGACAAAATCGAATAATGCCTATCTAATGTGCAGTCTCTGGACGCGATTCGAGCTTGATTAAAAGCTTCCGATTGTATTATGCACTGCATGCACTGTATTATGCACAGCAACCGATTGCATGTGGTTCAGCCGTGGTACACTTTTTAAGGAACTCACTGGAGAGAATAAATAAGTCCGTCAGAAATTCCCACAAATAGCCGGGGATGCCTCCTCCACTTCTCACAGACAAACCGGCTACACGGACGGACTACATGTGAAAATACCTCTAAATGTACAGAATGTCACTGTTCCCATCAGTGTTGAGGGTGAGAATTAGCTAATTATCCTCCGTTTGCTTGGGTGCGAGGAAGTCTTCAAGAGACAACAACCGTGCTGAGATTGAATGTACCGAGGACGGCGGTTTCAAACCAAATAATGGGACATTTCTATATGCCAAACAAAGTAGTGCATCGCAAATCCGCATGCAGTGCAAAAGCACGGTCGTCTCCTGTCGTTCAAAGCTTCAAACTTTGACTGAAGTTACTGCAAACGCCCCACATAGCAGTCATTCAGTCAATCTGGCTGGTCCTTGATCTACCTCACAGGGTCCTTCAACTGAATTGAAATTACCCGCGACTCTTCATCGGCCTGACTCACGTTGGTTGTACCTTCTTCCCCGTTGTTTTTTGCCTGCCGCGTTTAGGTTGTAACGATCCGACCATGTCTCAATTGGCATGTTCCCTACTGGTTGGGTAATAAATTTATTACTATTACCTCTATGGCCAGCCATTCATCAACCTCAGCTGATGTTGCTGTCAACCTGGAAAATATGGGCGTCCGCATGCGCAAAACGGTGGAAAAGAGTAATTGTACCTAATACTTACCATTTATCATTATCCTATCTCCAAGTTATCAGTCGACATAACCATAAACGCGGGGCTTCACTCTGTACTAAATGAGGTCTGAGTGAGCTCGGCTAGACAGAAATTCGGAGGCTTGTTAAAATAAAACGATCAGGAAAATCAACGCACCACGTTCAATTTGGGCTGCGACATCAAACACGGACATACAGAAAATCAGTTTCTCACCAATAAGTCACGGCTGAAATCAAGCAACATGTTCTTCGAAATAGCCAAACCTAATCTAATTAGGAAACGTGTCGAAGCCGGCATGAAATAGACGTTATCAGCCTGACCAGAGAGTGCTACAGCTTTGTCTGAGGATTCCAGGAAGTGAAAGACAATGAAAATGACAATCAAAGTATGCAACATGTATACAATAAAAGCAAGCCGGTAATTTTAGCTAATGTAACAAACGGCATGGTTAAGCCCTCATCAGGTGTAGTTCAGATTGAGTACCCTTCTGGTGATACTAGGTAGCTGCAAGCCTAAGGGCACGTAGCTCTTCAAAACCACTGGCCGATCACCGTGCTCTTTATGGATGCGAAAATAACGGAATATCTGTTTGCTGAGTTATCATCTGTGCTCTGAAACAAGGGTAGCTTTCGGTGCAATATCCAACACGAAATCTGAAAGAGGCGTTCCTTTGTAAATATTCCACTGGGTGTCATTGGTGGCCAGACACAAATAGTCTACACTCCTAATCTTATCGATTCCACATTGTTAGGTTTTCTAAAGTAATTGAGGAATGCTGGTCATGGAATGCTTTGGCTGAGCACCGTAGATCCTACAGGGCTCTTTTCTTCATTCCAAGCCATTTACTATACTCAGTTACCAGCCATGGCGTTGAAACCATTGCTTGTGTTAGCCTATGTAAATAACCATAAACTGAGCTATCAGATCTCATTTCCCCCATAGAAATGCTACCACAACTTGACATAGATGCGCTACATGAATCCACAAGCAAGCTTAGATTCAAACAAGTAAAATCACCAGTGTGCAGGAAAACAGCTAGGAAAAATATGGTGATCCATTGGCTTCAACGTGTCAAGAAACACTGAGCTGATATCTTAGGTGGAGTTTGGATGAAACATAAATTAGCACCTTTTAGTCGAATTACCGCAGCATTTTCATTTTGCTGCTAGAATAAGCATTTGGACTCTCATTTCACTCCTTGAAGGGACTTATCAAGCCCTCAGCCTGTGCAAAGTAAGAAAACTATAATTTTAATAACCCAGTGAATAAATACAGCAGCCAGAATCAAAATCCAGAATTTTCCGGCATTGTACATTGAAGACTTGTTGGAAACTTCATCCACACGCACCCATGCAGACGGTCATTCATTCTTAGGGAGTAAGTTTATCAGTTTAAACCATTTAGCTAGGTGTAAAATATGCAACTGATATTCCACTTAATTAAGTGCTATTCTGGCCGGGAAAGCGTTGCCGGCTAAAACAGTGTTTGCCACAGACAACTACGTTTAAGTGTAGGTAAGATAGTCCTTAGACCTAGTTTCCAACGAACCCAGTGCATAGCATTGACGCCAATCTGCAAGAAACGTAGCCTACATAGCTGAAAACACGGGAATAGAAGGCCTGTCCTACCCACACACAAACTTTCGTTACCTTAAGTCATATTCGTAACCTTTGCTGTTGTCTTTAGGTATTGGAAGAAGGAAAACAGAAACGAGAAGCATCTGTGAGTGTTTAACAACGGGGACATGAAAAACGAGAGATAAAAATTTTCAAGTTGCCCATAGCTGTCACAATCCTTTATACTTATGCATTCCTATCCACTTTGTGTAAAAAACAACATTAAACCGCAGAAATTAGTGCCGAAGGGACGACCGAACTTTGCATAAGCGCCAAATATTTATGGCGGACACGCTACCCTTGAAGTCACACGCCTACTCTGACACCCCTCCATGGATTTACAACCCAAAATTTCTCCGAAACAGAGGTTCAAACGACACAGGCTTTTACATAAGCTTACAACCCAAAATTTCTCCGAAACGGAGGTTCAAACGACACAGGCTTTTACATAATGCTTAAGCGTGTGACGGTATTTTTTCGAAAATCATCAGACAGCCTTAATTTTATAAAATTTGTTTAAGCGTACTCGAAGTCTACTTTGAGCGCGGAATTTGTTCTTATTGGCTGCCACTGCTCAGCATTGTCTCCATGAAGACGATGGGCGATTAGCCGGATAATTTAGTTTCTTCACGTTTTTTCTCCTGCCTGGGATTTGGAAATGTCCTAAACGTTAACCATAATGTTGTCTTTGTCTGCGAAAACTCAAAGTTGAGCTGCCATTAGCGATTTACGCGAAAAAGCGTCCCACTTTTGCAGGAGGTGCCCCGCCAGATAAAACCAAGAAATTCGTGGCAGCAAATAAGTTTGGTGCATTTTTCTATGATGGTCAGCAAACGCATGGCAGGGTTTTATGTATGCTGGTATACCGCGTCCTTGACAATGCTTTGGGAAAATTAGTTGATTTGTTGGCAACACGAGCTGGTAATACAAAAGAGGTGGCCTAGCACAGATTCAGTGGACTGAGATGCTTTTGTTTGCTGGGTGTGGAACTAGTTTAGGTACGGTGAAATACGGACAAACCGTCAAGCAGGGTATGGCAGTCGTGGAGAACTGTCACTTGAGCCTGTGGGCAGCTCCATGCATAAACATCTTGAATGAGTCAGCCGGAGTTGCTGAGGAGTTGAGATTGGTCAGCGAATCCCGAAAAATTAGAACCGGCATGGAATAAGGCTATTCTCTAGTCTAGTGACGGCTAGGACAGTTCTTTGCGGCCATTCAAACTAGGCAACAAGACAGCCGTATTTAGGTTGGAGGTAGCTAAAATGACAGCAATTAATAACTAATGCGGTGAGACGGCGTTGTTTGTTTTCAAAAAAGATCATCGACAATGCAGTGAAGACAGCAGGGAATGGCGGTACCCGTTCGATGCGAACGTGTGTGACCACATTTAAATACGAGGAATGTGCATTAGCTGAATGGTTTGCAACTGATATGAAAACAGAGATGTGCAGCCAATAATGAAGCTGGAACAAAAGACAGAGGAGTGAGTAGGCGATTCCTAAAATAGTGGTTAGAGCGTACATGATTTCGGAGATAGCTCGTGTTGAGTGTGTGTGGTTAGCTGAAGAACATTTGCGGAGGAACGATTACCTTGTTTTGGAACGTGCAAAAAGTCATAATGAGGTTGGAAAGCCATCACAGACAGTTTTTGGAACGGTTCAGTGACACTTATTCAGGACGTAGTGAGGAATCTTCAGGTAAAACAGGTTCCAGTTTAGGGCTACGGTGGACGTTAACATACCGACTGCGGAGATGAACGGCTTTCTGATATTAGGTGCTGCGCGGAATGAAGCGTGAAGCGATCCTGGAAGCCAAAGTGCCGCGGGAATTAGTAGTCTCAAGCACGCGGGAACAAGAAATCAACAAACTTGAGATGGTGGTTCCACATTTTTGAAAGTCGAGATAACTTCAGAAAAGGATAGATGCTCTGCTAAGAGCACCGCGTTAGAGGCATCACGTCACGTGAACGTTGTGCCTCTGTTAACTTACACGTTGCCAGCAATTATTAATCTACTATGTTCGATGTTTTGAATTCACAGAAGGCTTTTCTAGAATATGCGCTACAACTGGGGAAATTTTTAAGTCAATCTGTATATATTGTTGATATAGGCGAGGTAAATCGTGTGCGATGTGTTTCGGCACTATGAAAATTTGGAAGGATTTTTGGTTCGCGAAATAGGGCTAACTAGGAATATGTTATAAATTAAGCAAGGTAGACTTAGCACTGTTGGTAGAGCAGTCAGTAGAGGGGAAGTGTGTGAACCCATGGCAGAGGGTGGGGTATGAGATTAAGCATGGAATTAGGAGGGTCTTTGGGAGGAGGGTATGCAGTTGCTGGGAGAGTTGTAAAACGTGCCGTTCTCAGCACCTTTGGAGCCAGTAGGGTGTGGAAGGGGAGAAAATGTTACAGAGTGGGTATGTGTTTAACTGTGGTTGGCGTACGAAAAGGCTGATTAGGTGGAATAGATATGGGTAAGCAGGCAAGGCACATAAGGGGCATGGATGATGGGAATCAGGTCCATCGCCGCTTAGAGGACAGAGATGGGATCGGTCGCTTTCTGGCGATGTATGTTATCTGGATGTGCGTTGGAGAACATCTGTTCCTGGGGCAATGAGACCAGGTAAATCTTGCGACATCTAGTTATAGCATCATAATGCGGAACATTTAGATCGTATCGAGAGAAGCTCCCTTATACGCTCACATATTCCGTAGTAGTGTTGGAGGAGGCACGACCCCACACGACACCCCACAGAAAGGAGCTTCAGTTTTGCCTGAATTGGTGGGCGGCTTTCAACATGTTAGGTGTGTCCGTGATATGGGCGCGCTCCCTTCTAGCTATAGCTGTGTGCTGAAGACCACAACAGAGCCGCCTTACAAACGCATGCACTGGAACTTAAAATCGTTGTCCAAGAAAGGAGTTCCAATTTGGTGAGAGTGCCACTGCGGCCGAACATCGGATGGTTGCATGCTAGGATGGGAACGACAGAGCCGTTGTTTCTATTAAGCATCAGTTTGTCAGCATCAAGAAGCAGAAATGGGGTGGAATAAATATTCACTGCTTTAAATGAACAGATTTTACACCAAGTGCCCCCACTCACTAAGTCGTCGCTACGGCTACATCAAGGGGTACACAGTTGCAGACGCACTGAGTCCTTGAACGTCATGGACCAACTATATCAATTAATCTGCCTTGTAAGCTTTAGTCTCGCTGTGTCCAATAAAGCGTACGTCCCTTGTTAATAGCACCGCACAATCGGCGTGCACACGGCTACTTCATTATCGACAATGGGACTAATTGGGCAGGTGGTAAGTTTGTATTTTTTAAAGTATGAAGTGTGAGCAGGTGGCAAGTTTGTATTTTTTAAAGTATGAAGTGTGAAAACTATTACCGAAGATTTGAACGAAAATAAATCGGGTTTATATTCATCATTTTGGATTCACCGTTGACTAAGAGTTTTCTACGGAAAGCAAAGCGGGTGTACTACCAAGTACGCCTGTACCAGTGTATCTGAAATAAAAAGATTTCCCAATGGTGTTTTTTAAGTTTTCAGTGCTGTGGTTGCGGAGTGACGGAGCACATGTTTATGATGCCAATGGGTCTTCGATGGCCTTCAGATTAGACTATCATACATAATTGCAGCCCCATAACCGGCATCGCACATAGACATGGGGAAATCGGTGACGATAAGTAGACTAGGTAAGCAACAACCTATAAGTTTGTGATGATAACTCTTAATAGGCGGCATACATAGGCATAAGTCCAGCGGTTACGATAAATAGTCCAGGTGGGTAACAACGCGTACGGTTATCTTAATGAATAGCAATGACTGGCCTTAGGTTTCGGCAATGTGATTGCGCTTCATGTCGTATTCCAGCTAGGAGACGTCGTGATTCCAGATTGGGAAGATATCGATGTCACATGCGAACGTACGAAAACGCTGCAGTATCTACGGACTAACTGTGCATATCCGAGAAATGGGATCATCCACAGAGGTGCAAATTTGCATCACCACACGGCAATGCATCAAGTTGCCTTTGGCTGATGCTATGACCACAAGCCCAGGAGAAATTTCGCGCTGCTTCTTCGCATGAACATTGTGCTGGCACAATTATTACCTCATTTATGATGTTTATACATCGCCGCTGGATGATGCTTTGGGTGTCACAGATTCGTCAACTACGTTCTTATCACGTGATAAGCCATTGTGAAGTGTAAAAACTATAGCTATAACATAAAAAAGTTTATACCTGGGGCAAATGCAGAACTTATCGAGAGCGAAGACTTGAAAACGCTGTTGAAGTTTTGGTGGTCTGGTTACCGAGGAGGCTACCGTACTCGGAGTGTGTGGCAAGGAAATAATAACCACAACGCTACATTGAGTACACAATAATGTCAGATGGAACAGATTCACTAACATTTGTTCTCTTTAAAATAGTTCGTCGTTAGCCCAGGTCAGAGAATAAATAATAACACAATCCTGGCTGTAGAGCGGCCTTCTTTTGAACAGTCCTCACCTACAATAAATTCTAAAGATAGTCTGAAATGTTTTGATACCAGAGTCAGCACATGAAACTCGCTAATGAACGCTGTAAGCGCGAGCTAAATCAGAGGAGAAAGTCGAAGCACGTGATCACGTTTGTATTGATTGTAATCGTATAAAAGCGCGGTTATGTAGTTTTTCGTACTCAACAAAAAACGTTTATGCAACTGACGAACTACGTAATGTTATAATGGAAGCAAAAAAAGGTACAACACACCACACAGTGCACATAAACCAACGTTAAAATTCATTCAGTATAATCCTATGAAGTATTTCATGGTCTCCTCATAGGTCACAAGAATGAAGGGAAGAAATGTGGTGGTAACAGTGATATTCATCGCCATCCATTGTTATACTGAGAGCAAGGCGAGTCACCCAAAACAATGTTGAGTTGAAGTTTGTTGAAGAATTTCATCCGCTTTGTTACCTCCGACTATTATAAAGCATACAAACGTTATGAGACTATCTACCCAGGTGGAACTTGAATTGGATATTCTGTAGATGTTACCTCCTATTTGAAGAACACCACGGAAAGTTAAATGTGCTCAGATTTGTTTTCTAGCTGTATCTCGTAAAATGGTGATTACATGGAAATCGACTGTGGTCGGTGGCCTTGGAAGTTCGCACTCAAACAAAATGCTATGGGTAACATGCGACTGAAACCTGCAACCGGATTGGACTAACTCCTCATGAAATTCACAACATCGAGAACCACATAGATTCGGTGAAATTAATTTCGGTCAACTTCCAGTGAGCGGTGCTCTGATTGGCTTATTTGCTTGGCCTATAGAACTTGGAGGTTTACAGTGTGACGCTACACATCCTTTTGTGAAGCGTACCGAATGCCGATCCCGCACGTGGATGGAGAAGCTCAGCCGTATTCACGTCAGGTCTTTTGACTTTATGATCAGGGATGGTTTGAAACGGATGGTAAAGGCAAGTTGCCGTTTAGAAATAAATTATCAGAGGGCTCCCTTTCGATAGTACTTAGTTCCATCGGAATTTATTTGTCCTAATGGTGATGTATGCGAACTGCGAGTGGAGGTATTCAAGTTACAAAGTTCCTACAGCCTTCTAGTTCCTGGAAATTGGTAATCCTCGACATGATAAGGCAGCTAAACCTGTTTACCCTCATGAAGTACGTCGTTCACTTTCCTGCTGATTAAATATGAAGTGCCGACGACAAGGGACGACATATGGCGCGACATTGCGTCTAAACGTGCGACTGTCCATCAACGGTACAGCGGCTAGTGTTTTGGAGATTCCGTGTGGCGAGGTGCCCATAATGGTGCTCTCGCGCGCGTGTAACTTATCCAAGCTCAACCGTGCTGAATTTCCTAAGCACTTGGAGGAGGAACGTGAGATTGGTGGCTACTTCATTGTGAACGGAAAGGAACGAGTATTACGACTACTTATTATGACAAGACGGAACTTTGTAAGCAAGTGTTTTCACACTAACCAAATTAGCCGCTTGCCATTTCCCGTCCATCCTTCAAACGCCGTGGAACTGGATACTCAGAATTTGCTATCATTATGCGATGCGTGCGCGAAGATGAGGCCGTTTCTGTAAGTATTGGATGTAATGTTTTCTGTGTGCTCGCTTTATATTCTGTGTGAATGTGCTATGGTTGTCAAATGCATCCCCGTGTTATCACGTGAGTATTATTGGGAGCTATATCGGTCCCTACTGCTCCCATGTTCCCTTATCGAGATTGAGTAATCCTCAGCGATTCAAATACCCGTTTTCTAATAACCGGCATCCGACTCCAACTACGCTTTTGAGGCATCGGTTGTTGAAAACCTGGAGACTCCTCACATTGCCTGTCCGCAGAGGCCACGTCTCAGCCGTGTACATGTGGTGTTGTTCTAACACAGGACGAGGTGTTAGGATGTGGACGCAGCTTCATTCCGTTTGAAATCTCGCTTGATACTCACGTGTGAAGAATATGCGTGCGTTGTAAGACAGCGAAGAATCGCCACTCCAGAAAGCTTGTCAGTTCAGGAATCAAACTGTAGCAGATAGTCATCTGAATTGCTCAGAGTACTGTGCCGAACGGTCTAAACGTTCCCCTTTGCTGAATATCAAAGTGCCGTTTCGCCCTTGATAGTTTCACTTACAACAGGCTTCCGAGGACCTATCGAGCGGACAGTAATAATAATAGTCGTTCTTCTGTGACACCCTTCCGGTGCCTAGCTGCTATGCCACCCGAAGGAGGAACGCGAGCTGAGATACTGTAAGGTTGCCCAAGCCTAGAACAGGAGCAGGCGAGATGCGGTAGTTGGGTTCGAACCGCAAACCTGATCAGTAAGTTCTTGCCTTAACAACTGAGCCATCTTGGTATCAAATGGGAAAATCTGCAGACGTTTCCAGCATTTTCGCAGCTTCTATTTTTGCGCCCTTTCGGATCCGCCAAGCTCCCTGGTCTACACAGATACTCAGTTTAAGCGGATGCCAGATGATGTGTGGATTTGATTTGTGGTTGTGACCAGGAGGAATACATCTCTCAGCCTCAAGCAAACGACGGCCCCGTAAGATATCTAGTCTTTGGGTGCGATTGGCTGGATAGAATGCTCTTTGATGGGCTGTATTTTAGTAAATAGTAATCTTCGTAGATCGGTTCAGTTAAGCTAAACGTATCTTGACACGAAAACTGTTTATTTGTCATACCAGCATCCGCCTGACGAAGGCAGCTCTGAAGAGAAGATAGCTTTGATTTGATATGCAAATAGAGCAGGTGCTGTGCTTTCAACAGGTGATATTAATACCTAGGCCAGTCGACCAGGTCCTAAAGAAACCTTTCTTGGCGGTCTGTTTTATGTTGATGTAAACCTCTCGGATAATAAAGAGCGACTTCTTCAGTCTTGCGGTGGATATCCTTTGTTCCTATTCCGGACAGACTCCATGTTACCTAGAGCCCAAAAACTGCAGTTGACTGTTGATCAGGTGGTAGTTGGTCTGTTCGTTGAGCATAGCAGCTGGTTTGGAGAGACATCGTCAGTGCGCTGCTGGATGGACACAGCTGAAAACCAACCATTGACTCACTTGGATCATATGGCAAGCAGTTACCCATGGGCATCCTCAATTCAAAAATCTCGTTGACTCTCGAATACACAATCTAGCTCTGACTATGACATTATGCAGCATGCTTAGCCATACGCTCCATCTTGGGAAGACGCCAGTCAGTTTGTCGCCAAAGCATCCCTATATCCTGGGACTATTGAGCTGATTTGGTAGAAGACCGTTTAGATTGGCAATAATAATAACGATTTAGAGGATGGTTGGGAAAAGGTGAAATAAACCGTGCTCACATACTTTTAAGCCGTCTGCCTCAGGGTCTGTCGCACCAGGTCAACACTGGATGTTATCTAGATCAGCAACTCTCAGTGATACCACAAGAAAGCACTGACAAATGGCTGTGGTGACGCGCACATATCCCCATACCCCGAAAACTGAGGAGCCTAGGCACTGACAGAGCTGTGTTGTATGGCGAAGGCCGGAAAACGTTGAAGACGCTTGTGACGGGAAACAGTCGCACACTACTCCAACTGGTCCGAGGTGGACAGATGTTGGAGAAATGATCTTTGAAAAGGACATGGTTGTGATTTCCGATGATCATCGATGCCCTATGCCTAAAGCTGTCCTGCCTGGACTTCAAAAACTCGTATAAGCCACGATAATCTACAACTAAGTGTTTATGCATATCTCAGGGTTGCTGCATGATTTATTTTACTTTTTAAGGCCCTTGTAACAGTAGTGTTGTGTGGGTGTTTCGTTTTTTCTGTGAACAGCAGATCAATTTTGGCTACAAAGTATGTAAAAGCACACACTGTGACGAATTCCAATGAGAAAGCTCTCACTATTTGGAGCTCCCATGAGCTTATGTTTACATATACCATACAGTACGGTTGTATCAGTAACGCTGTGCGAAATCAGCACTAATGAGTTGGAATTTTGTTTAATCATTAAATGTCCTTTCACCTTAGGTGAATTTGGAAGGCTTCTTACTGTGTTACACCCAGCTGATCGATGTAGTGTCCAACATCAACGAAGTGTCGCTACCAAGGCCTGACAAGTATTGTTTATCAATGCTATCCATTTGTTTATCTCCAGACCATGATGCTTCACTGGTTGATGAATGGCGAACCGGTTTTGGCATTCATAGTTGAAAGGGAACAATTCTTCGTTCCCATCTCCATCCTGTTGCGAGTAAGTGAATCTGATTCATCAGTTACACATAGGTTTCGTCGAAAGCCTCAGCCATTTGAGTTTGTAAGTTCGATTTTGGCTTGCTTCACTACCTTGAAGCATCAGGATTTTTATACGTCTTGGTGGCAAGTTTTGAAAGTATGCGTTTTTAGTTTTGTTGCTTTTTGGGTGTTTCATGGTATGTTTAAACCCAAGGCCTCTTCCATTCGTTGCGGACTCACCAAAACTTCAGCTGACGATCCGCAGAGACGAGTGATAAAGCCTCCCTACTTCCACCCCTTGAGATGTTAGGCCTCATATAGCTTGGCTGTGCACTCTTTAGCTTCAGGGCATGGCGGATGAACATTTATCTCAAGGCACAATGTTTGCATATTCAAGGTGTATGACTCTAAACTCCATTTTTGATGAATGAACCAATGTCAAACAAGTATCAAGGGCTTGAAAACGTGACCCTGACTTTTCAGGTCAGGGATAATTGCATCTTCCAACAGCCTTAAAACCCAGTGTGGCTGTCCAGGTATACTAATGTGTACGCATGAAGTTCGACCACGACCTCGCTCACTCTTGTAACAGTACTGCGAAAGTTGTGCAATGTAAGAATAGCTGTTTACCTCATTTAAAATTGGTTACATTCGTGTAGAGTGGCTATGCTGTTTGCGTAGGTAAGTACGCTTTCTAAGAGCTTTCTGTCCAGTGGGTTGTGGGGGCTGATAGTGGGCTCGTCAGCCATAAAAATGGACTAAAAGAGCCCGAAATGGCACCTTTTTCGTACCGGAAGCCTTCTCAGAAAGGAGATTTTTAGTAAAGTTGAACACCGATTTGCAGACTAGGATGATGTTGGCGTGGCACTCATGAATCCATTATGCTTCTCCTAAACCGAGAGCACAGATTCCCTTGGGGTTCATGTGGGCCGATATCTAAGATGCCGCAGCGTTTCTCTTCAATGCTACATGTCCCAGTAACTCTAGCTTACCTTCCAAGTGTCTACTTTGGTCTTCAATCAAGAGTGATGGAGATTCAACGCCAACACTGCCTACCTGAAGAGCCTCAAAAGGACGAAACCCGTTGTGGGTTGTTGATAATTTCTCGTCAATTTTTTGTCCAGCATGTTTCAAGGTTAACAAGAACTTTCGTCAACGAACAACATCTTGGTGCCTGTTGAACTACAAAATCAAAATTAGCCTTCGTGTTTGTCAGTGGGAGGGATGGAGCTCTTCGAAGAAACAATGTGTGTCTTGGGGTGGAGCCCCGATTAGTTTCCACGACTCTGGCCTTCCATGTAGACAGCATAGTGACACTCGGTTTTGATGCCTAGCTGAACATTAATTTCACACATTAATTTCACTCTGATTGGAAAAGTTCCTATCTACAGTGTATAAGGGGGTCTGCGCAACCTTTAAAAAAATACGAAACATACTTCTGGCTCATTTGTCGTTTCCCTCAACGATGACCTGTTCCAAGTTATATTCTTGCACTCGGATCTTTACTATGTTTTTCCAGGCTATGGTGAACAAAACAGAGTTCGAGATGTTTGACGATATCCGCCGGGGAAGTGGAGAATCACTTTCACTGGAAGAGTAAGCTGATCTCCTCGTAGTTTAAGCGCAATAGATTGTATAAAATTTGATGCATCCTCTTTTCAAGCATCTGTGTTTCGCAAGTAGACTGCTAGGTATTCGGAAAAGTTTTGAGCCGATTGAGGATTCATCGGTTCATTAAGGCTTGGAAAGCAATTGGTAGTTTTGGAACTGGGCAGCGTTTCAATTTTGACACGAAAGCTTCGTCAGACCAAGTGAGCAGGCTACCAAGTTGGCCAGGTTTTAAAGCAGACAAGAATCTATCAGCACAGCAGGACATCTTCCGATTAGCACACTCGGTCAGTGTTGAATGTCAGTTAAGATGTGTTGTCGGTTACTGTGGTTGCTTAAATCTTAGGTTTCATGGTTTTGGGGAATTTCAACTCATTTTTTATCTGATTTTGGCCCTTGAACCTCTGGTTCAAAGAGCTTTAATTGGTGGTTCACCTTGGGTTCCACTGGTAAATTTTGTTGGTCTGTGTGGGTTTGTAAGTGCTACGACACTAGTTGGGGTGGGGGTGATATTAGGTGGAATTTTTTGTCTGTTCGGTTTATGCACTTCGAATCTGAGCTACTTTTGTTGTTGACTCCTTTTTCTGATAACCTCACACCACCAGCGGTCAGCTCCACTAATCTAAAACCGTCCTCCACACGCTTGCCGGTTCTACACTTCTATTCCTTTTACACAGCCTCGGCCGTAGGTCTGTGTGTCGTGAACCGTAGTCCCCACCTCAGAATGTCAGCATTTTCTAAATATACTTCGTGTCCTATGTCCAGTGCGTGTCACGTCACTGCTGCTCGATATTCATCTGCGTTTCTCGGTGGCATGTTGATTTTTCTATAAAGGGCCGCAAATAGTTTCCTTACTGTACTTAGTTAACCAGAAAATGGAGGCATCCCCGTCGAACCCCTGTGGTCTTCAAAACTGTCTGCCCTAGTGTTCAATTTGCTCTCTTGACATTTGTGCTTGGCATCAGTGTGCTATAAAAGGATGCAAGCCAAGAGACGGTTTCTGATAAAATATTAACCGTCAGAGTACAACGATCGCGAACGAATTCCGTTACCACATTGACAGTCATACAGACTTCGAGAATGGTCTCTACTTTGACGTCCAGTATTCAGTGTATGATGAGAAAGTTTAACACTTGAATATGAAGACACAAGGCCTGCCGACCTTTACAATAACCCTCTCACCTCATTTCATTTCGCCTGACACTCTTATCGTTTGTATACATCTTGTAATCAGTGCAGGTTGGATTAGCCGAGCCCCTTTAGTTGATCGTCTGTAGCTGCGTTGCAAGCACTTCAGACGCTCTACTTTAGGCAGCATAATCACTAGTTGGAGGATCCGGAAAAACACCCTCGATAGAGACCACTCTGTAGAGAAGAGCGTTTTTGTTTGACCTCTTGTACTTTCACTTTTAGTTTTTCAGGATAGCTTGAGATAGCTCAGTGATTAAGGCGCAAACTTATTGACCAGAAGTTTCGTGGTTTGAAAGTAACCTCTGCACCTCGACTGCTTCTGTGTGAGCTTGAGCAATCTAGTAGCATCTGATCCCTCGTACCTTCTTCATATGGCACGGTAGCTAGGCACCGAAAGGGTGTTATTGCTGAACGATTATTATTATTACTTATTTTTATTATTATTAGGTTTCCATGAGGCTCATCCTTAGTTCAAGCCACTGTCCAAATCCTAATTTGTTCCAAGTTCCCCTAGGAAGAGATAAAAGTAATCAATTTTACCTATCTAACCTGTTGGAGAGCTATCCTAAGTCCAAACAAGGCTAATTGTGCATCATAAATTTAACGTTTGTTGTTGTGGTTGCAATGTTTGTTTTGCCTGTATGCCTTCCCATATGTGAGTGAAATTGTGATAAGAACTATGTTCAAGTATTGATAATTTGTGGGCTGTTGATCAGATGGCAGTTAACCTGTTTGGCGAGCTTGCACAGGAGGAGACGTGGTCAGTACGCGGTCGGGTACTCACCCAGTTGCCGAGCTCGACTGGCGGAGTAACTGCCACCTGATCAATGCCCGTAGTAATGGATTTCCTCTGACCTCCATATTGATTCTATATCTTGTGGTTCGTGGGGTTGATGGGACTAAAATCTTTCACGTCGTGATGTATATGTGATTCTGTGATGCTGTATACGGAAATCGGTCATGTCAACCTGTGTTTTTCGGCTGTCCAATGTCACACCTCATCACCATGATCGATTAACTTCGTTTGTGCCTTACTGACTTAGACTCAATCGTTTGTCTCCATTGACCCAATTGATGGTTGAACTCTGACATTTAGGAACAACTCGGAGCTTGTAGATCTTGTATGTGACAGTTTCAAACTAGGAGGTATAAATCGCCAGGTCTATCAATTTTTGCCTTATATTATTTTGGCCACTCTGTACATTAGTTTCGCCTCAGTTCGCTCACTTTCGATCGGTTCCTTCCAATGGCCTCCTCATAGGGAAACGGATGCACTTTGAAAAAGCATGTCACATAGATGCCCGCTTTCTTCATTTTTTGTGGTTTCGGACTTTGTAAAAGGAGACAAATACGTTCGTTTCGAAAAGTTTGCAACTGATCGAGAAGTCATCGTCTCAGAGGGGTTTGTTTTCCAAACCCGGTAAACCGATCACATCGCTCAAGCGTGAACACGTAATCCTGCTCGGAGGTGATAATTCACATGCGTCCAGCGTGCGCTGGTGGAATGGTGGGAACACCCCCTCTTCTGATCCCGATATGGCCGAAGATATGCAGATGAGCTTTAACAAGAGCGAAACTCGAGTCCAGTGCTCCTCTCTTTTTATGTGGACTAATGGAATAATTTTATGTGGAATAATTAGTTCGGAACTAAAAAAAAACTGTGCAAACAAGAGTGATCTAAATGTGAATTCTGCAAGTTCCGCAACTACCTACAACAAATAGTCCTTGTTAAGATCCCGGTTAGTTTATTACCATGTGCTACGGATTAGTTTGTGACAACCGTTAAGAAGAGGAAATTCTTTTTTTTTTGAACGGTTTCTCTATCAGTTTCGGTTTGTGACAACCGTTAAGAAGAGGAAAGTCTTTTTTTTGAACGGTTTCTCTATCAGTTTCTCAAGTAGCAACTGAGCAGCTGCCAGTCATTTTTAGGCTTGGAACCAAACAGGTACTTAAGGGTAGTCCATTCCTGCTTTTACTTTTTACTTTACGGCGACTTTTCTGCAGATAAATGAATCGGATCCGAGAATATCCCGAATCGCTGCTACCCATGAATCACGATTAACAGTGGGGTCGTAGCGCAGCGTCATCCTCTACCTGTTCCATCACTTGGTGTGATTCTGTCCGTGCTACCTGATAGCTGTGGTCCAAGCCAACTCATATTTCTAGACGAAATAACTTGTTTCCGCATTTACTTTCACTGTCATTTATTTTAGCAGAGATTAAAACGTGCTCTTCTGCACTGTGAAGATTCATAATAGGTTTGCAACCAGACTAGGCTGGTTCTGTAATCCGTGTTTGGTAGGCATGTCACCTTTTCACTTCAACAGCCTGATCATGCCTGCATGTACGTCGGAACTGAAGTTATATCATGGAATTCTCACTGGCCGATTTACTGCACTTCGTGAATCATAACAGCAACCCTGCACTGTAGGCGCTCCGTTAGCTTCGTCCAGCTGGGGCATGATAAGCTCAACAATGCTTTCGGCGTACGATGGGCCTAAATGTTACTTACGGATTGAGACATGCTGGTGTGCACCGTGACATTGGCACGCTGTCGCTACCGTCAACGGGGATGATTTACTGTAACCTTGTGCAGGGTTTTTATAGTTGAACCAAACGAACGTCTTACATTGACTTTTCAGATTATTCGGGACGTTGCCTTCACGCTTCCGCTGTTGCTTCTAGTGAGCTGGAGAACAGCGTATCACTGGAACAATTTTGATTATGATCCAGACCGCGACATCCCCTCTCGGTTCAGCGGTTTCCGCTTGTTATACCGGGGTTCTGGAGAAAGGTTGCGAAGGCAGTTAATCGTACATTGGTTACATCTAGGATTATCGTGAATAAGTGGAAATTAATATTATCTAGTCGTTGTATACTCTGATTTAGTCACAACGGGCCACTTTCGTTTACTTTGCTCAGTGCCCATTGTTAGTGCATCCACCCTCTCCATTGCTTTCACGTGTAATACGGTTATGATATACAAGTGGTGTTTCAAATTTATGTGAATCTGCCACTTTTCAGAACGGCTATGCGTATATTGGTTCGCCTAAAGGACGAAGATTACAGCTCTCAGACACGAGCGTTGAGCTACATGGGTCGGTTGTTTCGTGGCCGAATGCGCCTCCCGACCAGCGCGACAGATGAAGATGCTGGCATTTTCCTTATCCGGTGAGCGTGCATTTAAAATCTATCCAAATTTCATTTCCTACCGCTATTGTGGATCAGCTGTGTTTGTCGAATGTGTACCTCTGAGGCTTCTCAGACAGTTGATTAGGATAACAGTGTAGCTATGCGAGGTCGGCTTAGCTCAGCAGATGCTGTTTGGCGGTTATTTCGATCAAATCAGTTCCCTATTTTCCGATCGCTCCTCTCTAGGCTTGGAAAATCTGGCAGCATCTCGCCTCTCTTGCCTCATCTAAACCGCCTAGCATATATGCACGTAAGGCTTACAACAGCTGAATAGTTTAATTTTATCTAGTGTGTTTCCCTTTGACAAATTTCTCCGTACAGCAGTTTTGGTCGATGTTTTGGGCCGTTAACGTCTCTCGCGTTAAACGCGCGATACGCACCTTCTTTGACACATTTCTCCGCACACCAGTTTTGGCCGTTAACATCTCTCGCGTTAAACGCGCGATACGCACCTATTTGGTTTTTTACTCATATATTGGTAGCATATTTTGTAGGGTGTAGGGGATCGTCACCCAAACAACAATACTTACTCTGTATGAATGATTTTCATGACTCCCTAAAACGTGTCACAGAGGCGAATAAGTCAATGAGGTGTGTAAGCTTACGATATGATTTCTGGCGGTTCAGTCATTTGTCCACCTACCCTTTTTGTCTTGTTTTTTTATTACTTTTCTGCTCCCATGTGGTAACCTGTTTTATCATTATTTTTGTAGCCGGTATATTGGCATCCACCTGGACTCCTTCGTTGACAAATACCATCTCCTATGGTGAGTCTATTCTCTTTGGTGTCGTCTATCGATACATCTCTCAACTTCCGGCTTCTCGTAACTTGTGCAACTGTTCTTATATCTTTACAGCTTCATGATACGAAAATTACATGCATTTGTCTCAGGGCAATGCTGCGAAGAGACCAATGACAACCTTATGTTTCAGGAAGTACTGCTACCGTCTACTTTATATCTACAAGTATTACGGGTATGTGCATATTTGTGAAACAAAGTTTATTTGTTCTGGTTTAACATGTTTCTCTGTGAAGGGTTTACGCTAATGAAAGTGAGAATTGAAGCCATGATTGCATCACAAATTTATCTTCTTGCGAGGTTGCTCTTATGCTGATTGGGGATGTAAATTTTTATGGCCCTGATGCCTTGGTTGTTCTGGCGGTGGACGTGCAATGGGTTCGTTGTCATTCCTGGCGTTTTTAAGTACCATTTTCACACTGACCGAAAAGAACTCCAATTCAAGTCATGCACCAAGTTGAAAGTGAGCTCTTCGACAACCTCTGTGCACACTAATTTATTTAGTTACTAACACATAGTCACCCAAAGGTACCGATTGGTTAACATCTTCACTATTGTGAGTTGTGACGGCTGATGCCAATACAATGCTCTCTGCTTGTAGCTTCATCCGCCCAAAAAACCGCTTGAAATAAATAAGTTTAGTTATTGTCTAGTGTCGAACCACCGGCTACCGGAAAAGTGCTCTTTCCAATTTAAAGCCCTTGCTGCAGAGTGTTTCGCCGGTGCGGGGACGAGTCATAACATAGCAATACGAAAGGAAAGCGACTACAGTCAGACTAGGTGCTGTGGAATCTTCGCATTTTCCTAGTTGGGGCACTCTGTTGATTTTCACCCATTTAATCTCATTGTCGCGCATGCTGTCACTTTCTAGTCAAGCTGTCTAGCTACAGCCACCGGGTGGGTGTTGAGTTATGCTCGCAAAACATGCTTGGATTATCCTGCTAAGAGTGTCTTACTACGACATGATGTTCGTTTGTCTATTTAACTACCATTTTTGACCGTTTTCCATGAAAACATGGCCTATAGCACTCGATTCACACCTTCCCCCTCCTTCCGTGGGTACAATGGCATCCTTTTTATCGCGGTTGTTTGGCAACTCAGTACCAGTGCACTGCTGGCAATGACATCCCTGAATCGAACTTCGGAGCGAGGAGAGAGAGGCGAGAGAAGCTCTGTGTAGGAGCACAACCCAAAACTACTTGTTTCTGTTTACCGTAGGAGTTTAACGACCACATCTTATAGTTTCACATGTACCATTGACCTTACTTCTCTCCAAAAATGCAACGTCAATTTTACTGATTTCCACCCAGTCAGACTAGGTCAAGATACGACGTGCACTTGCCAATTCATACTTGAAGATGAATCTCACACTGGGTAGAAGGGTGTTATTACTAATGGCTTTTTCCCGAGAATCTAGGTTGTGCGTCTCGCCGAAATCAGTGTAAAGAAGTCTACAGACGTAGTAGCTCTCAGTCATTGTCAAGCACCATGTGTCGGTTGGGACGAAGTGGATTCCAAACATTGAACTAAATCATCATCATTCATTCATTCAGCTGTAGCACCCTTTCGGTACCCAACTGCTATGCCACCAGAAGGAAGCACGAGGGCTGAGATACTGCCAGGTTGCCCAAGCCTAGACAGGGAAAGTCGAGAGGCAGAGGTGGGGTTCAAACCACGGACCTTTCGGTCAGTAAATTCGCGCTCTAACCACTTGAGCCATCTTGCCCCCATTGGACTAAACAATGCGCTGACAAAGTAAATATCTGTAGAAATTGTGGATGACCTAAGCAAGTAAAAATTAGCGCATGCTAGTATTCAGGACTTATCCAAAACGTATGTTTCGGTGTAAAACCGGGAACACGCAACGCAACGATAGAACCCGAATATTGCTTGTCGATCTATCCGGAAACATGCTCACATTACATGCATCAACGCCACATCCACTTCAGCGAATTACGATCCTGCTAAATTCCAATTGTTTGTCATTTGAAGAAAAACCGGTTGTCTAAAGCAGTATTTCTCACGTTCCTGGTATTCCGTAAGATGTGGAAAAAGCAAACAAATAATCACAGAGGATTTCCGTGGACGTCGGAGGGGCCAATAAAAAGTAGACACTGCTGAAAACGATGGCGTCCTACGAACCAGTCACATGAAACCGAATCATAACGCATGCAATAGAAATTTGGAACGGACAATTAAGCAACCAGAGGATTGGAACCGTCCTTAACTAGTCACATCAGAGATATGCTACTCTCAGCTAAGCAGTATAAACGCAAGCACGGGAGGTGGCGTCCACCTAACAGCACACCGTCGACGCTCTCTCGAATGACGATGAAGCCTTTGAAAATCGGATGCCAAGCTCGACAAACAGGCGGATAGTCGGGCTTATAAAGTATGGGAACCGCGCTCGTTCTCCGCGTTATACAAATATATCGACAGGGAGTGTTGAAGTAGTCCGGTACTCTTCAGGCTCAGGCTGTTTTGACAGTAGTTCATTCGATCTATTCGGGACGAAACAGCACGGTTATTAGATGACGTGGAGTTCACAGCATTGTTGGATATTATTGACTGAAAAAAATGAGATCGCCCAGCTGTAACACTTTTCCGATGCTTAGCTGCCATGCCACCCGTAGGAAGCACGAGGGCTGGGATACTGCCAAGTGGCCCAAGTCTAGACAGGAGAAGTCGAGATGCAGAGGTGGGGTTCGAACCACAGACCTTCCGATCAGTAAATTCGTGCTCTAACCACTGAACTATTTCAGCCCTCTTTGATCAGTTTGACCAGCCAGCCTAACCGCTTTGAGTTTTTTATCCAGATTGTCGCAAGAGACAGAAAATTGAAGCATTTGAATCAGTAATGTGCTTCACGTTAATAGATGTCAAAACACCTCGAAGAGTTCCCTATGCCCAGCTCTGTTCTCATTGGAAACGAACGAGAGGCGAACAGTCCGTGACCTGACAACTAAGTATGAAGGCATTCGACAGTGTACTCAGTTGGGTTAACACCAACGGCCTCTCTGAATGGAGACCCCGAAACTCATCACTGCCACTGATGACACCAATGACTGACAGTCAAGGCCCAATCGACAGTCAGTGAAGCTCCTCCATGAAAGCTATCCCCCTCAGTACTTAGCTGCCCAGTTTTCTGTTCCTTCAATATGAGCTAACTGGTCATATCTTCGTCTCCAATGCATGGATATGTCCTCCATACTCTCCCACTTTCCGGTCACAGAAATCTACCATCCGGAACCAACGTACCCTTGGTACATGGTTTATAAGAGATAGACCGAACTGAACGGAACAAGAGATAAAAATTGCAGTACCTTGGAATAAACTGATTTCTGTAATGTTCGAGTTTTTAATCAGTTTTATTTGGCAATCACTGCTATTGCATGAGTGTTGACCAGAACGGAATAACCGTCCCAGAATAACGTGATAGCATTGTTAACCAATACGGTGAGAGTTTCATTCATTTTTTACCTTCTCTGTCGGCTCCGTTCTCTCTGACCACGTTTATCTATAGCAGAACGTCCACAGCTCTTCCTCTTGGTAGGACCACTTCAAGATACCTAGCAGGTGATCTCTTGTTAGATGGTCTCTGTACAATATATTTACCTGCGCTGCTCTCTGGTGTTCACAGTTTTTCATTGTTTCCCCTTTCTTTTCATTCCAGGAGAAAATCCGTCAGCTCCTTGACAATACGAAAGACCACATTTTGGCCCGATCTCGGAAGAACAAAGTCAAAATTAACTCCAGTAAGTGTACCCACAAATGCCATTAGGCGCACCGATTCGTAATTCATATTGCCTTTCTTGGAGCACCTAAGGTCGGAGATGTTGTTAGGCTCGCAGTTATGTCGGTTTAAACTGTTTGTCGTAGATGTCCCACTATTCATGCAGTTTACTTTTGGAACCTTGCTGCGGAAATAGAAACGAACTCCGAGATACAAATGTTTTGTAAAGCACGTTCTTGTTTTCTGTGGCTGTACTGTCTAGTTGATTTCCCGGTAAAACTGGGAAATAGATGCATACGCATGAGAGACCATTCGGTATACTACCTAGCTCCGTGAGGTCACGCACTCTCCGGATGTCTCTCTCTAATGGGACTAGTGTACCTCAGTCTCTGTTTTACGATATCACTGATACATGCGGGTTTACTGTATTCGTCTTACCCTTGCGTGCATGAGGCGAATGGCGTTTCATACAGGCCAAACCTGAATATCTCAGTCAATCTGTTCGGTCGGAATGTTTATTCATATAAAGGTTGAGGATGCTGTTTTCCCTTGAAATGTTAGCACAAAGCCTGCCTTTGCTCCTTATCTCCTCGTTTACCTACCCAGCCCTTTTACAACAGTCGCTGCTATCCCGAGCTCCGGAAATTGGCAGTGCTATGACCTATTTGCTTAGCACTGGGAATCTTCCACCAACTCTCCGTTCTGACTTGGCCGCACAGTTTGGTGGCCAGGCCTCAGGTCTCAGTGTACCGGCCGACAATGTGAATTTTCTTCGCCTTGCCGCCCAGTTCAGGGCAGTGCATCGTGGTGCAATGTTCACTGACATTCGGACCACTAGTGTTCGCCGCCTGCTGCCTGAAGCTTGGGGATTCATCTGCCCCGTACACACGCCAGATGGTGCACCTTGCGGGCTGTTAAATCACTTGGCGGAACCCGTAGAAGTACGTTTCTTTTCTTCAATACAAGCTCAACAGTTATACATTTTGGGGAGGTTTCACCTCTTCGAGTTGCTTCATTAAATTACTTGTGTGTTACATTCTGACTCTTACCGTGGGGAAATTTGCCGTATCGCAAGGGTTCAAGTTTTTTGATTTTATCCTGACTAGTTGTAGTTGCCAATTGAGGCAGTTGAGATGTCTGAAAATCCGTAATGTGTAAAGCGGCTGGCATTCGGTTACAGTTGTGTCTTGTCATTGAGGCGTCCTTTCATTTTGCAGATCTCTCCAAGTATTTGTTAAGATGTTTTATTTCAGATAATTCAACCCATCCGTGAAGAATTGTTGTAGCTTCCAGCTATAGTCGTCGGAATGGGCGTATTTTTCTTGTTCTTGAGACGTATGATTGAGGAGTGCGTGCTCGTATAAGGCTGTTTTGCACCGAACAGACTAGTCTATGCCTTCAGCAACAAATCCAAGGCCGTGATGGAACGCTAATCACTTGGTCCCACGCACTTGCGCGAGCGAATAATGTCCCCTCTTGATCCACTTAACTTTTCCCACGGTAACCAGCTGGAGATTCTACTACACTGGGATCCTGAATTCCCCCTCCTTCCCGATATATAGCAATGTGGACTCAGATGTGCTTGTCTAGCCTGTTGAATCACCTTTGCTATCTACGGGTTGTCCAAACCGTGCCCTGTCCATGTACGTGATTACCTGTCAGAAGACAGTAGTTACGTTAAATCATCTAAACAGAAGGTTGTTTGTAAACCTGCTGTGATTCATCTGGCACTCATAAGCTTGGTTGGAAAATTTGACGGAAGGTGTAAGTTACTACGGAAATCATCGAATATGTCTGCAGCTTGTAACCTCTTGGTTCGTGTGTACTAATAGATAACTTCGCAGCGAATGACTTTCCTCCTTTCACTATTATATCTCGGTGACAACTTTGTCGGTCGATCGGATGTGGCTATCCCATCTTGCAGTTAGTTTCCCCCGGTAGCGACTTTGACTTTCAGCCTACCACGCAAGTTGTGTTTCAGATTACATAATGGCGTACACCGCAGTTGTCTCCCTCTGAGATGACCGCCTTTGCTGGATCTACTGAATTTTTTAAACCCTACAAAAGCCATCTCTGCAAGGGCACGGTTTTCATGTTCGGTAGACAATGTTTGATGTCCTTGTCCCTGTACTCCTTTGTTTGTGGTATATGTATAAAACGGTTGTAGGTTCATCGACTGCCTGTATTTCCGTTGTATCCGATCCAATTGTAATTTACATAATACATACTGTTAGAATGCATGAGCACATTTGAGTTTGTATGAACCATTGATACATTTAGCAAAAGCGCTCAAACTAGCCAGTGTATTCTGTGGCATTTCACCACCACATACTGCGGTTAATATAGTCTGTTTGTGGTCCGCAGATGCCTGTTTTCACTTGGATCCAATGCATGGGTACATGGTGATATTTTTACTGGAACGAAGCGTTACGTTTGTAGGTCTTACATTTCAGAACAGCATTAACCTCAAGATGTCCAAGGAGAGAGGAAAAGGAAGTAAAAAGGCGTGGTACATAGAGCAGCTTTTTTACGAAGTGCTTTTTCAGCGTTTTATAAAATGCATTTATGTGTCTTCACTCAAGAACCAATTTCATCGATTATTTCAAGCCTTCTCAAATGAGGACAGCCGTTTTCGGAAGCTTATCGCATGCTTCATCGATGCAATGTGTGCTTGGGTCTCCGTTTAGCAGAGCCTCGCCGTTAAGAAAGTACTTTTTTAAATAGATACTTTAACTTTTCCGGCGCACTGGTTGGTGAAATTTTGTCATTATCACAGCACGCTGCGTTCAGGCAATTTTTTGCATTTATTCCGGATTTGCTGTAAAAAATTCAATTTTACAGGCCGTATGTGAAACACCGAAACACTCGACCAACGACGCGCTGGCTGCATGGCTGACATCGAACAAACTTCGTTCTGTTGAGTTATCTCGGCAGCTTTCCGGAGTTACGGAAGCCCAGAACGCTCTACCTGTGCTTTTGGACGGGCGTCTCGTTGGTTGGTTATCATCACTGATAGAGGCTGAACAGTTAGCTGACGAGCTTCGCGATCTCAAACTTGATACTCAATCAAAACATGTTCCATATTCCCTGGAAATCGCATTGGTGCCACCCACAGATGTCGGGTCCCAGTACCCTGGGCTATTTCTATTCACCGGTGGTTCCCGTCTGCTGAGACCGGTCAAAAATGTTCGCCACGGGAACCAGCCTGAAGCGGGTGGCCTGGTGGAATGGATCGGTACCTTCGAACAGCCCTATCTAGATATTGCTGTCACTCAGGAAGAATTGCAGGAGCGACCTGAGGGTGCCCAGTCACATATGGAACTGACACCGGAAGGGATATTCAGCTTTGTTGCAGGCTTGACACCTTATCAGGATTTCAACCAAGTTAGTAGCATTCATCGATGACTTTTGCGATGCTTTTATCTCTAATACCCACTTACAACTTTTGCCAGCGGTGTTTGCTGATAATCCCATCCTATTCAATCCTTTCTGGATCGCAGTTCTTGTTCTTTCCTAGGATCATCTAGACACTGCCATTCTGCAAGTTTCCGGGCCGTTTAGTTATTAGTTATCGAGTCACTATGGAGTTTAATGGTGTAGTAGTGTCGGGTTTCCTCTCCTTTTCAGCTGAGCTTACTCTGCAGACCGTTGTGCCTTCTGTTGTAAAATGTCTTCTCCTGACGTCGTTGTATAGAAGTATAGCAATTTTAACACTTAAGCTCACGATTCATCTGATGCAAGGGTTTTTGAACTGCAGTGCACGGGGTTATGTACTGATTGCCGCAACTTTGTATCATAGCTGAAACTGTTTCTTCATCGTGAGTGGTGCCGATTTCCTTCAAAATATTGAGCTTTCTAAAACAGCTGTGGGGAGGAAACAGCATCAAAAGCAACTTCCAAAGAAGCTGGTATTTGGCCAAATCCACGGTTTGTCGATAACCTCAAAAAATAGTATAACCTAGTCCGAATGCTACGGATGAACAATCAGGTCTAGGGAACATCTCCGGCTTGGTCGGAATACGCCTGTAGTCGAAATGAACTTGGGTGTACAAGGGGAAAAGATATGATCTGAGGGACGTTTGCTGAAATGTCTTGATTTACGACGTCCACTGGGCGGAAATGATTAGGATATCGCTTCATTTTAAAACCGATCCTTTCGGTTGTGCTCTTTGTCTGGTCCCATAAACCCTTTTCACTGTTGGTTTCAAGATTTCTGAAGCTGATTCATGCATTCAGTTTCGCTTTGGTAAATTTCCGCTCCAGTTTAAACCATGTATTCATGAACTTAATGTCCATCACAATCTGAAGCCGCCTTTCGCAACTCCTGTATGAACAACTCAATTGAAATTCCAATAGATTCCATAATAGACTCGACTCAGCAGCATCTGAGTACTGTGGTTTTCGGGCTATGGAAATGTAGAAAAATTTCGGTCACAATTACCGTTACTTGTTGAATAAAATGAAATTGGAAGGCTCCTTCCACTTCTTTCGAGTAGTTCGTAAATGTGAAAGTTTCCTTCCCTAAACAAACAATGCTAGAGTTAGAGGAGCTGTTCTGGGGGACAACTTTCAAACCTGAATGAAGGAAACAGGAATTTACAACTGTCCAGGAATTTTTTGAGTGTAATATTGGGAGCTTTGTATCTACAGTTACATTATCGATTTGTAATCAAATGACACGTTGCAGAAAAAGCATGGAGAACGAAATCTTTGTGAGTTTTGCGGATGATTATTGGACGAAGATTGTACACATTTAAAGTGCTTTTGGCTTGACATCTATGTATGCAACTGCAGCGGTCCCTCAAGGAGAACACAATTGGGATCAGCCTGTTCGATAGTGAGGTCAGCTGTAACCGCAAAACACCTGCATACGTTCTCTGATAGCGAATGCTTGTCGAAGTGCGCTACCTGCAAGGTGTTAAGTAACTTGACCGTTGACAATCTGCAGTGAGTTGCGTACAACAACCTTCCAACAACCACGTAGGGTGATGGGCACTCCTTCACAACAGACAAGAGGTTCTTTCGCTGTGCGGTTGTTTGTGTTGGTGAAAGTGATACTTTTGCTCGATAGTAAACCGAGAATCACTTTTGAGACGATTCTGAGCCGAAAGGGCTATTCAATTTACATGGTCTCTTGGTAGATTCCGCATATTTTTCGATGGTCTTTGTTCTCTCCATTATTCTTTCAAAAGGTGTTTCTTCCTTATCTGCGCTCTTTGTACGGCCTCTGTTCGATTCACGGAACCACTACGAGAGCGCATTTTTCTTTTATTATACCACTTGCAATTGGTCAGTTCAAAGTTTTGTGCCGTTTCAACGCTGACGATAAAACTACACTCTACTACGGTAGTAAATAGTTGTATGGTAGATGGCATTCAAAATCCCTTTGACCGTTTTTTTCGCCCAAAGCTTCTTGATTCCGCCAGTCTATTAATTTTGAACATATTAGTGCACGGCGTTATATTGCGTCGATAGTTAACCAACAACTTATACGTGCTTTACGGCGTGTATCAATCCGACATTCAGCTTCCATGTGGGTACAGTCGACTATTTGGTCGGCGTAACACTGTCCAAAGCCTTTGGTTGACAACAAGAAGCGGCGCATAGGATTGTCTGGTAGTTAGAGAGTCAGTCAACGTGTCAGCCTCGTTTATACTAATTGATGACTCTTTCCTAACAATGGGGCTGCTTGCGGTATGGGGTGGAACACAAATATTGATCTATTAGCCGTAAATATTTCCGTTGGTTTGTGTTCAGGATGAGAAGACTTCGTTTGAAACCCATCGGCATCACTGCTGAGGTCATGTTTGCTGTTTGATTATCCACTTTGAACTTCAAAGAACGGTAGTAGCTGACTGGACTCGCTTTACTTGTGAGCGTTTCTTTTGTGAAAACGGAGAATAATTGATGTGTTTACTTTTCGTACTAACTTCAGAAATGCTAGTATGGAATCTTCATTCAAATTTTCCGGTAGTTTTCAATCTTCCAGTCACAATTGTCCGGCACTTTGTCTGATTTTGCATTTTTTTCAGGTGATTTGGTCTTGCGGAGCAAAAAAACCAACAATCTGCCTATTGCATGTTTGTTCCACCCCCTCAGACCTTCGTTACCAACCTCGTTCCTTCCTCAGTGTCTCGCACGTATCTCACTGCCACTCCATCCTAAGCCCCAATTAGTAATCCTGGCTTCCTTGTCCGTCAAATACGGTGCTGCACTTGCGAACCAGTTGAGGTTTGCAGCATGATTAGACTCGACCGAAATTCCAACAGATCGTTGCATCAGTGAATTCTGCATACAGGAGTCACTATCCCCTCCCCGTAAAAGGCAGTTTGTTGAGCGAATAATTTAGGCCTACACACAGACTCGTTTAAATTTGCGTTACAAACCTATTCGTATTCATAGATTGCTTAGAAAATCACTGAAATATCCCATTGTCTTTTTCGCACTTTGACCACGAGTTATCAGACAGTGTTATTCGTAAATCCGAGAAAAATTGGGACCGTTTTCATAGGGGCTTCCGCTCTTCGAGGACACTTTTATGTAGGGGGAGGGCAAGGCTCTGCTGCACCTACGGGTGTGGACAACCCTATCACAACGTGAGATTTCATCTTGCAGTTGTAATCAGCCTATGTCAAAGAGCCGAGGAGCACGGTACAGATGTTTCCACCGTGGAGGTCAGCATGAGTGCTCAACTGTCGGATCTCCAGGGGGACGGAAAACAACCATTCTATCTTTATAGCTGAACACTATGCCATTCAGCTAGCTGGATAGTAGTGCGGTTAACTTGCACTTAAACAGGATATAAAGTCACCACCCGGTGACGTGATGTGGACTGTGTCTGTTGCTTCCACTAGGTGATGCTTTAAACATTCCAGTGTAATACGTATCTCGCCACTGCCCAGCCTCCATCAGAAATTCTCGCGTTTACTTTAATGTCCCCTCGTCCATTCCTAGTTCACCGTTTGATTAGTTGATCTATTTTCGTTCTCATATTCAGTCACCCCGAAATATGTACCAATGCCAAATGGCTAAACAAACAATGGGACATTCGTGTTACACGTGGCGCCATCGATCGGATGTGAAAGCCTACCGCCTTCTAACTCCTCAAAGTCCCTTAGTGCGGACGAAGACTTACGTGAAATACGATATCGATCATTATCCTCTGGGCTTCAACGCCATTGTAGCTGTTATGTCCTACACGGTAGGTCCCATGTTTTTAAAGCGAACTATCCCACATTTTTCCAGTCGTGTTTAACTACACTGTTTGGACAATGCCATAGTTTAACTAAGAGTTAAGTGACTTTCATGAACTCGTTGTAGTTAAGTTAGCCGTTTATGTTTTTGATGCTTTGATGGCGTGACACAACACTCTCCCTCATGCGGGAACCTCTCCGAGGCGGCATTTTGCTCCTCTCAGAGATGTTTCCTCACAAGGAGAATCATTGTGTCAGTTCTAAAGTGTTGTAGCCCGAATGCGGTAGTTCCCATCACTTCTCCAATAATGTTTACTCTGGTTTCGTTAACAAGAATTTCTCGACAAAAAGCAATCGGGACGTCAGCTTCGTCAATGCTTTATCTGAAATACTGTCAAATTCACGTCTCTATTTCGTTCCATAGGGTTACGACATGGAAGACGCCATGGTGATTAACAAAGGTTCCTACGAAAGAGGTTTGGCTGGCGCATGTATTTACAAGTCGGAGGTACTGGATTTGTCTGTACTAAACAAACAAGCTATTTCCAAATCACAAGGCTTTGCGCGACGCAAAACAGTTGCTGCAGAACATTATTTTGGTGAGTGGACGTGTTGACGGACGCGCAGTTCCTGTTTCCGTTTTGATCACCGGTCGTGTTTACGGAAACATTCTTTATCGGTATCATAGTGTCTCCGTGTTTGAAAAGTCCGGAAGCAGATACAGCAATAAACTTTGATATTGATGGACGTGTTTGGGTCCCACAGCCAACGACACTGTGCATCAAAACTATTCCACGCGCCTCTGTCCAAATTTATGCTTTTTCAGATATCCGGCACAACACGACAGCAACGGGCTTGTTAGACCGTTGCTTTCTCCATGTCGTTTTTCAACAAAACCGTGGCATCTAGAACCAGCGTACCTTCTTTTACTGCTGTTTTTAGTTTGCCCGGTATGGACGCATACTAGTTTCAATGTTGCAGCCGTTTTCGCCAAGTTGATCAAAGCACTGTATTTATTCATTGAGTACTTTCTTGAAGTCTAGACGAAGGTTTCCATTTTTAGGAACTCCTAATCAACCCCCACCTGGTCTGGATTTGGATGGATTCCCGCCGGTCGGGACACGCCTTGAACCTGGTGTTAGTGCGCTCTATTGTTACACCCACGTGGAAACACAACACACGACTATTGTCAAATACGAGGGAGGGGAACAAATTGCTTATGTGGATGCCATTTCACTCAATGGGTCATGGAGTCATGTAAGTACTGTTTATACACGATTTTAAACACACACACACACGCTGTTTAAACACGACAGAAAGCTTACAGGACGTTTTTCAAAACACCAACAGATGGCCTTTGCTGGATAAACTTACTGCCATTTTTGGGTAGAGTATCCCCCTCAAACAGGAACATCTCTCGAAATTGCTTATGTCGTTAGATTTTAAGAAGTAAGACTCATTAGTTTTCAGAGGTGGTTTTTCCTCAATCAGTCGAACGCCTAAACAATATTCCTAATAAGCCATAACAGGTACTCACACGGGATATTCACAAATTGGATCAATTTGTGACGTTCTCACGCATTCGAATCGATCTAATCTTCCCTTCAATGAATCGAAGTTGTATTGAATAGGATGTATGCGTGCCGTCAGTGATACTGAAAAAGGTATAAGCCCGATAAAGGAGTTGGTCAAGAAGTTTATTTTGCTGCGCAGGGAAATAACGTCTCAAGGTGCATACCCAGCCAACTGTATTCCTTTGAACGTGTTCATTGCAATGACCGGCAACGCATACGCGTAACTGAACAGTATCCTACCAGCCAAACAGGCTGAACCGCTCACTGTTAATGTCTCTTTGACTGCTGAAGAAATGTTTGCTTAGTTCGACGATTCAACTAACAACTAGCGAAGCACGTCTACGTCTGTACATGTCACAGCAACTACGCTCTCTACCTTTTGGGCGAAGGACAGTGCCACACACAGTCCACCCACTTCGTCAGCGGCCGCACCGACGGTTGTTTATAGACAAATCTGATTATCCCCGTTAATACATAAGAACTCCCTGAAAGTTTGATGGAAGTATGAGGAGATTCTGGAAAGGCTTGACTAGACTCCTTAAAAAACTAGTTCGGGAAGGTGGGTCGGGGAGATTGCCTATGGGAGGCGTTCTTTGATGGAGTTTCTTTAGGTCAACTCAAATCATTTGCTTCAACGTGGGATGGGGACCTAAATTTCGTCGAGGGTTTGCTAATTGGGAAGTTTAGTGAATTGACCTGCAAGGATTCGTATGGTTTGTCAATGTCAGGTAGTGTGCACTTTTCCGTTGGGCGGCATGAAAATCCATACTTATCAATTGCTTCTGTCAAATTAATCATCCAGTTGTACGCACTACGCCGCCAACCCGGTTTACACACCGATGAATTTTATTTTACCGAACAAATTAGTGGATTAGATTTCACAGTCACCGACTCTGACTGAAACGTACGCGGACTGTTGGCCATCAGTATGCATGTGGAAGTGCGGTTTACGATACTACGGAGTGATTTTAGGCCTTCTCCGACATTTTCGTGCCGGGTAACTCATACCGCTAAATTATAGGCACTCATGCATATCACGTATCCATCTATGATTCGATCGATTGTCCCAACCTAGTCTGCCGCGAACTACCCTTGCTGCCCAGCTGCATGTTTTCGTTTCTGGTTAAATCTCGACAAGACAATTAACAGATACGGCCCAAAGTAAAAGATGAGCCCGTCTTTGCGGAACGCTACAACGGGGCTTATTGATTCGCCAAACAATAATACGACTGTGCTCGAAACGAATCAGTAGAGTTGGGGTGCCTGTCTTTGGCTTGTTCAATGTCTCAAAACCCTAAGTTTCCTTTCATGAACTTCCATCTGCTGACACACGCAATCATGCGCTCATTATTTATGCTACATGTGACCACTGAATTGCTCAACCATCAGCCAGAAAATCTAACACACCGAGGATCACTGATTAGGTATTTCACGCTCGATACCTAAGTTTACAATGCAACGCTATACGCCTAGCCTCGCAGGACACTGGTCACTATTGGAAGAGTTAATCCAAGCTATGGGTGGAGCTAAACAGGAATGGTCCACAAATTGCATCCCATCCAAACTCTCTCGTGACCGTGATATCACAGGTACTATCAAGATCGTGTTCGGTGTATTCGGTGACCAAAGTTTCGCGCTTGACGGTTGCTATCAGTGTCTCATCACGTATGCCGGTATCGTTAACAAGTGTCTCATCTTAGTGGCTGGTCTTTAGTTGCCAGGGGATGCAGAAATTCGGACCCGACTACTGAGTGGAATTGAACAGAAGGTTAACGCAGGGTGCCAGCGTTTTATCAATCTCAAGGATAATGCCACAGTGATTGAACATTCCCAGCCTCTTCAGCCTGACTGGCATGCAGAGTAATTTTCTAAATGGTAGTCAGATTCTAAACAGTACCCAAAAAACCAACGCCCTGTTGGTTTTTAACGATTGACACATTTAACGCCACTGCTGTGCCGGAAACAGGTGCACCAGTCCAAAAAGTAGGCATACTACAAAGGTAACTTCAGGAGCTCGCGCTTACGCTGACCTGAGAAAATGACACACTCAGTTGCCGTGACCACCACATTCAATATAAAGCTAGCACGGTCGGTGAAAATTTGCCACAGTGCGGAACAGCGGTATACCAGTCACCTTCCAACTTAGTACAGGTTCTTAGCTTTGATTTCAAAAGAAACCTGGAATGTGAGCGCCACCAGTCGAGCGCACAAAATGTGCTGTTCGTAATTCATCTGATGGAATCCTGAAACTAAACCAGTGTTTACTACCTCATCAACTGCACAGACCTCGATATCTCAGATCCGAATTGCATTACTTAGCTTCAACTCTTGGAGCAACCCCTCCTTACCGTTTCTAACCAACTACCGCAGATTGCCGCAGTACGTACGAACATCACATCCTGACAATTTTGTGATCACTACAGTTGTAGCCAAGTCGGTGACCAGTCGGGGCGTACGCAACACGAGGGCCTTTCCGCCCATGACATCCGACCTCAGTGGCCCTCAGTAACCCTTTAATCCACAGTCCCAAGGCCAGACTGTTTTCCAGTGATATCTAGAAAGTCAGGATAGATGGACCGGCCGGCCGGACATCAAATCAGCCTCATGAAGGCCACAAGGTACTGATTCGAGAATATCATTAAGGCCATTCACGTGAATGCCGTATTGAATACAGTGTTAAGCACGAGGTGCAAGTCAGTCCCCGGTGTGGATGCTCCACAGGACTTAACTTCAAGCAACAGATTGTGGCCCACAACGGAACCATCGGAGTTATCACGTCACAAGCACCACCGTACACCTTCAAAATACGTCCGAGGTTGCAAGCACATTCACGACCATCTGAAACAAACATCAGATAAACATACTGCCCCAGGGATGGATGGACAAGTGGTAACAGCCCCTCCCGCACGAAGCCATCACAAAACAAGCCAAAGTCGCGATCGGACGAATAGCATCCTCAAGGAAGGTGTGTCGCAGGCGAGCCTCTCGAAGTAACCAAAAATCTCGTCTGTTGGATGGATATGTCGGATGTATGTATGAATATTTTACCTTTAAATTACTTCGTATTCCTGAGTATTGCCTAGGTACCACTGGGCATCAATAACGAGGCCTTTGACGCTGTGGATAAAATAGCACTTAAATATGCATGTATAAATGGGAATACCATCGAACTTTGTCAATATACTTCGTGTCCTTCATTCCAACACTCCTGACCATGTTGGAGTTCATAGTAAACCGTCCGAAAGTGTTCACGCAGCTAGGTCCCTCTATAAGGACCCTTACCCTTTTATTCAGTTTTGACACTTTTGCAGTCTTGCAATGCACACTTCAAGCGACCGGAACTTTAGGGATCGAAATGGTACCTAAGAAAGATCAATGCATTTGAACTGTGCTGACTACATCACTGTTATCCGACGATCACTAACGCCGAGTAGGTTTTTGGTAGTGGCCACTCATTTCGGCACTCGTTTCGCACCTGAAAAGCTCAAGCTCTTGTTTGGAGATTCTCACCTTGCGAAAGTTCAACGTGAAGTTTGAGATTTTTCATTTTGGCAGCTGCGTAAACCGCGATTGTACTCTGATAGACGAGGTTAATGCATGTATACGTATGTACATGTATCTATATATGCTCTAATCTTGTGGGCTCACATGTCACCGGAAAAATGTTCTCCTTAGCCTCATCTCAACCACATAAATCTACCGGGTGAGGTGCATTTCCCTGTGTCAATGTATCCCAGCGATCCCTACCAGTAGAGAACTAAGACGGCTTATTCACTGACGGCGTGGTTACCTTCGTACAAGGTCATCAACGAGTCTGTTGGTCCATAGTTCACAGGTATGCAACCGCTGACCGAAATATCGCACGGCCGTCCTGTACGCACACAATTCAACTTACTGGGACCGAAAAGTTTTTAAGAACCAGTTGCGTGCTCAAAACCCGCCCTCCTAAGTCTCAACTTCATAATGGCTTAATAGTGATTATACGCCTTATGAGAAGTAACGACTAGCTACTTATGAGTAGCCTGATTTCCCGGTTAAATTGTGTTAATTATTCGGGATCCTGAAAACCTAACGTTTTTCGGGGCGCAGTGTTCTTAAGTTCCTTCAATTCTAGCAGACTGTTATTACCATCGTGATTATTTGTTTGTCTTGCAGGCGACAATAACCCTGAGGCTTCCGCGGCCACCGGACATCGGCGACAAATACAGCAGCCGGCATGGACAGAAGGGTATCAATAGTTTGCTTGTGCCGAGTGATGAAATGCCTTGGTCAGTAACTAGCGGTGTTGTTCCCGACCTAATCTTCAATCCCCACGGATTCCCTACTCGTATGACCATGGGTATGATGGTGGAGTTTCTAGCAGGGAAATCTGCCGCGCTCACTGGTACGTCTTTCATCCAACTCGATTGTCGCTCTCGATTACTCCTGGCTTGGACAACCTATTATTTTATTTGCCTTCGTGCTTCCTTCGGGTGGCATAGCAGCTAGGCGCTGTAAGGGTACTAAAGCTGAACCATTGTCTTTTAAATTTTTTTTCGGTAATAAGCGTCATTTTGCCTTATTACGCCCTACTACACAATAAAGCCTTTGAGTGTGCATCCATTCAGGCGGCACTTCACCCTCGTACTGCCTTTCGAAAAAAATGTCGTTAAATAAGGCTGATTTATTACAAGGTCAAGCTTTGTGGAATACTGACAAATTTTACGTACCGAGAACAACAGTGAGGGCCCTCTAATTTACTCCCCACTGGTTCATCGACATTTCACATTGTTTGATCAACAACCCTTGCCTTATTTTGGTATACCAAACGGCTTAAACTTTTCCGCAAGCTTATAGACCTATGCCTCGATCGGTACTGCATTTATAGCCTTTAGTAAACGTAGCCTCTGTTCTGCAGTTTATTCGCCCAATTTGCCTTAGTTTTGGTTGGCTTAGTCATCATCATCATCGACAGCATGACATCACTGTTCAACCGATACAACCATGATTTCTTTGAAAGCCTTATTGTGAAGAAAAGAATAAAGATGGACCGGGAAGGGACTTACTGCTGCCTTACTAATATGATTCCGAAGTGCGTACATCTCCAAACACTCATTCAGGCAATCTGGATAGACAATGTTGTGGAATATAGGTAGCTCGGGTGCGCTGATTGATTGTTGGTCTGCCGAGCTTGGCAGTTGGATTGCAAACGTTTCATCACCAATCGAGGTGACATCATCACTCAACCCCGCACTGATGATGTCACCTCGATTGGTGATGAAACGTTTGCAATCCAACTGCCAAGCTCGGCGAACAGACCAACAATCAATCTGGATAGAAACTGACAACAAGATCGCCACTGACATCGGTTGGCAGCCATATCCTGTAACGTCTCCAACCAGGTGCAGTGGGGATTATGGTCCCCATCCTGGAAGGAGAGTATCACTCAAACGTTTCTTGATTTCTTTCATACCCTTCTGCCAGGTCAAGTGTTGGCCACCTCTCTGCTTCCGCCACTCTGAATTGGGCATGGAAAACAGCACTCTCTTCGGCAACCGATGATTAGGCATACGCAATACATGCCCCAAACAAAGCAGCTTCTGGTGCTGGACACATTCTTCAATGGAAGTACCCGTTGCACTACCCAAAACTCGCTTTCTAACTGGCTCGTCACGGATTTACCGACACCAACCTACACGAGCTATGGTTCTGAGACAATGATCGTCGAACACCTGAAGACGTCTCAGTTCTGCTGCTCGAACAGGCCAAGTCTCACAGCCCGCACTGTAGCTTGACACATGTCCCTTAAGATTCAGGGACACACCACTTTGACGCCATAGGTGTCTCAAATTAGCAGACGCGACCCGAGCCTTGGAGATTCGTGCATTTACCTCATCTGTCACACTACAGTCAGAACTAATACAACTTCGAAGATATGTAAAACGCTCCACAACTTCCAGTGCCTCTCCCTGGATTGTAAGTGGCGTGTTCAGTGACTGCATGTCCAGGAGCATGACCTTACACTTTTTGGGTGCAAAGTGCATACCAAAGGACGGGATGACTTTGGTCAGTTCATCCAAAAACACCTGCGCCTTCTCCTCCTCTTCAAAGATGAGAACGATGTCATCTGCATATTCCAGATCGACAAGGTTTTCGTCAGAAGCTATTTGAACACCGGGGTTTCGGAGACCTTCCCGCGTTCGTCTCATTATTTCGTCGATCACAAAGTTAAACAGGCCACATCGGCCGTCGCGTGGTTTGCTTAGGGACAGAGTCGGTTGTTCATCATTCACTTCATCCACCATCAGACTAATAGGATTTTCACCTCAGTTATTTATTCAGTTTCCATCGCGAATTCAGTGAAATTATGCTCTCACCTGTTCACCTGTCTTAGGTTTAAGTCTCTCTAGAGAAAAACGATAGGTATGTTGTTTCAGAAGGGCTTGGTAAACAGTCGGTAGTCTTTAACTGGGCAACTTTTCGCTTTTGACACGAAAGCTTCGTCAGACCAAGTGAGCAGGCTACCAATTTGGCCAGGTTTTAAAGCAGACAAAGAATCAATCAGCAAGACCCCTTCCGATTAGCACACTCCATCAGAGTTGAATGTCAGTTAAGATGTGTTGTCGGTTACTGTGGTTGCTTAAATCTTAGGTTTCATGGTTTGTGGAAATTTCAAATCATTTTTATCTGGTTTTGATCCTTGATCTTCTGGTTCAAGGGGATTTAATTTGTGGTTCACCTTGGGTTCCACTGGTAAATTTTGTTGGTCTGTGTAGGTTTGTAAGTGCTACTACACTAGTTGGGGTGGGGGTGATATTAGGTGGAATTTTTGATCGGTTCGGCTTATGCACTTCGAACCTAAGCTCTTTTTGTTGATGACCCCCCTCTCTACTGATTGACTTGTGTGCCCGAACACCGTTGTACTGATCAAAAAACGTTCGTAACGCCATGATTGACTAGGCTACATGCATCCATGTGACTAGATTTGTCCTAACGGTGTACCGGTTCATCTTTTTCTTAAATCCGTGTTTCTGAGTTGGGTTTGTCGACTCATCGGTATCGGTAATTATAAACAAGACCACAATCGTCGGTACACCCATAATGAGGTTATGTGGATTTTGGCCCGTACATACTGGTCTTTTCTTTCTTTTGCGTCAGACAACCACACCGGAAAGTCACCTCGAATGTCTGTCTGGGTCAATCCACATTCCGATAGGCAAGCTTAAGCGATTACTTCGCCACTTAGGGACATCGGATCACATAATCGCGGACGTATCGAAGATGGAATATCATATCAAGGTCAAGTAAAGGAAGTTTTACTGCTATAGAGCGACTACGTTTCGGTAAAGTGCACCGAATCACGTGTTCTGTGTGACGAGCAAAAGGATTTTGTTCGAAGATGACGGATAACCAGGATTATGATGAGGACTACCATCTACGCAAGCTCATAGTTGACGAAAAGCTGGGGATGTTGATATAATGGAGTACGCGTAGGTGCACAGCTGTTGAAATGATCTCCGTAACTGAGGTTCCTGTTCCAAAATTCTAATTGTTCCCGTCCCCTGGTCGTCTTCTTAAAGGGCTATTACTCTAAATCTTTGTTTGAAAAAAACGTTAGGTTTGAATTTAAGACATACTCGTTATATATATATATATATATATATATATATTTGGCGGACGATCTTACGTATTATAATTATGATGTATCA
This sequence comes from Clonorchis sinensis, assembly GCA_003604175.2. Taxonomy (NCBI): domain Eukaryota; kingdom Metazoa; phylum Platyhelminthes; class Trematoda; order Opisthorchiida; family Opisthorchiidae; genus Clonorchis; species Clonorchis sinensis. Next base: position 156,097,937 of record CM030369.1, on the reverse strand, counting down.
TCTTTGCAGAAAGTTCTAGAGAAAACAGACTTGCACGTGCATTTGCTGGTCAGTAATTTGTGAGGCCGAATGGTAGTGCGTTTGAATTCCTGTATTTTCAGCGCAGCTGAGTTCTTGTTCCTCTGATACGATTGCATTTGGTCTATATCCAATGTGCTTAGACTTACAGGGGAGTCAACATTATCTCACCTGAGGAAATGTACCTGCCATAAAACTCTGTAGGCAGGGGGGCACAAAGAGCAAAAGCGAAAATGCTTTTCAGCTTCATTGTATTCTGGATCGGTAATTGGAACATGGTAGTGGTAGTTAGTGAGAATATCTGGAATAACTGCGGGCATATCACCCCCATATAAGAGTTGTATTACAGTGAATACACTCATTTGCAAACCAATTTGGTTTTGCGAGAGACTCACATGGAAGCCAACTGAATCTCTCGTTTGTGATGTTTCCAGGCAACTGAATGTGCTGCACCAGGCCGCCTCATGTCTCAGTTGCTACGATCTTCGAGATATTGCGATACATGTATATAGGTAATGCACTACTCATAAGGTTGTTGCAAACTATTCGACAGCCCATGATCGGTGTCGCCCTTCTTGAGGCTCATCAGGTAAGCGCAGTCCCCTAGTTTCTTTCAACCTTGTGTTCTGCTTGAACGCGAATTGGAAACTCGGGGACTGCGCCTACCTGATGAGCCCCAAGAAGGGCGAAACCGGTCGTGGGCTGTCGAAGAGTTTTCAGCAACCTTATGAGTAGTCCATTACGAATATACATGTATCGCGATATCTCGAATATCGTAGCAACTGGAACATGAGGCGGCCTGGTGCAGCACATTCAGTTGCCTGAAAACATCGCAAACGGGAGATTCAGCTGGGTTCCAGGTGAGTCTCTCGCAAAAACCAAATTGATATGCAAATGAGTGTATTTCTCGAAAACAGTGCAATTTGGGTTCAAGTAGAACATAAGGTTGACGGAAACTCGGGGACTGCGCCTACCTGATGAGCCCCAAGAAGGGCGAAACCGGTCGTGGGCTGTCGAAGAATTTTCAGCAACCTTATGAGTAGTGCATTACCTATATACATGTATCGCGATATCACGAATATCGTAGCAGCTGAGACATGAGGCGGCCTGGTGCAGCACATTCAGTTGCCTGGAAACATCACAAACGAGAGATTCAGTTGGGTTCCATGTGAGTCTCTCGCAAAACCAAATTGAGCTGTATTACAGCTTTTTGTTCAAACGCATTTTGAAACCCCTAAATGAAAAATCAAACAGCCAAAATGGGAAGTTTGCTCCCCTCAATAATTACGTGGGTCGAAATTGAAGTATTCCCATGTAGTGAACGTTTCCTGGAGGAAACATTTCCCACTGGTATCCACGAGTTGGTCCGCAGTAGTTGAAGGTGAGGTATCCACGAAACCCTTCCCTTAAAACTTACTAAAAGCTATACAGAGTGTACGTTAAAGCGCTAGACCATGGGAAACATATCCAAATGATTATGACATGGTAAACTCAAACCTGATCTGTGTCCATGCCTTCGCGCATTTTGCGAGAGGCCAGATTCTTCTTTCCATATCGGGTAGAGCATATTGAGTTGAGCATAATCCGCGGTTTGTCATACATGAGGAATAGGAATGAATGAAAAGGAAAAGGTACATCTGGCGACTCTAGGTAGTCGTTATTCAGAGGAAAATTTCTTGTGGATATGCAGAGCAGATTTGAATTGAGGATACCTTAGTGCTGAGACGTTTTTATGATTCCACCGTCGTTAACTGATCCTCGTCTATATAAGGGGCTGGGCTGTCGAAGATACCTTAGTCAGAAAGATTGCGCACTTGGAGAAGTTGACCGACAATTCCAACGCTCAGTCATTTTCTCCAACGACACAGGAAGGAGTTCATGGCGTACTTTTAGTTGTCGTTCAGGAATATGACGAACTACCAACATTAATCGACCTTTTTCATTTTTCTTGATTTGGAATCGCCGAAACTGTTTCCCCAAGGTATCTCCTAGATGGGCTTAATGAAATTCGTGAATGGCGCTGAAGATAGTCATTTAAAAAAAGAATTCAAAGGTTTGGTTGATGGCTATAAATTTCGTTTTTGAGTTACATTAAAGGATACCATTCTACACTGACGCTTTTCTGCTGTCATAGACCTGTATCCCAAACTCCCTGCCGCCGTCGTCTACGTTCACCCGTCCTGTTTTTCAGGTAAACGGGTAGACGCAACACCATTTCAGTGGACGGAAGATAACCCACCCTTCACAGATTACTGTCGTCAGTTGGCAGACTGTGGTTTCAACTATTGGGGTACGGAGATGATGATGTCTGGATGCAACGGTCGCCAGCTCGAAGCACACATCTATATTGGAGTTGTCTACTATCAAAGACTTAGGCATATGGTGGCCGACAAGTACCAAGTGAGTTTACCAATCCTCACGTATGTCGCTCTCTTAGGCGAAGTAAACCAATACCACTTATCTCTTAAGTGCATCATTCCTTCGGAGTCGTTTTTGTTTATTTGTGCTTTTCTAGCTTATCCGTCGACACAAATTATTGCCCAACAAAACTTTTGTGCTTTTGACCTTCTCAGTGATGCTGAGAAAATGCTCGGCTTCCGATCGATCGCTTCTAAGTTTCGATGAGTCGTATGATTGGAGGCGCAAGAGTTTTTGCAGTATAACCTGTTGGTTCCTAAGGGAACTTAATTTTAATTGAGCTTGCAACCTAGAGCGGTCTGATATTTTAACCACGAAGGGCGACCTCTTCAAGGAACGAGATTTGTCGATTGATTGGTGGTCAACCAAACCATACAACTTCATTTCTTGAAGAAAGGCTTTTTGGTCCAATAAGTTTAGCTGAAATATATTTACTTGGAATAATTGTGCAAAGTGTCTGATGTCATATTCACCAGTAATGTTTTTGCTGTTATCTGCTGCCCACAGTCAAGCCTTGGGCACGATGGCATGTTCAGTTTGTTCGGATATTGCGTAACTACGCATCGAAGGCGATAACTTTGATGCACGAGTGGCGTTGACTGCACGATTGGGTCACTTCCGCCAATGTCATTAGCCATTGGTGACTTGAGTACCAGGGTCACCATCCAGGGAGGTGGCAGTTGCCGACCCGACCAAATTTACTGGTTAGTGTCTTTATACTTCGTTACCAGGTCCACCTCTCGGTCGCTTCCACTCAGCACAGGGTTGGGCCAAATGTGCTCCGTGAGAAGACGGTCTTCTGGCATGCGGAGTACATGTCCTAACCAGCGTAACCTATGAAGCGTGAGTAATTCATCTATCTTGGGAGAGTTCCTTCTTCCTAAGACCATCTGGCGTACCCCAGCATTGCTAATCCGATGTTCCCACCAGACCTGACCAATGCTTTTGGAGACACCGATGGTCAAACATTGACATCTTCCGTATGTCCTCTGCGCGCTTCTGATCCATTAAGCAGTACGGATCGCACCACCGCGGTGTAAATCCTGCCCTTGACAGAAACTGACGCCACCTCTGCACCACGGGTGTCCGAGGTTGACAAAAGCTGCCCTGGCCTTTCCGATTCGAGAAATAATCTCTAGAAATCTCCAACCAATCCACCGGAACTTATACAGCTGCCCAGGTGAACAAATTTACCGCGTCGATTGACTCGCCTGCAAGCATGAGGGGTGGGTTCGATTCCACCCAGTCTTGTAGCAGCATTTTACAATTTGCAGGTGTGAAGTGCATGCCAAACCATACGGCAGAGTTATTTTGGTTATTCTAAATTGTTTGCACTTGGGAAGGATTCGAACCAAGGACAACAACATCGTCTGCATACTCAATGTCTGTGGGGGAACCCCCCGGGAGCATTTCGACTCCCGAGGTTTCAGAGGCAGGCAGAGAAATTTCAAGCAGCATATCAGTAACAAAGTTGAAGAGGAAAGGTGAGAGAGGACAGCCTTGTCTTACACCACTGGTGGTAGTTAACTCAGGCGAGAGCCTCCTGTATACTCGTACGCGCCTACAGGAGTTCGCACACAGTGCCCTCATAAAGGATATTAATTTGGGAGAGGCATCTTTGATCGCCAAACACTGCCAAGGTTTCTGACGATCGACATAATCAAAGGCAACTTTGAAATCAAGATAAACGACCAACTTGGGACGTTTGAAAGAGTGACGCTGTTCAAGAATTTGTCTCAAGACAAAGATGTGGTCGATGCATCCTCGACCAGATCGAAACCCAGCTTGATTCTCACGAATCTCTCTCTCTCGAAAGTCCATCAACCTGCGCACAATAATGCCAGAGAACACCTCAGATGCGACGGATACCAGGCTGATACCACGATGGCTTTCATATGACATTCTTGCTCCTTTTTTTGAAAACTGGGATGACAGTCGAGGAGCTCCATTCGGCTGGTATTCTGTTTTCGTTTCAAATCTGCAGTATGGTTGTCATACTGTTCACCAGGACCTCGCCACCCTCTTTGAAGAATGCTGGGTACAGGCCATCCGGGCCAGGTGTCTTGTCGCGCTTGAGGATTGAACTCTCACGCTGGATTTCGGTTGCTGATGGTGGTTTGGTGTCAATGTTCCATTAGGGCCCGCTTGGTTCTTTCAGCGATTGTGTTGAAGGAGACCAGATGAAATGTTCTTGGAAGTACTCAGCCCACTGTTCAAGACAATCATCGAGGAAGTGAATTGCCGTTCCGTCTTTTTCGCATAGTGTCTCACTGACGCCTGTCTTATTTTGATCAGTTGATCGGATCAGTTGAAACAGGGCGCGGCTACTGCATGCAGAGAAAGCCTTCTCCATCTCCTGGGCCTTCATAATCCACTGGCGTTTTGTGCCATTCTTCAAGCTGCTGATTATCCGGTGTTTGATGGATCTGCGTGCGCCATCATAGTTGCTAGTCGCAGGTATGACTCTGCTGGCCGCAGTAAGATCTGCTGATCCTCGACGATATCCAGTGTTCATTTGGTCGAGTCAGATTGCTTCGACAGACAGTTCTGAAAACTGAGGGCATAGCTTCTTTAATCAGCTTCTATTCATTCTCCAATCAATCGCTGTCATTCGCATGACTGCGTTTCCGGTGGCTTTCTAGCCAGCTTGACTCGATACTTTTCAGCTACTGAAACCTACCGAAGTTGCTGAATGGAAATGTTCTGCTTTGGTGCGCGTAATGCTGACGGAAAGCGAATTGATAACCCGGCTCGCACAATGGCATGATCAGGGTCAAGCTGCGCACCCTAGAAGAAACGACAATCCCTAACTGAGACTCCCCATCCGTAACTGATGGCCACATGGTCCAATTGAGTCCAGAACTCTCTTGATGCTCTCTTGATACAACTCTTCGTTCTGTCTCATAACTGCAGTCTTTTGGGGGATGTATGGTGATACGATGAACAAACACCGTTTATCACATCGAACTGCGTTAATCTTAATTGAACCAGACAACCGCACAGCACAAAGACGACTGTTTCCTGGGATCCAGCCCAGTAAGGCGCTTCCAGCCTTCGGGCTGAGTGCACCTCCTACACGCCACCTATACATGCCACGATCCATTACGTCAGAATCACCAGATACCCGAATAGTGAAATGTGGAACATCTGAGCTCGTCCTAAGCGACTTGAGGAGGAGGTCTTGTTTGCGTGTTTCGAAGGCACAACATACATCGACAGAGAGGAAAAGCAAGGGATGCTTGTTGCCCACTTTGACATGGAGTACGGACAATAAAGGCTGCAACGTAGATCAGATCTCTTGAGGATTAAGTGATTATTTTGGTTTATTTCTCTGGGCAAAGGATTAGACACAGAATAGTGGCTAGGAGATTGGCAGATGGGTTGATTGCACGATGGGTGGGAAGGGAGTGTGGGAGAAGGCCAGCGAGCGAAGGGCTGCGAATGGTATTTCCCGGTTGCCCAGGCCGAAAGGGAGTTTAGTTGAGGTATCCCACCTTGAGATTTTGACCCACAAGGCAGTCGGGGGGATGTAGGGTTTTGTTCGGGGACCCTTCCCGGAGCCAGTGACTCAATAGCCTGACCCAGTTGGCTGCAGGGGCCATTCTGGCCCGAGGACGCAGCAAATATGACATTACTGTCTCACTCTCAATGCACTTGCGCGCAGCAGGTGCTTTTTGAGCAGCACCAGACTCTTTGGTTTTAAAAGGATTCCTCGGGGGAAGGCAGCATATCTGCTTCCATAAATATGGACATGCTGGTTGCCTGGAGGAAACGCCTTACTGCCTTCACACTTCTATCGCAGTGGATAGTATGGCTTTACCTCCAGACCGCCTCGTAATACGATTACTTGCAGTACGGGGACTCGCTGTTCTTCGTTGGACTTCTTTCCGTTGGTGTTGCTGGCATGGTTGAACGTTTAGGAACTGGGTTCCAGCCAGTATAGCCTGCAGAATCATTGCAGCCCAAAAGCCCGACCACCACGACAAGGTGACATCTTTAGGTCGTGAATTGCAACTTGACAACAAGACGAAAGTTACGCCCATCTTCGCCCGCGTCAGAAACCACGTAACTTATTTGATCTGAGCCCGTACATTACAATATAAATTACTCCACCAAGGAACGTTCTCCTTCTGGATCAGGCAAAACGGAAGCGCTCTTTTTTGAACTTCAGACGCTTTGAGCTATACTTCCGTAACGTTTTTTGTTGCCGCTGATGTGGACACTAACTAATATGAAGTAGTATGAAGTTGTGTGAAGTCTGAAGCACGAGCATCATCATTATCAGTTGTGAGAACCGCGTGCTTATCGTACAGTGGTTGGAATTTCGTCCATCGATGATTTGGGGAGGTAGGGCAGGTAGGTGTGCGTTGGGGGCGGGAGCTGATAAATTTGTGCCTAAAATACAGGTGTCGTTGGACCTTTAGGTGCAGGTATTGGAAAGAGACCTATGCGTTGAAGGCAATAACTTGGGTGCACGAACGCCATTTAGGGCGCGACTGGGCCATGTCTGACGATACTTCTAACCATTGATGTGGCCCGTCTCGGGGTCCCCATCTAAGAAAATGACAGTGACCAGCGCTGCGATGCTCATAGCACGGCGGGTAGGCAAAAATAAGCCACTGCTGATGCTTCCCTTTTTTCTCTTCCGCATAATTTTTCTTCTGTCTACCCCCACCCAGAATTACTTAGACTATTTAATACTGTTTCCATTACCACGACATCAGATCCAAGAAGAGCTATGTACGTCGAGATGGCTCAAGTGGTTAGAGCGCGAATTTACTGACCGTAAGGTCCGTGTTTCGAACCCGACCTCTGCCTTTCGACTTCCCCTGTCTATGCTTGGGCAACCTGGCAGTATCCCAGCCCTCGTGTTTCCTTCGGGTGGCATGGCAGCTAGGCACCGAAAGAGTGTTACAGCTGTACAGTTTATGTACGTCGTCTACGTACTCGATATATGTGGGCGGACGCTCGCGGAAAACTTCGACCCCACAGGCATTAGAGCCTGATAGTTTTCCATAATCGTATCAATGACGAAGTTGAAGAGGAATGATGGAGGAGGACAACCCTGCCTGAAGCATTTAATACTAATTTTCCGGAATTAAAATTACACATTATCACCGATAAAGACCAGTGATGGACCAACACTCTGACTTCCTTATCATCAATTTTTCAGTGAATTTGACACAATGTAACCACAGCACTAAAAATGCGTATTGCGGAGCCTTTTTAGCATGCGCCTCCGTTTAATTGTTTGTGATTTCTGTGACAGATTGCCCTTCGCTCCCTGATTCTACCGAATAATCTGGTTCCATACTGATAGCCACGTAACTTGCCCCATCGTTGGAAGTATGGACTTGTTTGAGAATATTCTGAACTACCTTAGAACCTGTTTATAATCAAGAATTTATTTTGTCTGGAAGTAGACGTACAAGCATCCCAGTGGTATTTTTTTTAGTAATTCTGTGCTTACGTTACACCGTTACCCCGAAGCAACTTGCGCTTCTCGAAGTAACCCCACGTAGTGTGGGATGAGACAGTGTCTCAAAGCTAATTGGGCTACAAGGCATGTCTGATACAGTTCAGTTTGTTTTCGACTATTAAACGTGCGGTGTTTCACCAGGCAAAATGTTTTTCGTCAGACTTTGATGAATTCTCATGCTGGTTGAATCGTCCTACAATATCAGTTCCATGAGCTGGATGATTCCAGTCGCCAACAGTTGCACTATAGAAGCCTTGCCCTAAGTGCTCGCCTGGAATGACTAAACGGCTGTTCCCTTTGTTGAAGTACCTCTATTGGGAGGGAGTCTGTCTCTAACAATGCAATCAGGTTTGGGACTGGTCTTTTTCGCACTGTTTTTGGAAGCACGCTCTTCGGGAGCACCCTGGTGTGGATCACTACTGTGCCGTAAACTTTAGGCAGATGGATCGCGAATTCCGGTAAGTATATCCAGCATAATTTAGACAAGACTATACCAAAATCATGTGATCGCAACGTGTGTTTTAATCTTGAAGTATTCTCAGCGTTTTCAGTTCATTGGAATGCCTTCATTTTGCTTACACGTCACGGTGTCCCAGGAGACCACTTTAATTTTAAATAATTTTGAGTATCAGAAGTGCAAGTCTCAAACCTTTTTTGAACAATTATTAGTAAAGATAGGCTGCAGGGATTGATGAACTCTGCTCCATTTGACTTCTTCCATCCTTGTAGGTTTGTGTTCCGCATTTTGTGTGGTTGGAAAGCTTGTGTTTCTCATTGATTTATTTAGATGTGAAGCTTCATTTGCTTCTGATATTCCCTTCACAGGTCAGATCACAAGGTCGGTTTGACCCTATTTTACGCCAGCCCATCAAAGGTCGAAAAGTGGGTGGAGGAATCCGTCTCGGTGAAATGGAACGAGACTGTCTCCTATCTCAGGGGCTTTCGTTTACTTTGCAAGATCGAATGGTGGACTCCAACTGCGATACTGTTACGGTAGGTGCTACTGGGTCCCGGTTACTTTCCCATTTGTAGGGGAGCAGGCAGTGTCGAGTCTCGCCGGCAGTCATGGTTTCTAAATACCAAACGAACAGGGAACTACATAGAACTAAATGGCTCATTTGTTTTGTTCACCATAAAACGGTCAAAAGAACCCATCGGGTTCAGGAAAGATCATTGTCAGGGGAGTGTACTTGAGTCGCCACACAATCTACTGGTGTAAGATAGTCCGAGTAAAGTTATCGTTTACCATTAAAATGCGCTTAACTGCATTGGAGTCTGTTATCGAACTTACAAAGCAATATAAATGGGACAGAATATATACAGTAAAGTAGAATTCAGATCCCTATACACTCTGGTTAGTGTGGGAGATCAGTCAGTTTTTACATATAGATGATTGAATGTTCCTCACTCTTTTTGTCTGGGCAACGTACGATTCTGTTCAGCGTTATATCGATTCTTTGAGGTTATGATTCCTGCATGCTTACGACTGAAGAAATATAAATGTTATGTCTTGTTGTTCACGCCTTCTCGCTGTTTCATTCCTGACAGTGCGATTATCCCCTCGGACAAACTTAGAAGTAGTTCACCTCGCGTTCCCCACTGCTGTTATGGCAACTGTGGGATTTAAAGATGTCACACTTGAGCGATTTTTTTTCGATACGACTTTTAGTGACAATTGGATGGGATATTCTTTGGAGAAAAACTCTTAGGTGAAGAGTGTAAACATTTGATACTGGGTATGCTCTTTAAGACGATATTAAAAATCGAATGATCATTCACCAAATTGGTCACTTTCATGTAAAGAACCATATAATATTACCTTCCTCGCCGTCCTACCAGCTGAATTATGTCTAATCGTTGAAATTTCCGTATGACTGTAGTTTTCTTTCGGAATCAGGGCAGTGAGTGGTGCGATATTGTTGCTCGTGTACGGCGATTGGTATTTTTCTAGCGTACGATTACACTGGCTTGGTCTGCCTGTGCTACACTTGATTTATTGCCAAATTAAGTCTCCGCAGTTCTGACCAGGAAAACAGCTTTTCCACCTATGACACCTTGCTCACTGGAGTCATAAAATTGTTCGTTCACGTTATTCCAGGGCGTTCACCGGATGGGTGTCAACGAAGATTACAAGCCCATACACCATGCTTTTGTGTTTGTGTTTTCTATACGACTATCCTGCTTTCTCAAACGTTTTTTTTTTGTTTTCTTCCTTCTTCAGATGTTAGCCTGTAAAAAATGTGGCAGCCTCGTCCACACTGACCTCGCACGAAATGTTTCGTCCAATGAGGAACTGTCCACAGGCCTTCTCGGTGTTTCCGCAATGGGTAATGCTGAATCATCCGGGCCGTTTAATCGACATTTGTGGAGTTGCCGACTATGTGACAGGTCAGAAGTTGATCCATCTTTTATCGGGAATACAAAGGCACATTTGAAACGGGTTCGGGTTTCCGCTGCCTTTCGATACTTGGTCTACGAATTGTCTTGTATGAATATACAGACTCACTTGACTTTAAGTGACTTGGTATGACGCTCGTCAAAGTCGTTCCGCATTTGTACACATTAAATATAATTCAGAATTCACCGAGCCTTTGTTGTATCTGGGAGGGCTACGACAGCAAATCACTTATCATGACTGTTTCTACAGTGTTCATTGATTTTTACTTATTTACTGATCCCTGGATCTCGCTATGAACTTCCGACCCATCGGGTTTAGTTTGTAATGCAGTTGCTCTACTCTGGTGCTTCTGGCTTGTTTTACTTGGGATTCCCTCAGGCGAGACGATGTTCAGTCGGGAAGTCTTGGTCCGCATTGTTCCATAGTGCTCTCTGTTGTCCCTCTTGTGCTGTGAAAATTACTTCCTTGTCACACGGGTCCTTTTCAGTAGACCCATAATATTATTTGGAAATTGCCTCACGTCCTGTGGCAAGCCGATGTATTACTGGTTCATTTAGTGTTTTAACGTGAAGAATTTTCATTGTCTGATAGAAGTCATGCATGGTTCGCTGTGAGCTGATGACTGTCTTCTGTGATCGCACATTAGCTAACTGGTGGATGTCAGTTTACAGTGGCATAACTCCTGAGACGAGTAAATATTTACGAAGAATTTCCACAATTTGTTTTCTGGTCATCTACGTGCATTTCTTCTGGTCTGTTCACCGCTCGTGGTCTTTCCAAGCACGACAGTGTATGGATGTTCGCTTTCGCGCTTGATGTGGACATGTGGCTAGGTTGTGCTTCCAATGGCATCTGCTCATACTGTGTGTGAAAGACCACCCGTCTTTTCCAGGTTCTCTTCGTCCCTATTCAATTTGGGACATTCAGACTGATAGACCTCCACCTGATTGGCCAAGGGACACCAATTTTCTACCCAGCTGCCGGGATTGTCGGCACCTGGAGACATCCGACCAGAGAGAGCTACGTCTGCTTGGAATATATGGACTCGTGGTAACCACCACGGTCGTAGATCGACAGAAGCTCGGCCCACCGATGAAAAGGGTTTAGTTGGAATATTGGGCAAAGCGATTAGATATGGTTATGGCTATAAACTTGTCATACTTGTCCAAACAGTCATCGTCCAAAAAAACACTTCCATTAGCATACGCAGTCTACACACCGCATCTGCCACACTGTAAATGAACTTGCACATGACTATAAATAATATAGGGTTTCAAATGCAGCCTACCTGAATGTGTCGACTCGTTTGATGAGTTGCTGTTGCTCATGCGTTGCACTTTTCCTGTGATATTTTGAATCAGCGTCCCATTTTCATAACTTTACAGCGCGAGTATCACTGTTAGCGATTCCCCGCACTACTGTTCGTTTGATCTATGTCTGACTTGACGGTCCAAGCACATCCAGGCGAATCTCATCTGTGTATCGATTGTTCACTGGACTGCTACTAAAACCTAACACTTGGCCCGTTGTTGCCTCCATATTCCTCAGCCCCGTCAATAGCTTTCTAGAGCTCGGGCTTGTACTCGAAAGAGTGCGGTTTGTAATTAAAACGAACAACTTCCAGCCGTACAGTTCCGAGTTTTGATACTGTAGAGGGAAGTTGTCAAAGGCTTCACCTAGTGGTTGTACCGCGCTTTATCTGTACACACTTTAATACTTCACAAATACGGGGCATGGGTTCCATCTGGATGACGCCCAAGAATGTTTGCATTCATTCAAAATTAGTATGATATCAATCGATAAATCCTGTCTCCAACGGGTAAACGTTGCCAACAGTTTCATCGTGTCAATTCCCATCCATCCAGAATACTGGGATGATAATTCGGCCATTAAAATACAATAGATCACCGGGCCTGATCGGAAATTGCTGCCGCTTGGAATAAATTGATGAAAACCCTTTTTTTGGTAGTGGCGTTCCGACCTGGCTGGGTGAGTGAACCAACTTGTCTCATCTAGCTTTTGCAACGAAAAAAAACAGCCTGAAAACACGGAGTGGATCTATAGTACCCTACCATGTAGAAAAACCGCATTTGTATTGCAGTTAACCGGTCTATGTCGAATACTATAGCTAGTTACACCGAGAACCACACTGCTGATTGCTGTATGCGAATGGATTATAGAGGTTCAAGCCCCGTAGTCAGTAGCCATCGTGAAGTTACTCAGCGCATATGACATCCTTGAAGAAACTGTTTTACGAAACATACAAAGTAGAAACTCTGATCGTTAGGAAGTAGGGGCTTGAAACGTATACTGTTCGCAAACAGCCCAGACACGAAACTCGTTGAACGCCAAAAATGCATATGTAGAAGTGACTGCCAATTATCCCCGGGGTCGCTAAAACAGAAACAGCAGTGCGAAATTGTGTGAGTTACGACTTAACCCCGTAAACACTAACATAATCTTGGTATGCCTCGTCATTTTGATGCCTTTGGCAGTGTCAACCATGACGTAATGGAAAATTGCATGGGGTGAATAACTATGCATTACAAATGAGCACTGGTTTTGCTTTACTCGCTGGAATCTCTCCCGAAGGAGTGTGCGGTAGATAATTCTTCAGACCAATCTTTCCTTCGGTTGATTCAGGTCCTTCCGCCGCGCATGTCGCTTGCAGTAGACATACCGACCATCATTTCATAAAATTTGCGTATTTTAGGCGTTTCCCATCCGCTCTCAGCAATTTATCAATGGGATTCGCTTACCTGGACGATTTCACAGGAACCGGTTTTCTTTTACTAGTCAACTTGTCGGAAGCAAGTTGAAAATTTTCACGTAATACATGGGAAAGTGTGCAATGTCTCGATAAAACAACACTTTCACCGAACGGGAGGAATAGGAGTATAACCAGCTGAAACGGAGCAAACAAAAATAAGCCTCTAGTTTGTCCGTTTTCATATAGTCCGAGACCCAGATAGTTATGTTCGTACGCAGGAACTGGATGGAGGGACCGATGGTAGTCGGACACAAGAGATTCACATAACACAGATAGCTTTAGGTTGTAATTTCGCGTTTGGGCATGTATGGGCAAACAATGTTAAATAATTCCAATTCTGTCAACATCATTAGGCTGCAAGTTCGTTTGAGGTAAGAAAATAACCGTAGTAGTTTTATTCGATCTCTCTTCTGAGTTTTCCACCAAACCTTGAGCTACCGATGAGTAGTATAATAGTATAAGAAACCAAAATATGTTTATTAGACTGATAAAGTGTGCAGGGCCTAGGAGCCTAAGGATATGCGCGCCTTCACGCGCTACCGACCACAGTGAACAAATTCCAATTACTCGGGTGGGTAGACTGCAGCTGAACTGCCGAGGCGTGAGTTCCTAAGATGATTCACCTGGGTTGGTCTCCCAAGCCTGGTCTTCCTGTAGGGTGGCTAACCAAATCAGTCGTGGTTGGATTGATGGTGGTGGCATGTCTCTGGCTGGGTTTTGTACGGGTCATCTGTGCTTCAGATTAATGGTGAGCGGAGAGAGCAAATGTGTACAGCCGAAACTCATCCTGGTCGACTAGCGTGGTTTAGCTAGGGACAGACGTGAGCTAAGGCAAACTCAGTCGGTCTGCAATCGTCCTTAGCGCAGAGCGAATTGATGGCGTTCCTGTTAACCGTTGCGTACGCATTGCTTCACAGCTTATAGACTCGTGATGTCCAAACTCAGTGAAACAAAATAATCCATACTAACTCTCTAGTCTGGAATTGTTTCCATTATTCGGAAAGTGATTTTTACACATGCCCTTCCATAGACTTGTTTGCGCAGTTCAGACGATATCAATACATCTAGGGTTGTTCTGTGAAAAGAAAACTGAAGACTGTTAACTTGACACTAAAACAACAGCAATTCTGTTCGGATCCTCAAGAAGCTTCAGTTATTCTGAATTCCTGGTGATGGGCCTGGTTGAATTGAGCGCATATCCAAAAATGGACGAGATCTCGGATCATTTTCAAGAACCAGTAAAAAAACACTTGGATCAATTGAGGCGAATCCGAAAACATATTATGCTTGTTTCCATAATTTGCTGTCTGTATCCATTATTTGAGTTTACTACGTCTCTACTGAGCCCTGAGTACGAGGTAAACCGTGACCCTGACCACAGAATACACGCATGGTGCAAAGGGTGGTGCGTGCTAATTTTGCGGCTATATCAGACTTTTGTTAGTACCTGCATCCTGCACACCGATTAAACTTTGAAGAAGTCCCTAAATCTAGTAAGATTATCGTATTACAAAAAAGCATCTACATGACCAACATATCAAAAAGCGGCATAGCCAAGGATAATTCAAATTTCTTTGCACTGGATGCTATTCGCAATAGTGAATTTGCTGCGCGAACAAGAGAGTTTGAGTTGTAATTTTGAAGCCGATTTCGTAGCACACACGTCACTAAATAAGTATTTATAATAAATCAATGATGACTGTGGTTTTTTGTTCTGCTATTGTTTTCCTTGACAGCCTTGAATTTCTTAAACCTAGCTTATATAAGTCGAACTGAACAACAAGCACAATACCTTTCATTGGTAACAACGTACAACTTAGATTCGGAGTCAACCTATCTGGTAGCGCACCTGTCTGACCGGCGATATGTATGTCAGCTAGCCTGACGAAAGGGAAGAACGACCAGGCATGCCCCAGTGCAACGACCGGAAACCTTGGGGTTTCAGATATACGAGCCATCGTCCCAAGGATGAACCAGAATGCTTATTCTGATTAGTCGCTATTGCACCCTCCACACTACTGATGCACCAGTTTATACTGTAAAAGCTCAATTACTGGGTGAGGAGCAAGGGAAAAATCTTGGGATGTTTGAATTTATTTTCTTTTGATTTTGCGTAACGTTTGTTTGTTGCTTTCAAGCGAAACTGCCAGTTAAAATCGAAGTTAGCTAACCATACTTGCCTTATTTCACCATAGCTTGCAACACTGTCCAACGGTGTGTAAGTAGGGCAAATTCTGCAGCACTACTGCCATCATTATCATTATCACAAAGACACTACCGCAATCGCAATCAGCTGATTTTGCTGGTCAGCCCACGGACACGGTAGAAAAACTATGAGAAGCCAACCGGAGTGATCAGTCGTACTGAACAACCCTTCCCAACCCAAACCTCACTTGAACACTTTATTCTCAGTACAAAGTTTCGCGGATTTTTTTCAATATGATAGACAGAACGTGAGTATTCTTGATCACTAATGAATAGATGAGGCTGATATGGCTTTCACCACCTCGGAAAATTCGTTAGCAATGGATTTAAAACCTCAACACATTCACATTCACAATTTACTTTTGACATTCTTGTTCATTGTGTTTGCATGGTTGCATTCGGATCGGCGGTAAAGCGGTCACACGTGCAATGATTTTAAACAAGCTACCCTATTGGAATGGCCAACATGCATGCCAACGCGCCGAAAGTCCATAGAAGACAGCTGGTTGGAAACGTACCTAGAAAAAGTAGTTTTTTCTTATAAATTAACAACTGAGAAAATCCGAGTTAATGAAGGATTATTTACATATCATCAGCTTGACTGATGAGTGTAAATAGGACATCGGAGAGTGCACGCAACCTCCACTCTGTCATCCACGGCAAGGGATCAATTCACTGCAGTATTGTGGTACCTGGTTTGCGTTCACCGGAATCCGCTGACCCTTGTATGTGAATGCTCACTTTATAGTCCGTGTCGTAGGACTGTCGGTGACTATTGGTGGTGTAAACCATTCTTTTCGGGAAGTAAGAGAACAGATCCTCCTAGACACGGTCACCACCTGATCACCACGCTGTTTCACGTGGTTTACCATCAAAACCTGTCGGTGCGACTGCTTCCACCTTTTTCTTCAAACAAGAAGTGCGAGCGATGGTAGCTTGGGCGTGCATGACGCACCTTAGTTCATACGCAATTTTGATTTCATATTCCAAAGCGATGAGGTTAGTAGTGAACGATTATGAGGAAGCAGCACCAGTAAGTAAAACCGCGTATATACAGAACTATGAAATATTTCATTCTGAAAGAGTGAATGTTGTCTTGTCGACAGTAGCGTTTACAATTGTCTCATTTTGCTAGAGAATGTAGGGGATCAGGTTTGTATAACTGGATTCGGTGGATGTGGTTTCTGGCTGATTTGTTTGACAAGCTCAACGTCTAAAGCTTTTGGTTTGGCATTGGTCAAAGGATCTGGGTGCTTTTTGAAGAACATTTCTTGATTTCCCGACTACAGCTTAAGGAAATCGAATAAACAAATGGATTTGGTTCTAGTTGATTGTTCACGATAAGCTCCACATATACGGAAGTAACGTCATCATGTATAGAGAAGAGGTTCTGTGAGAAAACATATCGTTTTGGGCTGATTCATTATCTGACTCTTACAATATCTCGGTGACACCTTTACGGTCTATCAAGAATACACAAACCGGAGACACTCTTACATCCCATTCTGGATACGTTAAATTGGCCTAACCATTTCAGTTCCGAGTGGTTGGTCACAATACTCGAAATAGCTTGACGTAAACCCACAAACTACAGCGCCAGTTCAGAATAAAGATCTAAAGGTGACCATATGCCAGTTAAAATCGAAGTTAGCTAACCATACTTGCCTTATTTCACCATAGCTTGCAACACTGTCCAACGGTGTGTAAGTAGGGCAAATTCTGCAGCACTACTGCCATCATTATCATTATCACAAAGACACTACCGCAATCGCAATCAGCTGATTTTGCTGGTCAGCCCACGGACACGGTAGAAAAACTATGAGAAGCCAACCGGAGTGATCAGTCGTACTGAACAACCCTTCCCAACCCAAACCTCACTTGAACACTTTATTCTCAGTACAAAGTTTCGCGGATTTTTTTCAATATGATAGACAGAACGTGAGTATTCTTGATCACTAATGAATAGATGAGGCTGATATGGCTTTCACCACCTCGGAAAATTCGTTAGCAATGGATTTAAAACCTCAACACATTCACATTCACAATTTACTTTTGACATTCTTGTTCATTGTGTTTGCATGGTTGCATTCGGATCGGCGGTAAAGCGGTCACACGTGCAATGATTTTAAACAAGCTACCCTATTGGAATGGCCAACATGCATGCCAACGCGCCGAAAGTCCATAGAAGACAGCTGGTTGGAAACGTACCTAGAAAAAGTAGTTTTTTCTTATAAATTAACAACTGAGAAAATCCGAGTTAATGAAGGATTATTTACATATCATCAGCTTGACTGATGAGTGTAAATAGGACATCGGAGAGTGCACGCAACCTCCACTCTGTCATCCACGGCAAGGGATCAATTCACTGCAGTATTGTGGTACCTGGTTTGCGTTCACCGGAATCCGCTGACCCTTGTATGTGAATGCTCACTTTATAGTCCGTGTCGTAGGACTGTCGGTGACTATTGGTGGTGTAAACCATTCTTTTCGGGAAGTAAGAGAACAGATCCTCCTAGACACGGTCACCACCTGATCACCACGCTGTTTCACGTGGTTTACCATCAAAACCTGTCGGTGCGACTGCTTCCACCTTTTTCTTCAAACAAGAAGTGCGAGCGATGGTAGCTTGGGCGTGCATGACGCACCTTAGTTCATACGCAATTTTGATTTCATATTCCAAAGCGATGAGGTTAGTAGTGAACGATTATGAGGAAGCAGCACCAGTAAGTAAAACCGCGTATATACAGAACTATGAAATATTTCATTCTGAAAGAGTGAATGTTGTCTTGTCGACAGTAGCGTTTACAATTGTCTCATTTTGCTAGAGAATGTAGGGGATCAGGTTTGTATAACTGGATTCGGTGGATGTGGTTTCTGGCTGATTTGTTTGACAAGCTCAACGTCTAAAGCTTTTGGTTTGGCATTGGTCAAAGGATCTGGGTGCTTTTTGAAGAACATTTCTTGATTTCCCGACTACAGCTTAAGGAAATCGAATAAACAAATGGATTTGGTTCTAGTTGATTGTTCACGATAAGCTCCACATATACGGAAGTAACGTCATCATGTATAGAGAAGAGGTTCTGTGAGA
Organism: Clonorchis sinensis; assembly: GCA_003604175.2. Lineage (NCBI taxonomy): Eukaryota > Metazoa > Platyhelminthes > Trematoda > Opisthorchiida > Opisthorchiidae > Clonorchis > Clonorchis sinensis. Next base: position 156,079,561 of record CM030369.1, on the reverse strand, counting down.
AAACATATCGTTTTGGGCTGATTCATTATCTGACTCTTACAATATCTCGGTGACACCTTTACGGTCTATCAAGAATACACAAACCGGAGACACTCTTACATCCCATTCTGGATACGTTAAATTGGCCTAACCATTTCAGTTCCGAGTGGTTGGTCACAATACTCGAAATAGCTTGACGTAAACCCACAAACTACAGCGCCAGTTCAGAATAAAGATCTAAAGATCTAAAGGTGACCATATCCTCTCTGCATATTCAATCACTACTTAATTATGCACCACTTTTGTGGATAATCGACTGTGCGCTTGATTTGCTATACTACTTGGTGGTCTTTCCAAATACTACCGAGTTGAACATCCGACGTACAGTCTGAACCTAACGAAAAGCGCTGTAAGTAGAACGACGAAGTGGCTATGAAATCTATCCTAGAGTCAATCCATGCTGGTAGCTTAGAACTGGACCGACTGCAGTCTGATGAGACTGCTTGCGTCCGAATTCATGTGTCGAGTATTCTAAGGGATACAGACCACTCGTTAAATGACTATCTTGTCACAAGTTCCCTATTAGTTGTCAAGTCGTTTGACCTTGGGACGCGTTAATGTACAAAGAACTCATCCCGTTCGGTGTCCGTTGTTTCCCTGACAGTAACTGAACTGGGAGTTCATCATTAAAACACAACAGAAAACGCAGAAGCTAACGATGAAGTCCAACTCTTGTGGTGTATATTCCCAGTGTATTACTTGTTCATCCAGTCTAAGGCTTGAAGGTGGAATAGAAGTTATCTTATGGATGTGCCATATAGATGTACTTTTGGTCAGCACCAAAAGGAACTCTGGTCAACCTTATACATTATACATTATATACTGTCTGAACAAAGTAGTCTCTCGGAGACCGATGTTATATGTTCTGAGTCAACTGAACAGTCAGATGGACAGAATGGAGCGTTGTGCACTGAAATGCAAAAAGCATTTCAGTTCAATTGTGCCACAGTGAGATAAATGGAAATATGTTCTCCTAACAAGATATTTTGTTATATTGCTCGATAAATTCGGTGGCCAATTTTCATGCCAGTCAAAAAGTTATCCATGAACTCGGAGGGAGGGGGACTGAAAAGCTGGAAGGTGAAATAATTACACAATGCGATCCCGTTTTCAACCCCACATAGGCAATATCCAGAGGTCTTCTTGAAAGAACAGAGGGCAAATGTTTTATTTCTGTGGTTATTAAAAACCGGGTTATTCGTAAATTTCCTAGATGGAAGGTGCAAAAAGTATGGGTATGAATAAGCGCGGTTATCAAATAGCACACAAGAGTTAACTCAGACAGGATCAAGCTGAATTGATTAAAAGTTGTTTTCCGGTTCTCGAAGTAGCGGCCGATCACGAGAGGCTAGCGTTGTAGCAAAACTGGAATGTAAACAGGAGGGAAAATGGAGGTAAAGTGAAATTAAATCCACATTATTAAACATAATGTCGTCGGTGTATACTATAAGGGCATCCAGAGAGACAATAGGTAAGGTACACGAACAAAGCATCTGAAGTGATCGAACAAGAGAATGAACCTATTACCGTGAATAACTACAAAGTAAAAAAATATCACATGCAAGGTACACAAGTGAAAAATGATGAAGCTCCTTCAACTGACTATTTTTAGCGCTCAAAAGAACCGAATTTTTCAGATAAATCTGATTTGTCGACCAAATATTGAGTCACAGTGCGCAGTAAGACTCAAAATTGCTAGAAACTGGACAGTTGAGCACACCTGCTCTAGCAGCGCACGTGGACAAATTACGCGATGTGTTGTTAAAGTACTCAACCTGAATCGCGTTTTCGGTTTTGCACTACTACCCTCCGGACTCCCTTGGAGGTTTTGTGGTATGAGATATCTTTATCAAAAACAATTTAAGGAAGCTGTACCTGATCAAGGTAAGCAGAACTGAATGTTTGTTTCTTGTGGTGGAGAGGTTGAATAAATCACTTCAGTACGACCGCATGATGGACGTTTGTACGGAGTTATTCAGTTTCTTGACCATTAGACGGCGTTCGGCTGGGCGAGACTTTGTGTCAAACAGTCGCTTGAAGTCTGTGTAAGGTATAGCAGATGCGACCTCGCATACAGGCTAATGGGAACGAGGCAAATAGCTACTGGGTCGCACGGTGGAAAACTTTGTGTCTGTTAGTGAATCGTAGCTTGACAGACACACTGACATTCCCTATGACACAGTCCGTAGCGTATGGCGATCGAGCCATGTTTTGGAGCTGTGCCCTATTTATTTCTCCCCCCAATCTTCATACCTTTGAAAAGTATCACTTACTGGGATGCGGTGATTCTTGATCTGCGATCAACTTTATTAAGCAGTGCAGCCAATTCATTCAAAATGATCCTCTCTTATTGGGTCGTAAAATTGTCAGCAAAAGACGTTTTTTTGTCATATTTGAAGGTTGTCCACAGTTCCCTTCTAAAACACATTATGAGTGTCAATAAACACGGTGTTGCTGACTTGTAGGTGTATCATTTAGATTGATCATTACTTACACAAATACAACGAATTACTGTAGATAGCTGCTAAGTGATCAAACTGTACTGTTACCTGGTGTAGCCAGATGGGCGGTAGACAGCTGGCAGTGTGCTGAGTCGCAACTCGGACAGTGCACGCTCCTTTTCAAAACGTTCGGCTGACAGGCTCCTTGATAACCGGTTGGCTTCTCGCTCTGCTTCGGAAAGACGTTCACGAAGACGTTCACTTTCTCGCTGTAATGCTTCTGAGCGGTCTTCCACATTGGTAATTCTTTCTTTCAAAGCGGAAACTTCTGTTGACTTTTCCTAGTTGTAGGAAACATATGACTTGAGGAGAAACAGGCAATCCAACATCTAGACTTGGAAGTATGGAGGCCTCCACAGAGGTGTGCCAAAGCAGAACAAGTCCGATTCGGGAAAACCAATGATGTCATTAAACTAGTCCATTAGTTACATGAATGGTGTCTGAATTGATGTTCTTATTCGAACTTGGGTTTTGGCTTCAATTTCGCAGATTTATGGTCCCATTACTTTTGAACCGGAACTTCATGTTTTACTGGACCAGCTGGGTCTACAAGGGTTTTCCAGGAAACTGCCTTTCCCGCTCAAACATGAGTCAACTAAGTCGCTCCCGTATACGAATCGCAGGTTATCTATCAGTGCGCATCAAAGGTAACTCTTCTGCATCTGTGAGATCCAGATAGCTTTTTACCAAGACTGGCGATTCAGAGTTGGTTCTACACGGATGATGTTCACATCACACTTGCACGGTAAAAGTTTGGGGAAACGGGTGTGAACAGCAACTACAGTGACAATCTAATGGCTGTCTCTTATGACAACCGTTCTCATCGCACGGAGTGAAACATGGTGGAGCTCACTCAGAGTAGACAACATATTTTCAAGCTTGTAACGCAAGTGCATGTTTGAATGTGTTCTGTCAAGCTAGGTCATTAACCAAGCTTCTCAGGTCCTCATTGAGTGCTTTGCACGTTTCCTACTCCCCTCGGGAAATCACACTGTTAAACCGGATTCATTTTTGACGACTTTTTCTCGAGATCTGTGTCTACCTTATGAGCTTTTATTACTGTAGATGGGCTGAATGAGGTTTGCCCCGGGTCTCCGTTATCTGTTCATGAGTTATCGATCGCGAGCTATTATGTACTAGCCAACACTCCCGAATTGCATCACCCCGAACTGTGTTCACCTGTTACAGTCTCCGATCACAGCACGATTCATCTCTCTATATATCCGAATGGATCTTGAAATTCCGATTGCTCACTAAGCCCTTCTGAAAGGAGGATCTTGATATTGTTTGTTCTTTACAGTTTTCTCGCACAGATACAAATGTAAACAGCGCACCAACCGAGCTTCTGTCGCGGTTTTGAAGGGTTTCACCTTCAGTTGAGTCGGTTTCTTGCACAATTTATATTCCGTCATACAATTTTGACTTTTGTATTAGGCCATCTAATTTATATAACTAGTCTCCACCCCGGAAGTTCATCGTTTGAATAGTTGGACTCATGCATTTTAAACCACTTCAAGTACAGAAGCAGTGAATTTACTGTTGTTAATGCACTCAATTTACAGTCACGACAGACGGCAAAACAATTACAGTCTAACTTCTTGTCTAAATTGACGTGTCTGGATACACCAAAGAACATAACGTAAGATTCCCTAGTCGTTTATCAAGAATTATTCTAACAATTTCAAACCACCCCACAGGCAAACGTTATTAAACATACTGAAGTTTTTTCCTCATTTTTTCCTCACTTAAAAGCGATCGTTTTGGGATATATTTATCCTATCTACGATCCTCCTGCTTTTTCTGGGGAATAAACATACCAGATAGGCTGTCTAAATGAATTTGAACTGCTCACCTTTAGAGTGATCTCGGATCTGAGAAAGCTCTCTTCTTCAATAACGAAGCAAGGCCAGTTAAGTCATCATTACCTTTGCATCTGTAAACCTCTGCATTCCTTCGTTTTCCACCTCATCTTCTGCTGCAACCTTTTCACATTACCCGACCTATTTACAAAGGAATTTCGTCCCCCTAAACAAACGATTTTAAGTTTACACTGGGCCTTCCAGAAGTATCTTTCACAGCTGCTTGTCGAACAACATGTTTCAGCCCCTTCATATAGACTCCTTAGCATCAATATCTTACTGCAAAACCAAGAACGTCTTCAAAGATATTCACAACCTTATTTCCCAATACGGAGCTCCACTCATGCCTTGTGCCTTTTGTAACATCACTAACTCTGGGGACTTCAAGAGGCTGTCAAGACTTATAGGACTGTACTGCTTGTATCCTGCTTGCAACTATTGAGCGATGAACAGAGTGGTAAAGAAATTTCACTGAAGTCTTGCATATAATCCAACTTAGTGAAAACTATCCAATAAGTAAGTGAACCACTCAACCGAAAATCCACACAGCCACTTGCTTGGTCACGCAGTCACACATAATCGGTTAGCGAGTCAATCAGTCAATTGACCAGCCAATCTGTCAATCCATTTGTATATCTATCTATCTATCTATCTATCTATCTATCTATCTATCTATCTATCTATCTATCTATCTATCTATCTATCTATCTATCTATCTATCTATCTATCTATCTATCTATCTATCTATCTATCTATCTATCTATCTATCTATCTATCTATCTATCTATCTATCTATCTATCTATCTATCTATCTATCTATCTATCTATCTATCTATCTATCTATCTATCTATCTATCTATCTATCTCCATCTGTGTCTTTAATTTCACTCCGTTTGATATACGGATGTTATCACAGAGGATGTAAGAGCGGATGCTTAGTGGTTAAGGTAAGAAAATAGCTGAATAATCAGTTAGTTAGGTGGGTTGTCTCAACCACCAAGAAATATAAAAGTAGACAAAGGCGATATTTTGCACTTCGCGAGCGCATTATCTCTTGTGTCGCGCAGAAGGCATGGCTTCAAGCTAAAAGCTTTTCCGGACCCTTCACTGAAGCAGCATGGTTTTAAAAATATTTTTCTTGACGTACCACTGTGAAACTCGGCGAAACTAGACTTTTCGAGATAATATCCCTAAACACTCGTTAGTTGCACGTTCTTCACCGATAACCTGCTTGTTGGCTTTATCTTACACACGCCATTAATTGGCCCCTAAATTTTAAAACTGGAACCATGATTCTGTAGGTGTGGGGAAGTTGAGATGGATGGTCTGACTAAGCGGCAGTATGGTGCGAATGCAGCTACGCCACATGTCCTGTCGATGCAAAGTGCGTGGTATCGGATTACATCAAGCTGAATAGGAGTCGAACACATCGTACCTGGTAGAATATCCAAATGTGTTGTTATCCAGTGTGTGTCTAGCTCATCGCTCTGTAGGTAACATCAAGCTGCATGAGTTCCTTTACCGAATGGTGAAAATTGGGGGAAAATGTCGGAAATGCGTTTAGTGAAAAAGCTCAAATTAACTACCACCAGACTCTTTGGGCACTCCGTATTTTTAAGTGGATAGTTTTGAAAGAGGTATTGTCAAAGAACAGTTTATTGTTTGTGCCAAATTAGACGTCCAGTGTATTTACAATATATTCAAGCTGGAGTGAAGCAAATACATAAAAATGTCTGAGAGCCCAGAAGTGATTCTTGTTGAGTTACTGATTAGGTCAGGCGGAACATTATTAACTCGAATGGTCTATTCTGAAACTATGAACTCTATATTTACTAATGTATGTGCGTAGCCGTTGATCATAGAACACATTTGTTGGCTTACATTTGCTGCATATACAAAGAAGGCCAGGCTGGAGCAACTTAACCCTCGATTCGTTTGCAAGCGTATGACTACTTCAACTTCCAGACGACCTTTTCAACAAACGATACGGTGAAATGGAAGCGCAATGTGCACGAAGTGGATGCAGGTGAAAATCAACAGTGGATTCGCCGAAAATAAAACTGTAAATTTTTTCATCATTCAGCGCTATGCAGTGATTTTTCCAAACGAGAATAAGATGACACAGCTGGTGTTTATATCCGGCAGAGGTAAGCCAAGCTGTCAAAATATCCAAACCTATTTGCATGAGTCACTGATTACATTGTGTTTACCGGACAAAACCCTATACCGAAAACCTCGAAATCGCACTGGCGATAAAAATTTTGGTTAGGGTTATTTCGAAAAATGATATCACGTGTTCCAGTTGTTTGCTGCCCCAGAAACCAAAGTGTAAGTGTAACTCTAAGAATTTGTTCAAGGTCTTCAATGAATAGAAGTCTGCAGACCGTTATTGGCGGCTGCAAAACTATTTAAATCGGACTCATAAGGCAAGTAATATAGGCTTATGCGAATTTGAGGACTCAGAGATAGGACTCAGAGATTAAGCTCAATTTTGCGGACGTATCCCAGTAATTTTCGATTTTATGAGTTGAATTTTCAAGCGAAAACCTCACCAAGCTGCACTGTTTCTGGATTTCCGTTTGTTGGTTGAGCAGTTTTTGTTTGGGGCTGACCAATCTTCACGACCCTAAACTATAGGACGAATTAGGAGATTCGGCCAATTCACACAATGAATATAATTCAGCTTTCCCTGTTTCAGTGAGGCCGTCATTTGATAACTAATGGAACGAAGGAGAATAGCACCCAGTCAACGTATAGAGTCCCGAGCAGATTAATAGTTAAAGAGTGAGTCCACGCAACACCTGCCAAATATTACCAAAGGTCAAATCTGTGGCTGAAATCGTCTGAAATGTATTCAAGGCCAGATTACTCAATAACAATGGTTTTTGTGGGCAGAAGCAAACGTTTTGTCGTATGTCAAATCAATAGGCACAAAAACCATTCTTCGTTACAGAGAGGGTGAGTGTTCAGCTAGGCAAACAAACCAACGGCAACTGTATCCTACTGCGCTTCTCGTTTTGGTTTCAGGATATGTTCCATTGGCCTATTCCTGTGCTCGCACAACGGAATTGAATGAACCAAAATGAATGAACATCATGCAAAACACTTTCACACATGCATCCGTTTGTTGCGCTATTTAAAAAGGGCCCCAGAGCAAAATTTAGGGCTTGAGAGTTGTTGGGGTAAAATATACCCTCAGTGATACGGATACGTATAATGAATCACTGGATGGAAAAAATGGCAATTTTGGGCTAGATTTTAAACCTACAGGCATAATCTTTCAAAAGAAATTTTAACCATGCATCCATCCACTTGCACATCGATTTCCAGCAATTTAGTCATATCGAAGGGATCTGTTATCCTTCAAACTGAAAAAATAACGCAAGGTCTCAAACCTACTTTTTCTTTACACCTCAAATTGACGACGGTGAAAAGCAACCATTCAAATGCATTGAGCTTATACACAACAAACAAACCGCCTTTTGTTCATAAATTCCCAAAATAGTGAGAAACTTTAACATCACTGATGGTGTTGTCACCAAGCCACCCGGTAAATGGTAGAATCTTTTTTGCAGTGATTCACACGTATACTACGGTGATACTGTTATTGGACATCAGGTTTCAAAGGTTAGCGACGATCTGTAGCTGGATATATTTGCAAAATGCAACGGAACATAAGGTCGCGTCAGCCAAAAGCTCAGCTTTATAAACTTGTTGGCAAGGTAGAAGACAGTTTTCCAAAATGAAGCCCAAACTCTGTAACTCTGTAACTCTGAAGCCCAAACTGTAACGGAGACACATTACTGAGATGTTTTGACTATTCCTGTTAACTCACTTGTAACTCCTGGAGGACACCTTGTTCTTTTTGTCTGGAGGCCTGCAAATTATTTTGCAGATGGCGAGAGACGGCTTTCTCTTGTTCGAGCTGTTCCTTAAGCTGATCCAACTCCATCTCTACATCGTCCAGTTGTGCTCGCATCTGGTCTTTTTCAATGCGCAAGCTTGTTGCTTCCCTCTGCAACGTAGACTTTTCGCTCTCCAACCGAGTAAGGTTATCGCGTAAGCGGCTCAACTCCGCATTGACTGTTTCGACCTCAGCCCTGGCGAGCTGCAGTTTCTCCGTCGATTCGCTGAGTGCACGCGATGTTGAACCATACTATAGAGTGAGATGTGTGATGAATTAGTTCACGTCGAAGAAGTGGCGTCCAGAATTTGAAAATTACGAGCAAGATTTAAGAGTAAGGAAGAGTGGGAACGAGAAGAATGGTCCATCAATAGACCAGTATAATAACATAAAGGCCCAGAGTAAGTAAACCGTATTGGCTACAAATCAAGTCCAACGTAAAAGGTGGTGCTTATTAAAGCAGGTGGTCACGAACGTGGGACACTTTCAAACCCGAAACAATATTTCTCAAAGTACAGGCCTTTAGCTTAATATCGGTAACAAGTAATGTCCCGGCTACAGTCTTTCCCGTAAATTGACAGCCTTTGGTCGGCCTAGAAGAAATCTCGATACTGCCATTATGAAATAAATAGTCGATATTTTGGTAATAAAAGCATGGAAAAGTTTTTCTCTACATTACCTGCCACAAGGTTCCTATTTCAGAGCATGGACTGTTGCTGCGTTCTTGCATATTACGTGAGGGCATTCTGCGTCCGGTCCCCTCAGCTGCTGTCAAAAAAGGTCCTTTCAGTAATGTAAACTACAGAGGCTTCAGTGCTAGCCTATGGTTGGGTTCCCCTTTGAGTACCAGTGCAGCGATATTAGTGGTGGAACACAATTAACGTAACAGGCACGTCTCGTTTCGCTGATTTATTTTTTAGGAACCATTTAAATTCTGCCGCGTAACTGGAATCGGTCAGATAAATCTGAATACACGTGACCTTCACTTCACCAAAGTTTGAAGCGCGAAGCCTACAAATGTTCAAATGTGCATGCACACAAGTCCGCATGGAACTCAATAGGAAAATCAGTCTTTCGCGCTATCAGTTGCTGCCAAGTGAATAAAACACTTTCTTTAGGGCGGAGTCATACACAATAGAACCTACGAGATACCGATTATAATATCTGGTCAATAATAATTAGCTTTGTTTAGGTTAAATAGTCAGATTGATGGGCCAGAGGGCATGTATGTTGGAACAGTCGCAAATTAAGCTCAGAAATAGATGGATTTAGAAAAATTAGTGGCAACCCACTTGGATTTCCGTTGAATTTAATGTTGCACGTAAGTGAACTAAATCCCTCTCACGAGTATCGGCCCTTTCACGTTCTGCTGCCAACTCAGCCTCACGTTCTTCCAGTTCAATGCGAACATTCGTCAGTTTATTCTCTGCATTTTCCCATCTGGACCTCCATGATTCAGCATCTTCCGCGATGCTTCGCAACTGATCCATTAGTTTACCACATTCGGTGTCTCTTTCATTCATGGTCCGCTCAAGTCGCGCTATTTCATTTAGATAACCCGCGGTCCGTTGATCCAATTCATCTCGTTCTTCATTCACCTCCTAAATGGAATAGGCAGGTAAGGGTTGATGTCCGACTTTTAAGCGGAAAAAAGCCATAGTTCTTGTTATTTCAAAAATGTTGTTTGAACAAATGGAAGAATATAAAGGCTGAATTATTTTCTGGGAAAAGGCCAAACTTTGGAAGCAAAGAACAACAATTATCCTGGTGACAAAATCTGGAAATCCACTCTCTCCAATTCCACAGCATCACGAATAAAAGACTTTTAAACTTCGGAGTTTGCCAACAACTGACTCCTCAAAATCACCAAATCATTTGAAAAAAGGTTTACATACCAGCTTTTTGCAGTGCCAGATGCGTTACGTGTGCCGTCACTAACCTCAAAATGAATGAATCACCGAACCATCGCCAGGCTCCACTACGCTCCCAAACAATGCACTGATGATGTAACCTCGATTGGTGATGAAACGCTTGCCTTCAAGTTGCCCAGATCAGCGAACAAACGAATGACTATCTACGTTATCTGAGCTAGTAAGATTCTACTCTATGGGATAAAACTGCTAAAATCCGGGCGCAATGTGATATTGGATAAAATAGTCTGGAAATCAACAAGCCACTGTATCTAGCTGATCCGTTTTACCTCAAATAGTTGATGTCGAATACCGTTTTATGAAGTTTTTTTCGGTGACTGATTATAAGCCATGTGTATGTCTGCAAATGAAAGATGAAAGAATAGCTGCTACGAAATATCGCCTTCTCAACAATAGGTGGAATGGTCTATTCTAACCTAATTAACGCAAGCAGTTGGAGGCATGCATCTTCAGAGTCCATTTTCGTAAAATAAACGCTCCCCGCATTTCAGAAGAATTTTGTTTCTTTTGGATGACGTGCATGAACGTGAAAACCCAGCTACTCGGTTTTATTCAGTGCGAAATTACGATGAAATTTGCGACAACATATGGCTCTTTCTTATAACGATTTATTTTCCATATTAATATCAACCAATGGATGTCAGGTGATGGACAGCCACAGGGACATTTTTTAAAATATTTTTTGGGTTTTCCGCTGGGAATGCGCCGACAAAGTTGCAACGCCTTGTTGATGGTGGGAATGAAATACTGATTGTGGTTTGAAGAGAGTCAGTCCAAGATTCAAATGACGACCAATTGTGGAACCATATATTCCATATTTTCTATCACACAACAGTCCATAAATCACCGATCATATAACCAGAATTCGCTGTCAGCTAGGAATGAGTTGACGGAGAGCAGCAACCTGAGTACCAAGCTGAACATGACTCTGGAGGTTGGTAAACTCAAGTTCACATCGGAAACATCCTTTTTTTGCTTGTGCTACGTTGACTTTGACTTCTGTTCGCAAACTACTCAAAAAACGAACCGGAAATAGGGGTTCTAATTCCTAATAGAGGTATACTCAGTTGGTGGGGAATTTGTTGCTAGTTAAACTGACTGCCATTATACCAGCTCAGTAACCAGATATATTGTTTGCATGATCTTCTGCCAACGAATTCACAACTATCTTCCGAAATATCACTTAACCATTCCATTTATGCATTACTGAGGAGTCCAAGTTTAATGCCTGTTTTGATTTTTTTGGGAAACGACCACACCCTTCTTTATGTTTTCCTTCATTTTCACAAACAGCTGAACAATCGGTTTTCAGCTTCCTCACCGTAGTTTTTTTATTCCGAAGGGACAATATATTCTGGACAACGGTTGGCCCTGTAAGTTTTTCTTTACAAGGGGTCTAGTATGTGTCGTTCAAACACTGCAGTCAGTACCACGCTGGCTATGGAGAATGTCCTAAAGGTGATTCATCTAGCGATAAGGTCTTTATTCGGACATAGTAAGTTGTGTAGTTGAATGTGAAATGAGATGATATGGAATCTTAATTCTAGGAAAATAAGTGACTTGGATTCATCCAGAATTTGGACCCTCATCAGGTGCATGGGTGGTACCCTACCATATTTATGGGCGATTTTAACACAGCACCCGGGGAAACTGGTCGCATCTAGCATCAGTCATGGATCAGTTCTGAGGAGATCTTACTTTGGGAAGTTCCAGTATTAGCTTTTAAGTTTAGTGTAGAAAAATCCGGAGTGGTGCATTACGTATATACATGTATCGCGATATCTCGAATATCGTAGCAACTGGAATTTGAGGCGGCCTGATGCAGCACATTTAGTTGCCTGGATACATCACAAACGGGAGATTCAGCTGGGTTCCAGGTGAGTCTCTCGCAAAACCAAATTAATTTGCAAATGAGTGTATTTATCGAGACCGGAAGATGTTTCGAAAAGGAATTTATCGGTAGCGGCTTAGGTTTTTGTGACGGGCTTGGAGGAAGAGACATGCTAGTTGATTGGTGTCACATAAGCTACTGACATTTTGATGGTTTCTGATGCTCGTTACTGAAGCTGAAAACCTCCTTAACCTTAGAACTCTTTGGGCGACAAAACCAAATTGACTATTGAAAACGTGGCCGACGTCAGAATACCGATTTTAGATACACTGATTGCAAGGTGGTTCTATTTGCTAGTGCGCCAACAGAGAGCAGACGTAGAGTAACCACAATTACATCTTAGATGGTTCATGTCCGTTGGATTTAAGGTAGATCAAATGGAGCCGCCCTGCAGATAAGTAGAGAGGACTAGTTTATGAACTGCGACAACTGGTTAAAACGGTAATCTCTCTACCTGAAAGGGGGAGCTCAAGACCCGGCAACACCTATTTACCAAAGCTATGTTGTTTTATTATAGCGGAAAAACATCAGTAATATCAATAAGCTGATAAAGTCCGATTGATTTTGCCATTCAGTTTGCTTGTTAAGTGACCTAACTTGTTTACCTCTACGTCTACAACTGATGTTCAAAATGCTCACACTAATATAAGTTTAAGCAAAAGTCATTTACTGTTTACATGTGGACTTTCAATTGACCACCAGGTCAGAATGAAGTTATCTCAACTAAGAATGTTCTGTTTTGACTGTAGTAAACTGTCAATGAGCCCTGCATTTCTCCGAAAGTCCACCTCAAAAGCCAGTAGTTTAGTCACACTTTCCGTGTTAATAAGCCATAATTTTGTGGAAGATAGCACGCGAACGAAATTTATCACACGCAACCAACATATGACTTTTTCACTGTGACGAAAATCTTTACCGCAAAATGGAAAACCCTGTTGTTTAGAAGGAAGGAAGTCAGTGTCGTAGTTCTCCTCTGGTGACACGGAGACTGGTGTGTCGAATGGTAACCGTTCCTACAATATTTTTTCACTCTGCTTATGGATATTGTGGTGTGCACCTAATTAGAGGCGGCAAAATAAAGCCGAAATTTTGTGAAATATAACGGCAGAAGTTAAATCAGATCAATGATCGACGTCACATGTTTTCACGTAACTCGTCCTATGCTCTCTATGCTGATTGGTTCACGAAGATTTAGCCTGTAATTCGTATGAGCTTCAATCGATATCATCAGAAGTGTAACTTTGAAGTGAACGTAATCATTCAAACCTGTTGTATTTGAAGACGGGTAGCTTCTGGTGGACCCATTACTTGTAGCCTAGGTAGGCCAACGAGATGGAACGTTCGAAGTCCACGTTAGCCGTCATCTGTTACCAATATTATGCGTCGGAAGGCCTTCCCTCAGGCTTTGATAGCGCCAATTAGAAACACGCTAAATATTCTGTAATGAATGATTTCGACTACTCAGCTTTGAGTTATTCCTACTAAATCCCAATAAATGCCTAACGTCAGTGAACTGGAAGAAACAGTTGAACTACAAACGGTCAAACACTCAAGTTTTTAAATGGCTTAGCTTGCCGTTCGAAATTTTAATATGATAAAGTAGAGTGTACCGGAAAATCATCCTCTGACCTAATGACCTACCGAAACTCCACAAACCAGGACAATCGAGAGAGTAGATACCAGTTAGCTGTGCAGGAGTGAACGCAAGTGAACTTAACCCGCCTATAAGTTAAGGGTTCATTTGTTGAATCAAGGGAGGTCGATAAGGGGGATCGACGGTACAAGATCCGCTTTAGCCGGTTCAGTGTGAAGGATGACTACTTGCCGACTATTATGCTAAATCCGCGCAAGTCACCACCTTTAGTTGTAATTAGTTCCGTTAATCCACATCAAAAGCACTGTAGTTAGAACTCTTTAGCAATATAAGTCGTTTGCTGTGCAGCGATATGAACGCCGGAAATGACAAGCAGGGCGAGCTTGTTGTCACCATCTACTAATACTACCACACACCGAATTATCACATGCGAACTTGTCTGTGTTTAAATGATGTAACTTGCATGTCCAATGCCTCTAGTGACAACCCACTGACTGCCCTGACCGCGGTCCTGATTGGTACATCCGTCTGTTAGGTGCTTTGTTCCTCCTAGGTTTTCGTCAATCCTGCTCTAGAGAGACCTCCACTAAGAGAAATCACAAAACGAAAGAAGACCTTGGATCTTCACTTGAGTTTTTTAACCCTGGAAAGTCTGCCCCTGGGTCGTAACAAACAACATTTTGAAAGATGTTTTTCAGGATCACTCTCTGAAGAAAAGTAATATATTCCAGAACTATTCGTCCATCGTGTAACCAGGTGTTTTTGTTGCTCAAACTCACTTCTTGTAAGTTTTAGTGGCGGTTCACCAAGAGTACACAGCGAGCATAAGTTTTACGGAGTTTTGTGAGTTCATCTTTCGGTAATCACTGACTAGTGTGGTCGGCCATTGAACTAGGTAAGCAAAAGTACCGGATGTAGCATTCTTCTGGACCTAGTCCACGTTTAGTAAGAATCTCATTTCACCCGCTTTTTTTCTGTTCAAAAGTTTCACACACTCAGCTTTAAGTTCTCGGCTAAAATGAGTCGAAGCTGTTTCAGCGTTCGCTACAGGTGCCGATTACATGTTCGACAGCAGGGTAGCAAAGATCTTCATGCTTGTAGGAAATTTTAGCAATTATTTGTTGGGCAAGGTGAGCTAGCTGAGCGTGACGGAGTCTACCGAGGCTATCGTGACTAATTATAAACAATTTATGTCCAGTATAGACGTAATACACTACTCATAAGTTTGCTGGATACTCTCCGACAGCCCACGACCAGTTTCGCCCTTCCTGAGGCTCATCAGGTAAGCGCAGTCCCAGAGTCTCCGACATCCCCGTGTTCTACTTGAACCCTAATTGGACAGATTTTTAAAAACACACTCATTTGCATATCAGTTTGGTTTTTTTAAGAACTTCAAAAACGACAGATTCAGCTGGGTTCCTGGTGAGTCTATCGTCGAAAAGAAATTGATATGCAAATGAATGTATTTATCGACTTTATGTCCAGCTTGTGGTTGGTCAAATTTCAGAAGAGATATACTACAAGGACATTTCACTATTAATCGATGTATTTAAATGATCCGTCTGGAAGAAAACAACACTAGCTGAGACAGTAAATTTTCAGGGGTGTCACATGGTTCCTAACAACCGTGAACACCAGAACGGGTAAAACGTAACTGTTGTTTTTTAAGCGTAGTCATCGGCTTATCACCTATTATTAAACAACAAGTTACTTTTTGATCAAATTCTTCACAGAAAGAGTGACGCCTATCTTATGCGGATAATCTTAGGCTCAACAACAGTGCTTGTCAAAGTTTACTTGATACTAGCATGAATGATCAAGGGAAGAGAGAGGTAACTATAGTCCTAGGCGCATGGCAGATAAAAATCCTGGCCAAAACATTTCAAACTTCTCAGCGCTCGATGAAGAAGGCCGTTCAAAGCTCCGAAAACCTTTTGCTCTACATTGGTGCACCATGGATATGCATAGCTTTTATCTCTACTCAAAGGTCCTGCTTGGTTTTCTAACCAAAATTTTTCAGGGGTAAGAAAACTTCTGGAGTGTCTTGGTTCATCTATGGATTACCTTGTAAGTCAGATATCTCTACGGGTTTTTATACCCAACTTTTTGCTGACAGAAACCAATAGAAATGGATGATGAAAGCAAGCTTCAAGCTGGTTAAAAATCTACCATGAGAAGAGTACGGAGTCTCTAACGGAGGTTTGGAGTGCCTGGTATGGAATTAACATACGGTATGAAGTTCAGGAAGGTTTTCAGGACATACCCGGAGCTCCGATTGTAATTTCTGCGTTTCTTTTGTCACTTTGCTCAAGTCATCCCGTAGTCGCCCGCTTTCTTGTTTTTCAGCCTCCAGAAGCCGCCGAATTTCGGTTAGGCTAGACTGAGAAGCTGATAATTCACCTTTGGTGTTTGCCAGCTCGGTCGTTTTGTTTGCCAAAGCTTCTTGCGTCCGACTGAATGCTCGATTGGAATCTTCGTTGGCTACACGGAGTTCATTTACTTCGCGTGTCCGTGTGGTCAAATCGACCTCTAGATGGGACAGACGCTGGCTGGTTTCACGTAGTGCCATCTGTGAATTGGGCATGACAGAAGGAGATCAAATCAGACGACTGACCGGGAAGCTGAGGGACACCGTATCATCTGGGTATTGAGATTAATAACTCGTTTATAAGTCATGAGAAAATGCAATGTTTAGCTTGTGCACGAAGTTGGACAAAATGACAAAGATGACTCAAGTATTAATTTTTATATATCATACATATTGTATTCAACACCAGAAACAAACCATCATAAAGTCCTTCGTAATAATTGGTATATTTTGTTTCACGTCGTCAACCTCATTGTGACACTACGCATTCACAGGATACTGAGTAGATTGCTTTTGACAGAAGTAGTTTATACGCTGGTCATCCACACCGATGGCTCGAAACTCAATAAAGTTGTGAGAAATTCATATAAATCTTTTTCTACATCGATAGTTATTTTTATACATAATGTACTATTGTTTGGCATCAGGATGTCGGTGGAAGGTACTCTCAAACTGTGGTAGTATAAACAATGTTCAGGCGGGCCTGGGTTACATATCTTCAATTGAGGAGGCTTTTGAGTAGGGAAGATTACATCAATGGCGTGTTCTAGGGAGAACGACTCTTGTACTGTATTAGCCTGACCTCAGTTGAACGGCGTCCGTTGACATGAGATTGGTATATTGTTCCAATCTAGTATGACAGGATTTAAGGTTTCATATTTTGAGATTGAATCATGTCTGTTTGGGACATGAAGCTAAAATATAACCCGCTTTGTGGTAAATCATTTTTGGTAGTTCAGCCGAGCTTCAAACAAATGTTAAGAGTGCAACGGCTAACAATCTCACGTAAGATGGAGTTTTCCATTTTTGAGGATGCATAAAAGTAATGGGCACTGTGATTCAACTTTTGTCATTGATTAGTGTACACACCACGGCGCTCACCTCCAAGTTCCTTCTTTCATCATCTGTTGTCTCAAGACGTAGCCGTAACTGATCATAGTCCTCTCGTTCGGCACGTAAATCTCGGTCTAGTAGAACCACTCTAGACTCGGATTTGCGCAACTGCTCCTCACAGTCTCGGAGACGAAGGGATATCTCAGCGCCCTCTCGTTCAGCGGTTTCAGCACGGCGTCGCATTTGCTCCAGTTGCTGTTGCATATCTGTCATGGCGTTGCGTTCATTCTGCAAGTTGAAAGACGAAAGGACAAAAGGATGAGAACATGCACTGCGAGGATGGCAACTATTATCATGAAACTGGAGCAGTAATTGTGTGGCGGTTCTTTGTGGATGAACGCACTTTCAACAAACGAAGCGAGACTTCACTTTGGACCAAAGTGGATATAATTGTAATCTCGGCCCACCATATTCCACACCTACTTCAATGTTAAACTAATACTAATGAACCATAAATGTTGTTCTCTGGATCGCAACAAATAATTTTTATTCAGTATTTTAACACAAACTGCACTTTTTACTGGAAATAATATAATGATAAAGCATTTATGCTTGCTCCGTCATTCTTTGGAACTAACAAGGTGTAGGAACCACCAGAACCTCCGCCGCTGTACTCAAAGCACTCTGATTACTTGTTCTCACATATTTGACCTCGAAGCAGTCATAACACAACGACGCATACTTTGGGGATGCATGGCTGGTCTGAAGCTCGAAACCCTTGAGTACCTCTGTCATTAAGAAATGTGTTGAATCAGTGCGATTAACGCTTGCAGTTGGCTAAAATAGCCGTATCAACCTATCGCTTACTGATAGGAAGGTATGTTCTCTTGTGTGCGTGTGTTTGTCGTCCACAATAAGTTACCAATTTCATAACTCAGCAAACTGTGAACACTGGGAAATGTGTACTCTTCTGTAAAGCGTATCACCTCAGTGGCTATGATATGGAAACGATTGTTTAAATCAAACCACTAGCACCATCGAACAGGCCGAGCTGCATTTGACGGAACGTGCCACCGAGTTGTTTTAAAATTACCGGTGTTTAAAATTTGCAGAACATCACATCATACAGTCAATCGTGTGACTTGGCTACCTCATTGACTGAAACCACCTGGATTGATGGTAATATAAATAGCCCGGGATACACATAGGCGAAGATACTCAAAGAATAAACCCATCCGGGTACAGTCACATTCAATAACAGTTGTTCGATATAAATGCGGCTACTGTTGCCATGTTCAAAGCAGAAACTCTGAAGCAGTAGCCCCTGCAATGACGGAGAAGATCAAGAGGTAGTGTGTGGTCATGAGCTGACTTCTTTTAATATTCACTGTGAAACAGTTCTTGGGATAAGGAACGAAGGAATTCATCTAGAACTTGGTACAGTGAAATTATTTATGTGTATTTACTCTTTTGTTTTGAGCTTATAGGATCACGAGTTATCCACACTCTCTTGTTTGGTAAAAAGCTCCTCTTTGGTAGCAGATGTAGATGCGTACAGCTTCAGGTGATTTGAGGGTGTTCTGTATTTATCTGACCTGAAACTCTATTTTTAAACTCACCACCTCTTACAGCAACTTTTGGGACTGAATGATACTCTATGTCCTGCTGAACTACACTAAGTCAATCCAACACAGATCGCTGCTGCCGCAAAAATTGATTTTCAAATTTCAGGTGCATTTGCAACTTCTCGCTGGCGGTCTGACAACAAAATGTTTGAAATGTTATTTCCGGGTCTGTACTTATGAAATACGCGTAGAATTTACCAGGACTGGGGCCGGCAATAATGGTTTCAACTATTCTCCCTGATATTGCCAACTGTAAACATATCCATTTCACCAATACAACCATACTGTGTGAGTACTTCTGGACTTTTACACTTCACTCTTGTTTATCAGTATGTCTCTGACGCTTGCAATATTGGCAGCTTAGGTTGCAATGATGACTGTTGATTTGTTCACTGGCCTGAGCAATTTGGCTGCAAACGTTTCATCACTAGCTCAGAGGATACCGTCAGTGCTTTTTGAGTGTAAGGGTGTGGCGTTTTTGCTTGCATGGAGTTACACAAGAATGAGCACCCAACCACAAACGACAAGCCTGAGTGACAATGCTCATGCACGGATAAACTTCATGAACATCCCTCCTCAGAGCACTGCAACTCACAAAGCACTGAAGATGTTACCTTGACTGGTGTTGAGACGTTTGCGACCAAACATATCAACGGGAAGAAACCAGACATGTGCTGTGGGCCGCAGCTGCATTCGCCAAGTTGTTTTTAGGTTATACCCAAAGGAACCTTATTTGCACGAGATGTGACAGACAATCGTAGCCCTGTTAGAATACATTTGAAATGGGCAACCTCAGATCGATCGTCGATTCCCCTCCTGATATCCATACACACTTTGTTTCAGAACTAAGTATGTGAAAAGGAAGGCTAAGCTTCCCTTCAACTTTACCATGATTTACAAAGATTGGGTGAGGTGTATCAAAAGTCTTTTTCTGTAGTGTTTCTGTTGAAAACAACGGCAATCAAGATCATGAGTTATTTCCTCGACCTCATACCGCCATGTGTTTTGCGACCTAATGCTGATTAGGACTTTCATTTGCTCAACCATTTGTAGGCGGTCACTAGAACTCAAACTTGTCCAAACAAGTCAAGTGGAATTCGCAAGTTTAGTATAAACAAAGGTCAATTAAGAAGCCAAAATTTTGCCATATGGAACCCCAAGGTATTATGGAGAAAACTGTGCGTTGCTGTGGTGTCTCAGTCAAAGCTTCTACGAAAAGTAGTCTGCGGACGAGTGAATGAAAGCCCACATGCCATAAGATATGTAAGCAGGCTAGTAACAGTTCTAATCAAAGACCAAATAATGAATTTTCATCTATTTGCGAGGATCGAATCTCCCAAGGTGCTCACTGTATATATGTATTCGATGATTTCCCACTTGAAAAAAGCATCTTCATCATGGTTCTGACTCCAACCGCAAAATGAAATCAAATTGAGAGAATACTTTGAGTTTCTCTTACCCGCAAAGAATCGTTGCTACGTTTCAACTCCTGTTCGGTTTGCTTTAGGTTGTCCTCAGTTTCCAGCAGTCGTTCACGGAGGTTCGCCGAACGCTGTACGAGTTCATCGCGTTCCCGAATGATCTGACGATTCTTGTTGGTCATGTCTTCGATGCAAGTTTCTAAGTGCACCTTGTCCTTGTTTGCCAGCTCAACTGTGGCCTGAAAATTACAGCAGCAGCAAAATTGGATGATGCATTTTTTTTTGCCATATTATGGAGGCTGGCTATTAGGTTTCTGTTGTGAAATCTCAATGAAACGGAAGGCCGTGTTAATTCGTACAAATTTTCCGGTCATTTACTGGAAAGGTTTAACTTGTTTTAACTGGAGGGTGCGGAATAGAGATAGACAATTCCCCTATTAAGTAAACAGTATAATTATACCCCGACGTTTTCGTATCATTCCTTGGGGGTCCGTTTGAAAAATTTCTGCTGATCAGCACAAACTTGGTAGCGGAACTCTCTCAAGTGACTTCGGTAACACATCCATACACTGGATGTTTCCACAAAAGGACCCCTCACAGAGGACACTTTCCGCCCAACCAGAGTCACTAAAATGGTGAAGTATTCTCAATCGCAAATTGCGCTGATGTTAACGGGTGACGCAACCATATTTCTCGTTTACAGTATTCTTATAAGTAGTGCATCGCATGTCAAGAAAACACGACTGAACTGTTCATCCTCTTGAGGAGTTGCCGAAGCAGTTCCACTATCCAGTTCTATAACTCAGTTTTTACAGAAATAATTTAGAATTCACTGAAATCCCAAGTATACAAGTTTAAGCATTTTTAAATCACCTTGATTACGTTTTTCATATGGGTTTTCATGAAGATTCCCTCATTAAAGAACAGGGTCTAATATGGTCGACGAGACCGAAACGTATTTTCGCAAACCAAGATGCTTGTTGGCATCTAGATGTAAACATCGCTGGTCACAGATAGTTGGTTTCACCTCACAAATCGTAGCCTGCTTACGGTCTCCTGATGGTTTCTGGAGATTCACCATATCTCAGAGAAGTGAGAGTGGGTCAGCTTAACAAATGTTCTCGAAACTTTGGACTGTGATGGGTACCAGAAGTAGCATTTGATTGGTCTGTAGTCGTCGCTGGTTCAGGCTGGATTTAGGGGGTATAAAAGTTTCCCCAATTCAAACTGCTAAGCACTTAACCACCAGTGGAGATCAATTAGGAAATTCGGTTGTGCCATGTAACTCAGTCTGGAAAAGCACCGTCAAACTGAACTAGCCCAGGACAAACTGACGACTGTATAAATGAAAGCAAAAACATAATCACAGATTTGACTGAAGTTTTGTGTTACGCGTTTTCTCTCCACGTGTTCACTTCCACGTGATCACTCTAGGAGTTGGACAAAGACACAAGTCAGTCTTTAGATAAAGTGAGTATATCATGAAAATACGAAGCCTTCTTAAAAATTAAATGGTAAGATAACCACCTTCTGAGTTGAACTCAGTGGAGTCATAATATTGTAATGTAGCAACTCTTGATTGTTCTCATGATCACAAATAAAAGCTGCATATCTGGCCTGAACCTGCATAAATGGACCACGTCGGTCGGTTAAGCTGTCCTTCAGATCGAGCCACCAGTATGTGACAAAATACACATTGCTGAACACACTGAACCAAACAAAACTTTAAGCACTAAATTTTAACTTGAAGAATTCTACTTTTGTTGGCCCGAATTGCAGATTTTTTCATACCTTACCTTTCAAGGCAAGCTTTTTGTGTGCTGAGCAGTCCTTGTTAGTTAATTGTCAAACTCCCCATAGTGTTTCCTCTCGAATTCTGATGCACACCAAAAAGTCGCAACATGGTTTACCGAACCTATTTAACCGTAGCAAGTTTCTCTTACACCCTTTTCACGCAACTCAGAGGACATACGAGGCCGATTTGTTGTCATTTCGGCAAAACTAGCTACATGCCATTAGACAATCACTAGTGCATTTGAAATATTAACGTCCACTTTGCAGGTGATATGCACTCAAGGTCATTATGTGTATTGATATATGTCTGCATAAAAATGAGAAGACAGGCATTCTAACCTAATACTTGAAGATGCCTGAGTGAATGACGTTGCAGAGAAAATTCACTGAAATCTATGTTTGGTGATTTTTTCCGAATACTTCGAACAACAATTGTCATGGCCACCAGCTGGCACCCATCTGGAACCCACAGATGACGAAGAACCCTGGACGGTGAACGTGGAACCACCTATGGCATCGGAGGTTTATCACTGCATATGTTCTCTCAAGCTCCACCAAGCCTCTGGTCCGGATGACTTCCCACACGTATTGTTCAAAGATGGGGGTGAAATCCTCAGTCAACGCTTGTCTGATCTGTTTGCTGGCATCTGGGAAAAGGAGTCTGTCCCAGACAACTGGGGAGAGTCGGTGAGAGTCGGACGTGTGATAGTATACTGCGAGCTCTCTAAAAGCTTCCGTACACAAAGTGGCGTCCGTCAGGGATGCCCACTCTCTCCATTCCTGTTTAACTTCGTAATCGGCGAACTAATGAGACGAACGCTGGAAGGTCTCCAAAACCCCGGTGTTCAAAGAGCCTCTGACGAAAACCTTGTCGATCTGGAATATGCAGATGACATCGTTCTTATCTTTGAAGAGGAGGAGAAGGCGCAGGTGTTTTTAGATGAACTGACCAAAGTCATCCCGTCCTTTGGTATGCACTTTGCACCCAAAAAGTGTAAGGTCATGCTCGTGGACATGCAGTCACTGAACACGCCACTTACAATCCAGGGAGAGGCACTGGAAGTTGTGGAGCGTTTTACATATCTTGGAAGTTGTATTAGTTCTGATTGTAGTGTGACAGATGAGGTAAATGCGCGAATCTGCAAGGCTCGGGTCGCGTTTGCTAATTTGAGACACCTATGGCGTCAGAATGGTGTATCCCTGAATCTCAAGTGACGTGTGCATCAAGCTACAGTGCGGGCTGTTTTGTTGTATGGCTGTGAGACTTGGCCTGTTCGAGCAGCGGAACTGAGACGTCTTCAGGTGTTCGACAATCGTTGTCTCAGAACAATAGCTCGTGTGGGTTGGTGTCGGCGAATCTGTAATGAGGCTATTAGAAAGCGAATTTTCGGTTGTTCAACGGTGCTTCCATTGAAGAATGTGTCCAGCACCAGAGGCTACGTTGGTTGGGACATGTGTACATGTGTTGCCGATACCGAACCATCTTTTGCCGAAGAGTGCTGTTTCCCATGCCCATTTCAGAGTGGCGGAAGCAGAGAGGTGACCAACCCTTGATCTAGCAGAAGGGTATGAAAGAAATCACGAAGCTTTTGAGTGCTGTTGATGCTACTCGCCTTCCAAGATGGGGACCGCGTGATCCCCACTGCGCCTGGTTGGAGACGCTGCAAGATATGGCTGCCAACCGATGTCAGTGGCGATCTTGTTGTCAGTTTCTATCCAGATTGCCTGAATGAGTGTCTGGAGGTGTAGGCACCTCGGAATGATTGTAGCAAGGCAGCAGTAAGTCCCCTCCCTGTCCATCTTTATTTTCATGGTTGTACGGTAGCGAAGCGTCGGTGTTGAACACTGATGTCATGCTGTCGATAATGATGATGATTTTTTCAACCCAGTGTCAGCCGGTGGATAGCAGAGCTCCTTCGGTTACCATTTTGATGAGACGAGCCCACTCAGTGTGAAAAAAACTCCAGTGTTCGTGTTCTGTGATAATATTAACAAATCTGCTGTCGAAAAATGCTGTTTTTTAAACATCATTTTCACTTGACATCCAAATCTTCCCTTCACGATCGACAATCGGTGTCCGGCTTAGGTAACGAAACGAGTGAAGCACAAGTGGTCAAGTGGGATCAAGCATGAATTTCGCAATTTGTGTAGTTATTGGGTACTTTTCGACCACAGTACGAAAGCCTGGTGAAATAAGTTCAGCTATCAAATCATGGTACTGAGTGATTCCTTTAAAAGTGCATAATACTGACTATACAGTGCCCTTAGTGGGGCCAAGTGCAGTGGAAGGTGAACATGGGACCATCGACTTGGTCGGTTACGGGTCTGGTCGCTACTCTGTGTCCCAATTAAGAATATGAAACAAGTGATTTCAGTCGCAGCTTTGCACTGTTTTTTATCGATCCAAATGTGTTCCCTCACCACAAATTTACGTGATGTGCGACCGATATAAAAGATCTCCTGAACAGCACTGAATTGCTGACCGAAACGATTGCGTGATAGTTTTTCTAAAGATATGGTTAAATCTCTGGATCATCCATGTAGATTGTATATACCATAGATCTAATACATGGTAAGAGCTTTCCCAATCGTATTGCGAAACACCACCAGAACGTATTTTAGGAGATCAGATGGTCTCTGGACCCCACATATTTTAAGTTTACATGTTCATTCTTGAATTTATATCATGACTCATTTTTCCTTGTTAAAATGCGCACTGAAGCATCTGCAGATTCATAATCTAATTATTCTCTATACAGTGTACCAGCAGCCAGTTTTATCTTTGGACTAGAGCAGACACTACTCATAAAATTCGTTTCCATATCTGAACAAATCACATAATATTATCTATTCGTAAGTTTTGCTATGAATCTTCATTAAAAGCTTGTTGGAACCCTTTGGAACCCTTTGTTGGAACCCTTTGTGTACTTTTTTATTGTGACTTCTGAGACTTGAACAAAGCAATCATTTTAATGCCTCAAGCAATCAGACCACAACAGATAAATGTACGCTCACTGGTCTCGTCACCTGGTTTCATTCTTCCGACTTAGGTAAAGTTTGGCCAAACAAAAACAGCACGGTTTTATACAGACTATAGTCGACTAGTTGACCAGGTGGTTATTGATTCTTTCGCCGAGTGTGGCGATTAGCTTGCCTCGTTACCGAAAACGTTTCGTTTGAGAAATCGCACCCTGGTGTGTTTTATACATCCCTCATATAAGCATCTCCGTATAGCACCTTAAACGTGCTCTTTTACTAAAGCATTTGATCCCATAATTTGTTTGCTTGTGTCATGTAAATCACTTCAAATGTATTTCGATGCAGGATTTTTTGCATCAGGATGAAATCTAAAGACGATATCTGGCCAAAAACTTATCGAATGCATGCTGTTGTGCCTTGACAACAGAGTCAACGCCAGGACGTAATTCATTCACGCGACGACCAGCTTGCCCTTAGAGTGTAGTATTTTCAGAAAATCGCAGATTCGTTATGATGAACAGCTTACATCAATGGGTGGGTCTTCGTAATCATTCGACAAAGAGTATAAGTTATAGGTTAAATCAAGACCACCAAAACAGCCCTTGTTGAGAAGAGAAGGCTGCACAACTGTACTCAACTAATTATCGTAGACTGACTTGATTTTCGATGACTGCATTCACAGTAATAAGCACTCTGCCAAAATCCTTCAGGTGGCCTCTGATTTCCAACCAAATTGTCGTATTACGGAAGCTATGCGTATGAAAAACGGTTCCCAGTTCCAAGTTTCGGATAGAAAAACGAATTCACTAATGGGGTGTTCTGGTATCTTGCACAGGTGGTGCACCTTCCATGTGTGGTGACAGCTACATCATCTGACTACCCGATTCTTATGGCATCGTTCAGTAGACAGCATTAACCCCATATGAGGGAGCATACGATTCAGACCTCAGGACTGCTCTGCTACAGTGGACCGCCTTTTGAGATGAAAAAGCTGTAATCCAAGCCATCACAGTTGCAACTCCATTTGTACTGTCACATTCGATGGCGCTGTCCTTGTTCATCTATAACATGAACGTATGGAGGCAATGGGGCTGTGCGAAGGGGAAATGGACAAAGTCGATACTATTATGTGATTCGTGTGTGACCTCAGCGCATTTGTGTCTTTTAGATGTACGCAACTCATCTCCGTTGACAACCGAATCTGCTACTCTGTTTGTTTTAAACGTTGTCATGGTGCACAGGCAGGTGTGAGTTTGCATGCGTTATCGGTGCATTGTGCAAAGGTGCAGGCAAGTGCAATACAGCCAAGGTGTGTGCAAACCACAGGAAGAAAATTCGTTATCTGAACCAGGCAATTCAACAGTACGGACTCACCAAGGGAGCTTGCCAAAACGGTGCCACAACGCTTAATCTAAGTCTTAGCTGTGTTATGTTACTGGCATGTAGCACAAGAGGTTTGCTCAATGAAGCGGAATAAGGTAGAGCTAGAATGAGTAAATACCATAACCTACTGTAACCAAATATATCTACACACCCTCAGTGTTTCGTTGTCTGCTGTCAGTTTTTCGTTGGCTTCCGTAAACCACTTATTATTATCCTTCTCCGCTGACAGCTGACTTTCTGTCTGAGCAAGTAGATTCTGCGTCTCAGAAAACTGCCGTTCGTACCAGTCGCATCTACGTTCCGCTGCTCCTTTGCCCTGTGTCATAGCATCCAGCCGTTCCTGCAGTTTTTCCGTAGATAGTTTTTCCATCTAGTTTGCAAACGATAACAAGTTTTAGGTAATATTGAACAGTAAATATTCGTGAGCTAAATTTTAGGAACAACTGTCAGAAAAACGCTAAAATGATCAGTCATTACTTGGTCAGTAGCTCACTGCAAGATTCCTAAGAGAATTTAAAAGGATGTACTCAACAAAAGCAGCGGTTTACTTCACCTAGCTGTCAACACAAATGAGAAAAGTGGCAGCGTAATCTCAGGAAATGCGTGAACTTTGAATAGGAAAATCAATCGATTAAATTTTGCAAAGTTCACACATTGAGTGTACAGAAATACCTTTTAGTAGTCCCCTTTCTTAAAGGGGACTATTTGTTGCTTGTTCTAACTACTCTTTCAGAGGAAGTTCTAGTCCATTAAGTTTATTGCATTCGAGCGCACTTGAATTGAACCCTACTCTCAATGGATCCATTCGTTTTGTAAATGTTTTCGAGACGCACTGCCGGGCAAACGTAAGTGTAAAGACTGAACATCCTTGTCCAAGAAGAATGTCCGATCTCTCCGTTTTGTTTAATTGCGTCATCGATGAGGTGATGAGTTGAACTGTTGAAGGCCTCCCAAACCTCGTTCCTGTTCGGGTTTCTCCGAACTTAATTCGATTGTTCAAACAGGGATAAAAGACCAGAATAATGTTTTCAGGAGAAACGTTGGGTGCAGGACACGTGAATGCCTCATTTGTGGAGGGGACGGCAACAATTTGAAAGGACACGTGTCCGTTTGAATCGACTCTTTAGACTTATGCCTTGACAAACCTAAGGACTAATCGCAGTAAAATAATGAGGTAAAATGCAAATTGACCTTGTACGTAAGTGCTCAAATCTGCAAGTTTTAAGGATGCTTCTACGAGTTCTTGTGAACGAAAAGAAAAGTCCGAGAATGATACTGAGTTAAAACCTTCTGAGGTAACCGGAGAGCTGCGGAAGATGCTGACTCTCATCACATTTGAACTTCACGCGTGATTTTTTACACAAGCTGGTAGACTGACACTTAATTTATGCCAGTCGTATGGGCGAAGCTCTGCTGCAACCTCTCCAGTTGGCCGGATGATGATATCGCCCAAGTTATTGAATGGTATCGGTGAAAAGGAAGTCAGTGGTCTGAGCTGACAACGGGAGCGCCACTTCGTTCTTGCATTTCAAAAGTTTGCTGATTACTTTTATTTGGTTTTGAGTATAGTTCTGCGTTCAAGCATTTCTCTTAGACAGGGAATACTGTTGGGATTTTATTGGCTTCAAAAATGCTCATACAACACTGCACTCCTCCAGGTAGGCGGATATATAAATATAAATATAAATATATATATATATATACGCAGCATGTCTGAGGTAGTCAGTACTTTGCACTGTAGTCTTTATAAAAGAAGTCTTTATGAGACTTCTTGGTACAAAAAATTGACCTAAACATCCAGATCCAGGTACTTCATTCAACGAAACGATTTTCAGGAGTGCTCCTAGGTAAAACGCACTCAGGTTTGGGTTTTTTCCAAACCAGAAAGGCTGAGTAATTGGCCAAAAGGAATAGAAACTATTTATGTTCTAGCAGTTCTGCATTACTTCTGAGGCATTCTGTATTCCATTAATCCTGCGTGCTTTTTAGCATAATTTTATATTGAGTGGCGAAGAAAGGACTGGTGGACATCTGACAAGTACCAATCTGGACTCTTTAGGTTGACTGTTCAAATCCAGATGATGAGAAATATGAAGCCTTATCGCCTCGGATGAAAATTGTTGTTTCATTCGGACGTGATTATGCTTCACCCACACTAGTTCAATGTTACACACCCAGCTGTCACTCTGGTCCGAAATACCTGGTATTTTTTCAGATTCTCTGCACTGTCATGCTCAGCCAAGCTGATTTTTTCCTGTAAAGCAACTAGCTGATCGTTTGCAGAAGTTGCTTGCTGTCCGAAACGATCACACTCTGAGTTCAATACTTGCACACGTTTCTCCAGTCTTCGCAACTGCTTCAAAAGTTCTGAGTGATCCGCTTCGTTCAGTTCAGCATTGTACTGCAAAGAGAAAACAAGAAAACTTGCTCTCATCTTGGCTCTCTCAAATTCTGACGCGTGAAAAATACCATTTGTACGGCCTATCAAGAAACCAAAACCCCTCCTTGGGCACTTGTTAACAATGCTGACTGCGTGAATATGTGTCGGTCACAGCAATCGACCTAGGTGTTCTCTTAAAGTGCGACCAACTATCTAAAACGACCGGATGTACTTGCTTCTCTTGAGTCTGGGTTGAAATAAAAGTACTGTATTACCATACGGAGGGAAACATACCGCAGCGTAACATTCAGCACCTTGGTTATTTTGACCAGTACTACCTAAATAAATTTTTCCTTATCGATAAAGGAACAAAGCCTTGATGCAAGTCGATCATCATAACCAAGTTTTTGAGAAAAAGCACATTTGACGCTGCGCTAAATACATCTGCGAGTTTAACTCGAACAGCTCATGTCATATCTTTGTTCGATCTTTCCCAAAATGTTTACACTAGGTTTGAGAGTTTGGTCCACAATTCACTTCCAGACTGCAGTAAAGCATTTGCATGACTGATCGAGTCTAGGCGGCTCCAAGAATTATTATCCTGATTCACTTCCACGGATGGTGACACTTAAATATACTTCACCGTCTGCACGAACTTTCACCGAAACAGGTCACAAATGTGGCCTCGCCTAGGCCTTCAAAACAGTGTTACGAAGAGACCCTCTGGGAAAGGCGGCGTTTATCAAATCACAAAGTCCACGTGCGGGTGGGGAAAAATTAATGGGTCTACACATCCGTCACAGAACTGACCGAATTCCGCCCATATTTCCCCAGCGTGAAAGGGTTTGGTACAATGGACTTAACTTAGATTTCGTTGTGTCATTAAGGCCAGTCTGTACTGAAAAGTCGAGATTTCTATTGATAAGTGGGAATCGTCGTTAAGTTTGACTCCGCACAATGTGTTATAAACGTGATATGACGTGTTATAAGTTCGTTCATCGTTTCTAATAGCGCAGGAACATTACTAACCTGCAAGCGCTTTATCTCGTCTTGCAACTGGTCCACCTGAGATTTAAGCTGTACATTTTCCTCTTGTGAACGATTAAATCTGGCCTCACATTCATCATTTCGCTGCCCCATCCTTTCAACTTCTGTTTCCAAAATTTGTGCTTGCTGTGATAGCTCGATGTGGTCTCTTGTCTTCTCCTCCAGTTTACGCCGTTGTTCTTGGAGTTCGTTTCGGAGCATGGAAGTTTCCTCTGCTGATTTCTGTCAGCGGAGATCAACAAGATAGTGGAACGACAATTGACGTTTAAGGTTTGCTGAATTCAAAGATAATCATAAATCAACTTCGAGAAATGGTGCTTTGCGACGTTCATATTGATTTGATGAATAAGCATTCCCAATATATAGGTAATATGCCCCTCAACATGTACAGCGTCATCGCTGTATGCACCTTCTCAACAGTAAAGATTATGCTTTAAGCAATGAGAGATCCATGAGGAAAACTGAAAAGCAACCTGACAAACTTCGTGGCTCGAAGATTCTGCAATAGGTTTCATAATTTACGACAATCCTGGGCACCTCCGTTTTTACAGTTTGTGACAAAGGTATTTTTTTCTAAAAAAAAGGATCAGCGGAATACAACTATGGATACTCTTACTCTGAGAGAAGAGTGGTCAGTTCCCAAAGGAATTGGAAACATGATAACGCTTGTTTCTGTTAGTTTAGAGGCAAATGTTTATAAATCATTTTACATTAGTGTGCTACCTTGATTATTATGAAAAGTCCTGCATTTGTAGCTACCGGAACAGTAGGACCCCTCTGAAATCGGAGGCCAGCATTTTGACAATTATCAGGTTCCATGCGGCAGTAGAATACCAATAAAGACAAAGTGTTCAGATATTCGAGTGTAGTCACCTCATCTCACGAACTTTTTAACTTGTGACAAAGGTAAACATTCTTTTGATGAGGACAGAACATACTCTCCTAAGTAATCTTGTGAGGGATTTTTACCGAAATACAGTAAACAGATCTCAACCAAAATGTCTGAAACAGAAACTGGGCAACTAATTAGTGGTTTCTTCGTGTACTTTGTTATCAGTATCGTATTACATTTTTTTACGATTTTAATGTGAAAAGACGAGGTGATAAGTAGTCTGTTCATTGGAGCGCATTTTCTCGCAATCTTGTTCGCAGTGAAAAAGTTATTCAAGTTGTTTTGCTCAATGCATAGAATTTGAATGATCTATTCCTGTCCAAGAAAACGGCTTTGGGTGAAGTAGCACCGACAACCACTCAAATTTGTGCAGCAGATATCAAGCGCTACATTTCTGGGACGTACTGAAAGGCGGGTTCGTTTATGGGCGTCCCGCAAACCAAACCTGAACATGTTCGGCCGTTCAGTCATGATAAGTCAGATGCGTACAGGGTGCGCTGGTATGGTTGTGGTAACACACTCGTTTCGATTGTCAGGCGTCCGGACTAAAAGCCCTGACAAAGCTGGGGATACGCACTGCTGCTCAGCCTTTCGAAGGTCGAAACTCGAGTTTCCGTGGTGTATTTACTCACCAGAATAAATGCGCCAGGATACGAAGAGGACCGTTCAAACGAGAGTGGTGTGAACGTAAATTTTCTGTTTGTTTTTGGAAGCAATCATCGGCTTCATTCTTTCCTAAGTGGTTTATCGTGATTAGTCTACCATTTTCGTCCTCTATATAACAGGAATTCAGAATTGTTTTACGTATACCAGTCGCTGAGGTGCATCAGCACACCAAGTGTGCCTGAAAAACATGCCAATAAATAGGAGGTTGACACTTTAACCGGCTTAGCTTTCACCTAACTCAAATGGAGTTGGAACAACGGGACCCCGTGCATCATCTCAAAAACAAAACTAATGTACGAAGCAACTTCTATTTCCCGTATATTTCTTGTAGGTCAGCAGAGTAGTTGTATGTAAAATTTGTCTGGAACAAGAAATTCACATGTTCCAACACGTGATAATATGTAAAAAATACGGCGTATATCGCACACCGGTCTCACCTTATATAATGTCTGCCGTTCTTCCAGACTGTTTTCGAGCTGCCTTTGTCGAGCGTATTGTTCCTCCAAGCGTTGGCGCAAATCAGTTGCACGACGAACGACTTCGTCTTTCTCAGCCACGATCTGGGTCATACTACGCTCGAGCTGATCAAGCTGGCTGGTCAGTCGGTCATGATCGGCATCGGCACTATCACATATTTTCTGAAATCAAAAGATTGCGTTAGGTGGAGAGCGATCCACCGGTCAGCTGCGCTCTCACGTTTGGGATGGTGCATACTGTGCAGGATGTCCCAGACTTTGCGATTATCGTGCCGACAAGCATTGTGTGCACAACATGTATTAAACACTTGGAATAAGGTAGGCTTAGTGCATGGTGAAGAACCGGGAGAACAGATTGTTTTTACGAAAAAAGCACCTACTTATTACGCACCAAAGTTCCAGCTACAAGTAAAAACACATGTCTTTTTGACTCACTTTGTACTTTGATATCAGTCCTTCTCTTTCAGTAGTCACACGTGTTAGGTCAGCCAATGCACGATCTCGTTCTGCTTCAGCACGTCGCAGAGCTGACTGGCTGGTCTGACTGGCACGATCGCCACTCTCCTGAAGCGCGTAAAGATCTTGATGGAGACGGTGGATTTCACATCGAGCCTGGAATCAGGAGGAAATCAAACTTGAATAAGACTTCCTAAATGAATTCTGAATGAATTCTAAATGAATTCTGAATAAGCTGATGTACTTCACCTTTGACACCGTCCAGTTTAAGGAAGAATGTTGTCAAACGAGAGTGCTATTCTAACGAGTTCAACAAGTAGAAAATCCATTCCAGAACGCATCACCAAACTTCAGATGCACTAAACGAGGATAGAATAGAGAAGAGAAACTAGTTTCCAGTGGTCTACAATACTAAACCGAATTGTTTTACGGAACCTGGGTAAAAAAAATTTGACTTTTTGTTGGAAAAAACGAGTGGACTCTCCTTTCTCCAATCAGTTTCTGAATTCCTAGACAAGGAAGAACCGCTCTGAAAGTTTGGCGTCTTCTTACAATGGTGGTTTATACAAGGTTTGACCTCAGAACCGTGTGTTGCAATTGTTACAATAACGATAGCGAACCCTTGGCTTGAGCTGCCCATTTTGAGCTAGATATTGAAGAAGGCCTTACGTCAAAACACTTCAATGAATCAAAGCATTGTTAGTTTCTTCACATAACTGGGCTGACGTAGCTTCACAGTAGTAAACGAAAACTTAAAAGTCAACTTGTGATGGAATTATGTTGACTCAAATGAAATTTGGGGAAGCAGCCTCCTGTAAGGAGTGGCCAGTACCAGTTTTAACTGAGTGAGCTGAGATGGGCATATTCAGTAAAAAGTAACCAGCAATAGCTCTAACAGATGATGGTCCATAGAATGTTTGTTTGCTATTTTTTTGTGTCCGTCACGAAGAGACTGGACCTTACCGTGGTGTGATGGTTTGCGCACCTCAGCGACCCACTGAGCTATACTGGGGTGTCCCGCGACATTCACAGAATCTCTCATACCAGGTTGGTCAATGGTTAGAGGTCTGACAAACACAGTCTCCTGGTCCTCCAGGTTGGGCGTTGGAACATCTGGCGACTTGTTCCGTAGAAATGGTGATGCATTTGCATTTCCGCCAAACACCGCTGCGGTTAGGTTGAGGAGCCAATCGGCTTTGGTTGAGGCCTAGATGTGTCCCCTGTCTGGTATCTCACACATACAACCAAATCCATGCACACATACACAAAAACTCATGCCACATCGGCCGTCGCGTGGTGCCATCAGCCGGGTCGCCTTACTTGCTGCATACAGCAGTGCGGGTATTCGAAAACAGGATACTGCTGACGCCTCCTTTCTTTTCACATACTTTTCTTCCCTCTCCCCACCCCATTACTAACTTTCTCCTTGTAGGCTCAGCACTTAGGACTGATGACTTCGTTCGTGATGCGTCGGTTTTGCGCAACATCCGCTCGTCACATGGCGCCGACATCCTCAGGTATCTGCAAATCACTCTAAGCCTCGACACCCAGTCTATTTGGCCGCCTTTAATGTCCGCACTTTGAAGCAAGCAGGACAACAAGCTGCTCTTGCTCTCACGCTTGACTCGCTTGACATTGATGTGTGCGTGTCTCAAAAACGAGAATTCAAGATGCAAGCACAGTGATTGAGCTAACCGCCCCATCGGTCTCCACTCGCTTTCGGCTGCGCACCTCTGGTGATCCAGAGGCTGCTGCGGTGGATGTGCAGGGTTGGTATCGTCCTAAGTCACCGGGCGGAAGTATCCTTACTTGACTGGATACCTGTTGATAGTCGCCTCTGTGCAGTTCGTCTGGCAACGTCTGTGAAGGAGTCTCACAAGTGAGAAGCTGATCGCTGTCTGTTTATCGCGTCCGCTTACGCCCCAACTGACTGTAGCTCCGACACCGTCAAAGACAGGTTTTACGACGCCCTGAATGTCCTGTTGCGGTGAGCTAAAAGCTCAGATATCGTGGTGGTTGCCGGAGATTTGAATGCACAAGTGGGCAGGCTTAGCGTATCTGAGACTCAGTTAGGAGGTCGACATGGATTGGACTCGGTACGTACGGACAATGGGGAACGATTGCTTCAGCTGTGTCTGATCACAGGCTGTTTTTATGCAGTACTAACTTCCGAAATAGCCGAAGTCGTCTGGCCACATGGTGTCCTCCAACGGCATGCGCGGCCACAAACTCAAATTGATCACATTGCCATCAGTTACCGATGGCGCGGATCAATAACTGACTGCCGGTCGTTTTGGAACACATTTGTGGATTCCGACCACGCGCTCGTCCGGAGTCGCTTCTCCCTACATTTCCAGGACCGCGTAAGGTGCGGACAAATCGCTTGGCAACTGAGAGACTGGCAGATCCGGATGTTAGACGAACTTACCAGAATCGTCTTCTAGGGTCTCTTCCAAATGCTCCACCATCAGATGTGAACGCATACTGGGACGAGATTGCCACCTCTTTGCATAGTGCTGGGAATTTTCCTGTGGCACGGCACCACCAGGCGCACTCAAGCACTGGATATCAGACCGAACGGTGGCACTGCTTAAGTCTCGGAGAAATATCCCAGCCGGTCCCGAACATAACCAGTATGAGGAATTATCAGACGTCAAGTGAAATTGAGCGTGCGAGCCGACCGCGAAGTATGGTGAACACAGAAAGCCAAAGAAATGGAAGAGGCCCAGAAAGCCGGTAATGCCCGAAGATTATTTCAGTTGATCCGTGCGACCGGTCCCCGGAAACCACCTGTGAGCGAAACTATCAAGGATCGGAATGGAGTGACCATCTCGAATAAAGAAGAACGTCTCGACCGATGGGCCGAATATTTCGAACAACAATTGTCATGGCCACCAGCTGGCACTCATCTGGAACCCACAGATGACGTAGAACCCTGGACGGTGAACGTGGAACCACCTACGGCCTCGGAGGTTTATGACTGCATATGTTCTCTCAAGCGCCACCGAGCCTCTGGTCCGGATGACCTCCCACCCGCATTGTTCAAAGATGGGGTGAAGTCCTCAGTCAATGCCTGTCTGATCTGTTTGCTTGCATCTGGGAAAGGAGTCTGTCCAGACAACTGGGGAGAGTCGATGATAGTGCCCATTTTCAAAAAGGGGCTCGTAGTGAGTGTGGTAACCACAGGGGTCAGCTTGACCCCGGTCGTAACGAGACTGTTGGCGTCACTTGTGCTTCGTCGCCTTACGGTGGCTCGTGAGACACTGACTCGAGAGCAGCGGGATTCCGGCCTGGTAGGGGTTGCGTTGACCAAATCTTCACACTTCGTCAGGTGCTAGAACAACGCCATACGTATAAGCGACCCACAATTCTAGTATTCTTGGATTTCCAAGGCGCATTTGACTCGGTTGACCGGTCTGTTCTGCTTGACAGCTTACCGGAAGTTTGTGATCATATACCCTTTGTATTCAGACTTCGGACGTGTAAGAGTATATGGAAAGCTCTCAAAAGCTTCCGTACACAAAGTGGTGTCCGTCATGGATGCCCATTCTCTCCATTCCTTTTCAAATTCGTGATCGATTAGATAATGAGACGAACGCTGGAAGGTCTTCAAAACCCTGGTGTTCAAATAGCCTGTCAAGAAAACCTTGTCGATCTGGAATATGCAGATGACATCGTTCTCATCTTCGAAGAGGAGGAGAAGGCGCAGGTGTTTTTGGATGAACTGACCAAAGTCATCCGTCCTTTGGTATGCACTTTGCACCCAAAAAGTGTAAGGTCATGCTCCTGGACATGCAGTCACTGAACACGCCACTTACAATCCAGGGAGAGGCACTGGAAGTTGTGGAGCGTTTTACGCATCTTGAAGTTGTATTAGTTCTGATTGTAGTGTGACAGATGAGGTCAATGCACGAATCTCCAAGGCTCGGGTCGCGTTTGCTAATTTGAGACACCTATGGCGTCAGAATGGTGTGTATCCCTGAATCTCAAGTGACGTGTGCATCAAGCTACAGTGCGGGCTGTTTTGTTGTATGGCTGTGAGACTTGGCCTGTTCGAGCAGCGGAACTGAGACTTCTTCAGGTGTTCGACAATCGTTGTCTCAGAACCATAGCTCGTGTGGGTTGGTGTCGGCGAATCCGTAACGAGGCTATTAGAAAGCGAGTTTTCGGTTGTGCAACGGTACTTCCATTGAAGAATGTGTCCAGCACCAGAAGCTGCGTTGGTTGGGCATGTGTTGCGTATGCCTAATCATCGTTTGCCGAAGAGTGCTGTTTTCCATGCCCAATTCAGAGTGGCGGAAGCAGAGAGGTGGCCAACCATGAAATAGTAGAAGGGAATGAAGAATGTTACGAAAAGTATGGGTGCTGTTGATGCTACTCGCCTGTCAGGATGGAGACCGCGTGATCCCCACTGCACCTGGTTGGAGACCCTGCGATATATGGCTACCAACCGATGTCGGTGGCGTTCTTGTTGTCAGTTTCTATCCAGATTGCCTGAGTGAATGTTTAGGGGTGTAGGCACCTCGGATTGATTGTAGTAAGCTAGCACCAAGTCCCTTCGCCATCCAACTTTATTCTTTTCTTTACAATAAGGCTTTCAAATAAATCATAGTTGTACGGCAATGAAGCATCCGTGTTGAACACTGATGTCATGCTGTCGATGATGATGATGATGATGATTTTCTTGTGTGCTTCTAGTTTGTCGCAGAGATTCATCGTTTCATTGGCATCAGAGTACCTACTGCTTAGTGATTTTGTCAGTTCACTGTATTACTGATCGGAGCAGTGTAGCGCAACCCCGCTTCCTGGCACAAAAATCGCTAACACAGGAGGTGTGTTGAGCCAGCGGACTACCATCCTAGTGTTGGATGATACCGGATACCGGGTAAGAATGAAAAGTTGATTCAACGTTAGCTAACCTAGAAATCGTTCGATTCGAAGCACCGAAACTTCGATGATCGGGGCTGCTATTACAACGACGTTCGGTTAATCGTTGTTCCGAATACCAACAATATGTAAATGTCGCGAGAGTATTTTCTCTTTACCGGTTGCAAAGGAAAACTACAAAAGGTGTGCAACAAACTTGCGACTACGAGAAACCAAGAATAGACTCTACAAAATACGCAGTGCCACAAATAAAAAATCAATATTTTTCTACTTCGAGGGTGTGATGAACACCTGTTCAGCCTTCAAACCGGCAAAATAAGGCAACAGTATTTCACTAAACACAATTCAAAAAATTGACCGGTTATGCAAATTAAAACAAACATACTTCGTTGTATAACTTGTTGACATGATCACGTTCTGAGGTCAGATTATGCACGTTCTTTTGAATCTGAAAACAGCAGTTTGATAAAAGTAAACTAGCAGTTAATCGACGAGAAATCGTTGTCTTTCCTCAAAGCCGACTCACTACTTTGGTTATAGAAAAGAAGATTTTTTCAAGCCAAACCACACACCTCAGTACGTCATCCACAGAACTCAAACTTCTTTTGGGATTCTAAAGATTTGTGACAATTTGCTTGCTAACAAGGCATTGCCTTCAGCAGCATGCGGCTGCTGTTGCACACGGAAAACGTTTCATATCGCCATTAATTACAATACAAAACAATTAACTATTGAAATCTACCACGAAAACCTTTCTTAGAGGATAACAACATCTTTGCATAATATTGCCGATATACTGTCCTTAATGAAGGAATCGAACGGTAGTTATGAGTTATGAATCAGTTGAGATAAGAGGATACTGGTCTTTTTGACAAATCTACATTTTAATTTTTTTGGCCGTACTCACCTCCTGTACACGTTTCTCTAATGTGCTCAAAAGATTTTGCATTTCATCTCGTTCGTGTCGAAGCCTGGTGAGTTCTTGCATGTCGGTTCGGTTCTAAAATGAAAGATTTACGCTTCGTGAAGTTTGGAAAGCTT
Organism: Clonorchis sinensis; assembly: GCA_003604175.2. Lineage (NCBI taxonomy): Eukaryota > Metazoa > Platyhelminthes > Trematoda > Opisthorchiida > Opisthorchiidae > Clonorchis > Clonorchis sinensis. Next base: position 156,041,374 of record CM030369.1, on the reverse strand, counting down.
CCTACTCATTGTAACGTAAAGAAACTCTGGTTGTACTTCAGTAGCTGGTTCATCAATTGACTAACGTTTTTACGATCTCTCGGTGACACTCAGCAGAACCATCATTAAAGTTTATGCATGGATCTTCTAAAACTCCACACGCATGAGGTCAGTTTGTATAAATATTGGGTTAACTGATAAGTAACGTGAAAGAAATGGTCCTCAGGGATGTTTCGATTAACCGGAAGTTCAAATAGGATAGTTCAGGTTTTGTGTGGTTTGTCGACTCACTGCATCTTGGATATTGATAAAGGTGAAAATGTTGGTGACGTTAAGGAGGATGCCACAATGGATGTTCATGGTTTACTGTACGAAAACAACATGAACACAGGCCGCGAAGTTGAGAGTTTGCAGGTTTCTCTTGGGAGCATACCAGCTAATTGTCAAAAATGTTTGGACGTACAAAGCGCAAATCGGTATATAATATGGCAATCCTCGGACACCAGATGCTGGTACATCCATATTCTTACATTACAAAGGTTGTTAAACGTACAGTATTGCGTGATGCCACATGTTGTTTCGACTGATAGTTTTTTCATCTGACTGAATCTTTGCCAAGCCTTCCCAGAGAATTTTTTATTGTGGCACCGAAGAATTATACTAATTTTCCCGTCTAACAATGTACACTATCATCACACCCTTAAACAATGATTTCATACAAGCAATTACCGACCGTGTGTTTACATCAAAGGTTTTTCACCAAGGCCTAGGTAATATCCCCTCTTACCATCATTTGAGAAATTCGGCTGCTTCGGTGTCACAGGCAACATTTCTCAATCCTTCTTATTTTGATGATAAGTGGACCTTGGCAACATAGCCGCCTTGCTTCCTGTTACCCGTGCCAACCACAAGACTTCTACCACGGCTCCTATCAACACCTCAACAGGAGACAAATGACAGTCACTGCATAAACTTCCGGCAAAATAGAACGGATGGGAGAGAGAAAGATATAGTGGAAACTAGAAATAGAAAAAAGGCTGCAGAGTCACATCCTCTTGGCAATGACAGTGGTACTAATGAGAAATCGAACAATACAAGTTTTGGGTTGAGGCTGACTGATGACGTAAAATGACACGAAAATTTTAGTTTCCGTTACAAACACAAGCCAGTACCAGACCGAGAGTCACGCTACAAACTTGCTCGCTACTGCACAATACTAAGGCAGGTGTCAAATATTCATGGATAAGAGTTATATTCAAACCTGGAAGAAATTGTATCGGCTAGTATTGTACCGTATGTGGAATATTGATAAAGTAATGCAGGCACACAAGTCGGTTCACAGGAGCACCCATTAAGTATGTGCAAGCAAAACATCGTCTTCTCATGTAAACAGCCTGTTGAGTCGTCTGTGTTGTAACAAGTTCGATTAAAATCGGACAGCTGAAAGGCTGTCCTGAGGAAGAAGTGTCACAGGCAGCTATTCCCAGATGCTCGTTTAGAGTGAAAAAGCCTGTTTTGTAATTATAGATTCGCCGGCATAGAATGAGCTGAACCAGAGTTGTAAATAAATAACTATTCGGCAGTTTGCTAGCTAAACGTTGAATTGTTTATTAGTTTGGAGAGGAACACAGTGTCGTTTGTAAACTGCTTCATAAATACTAGTATACCGCCTTCTCCTCGAGATAGTTTTGGGTACGCAAGCAAATTATAGATGGAGCTTTTCACGACATTTCAAAAGGAAGTGGATTCCGAGAAATCGAGAAGAATAGGTGATGTACGTAGCTTGTTTCTGCATATACATAAGCAAATTAATCACGACCCATGTGTTACTCTGGCAACATTCAGAGAGCTCACTTACACCACGACAGAGAATCAAGTGCATAAGCTATAATATAAAAAACAAATTGAGGGTTTTTTAGCTAATCTGAATGTTTCATTTGCGGATGAGTTGGAGTATCGGCTCTATTGTTTTACAAAACAAATAAATAAAAATAGTAATATTCAATGATCAACAATAACAACTAACAGTGAATAATAAACAAACAGTAAATAAGAAATAGGTAAAATACATAAAGTGGAACAGCAAATGATACTACGTGGAAAGGAGATTCAGAAAACTTGCCTACAACTCGCCACAGGTTTTCCCTGTTCAAGTTCATCAATCAAACCTAGTACTCAGAGTTCCTTAGTCTTTGCGCGTTAATTAGCACACGTTTCTCCATATGTCCTGTTTGTAACAAATTTGGTACGATTAGTACATTTTACGAACTTTAAAATAATTACTTTTTATAAGGTATTCGAAATGACTTGCTTCTAAAAGCGATTTATAAGTGCAAGGATTTCTGATTGATCGCGAGAGTCTTATAACTGTCAGGGGGCCTTGACCGAATGGTAGCTTTGATCCGTCTCAACTTGCCCTGGCGTCACTTGTTTGCAATATCCGATGCAGAGTATCACATGCATTAATCGGCGTATACGATTATACGTTCAGTACATGGGTGTTGAAGATGGAAATAAAAGTCGTTGTACGTGTGAGCAATATTAACGGATATTTCTGAACCCTCACCAGTACTGTATTTTGTCAAAACTCTTCCGCTTAGCCTCCCATACCTAGCTGACAGCATAAATTTATCCAATAACGACAGCATAATTGACTTTTTCTTCTTCGAGGACTTGCATTTTCTTGGATAGAGCTAGACTAGATTTCGTGTCTGCTTGTTTATCCGGCTTTCGAGTTAGGTCAGCTAAGGACAGAATCCAGTTGAATATTCTTGCCAGAAATAACAACCACTCATGACAATAGTTTGTTTTCCGACTGGCTGGAAAACGTCGTCCATGTAAAAATCACATTATTGGGCGTCATCGAGAGGATTCCTCGTTACCATGGTAAAACGGAACTGTCGTCGCAAAAGTTTATAAATGGTGGTGAGTCATTCACATAGCGTTCGCACTGGAATAGGACAGTGTTTTACCGCAGGCATACATTCAAAACCATTCAACTTCGTTTTTTCGAGAGTGCGATTATTTCCTAAGACAATTTGCTTTGTAACGAGAGACAGATGAACTGTCGTGCCGCGCCCTTGAATTTGGGGAATGGTTGAATTTTTCTCAGACTGAAAACTGAGACTATTCGCCTAACTGTGGCATAGCATACGAGTCAAGCTAGACATCGATACTGGACGTGAATCAAAGGTTCAGGCCATCAGTCACTGTCTAGTAGACTTTCCCAGTAATAAAATGATCCAAAACATAAGTAATAACATTGGTGTTTTGTTCCTACTACATAGTTTTCTTGAGATAGGCTTAGTTTGCTCCGATAAATTTTGGACCGTGTCTAAAACCTCACCTGTGTTCTGGTTAGAGATCGTGATCGTGTCAACGGAGAGGAAGTTTCCCGCAGTGAACGCCGACTGCTTTCCAATTCCTTTTGTAATCTGTCACGGTCAGCTTGGAGTTCCTGTATTTTTGTTTCCAGCTTGAAAGAAGAAAATTACGGAATTCATTCAACTGGTTAGTAATGATTTGATTTTAATCAGAAAACTGGGAGGTTGATTTGCTATATTTGACGTCCTTTTTGGCCTACGCGAAAGTAAGTTTTTACCCACTTAAGTTTGCCATATGCCGAAAAGCCGGGAAATTCTGCACGTTGGGTTAAACCCCACTGAAGATCATCAGAGGTGCGCACTTTAGAAACTTCCAAAGAGATCTGAGCCCGTAATACCCGTATACATTGTTGCAATCTTTAACGCGGCTGCACGAAGCTGATGGAATATATATATAAACCTTTTATTGTTGGTTGAAACTGGTTCCTCACTGCTGGTTAACTTATCCTTTATGCGTTTTTCTCGGTTATTGGGCCTTATCAGCCAGAGATTTTACCGACGTAGAACACATGACTTAATACCTCTTCACAATATACTATCCTATCTCAAATCGCCTCCTATACAGAGCATTTTCGTTGGCACTGTCAAGGCTATATTTTGAGACAACTGGAAGGAGTTGCTGTGTCTCCAAGGCATATGTCTTCCGGTCGCTTTCCACCTAGTTCAAACAGGCATGTTGTTTGGTCTATAAAGTTACAAAAATGAACGCAAGAATTTCATCATGATAAATTTCATCTCAGATCAAATGTCGAATGAAAGCATTTTCTCTGTTTCTAAACATCTGAAATGGCTATTTTAGTCGTCATCGGCTGGTATTTAGGATTACCTTCTTGCCATCTAAAAATGAAAAAATTAAATTTGACAATAATTGGATATTCTTGGATCCGGCCAAATCCACCTGACATTTAGAAAACACTGTCTCTTCACAAAAAGCCCTTTGAGGTTTCAAAGTGTTTTCCTTACGTGTGGGTTTCCATTTGGTCTGACGTAAATCCTTCAGCTATTCAAAACCCCTGCGTATCCGCAAGTGATACCAGGCCTATACGGTGAAGCAGTTAAATGTCGCCGTCCCTTTTCCGTTTTTCTTACTTGGATAAACTCTGATAAGAGTTGCTAAACCAAACGGTTCACCACGAGGACATATCAATCCATAATGACGGAAACAACCGTGGCGTTAAAAAACCAACACTCGTGGAGCAGTCTTGTCTCGTTTTATCCAATCACGCATCTTCCTTCTCCCTAATAAATATTGCAATTTCGTGAATTTTTACCTGACAGTTCATCGTACCTATCCAATACCTAATTAGTGACTAATTTCAACCAAGCAATATTCACGAAAGTGACGACACGATAGATGGGCTGAGCTTATAAAATATGCTCTTTAAAATAGCAGCCAAACAATGAAATTCAATCAGCACATTTTTACAGCCTTAATCCCCGTCCAGAGCAGATACAAATCCATTCATATGTACACGCGGCTTATGGCTAGAGAGCTGAACACCATCTTTTGAGTGAAATGATTGGCGAATCTACTTTTCTCTGGCTGAAGCGTAGGCCACACTGGGTTTGTTTACTTACATAACCAGTTTATCATCCTAAAAAGCACCCACCATCAGTCAAACAATAACGTCAGTTCATGTACCACCACAGCGACCATGCAGCCTACTGTGACCGCAAGTACCTACTACTGCAGATAAAAGGTGCTCTGGAGAGAAAGAACCTCCCAACAGTTTTAAAATAAAATACTTCAAAATCTCAGCCAATACAAATGCCTCATGCTACCAAGTATTCAAGAAGATCAACCGCAGAATGTTTCAGTAAACAAATACGCACACCGAAACTTCGTAACTCTTCCCTAATTTGGACTTCACGTACCATCAGTTAGCAATTTTCCAGTATTTGCTGTGAAGCGAGGGTAACATGGGATTGAAGAAGGCATAATGCTCCAGGAAGAAAAGATAGCTGTTTCACCAAAGAAGACCATGATTTCAGGTCGGAAACAAACAGCTTGCAATTAACAGCCGATCTTGCAAAATAAAACCAAATAAAGTGCGTCCTAGATGCTGAAACAGGTTTTTGAATCTCAGCATCTTCCGGATTATTATCACCCACTAAGAACCTTTCAGCAACACATCAGCGCAACAATTATTTCCATTTCTCGTTCCGAAAACCACTTTGATGGATCCAGCAATACACTTGAGTTATTCTCTTTTGAGATAAGTAAAAACTGCAGGACAATGAAGCCAATGGAATAATGTCCCAACTACAGTCTTAAAAGTGACGTTATATGGAACAGATTTTAAATAGTGAAGAATGAAGTGAAACTTAGTCCATTTTACTGAATACCGATTCAGCATACTTAGAACATGAAATGTTATGGGATATAATCACAGTTAAATGTTTAGCACAACAAGAAATACCAACAGGTTCCTCCTTACCATGTGGAGACTGACAAACGGAACCGCGAATGACTGAAAGGAACATGTTAGCACTTTTGGGCAATACACCTGAGTTGTTCTCTTTCGAGATAAGTAAAAAGTGCAGAACAATGAAGCCAATGGAATAATGCTTCCAACTACAACCTTAAAAGTGACATCATATGGAACAGATTTTTAATCGTAAAGGATGAAGTGAAAATTAGTCCTTTTACTGAATGTCAATTCAGCGTGCTTAAAACATGAATTGTTATAGGATGTAGTCACAGTTAACTGTTTAGTACCACAAGAAGTACCAACAGGTTCCTCATTACCATGTAGAGACTGACAAACGGAACCGCGAATATGACTGAAAGGAACATGTTAGCACTTTTGTCTAGTCATTTTAATAGGCCAGGTTCAGCGGAGACCTGAAAGCCCGGAAGTCGATAGAAAATCCGTTTGCCTATTTGTGAGAATCCAAAGACAAGAGCACCGAGGTCGTCACAGACTTGGTTGTTTTGTCATCGCAACTCAGACTCTCAAAACTCGTTGTTGTGTACAGGGCCGATTTGCCCCGAGCACATCTCTCCCAATATACTTCACAGTGTCTCACTATGAGAACCACCTAACTACGGTGGATAAAAGTTTTCAGTCGTTAAGTCACAACTAAAATTACAGTATGGAGTTCAGTGGATTTTAATATTTTTCCACCCAGAACCATCGAAGATAATCCGATGGGCAACAGATATTTCCTCTACATCAGCTTAGCTACTCGTGCGCAGCGGGCTAATTTCTTCTAGAACCAGACGGTGCTGATTACGCAAAGAAAATAACTGTGCCGAAGAATGAATTATGTGGTCCGCTGTCACCGGTAAGTCGGTGGTGGCTTTTTCGTGCGCTAATGTGTACATTTTTCCTTAACCAAAGAGACTAAGGTGACCATCGTTGTCAAAGTAATGAACCATCAAATTTCTGGGATCAAGGGAGTGCTGATTAATGGAGACGTTTATCATAGAAGAGTATCTAATGAGATTAATTTTGCTCGCAATCGCCGGGGAGTGCCATTCAAAGAGACAGGTTATTTAAGCTTCATGAATCGTGCAAATTATAAATAATTACATGCACTCCACAGCAAGTACAAACCATCTCAGAAACTAAGACAGTCCCCTCCCTCCCCCCGGTGTGCAAATTACGACTAATTCGTCTGAGGTTAAAATCGAATGCAAACTCTTCTATTCATTCTAATTTACGCTAAAGTTATTCGGGTGAACGGTGCTTTCAGTGTGTCATACTTTTGTCAAGAAGTTGAGAACAGTCTGATCCATATAGTCGTGGAAGTTTCATGTGACTCTTGGACCGAAATAGACGCTGCATATCTCTGCAACATAGGTTAAATAAAAGAACATTGGCAAGCTCAGTCCACTTTCTGAAGTCTAAAGATGTAGGCCCGTGGATTTCGTTTGTCAAACTGAGCAAGTCTTTGATGTCTCCAATCTATAACCGGCAGAAAAACAATGATTGATTCTCGGAAATAACAACATTTCTCTGCTTAGTTTGCCCGGATCTGTCAATTGCCCTTCAATGAAAGCACATTTCAATTACACCTTTGCCTTGAGGGAATTATGCACTTTTCCTTGTAAGGTTACAGCAAGATATGTAAAGCAATAAACCACTTAAGAGCAGATACGAGAAACTTCATTAATAATAAAACGAAGTCTCATTTGGAGAGGAAGGAGAAATGTTTAGGTGAAACATTCCGTATTGCAAAATGGAATGTATCTCCCCTACTAAGATTTCGCCAAAATCAACAGCGAGTATTCTGTGGTAGCAATTATCCCTATTGGGACACATATATACATATATGTACAAATACATATGATTGAATGCCTGATTGTCAGAAATCATTAGCCAACTTCCATCACTCATCATTAGCACTGTTGTCTACACCTGGCTTAATGCATTTTTGTACGTGTAAAGAACGTATGTACTTATGCACAGATGCATATACGTGCATTTTTGTACGTGTAAAAAACGTATGTACTTATGCACAGATGCATATAGTTTGTACGAGCAATGTTTTTCTTGCACACAATCTGCACATATTGCTCTCTCGCCTGTATAATCCTTCGATCACTCATGGCACTTAGATTGACAGTTTTGATCTTGAAGACAGGACTGACCCGAATGGCTTAAGTAGCGGAAAAATCCTATGGCGGCTTCAAAATGAAACAACGAAGTTCGCCTCTGTAGCATAAAAATTGTACGAGAATGAATCCCCAGCAGACAAGAAGTCAAAAGTGACTGTATAAGTACGGTGGATAAAACGCTGAACACAAACTTAGCGCCATGTTAAAAGTACATTATAAAGTTAACTAGATAATCTCTACATACGGGTGCAATTTGGATCAGAATAGTTCTGTTTTAGGAACTCAATATAGGACTGTGAGATCTGCTTTCAGAAATGAAATCAGTGAACAGTATTGTGTAGGACTGAGATCTGCGTTCAGAAATGAAATCAGTGAACAGTATTGTCGGTGTTCACGTTCAGACACCAATCCACACCAGTCGCAACCCACACAATCATAGCCCATGTTTCATTAGGTGCAACTTATACTACACGGCGCCACTAAGCAGTCTTGGTCTGGAGATCGCCTAACAGATGATGGCCCTCCGGTATCTTCTTTCCTTGAGATTGTTCACAAGCGGTAGATCGCCAACCCAACTCATTTGTGACACTTGTCAGCAATACCATCTGAAAGAAGGTTTAAGAACCAATTCCAAATATCCAGTTTACCATGCTCACACATTCCGGCAACTACTGCATAGTTTTTGGATTCTCGTCTATCATAACAAGACCGGATATGAATTAACGAAACCCATCTGAAAACACATGCTCGTGGCAGTCTTGCAGCATACATAATGCTTTGTTTTTGCCATTTCTGACAATATTTGTGCAACTAAACTCACAATTCACTATGTGGAGTGTGTGTTTATACAGACAAATTCCATTGTTTATGGGAGAGCACTTTCGATGTTTTCTGCATTTATTGAACTATGTAAACAACAGTTATGCTGTTAAAAAACAGCATGAGTGGGAGGTTACAACCTTTCCTGCTACAGCCAAATCGCAGAATCATTTTGTCGAAAGCATTTTTCACAACCAGATTTTACCGAATTTTCTAACACTATGTACCAATTTAGTCAAGTAAAGCAGATTTTCATCCGAGATTTAGCTGCACTTTGTCCTAAAACACATACATTGCGGTTTCACGAGTTTAAGAATTATCGGTGCCTAAGTGGAATTCGGTTCCCTTGTGGAGGATAGCTTGGTTATAATTCTCCAATTAATAAAAATAATTTTTTTGCCTGTTCACCCAAACTTGTTACTCACCTTGTTGATTGATGTTTCTCTGACTTTACTGAGTGTTTTGCCGGGAGGAGGTTTGGATTTGACCTTCCCGCGTGTGGGAGTATTTTGGGGTGGGTTTTGGATCATTCGCTGTAAAACCTCAACTTGACTGCGCCAATAGTCGCGATCCGCTTCAAGTTCGTTTACGTACTCACCGACGTGATTCGCACTCTGGCTTTTGGTCAAACAACCGTGCCGTTTTAGTCGCTCCAACTCCGATACGAGGGCTTTTTCTGGGGATGAATCGTTACGGTAATGAACAAACGTGAGCCAATTGGAATTTATTCCATAGTGTCATTTGCATCCCTCTAGAAAAGGTGGTGGTAGGCTATAAACCCAAATCCAGTGCGCAGAGCTCAATTTCACTTAGTGCGGTAATGCACATATGTCCTCGACCATAAGTAAACACATGAAGATGGGCAGATAGTTTTGCGGGGATTCAAACAGCAATAAATTGCTTTTGTGATTGACTTAATGTACATTTGTTGTCGTCTTTTTGCACCAGAGAATGGATACATTTAAATTACTGTCATTTATATCTAGCTAGGTCCAGCCAGGTTCGTTATCCATTTCCGTTGAGCCGTCAATATTGTCTTCATTGATACCCTTATCAATGATACGGATTTTTAACGGATGCCTGGCTAATTCCGCTGCTTAGATGCGCATATAGACCTGAAAATCTGCCAATCAATTGTATAGCCCAGACAACTGGACTTCTTGAAACACCCGGACTTACAGTCCTGCGTGGAGGACATACTACCTTGGTCTAACCAGATGGGTAATCAACCCGTGGAAAATCGATGGACAGCAATGCGACGTTCACATAGGCTTTAGTAAGCAATTCAACATGAATACAGTCCGGAAACCGAAGTTGTATGGAGTGACGGTCCAGGTGACTAGAGTACTTGGTACATTTTAGCTCAGCTAGGAAAGGTGTCAGTCAGGTGTTAGTGTATCAGTGTTTAGTTGGTGCTGCTTTCTGGTCGAATATGGAAAATGCTATTACGTTTGGTAGCGCTAATAGCTTTATTTTAATTGTCAGCATATCGGCTCCGGTACTTGTTACTATACTGAAAACTATATTTCGGTGGCATAACGATACGTTGCGTTGGGATGGTCTACGGGAACTGAATCTGGATTTGGTTTAGTGCGTGTTACGTCAGCAAATTAGACGGACCTAGTGCCCGGTCTGACAAGGTGGTAGCAGACATTTGATGAGTCAGCCACCCAATAACCACCACCCACCACAATAACAATAGAGCAATTTTACTAACAGAACGAATGTTCCATCTACGTCCATAGTCACATGTGTGGTTGCCAACATATGTAGGTATATTTAGCGTATAGCATACAATGAAACAAAACCACCTAGTTGTAATGACCCTTCAATCTTTGAAAGTCGATATGTTCTAATGAAGAGTGCGTTGAGTTTAATAGACGAAACTCAGTCGCTGAACTGCTTACCAAAGATAAAAAAAACCAGTTCACTTAATCACTCATAGGAAGAATACTACGCTCAAGTATGGACGGACATTTTTTAAGTAAATTGACCAGGAGAATCCAGTATTATTACACCCGTCGTAAAATTATGGGACCACCTATAGTTTTCACTGCAGCTTCAAGGCCGCTATCTGCAATTGAAAGACTTTTTATCGGTAGTTGGTGCGTCTAATCAGAGATAGTAATTAGAAGTTACAGAAGTACTACCTTGATAAGCAGGTGCAAGAAATCCCAAGAGTCATCGTCACAGTCATAACTGACAGCATGACATCAGTGTACAACAGTGACGCTTTGCTGCCACACAGCCATGGTTAACTTAAAAGCAGTATTGTGAAGAAATGGATAAAAATGGGCGGGAAGAGACTCAGTGCTAGCTCATTACAATTAATCCAAGGTGCCCACACCTCCAGACAATCATTCAGGCAACCTGGATAGAAACTGACAAGAACGTCAATGACATTGATTAGCAGTCATGTCTTACAGCGTCTCAAATCAGGGGCAATGTGGATCACACGGTTCCTATCCTGGAAGATAAGTAGCGCCGAAACCACACGATGTTTTGTAATCTCTTTCATACCATTCTGCAAGGTCAAGTTAAAATCCTACGCTATTTCTGTTTCAGAAGGGCTTGGTAAACAATCGGTAGTTTTTTATTTGGACAACGTTTCGTTTTTGACACAAAAGCTTCATCAAGCCAAGTGAACAGATCACCAGATTAGTCAGGTTTTAAGGCAGACGGAGAACCAATCAGTAAGACCTCTCCATATTATTAGTTTTGAGTGTCAAGTAACGGCTCTTGTCGGTTAGTGTGGTTGTCACAATCTTGCGTTGATGGATTGGGGGGAGTTTCAAATTAATTCTGATCGGGTTTGGTTCCTGTATCTTCCACTTCAATGTGCTTCAATCGATGATTCACCGCGGTTGCTGCTGATAAATGTCGTTGAACTTTGTGGGCTTGTGAGTGCTGCGACCATTTAGTTGGGGGGATGGTGGTGGGGTGAGGTCAAATGGAATTCAGATGATAATTACTTCCTCTGATGACCGCACACCAACACGTGTTAGCTCAACTGATCCCGAACCGTTGTCCACAGGCTTGCCAATTCCACACCTATCCTATTTTGTGTCCCGTGTCCAGAGCAGGTTCTGCAATAGCCGAGTCCTTTAGTAACGCTTGATATTCATTTGCGTTTCTCGGTGACCTGTTTATTTTCCTCTTATGCTTTCCGATTCTGGTGTGAAGTTTCCTGGCCGTCTGTCCTATGTAGACCTTAATGCAATCGTTACACTTAACTTTATAAACACAGTCCCTGGTTCTGTTTTCCGGGAGACGATCCTTTACTCGCACCGATGCAGAGCGCAGAGTGTTTCCCCTCTGGAAACATTCTCTTATGTTCGCCGTGTTTAGACTCCTTCGAATGATCTCCGATGTCCCTGGTATATATGGAATAACAGCTGTCCCAAACCATTCTCTTTTCGGTTTCGCCACCAGCACCCCTCGTATCTGACGCCTAATCAAACTAGTGGGCCCTTACATGCTTGAACATTGATGAGGCAATACTAGCAAATACAGACTTCGGGTGGGCAGACGAGTAGTTCAAAACTGCCCCAGTATCAGTTGGCTTCTCATATATTGTGGTATTGCAGTGTCATGCAGTTCAAAAAATGCCAGTGTACCCGAGATTGAGAACGGTGGAGAAAGTTTCGGGATCAGTTGAGCTAACACGTGTTGGTGTGCGGTCATCAGAGGAAGTAATTATCATCTGAATTCCATTTGACCTCACCCCACCACCATCCCCCCCAACTAAATGGTCGCAGCACTCACAAGCCCACAAAGTTCAACGACATTTATCAGCAGCAACCGCGGTGAATCATCGATTGAAGCACATTGAAGTGGAAGATACAGGAACCAAACCCGATCAGAATTAATTTGAAACTCCCCCCAATCCATCAACGCAAGATTGTGACAACCACACTAACCGACAAGAGCCGTTACTTGACACTCAAAACTAATAATATGGAGAGGTCTTACTGATTGGTTCTCCGTCTGCCTTAAAACCTGACTAATCTGGTGATCTGTTCACTTGGCTTGATGAAGCTTTTGTGTCAAAAACGAAACGTTGTCCAAATAAAGAACTACCGATAGTTTACTAAGCTCTTCTGAAACGATGACTTCTCAGTCGGTTCTAAACGTTTTCCAATGCACTGAAAATCCTATGACCTCTTAGTGGTTCCATTCCCTCGAGAGGACGTTCGATCGGGCTTTCGGTCATCTCACCCCAGAGCATCAGTCAGCCATTCTGTTATGTTCCACTGATTATGTGGGTAGCATTTTGATGGTTCCATTTTGTGTTCCAGGACTTTCATAAGCTCAGTTTGGACGCTTGCAGCGTCTAGTAGACTGTAGGCTGAGCTAATTAAATGACATCACAGCTTTTCCAGTAATAAGGGTTGTCTTTCGTCTTACCATGTGAAAATTTTGAACTGGCGATATCTCACTCTCTATCTCCATCTGAATGAGAACTCTAACAAACTTTCCTGACCAGTACGTAAGTGTACAATTATGTATGGCCGCAAACGTAACGTAGTGACTGCCACGGGACGCGAATGGTGAGACTTTATTCAAAATGTTATCTAATGAAATTACAGCGATTTACGAGTGATTTACAGGTATTTACAGTAATTTGCGGTAAGAAATGATTAAAACGTTTATCAGAGTGACTTCAGACTAGATGGCTTTGTACAGAGTCGCAAAATTTTTTACTGTTCGTCGATTATACACCGGTTCTTATAATTACTAACTTCACTCATTCAATCCCATCCCCTCATGGTAGAGTGTATGGTGTACAACACGAAGGGTTTTGCTAATTTTGTCGCGCGTTGTATCAGAATATTCGTCCACTTATCCCGTTAATATCTTCTAACTTAGCGTAATTACATCAGATTTTTGAATTTTTTTCCGAAACACATCAGGAGGGATGCACCGCTAAAGGCGGGACAAAACTGATCACTTAGTGATTATAATTTTTTGCAAGAATACAACTTTTAGAAGATATGTAAATAATTTGATTGGTGTCAGAATTTTTTTTTAAATTGAGACTGATTGCCAGCCATCCAAGCCAGACCATTCTGACAGGAGTATCATCATAGGTGAACACACTAGGATGTATTTGATGGCCGTAGTCACTCAGCTGGTAGTTTGAACAGTTAACCGTTCGACCACGAACGGCTGGTCAACAAACTGATTAAGTCACACTAAGATAGGATATAACACCAACCTTACTTTTGGTCGGGAATCTGGTGACGACTTTTCAAATGGAAGTTTAAGCAGTCTTGTGAAATCATTCTTAATCTAATCGCATCATAATTACTCTCAGTTCAAAATTCGTAATTGTAAATTAGGATACATTAGTGAAATCGGTGCAGAACAATAACGCTTTTTTCCAAAAATAATTCTTCTGATTCAATGAATAGACTCACCGTTTGCGGTTAGTTTCTCGATCCTCTGAGAAAGTCTCTTCTTGTCATCTTCCAACCGGCTGATTACGCTCTTCATTTCTTCACCTCTGAAATCTTGCAAATAGTGTTTCTGTGGAGGGTCCGACAAGGAGTGTTGCAGACGGTTTTTCTCCTATGAAGAGAGGGAGAATTATGGAGAATCACAAGTATGCCAGGTCTGATTAACAGTGCAAGTCTCCTTGGTAAAAGCAAACATTGAGATACCGAAATGACCAAAATATAAGAAAGCAGGAATATAACAGTGATCCGTACCAGATACACCGTATTCATGAGGGATTATAGATAGCAGTAGATTGATCTTAAGTTGTTACACAACCATGGAGAAAGCGTTTGTAAACGTAAATGGAGAAGGATGCGGGCGAGTGTTTATCGCCAAAAGCCCGACGTCACTAGAAAGAGCTACCAAGAGAGTTGCGGCTATTCTTACCTTTGAACAGCACTGAAGTGACAAAATCTGATGGACGTTTTGGAGTTAAAGGCTGCAGTTGTGTTTACCCTTCGAGAGCCTCGCCCAGTAACTTCGCTCACAGCGACAGACAAGACATGTTTACGTGCGACAACTTATGAAGTTCGTGGTCATGTGTAAACAGACTTACGTTGACCACAGCCAGGAAGCCTCAAAGATCCTGCCGTGCTCACCTTGGCATTTGCCGCTGTCCTTTCACTTTGCCGTCCACTGTCGTTTGCACTGTCCAAAATCCAGCGTTCCTTGGTCATTTAAACTCATACTCCTCAACATGCGTATGCGTTTGTCCATTTTATTGGCACAGATAGTTCAGCTCTGCTACTTTACTCTCAAAAGCCTAGATATCCTGGCAGCATTCATGGACGGAGACGTAGGATGACAGGTTATTTTCTAATCCCCGATTCTATTCTGTATGGAGAAAACTACCTGGAAAACTACCTATGATAGGAAGAATCTAACACGGGGGTAAGAGGCGATGAGCATTGGCGAATCCTCATGTGCAGATTTTCAAACTGCACCTTCATGGCAACATTCGTTGAGACAAAAGTACACATGTAAGATTACTGCTGTGAAACTTTTACAAAATATAAAACGCAGCCTTTGTGGTTGCCTTCCTCAAGAGAGGGAGAGTATTATTATGCCAATATCCTAGCCTTTGATATATATCTGTTATTTTGCCATGACAAAAGGACAACTGAGATAAATCAGCTGCATATATATATCTGTTATTTTGCCACGACAAAAGGACAACTGAGATAAATCAGCTGCCCTCGACAGGTTTTCCATAAAATGACGCACCATGACGTTCACTTTATTTTATTAATTCATAGTGCACGGAGTGCATGCACCGGAATTCATAAAAGTGCAAGAACAAGCATCCAGTATGAACTGCTTGCATATTGTTACAGCTTGGTGAAAACGGTTGACTCAAACGCTTGCTGAGGTCGAAATCAGTGGCTGGAGTGGAGAAGTATTTCATGATAATTACTTTGGGTTCCAGTTACTGCCGATAAGATAAAAATTTTTGGAATTTCCACCCAGTATTACGGTGATCCCTCTAAGAAACGCGGAAAATGCGTCATCTAAGTAGTTCCCGAACATCATTGTTCTGAGCACGGCAGTAACATTAGTCTCCAGATGTCATATCTGTTCTAAATCACATAAAGTGTCTCGGAAGTGGGGGCTTCAAGTCAACAAGAGGAAATCATCCTTGTAGCGGCCGGATGTAATGTGGTGTAATGTAATACTTAAAAAGTGAGTGTTGTTACCGGACAAAAACAGAGTTGGTCACGTTGGCTGTAAACTGGAGTGTGAAAAATTTGGGAGCTAGAGAGTTGCACTGAAGAAGCCAAAAGACAATTCATATTAGTTGACAATAGTTAACTCACAAGAAATACCTCTCAGACAAGGGAGCTTCCTTTCGTATTAGCTGACAACTGTGCGATAAACTCCTATTGGAAACTAGTATTAATTCACTTTCCCAGAATGGTCTGTTCCGACTGAGATGAATATTCCGGATATGGGTGACTGCAGTACCCTATTTCTAACATCGCATTAGACGAATGAACTTCCTGCCAGCAAGGAACATTTTTAAGAAGCTGCGAGAGAACACTGACAGTAAACTAATATTTTGTAATATTATCAGAAGAAAAACACTGTCGGAACTTGAAGCCGAACTTTGAAGTTTTCCGTTTTGCACTACTATTTTCGACGATTGTTTCTTCCACTGCTTACTGTCAAATATTTCAACTTTTTCAAAAAATTCTTTGAGTAATACATGAAGATGCACCCTAGGTGAAAAATGACTAGTTGATCCGGACTTTGTCTGCTGGAGGACAAACAACATGGTCCGCCCTTGACAAAAGAAATCGTAAAATGTATTCTAGTTGTTCCAGAGTGTTTTGGACGGGTAGTTATATGATGTAAAGCATCTTTCCTTTTTCCTGGAGTGGGGGCGAGATACCTCAGCGGTTAGAGCGCGAGCGTACTGACCGGAAGGTCCGTGGTTCGAACCCTGCCTCTGCCTCTCGACTTCCCCTGTCTAGGCTTGGGCAACCTGGCAGTATCCCAGCCCTCGTGCAACCTTCGGGTGGCATGGCAGCTAGGCACCGAAAGGGTGCTACAGCTGAACGATTCTTATTTTTCTGGAGTGGAGGAGAAAGCATTTCAGCAAGCCTCAATACGCGCACCTGAAATCTGCACTTATTTATTTTATCAACTTCTACCTTTCGGGCTATCACAACCGACAGACCTGAATGCTACCCAGTCTGGCCCGTAAAATAGCAGTATAAACTAATGCTCCAATATTATAATCAAAACCAAGACTTCTTAGTAATTTGGTCCACATCGACCGATGACGCATTCCAACATTTCGTTTTCTGTCTATGTCGTCTTTCGTGGTGTTTAAAATGCTACCACAGTAATCTCTTGATCGAATAAAATGAACTCAATTCCCCCTAACGATGCCAAAGGATTGCCGAATGGAAACATCACCCACTTAGTGTAAGAGTCCAGCAGTGAATCTACAACAGTGGTAATATGTATTTCTCTTAATATGCCTTTTCCAATATTCCAAAAATTCTGCTCCTCTGAGTTGGGATGATGGTGGAACAATTCAGTTGTAATATTTCATTCACAAAAAGGAGAAATCTTCTGAGATTCCTTTGTGATCAGAAGACCAGAAACATAGATACTATAAATTAATCAGCGTAAATAATCTCTAAATTAATTTGACGTAAATCAGTGAAACGGAAAAAGGCTAATTTTTATAAAGGAAACTGCTCACAAGGCTACTAAAAACTCTTCGGTAACGAACGACCGGCTTCGTCCTTCTTAGGGCCCATCAGGTAGAAGCAGTCCTCAAGATTTTGGCAACCTCATGTTCTACTTGAAACCAAACTGAACAGATTTAGACAGATACACTCATTTGCATATTAACTAGGTTTTCTTGGAAATTTCAAAAGAATCCCTTCTTTATAATATTCTTCAGCTGAATGTGCTACTCAAAGGCAACCTCCTGTTTAGTTGGTAAGATATTAGAGATATCGCAATATTTCCTCGTAAAAGAAACTACTCATATTCAGTTGAAAAATATCATAAACGAGGGCTTCATTTGAGTCTGCCGTGAAAAACGGGTTGATATACAGATGAGTATATTTGTCTAGAAGATGGTTAACTGTGCAGAATAAGTTAGCTATCTTGTGAGATTGCACTTTTGGGTTAGCAACAAAGTGTGACGGACTGATATTCCCGATGGTAACGGGGATTTTTTGTATGTTTTTGGAGAAGTGTTGTCTGGAGTGCTGACTACAGTGTGAAATTGCTTGTTCTGAGAAAGTATGTAGTGGTAGACAGTATGATGTACTAACACAAAACCACAATCTGGATGGTCCGAAAGAAACAAAATGCGGAAATTCTCACGTAATAAAAACCTGACCCATGCTTTCAGTTCCGCTTAAAGATACGTTTGTGGAAGTAACACACGAAACAGACAAAATCTAGAGGATTTTCAGGGCTTTTAGTTGACTGTAAAAGGAACAGCATCAGTTAAAGGACCGTACTGGACTGATGAGCATATGAATGGTAAAGTAATGTGCAGTAGTGTATTACAGATTTTAAGGGATTTGTGGTTGCTTTTACCTCAGCAGTTTAATTTACATGGCTTTCAATTTGTAACGAAGATAATTTATGGACGCAACACACTACTCATAAGGTTGCTGAAAACGCTTCAACAACCTACGACAGGATTTGCACTTCTTGGAGCTCACCAGGTAGGCGCAGTCCCCGAGTTTTCGTCAACCTTATGAACTCAAATTGCACGAAATTAGCGAAACGCACTCATTCTCAAACATATTTATACTTGTTATTTTTCAAAATACTTACTCCATGGACGAGTTTATGGCAGCCACATTATGCTTGGTTGCAGGTGAAGTCTCGGGCTTGATTTGAGCAAAGTTTCAGTTGATATGCCTCAACAAAGGCCTTGTAATCAAGCTAAGTACGAAAGGAATTGATGCTTTATTTTGGCAACGCTTTGTTTTGAGGGTAGAGGATGATTTATCAAGGAGGCGTAAAGCTCGCCGGGGGAACCTACAAGGTTCACTCTCCGGACCCATATTGTTCCTACTATACGTTGCCCGTTTTCTCATAGTGGGCAGGGTTTGGCCCAGGCAAACGATAGCGAGGTACCAAAAACAACGACCTGAGCATGTTTCGACGCATTTTGCGAGGGAATACTGGGTGGCAAATGCCTACAGATCTGCCATTACACAATCACAACCGACGGAGTCGTGCATTTACTATCCAAACGCACGGCTGCCCTAATACCTTCATGTGGGATTGTAACGCTAACTCTACTCGGGGTGGAAGGGGACGACAACGGCATTGATACGAACAGATCTTAGAAGCGTACGGAGCAGGGTGTTGACGACCAGTGTGCACAACTTAATTTAAGTGTGAGTCTCAGCCGAACTTCTTTTCATTGCCTTTTTATCACGCAACCATTGAATACGACAAATTATCGAGCACTAGCAGCAGTTCATTTTTTTCGCATTTAACTTTGCCCCGTTATTCAATAATATCTACGCTATTCCACTTGAGCAAGCTCTCCACGGAGCACTTCAGCTTATTCTGAGTCTATGAAATTTCTTGCCACAGACTGCGGGAAAAATATGGGACAGGGAATGGGCCAATTATACGAAAAACGATAGCGGTGAAAAATTTGTTTACTATAGAGCCATAACTGGCCTAAACAGATGGAATTCATGAAAAATCAAGGTCAAATTTATTGAAGCAGTCATCTGTCTTTTGACAAGACCAATAAATGATACAACCATGGATTTTTCTTTAACTTCCAACTAATCATTATTGCACCTTCAGCATTACCGGTTAATCCTAGGCTCCATTTGCATTTTTAAATTTTTGTTTCGGTAGAGACCGCCGCATAGTGAATTCGCATACAATGTTATTAAGTGTTTGTGCTTCTAAAATTAACTATTTTTTAAACTGTTTTTGAACAAGCTTTATTTGTAAGGCAACGCTTGCTGGTTTAGTGATTTCCGCTGACACCTCTAAAGGGGTACTGTATCACACATTCAATGGCTTTTCTTAAAAAGCAGACACATTGAGTTGCATGAAGTACATGTATATTCATTAGGAAGTTGCTGTTCGTTGACAAACTTCTGCGGCACCACTGTTGCTAAAAATTACAGGCGTTCTTGTTACCCAAAGTAGTACATCTTTTGGGTTTTCCACTGATTACGGAAAAATTTCATTCATTTTCCTATCAAAAAATCTAAATCGTCAAACGGATTGCACTTCAGTGCAGGAGCAATTTTATTTTCCTATTAGAGGTAATGGAATTTTTGACAGGATTTCGGTGAACTTCTTACAACCTGTAGCAGTATTTAATCCGCACGCTAAATGGGCTTTTTTATCACAAACCGTTAACTTGGCTATGCGGCGAAAGAACAAGTAAGACTGATGAAATTAAACCTTGGTTTATGTATCAAAGGACCTCAAATTGAACTAAAAGTAAAGTCCGGAAATCCTTATTTTGAATAAAAGTGTGCACTTCCCGTGTAATTCCTTATGTTTGTTACGTCTTTCTTGTTACATTGGTCTTTGATTCAGTATTTTTGTGAACTTCTTGACCGAATTAATTGAACTGGTAAAGAATGCCGTAACTTGGAGGTAGCAGTGTGAATATGCACCAGAAACGGCCATAATAAGTATACTTGGTCGAATCTCTCTCCCAGCCTATTCATTTACAGTCAACTCTCTTTGATATTGGGCCACACCGAAATTCATAATGCTAAACTGTAGCAAGGCTCAGTGTTGAAACCAGAATACGCAGCTAATACCACAAACAAATGGTTCCGAACAAACTGGCTCTAAGTGGAGAGAACGATGTTCAACCTTTTGAGGAAGGCGGTCTGGCTAGAACAACCCTTTTTCTTAACTAAAAATAGGTTTACCTGGACTCGATGCTACTCTTTGTATTGCACGGGTAGGCAAACAGTCACGAAGATCCACCTATACACAAAGCTGATTTGCCTCCTTTGAATATTCAAGATAAAGAACTCGAATTTCGCGTTTTCATTGTCAGATTAGCCGGATACCTGCTCTCTGTTAAGGATCACAAAGGTATATATAGTCATTGCCGACTTGCGTTCTGGCATCACAAATTGATATGCGAAGATAAATCAAGGCACAACTGAATTGTCACATCAGCGGTGGACTCAGATGTAGAAGCGGCATGATTAAACGCGTCAACAACAACGGGCACTTGTTGAATAGCAGAAGGCAACAACAAAACTCCCTCATGATGTTACTCGGCACATTGATTAAACCATGGGAATCGGTCACATCACAACCAGCTCTCAAAAGGAGCTGAGGAACTGACCTATACGAACCCAGTTGCGAACCATGGTTGAGTCTTGTTCTATTCTCATTGTGTACAACGTCATTCCCCTTTTTGTATCCGTTTTGTGCCCATACGGCCTTTCTGGTTTTGAGCTGATCGTAAACGGCTCTTTGACCTTATCATCGCACGTGTTGTTTACATCAACACATGGGGTTCGCTATCTTGTTGCTACCCTGCCGGTGTGGATCCTGTTAAGAATTGACAGTTCCTAAAAACTGTATAGAAGCCGTCGTAGTCCCACCAATTTGGGTCTGTAGAATTCTATTCCTTTGTCATATTCATAGTATCGCATTTGTTGCCAAACCTCCAGTTGAACAATTAAGCTGTTGGGGTTTTACGCGCAGCTCGACGTGGCCTATCTGATTGCTGGAAACAATCGAGATACACAAAGTTCAGCGACACATGCGTGGTGTCAGCACTGTGAAGACGTCTTATTCGTACACGCTGCAGCCAATGTAAGGGTTTTTCTACGAACTTTGCGTACAGTAAGTCACATTTAATCACTATTACAGTAACATCCTTTCGCAGCAGTTGTTTTACTTCACCATTCAGTATATCTTCACGTACTTTTGTTCAGGTTTTGACGTGCGTAAACCAGTCTGCACTGAAACTTTCTCCAAATTCTTTAATAGCCAGCTAAGGATAGAGTAACATTTGTCAATTGAGAATGTGAACTGTTTAAAATGAAGAAGCCCTCAGATATGTAGTTCTGTCAGGACTGTCAGAACTGTCGACGGGAGCTGTCTCCATTGACAATGCTAGTGTTTCCACAGCGTTGTCCGTTAAAGAGTTGAGAGCAAACCATTTGATTCTGGTGAGTAAAACCGGATTCACAACTGCTACAAACCATCTTACACCACAATAACATTGCATCTTCTGATCAAGTTAGACGAAAAATGTACCACTAACGTCAAGTTTGTCAACCCACTGCATTTTCATTGATCAGCGTCAAGCATAATTACAATACTGCATCTCGTCTATACACAACCAAACGTTCAACGTATGTGCCGAAAGCTTGCGGACGAATTAGACAAGTGCGTCATGACGGCGCTGTTTACTGAATGCGCGAGTTGACCTATCTTTTGTCCAGAGTATTCTGTTCCAGATTCTACAAAAGGGGCAGTAAACACAGAATAAGGCGTAATACACTACTCATAAGGTTGCTAAAAACAGCCTGCGATCAGTTCCGCCCTTCTTGGGGCTAATCAGGTAGGCGTAGTTCTTGGGTTTCTTTCAAATTTATTTTCTGCTTAAACTCAAATTCCACAAAACTAGCGAAATACACTCATTTGCAAACCCATTCGTTTTTGTGGGAGACCCACCGGGAACCTACCTGAATATCTCGCTTAAAAACATCATAAACGAGCGTTTCCGCTGGGTTCCAGGCGAGTATCCGCAAAACCAAATTGGTTTGCAACTGAGTGTATTTCACAAAATAAGATCGTTAGGAAAAGAACGAAGTGTTGAAAAGTGGAATTGTTCCAGGGCCTTGACCGGTATACTGCAATCTGCTCCGGGAGTCACTTTACACATGCAGTATTTCAACAAATTATACTAGGAGGTTTGAAGATGACAGCTTCATATATAGTTGGCATCAGGATTGGTAGCCTCTGGCTGGAAGATTAAAAATTAATGTAGACCTAATTTGCAATTGTACTTGTCAATTCGAGCCTGTCTTACTGACACAGTTCGCTCATAACCAATTTTAGGTGTTCTGCTGCACGGTTGAACAGTGTGACGGTCATCTTGATTCAGAGAAGAATTTTGGAGTCTTTCGATCCCGAGCATAATAACATGCATTTTTGAGACTCTCGGGACTAATTGTAGCAGTTCTGTACGTTCACTTGTACAAGCGCTTTTGCACGGATCAGGTTCACGTCCAGTTTACTAACATATAACATGTAAAATAAGTTAGTTTCTTCGACCATCTTGCACGTCCAATTTCGACGGGCATAAATGTAAGCTATCTTCGGATTTTCTGCTACCGTGTTGTGATTAAAAACTCCCAATTATTGTAGCTTCTGATACCACGTAGCGGAGACATTATTCAAGATCAAGTTTTACTTAACACCAGAAGGCGGCAAGTCCGGCTTCGCGCATTCTGATGGCCTCTGAGAGAAAGTAGAACCAGATAAAATTGGAAGGTCTGGTTCTAACCGTTAGGAGATTCCGCAGGGTGGTAAATGGGTGCAGGTTTATACTTTGTACAAAACCAGGCCGCTGCTACCACGCCGTTGCGGTCTGTTCATCAGTCGGGACTGATTCCGGGTTAAAAAGTTTACCAAAGAAGACTGTTCACCACACATCGATCAATTTTGACGTCTTAAGCGGATTCAATTTTAAATGGTTAGACGACGGAAACGGCGGAATCAATTTTTCTAACAAGAGGCGCTTAAGCGATGAAAGACTGTTGGTTGATGTAGGTCTACTGCGTGGTTCGTACGCGGGCACAGAGGAAATATACTTTACAGTAGCCATATTGTGGTCACTGCACATACATCAGTCCTTAACGAAGATTAGTATCAATAGCCTCCATATGTGCATAAAAACATTGACTCCCAATATTGCATTTTCATGGTTATTTAAGATAGTCACATCTTTAGGTCGCCGTTCACCACTTTTGCTATTTGAGGCTGCTCGAATAAAATGGCTTTGTGGTGGCACAATGATACGAAAATATCTTACTGCTTTGAGAGAGCCGCTTGGGTTTAGGGGCACATTAAGATCCGTTCGACGAATTCAATAACAGAAGCCCACCAAGGATGTTTTCCTGGAGCCTTGAAGAATGAAGCTACTCTTGTCTGCCGAGATTGGATTTAACCAGATGCCCTATTCTCAGATAACACACAGGTGAGAACAACTTCATGTCAGAAGAGCAGTTAAGCTGCTAGTAATGATCAGGTACTTGCTTTGTTTCTATTGATTCCTCGTGGTAAAAAGTGGACTGGGTGTCCGGTGTAAAACTAATACTGCTAACAATAAGGTGCAGCACACGTTAACCGTATTACATGACATTTTACGGTGAAAACACTAGAATCAACGACTCTTCTGTTGCAGAACCTACTTGATACATTTAAGATATCTATAGTGTGGATCAAAGGTGATGTGAATAAACCGTTATCAGTCCGCTGTCCACTTGTTAGAACGTGGTATTCCAAGCGATATTTGTCACCCATCAGTCGCCAAAGTGGGGGTCTTTCACAGAACTCTATTACTAGCCTGGAGAACATCCATGTGCATACACACCCACACAGTCATTCCTGTGCTAACTTGCATCTGCTGTCCATCCTTCAGACGAAATATTCAGGCTGTAATCTTTTTATCGACTTAGGTGAACAAATGCCCCTTGTTCATATTTGGCAGTGGAAACACATATGGGCGCTTGCCGACTTGTTTCCTCAGGCAGTGAAGCGTCCTAGTGTTTGATTTTCCTCGGATAACCCGATAGCGGTTACTTCTGTGGCAACTACCATCCTGAACTCAAGCGATTATCATCTCTGGTGTCTTCAGGCTCACTTTCAAGATTTCGGAGACCAACATTTTGATTTCACAGATTTCCAAAGTCTAGTTGGTTTTCGAAGTGCACAACGTTGGGTTAGCCGGTTAGCATCCGGCCATTATCTGCAATGGTTTTGCGTCGTTACCTCATCGTAAAACCTACCGTAACTTCTACCTCCGCAACTTCATTTTTCCTGAACGGTTGCTAGCAGCTGGATTCACCAAAGTTGACACCTGTTCCTCAATAGCTAGCCTTTGGATCTCAAGCATTTCAAAGCATCAGTTTATCTATGAAATTTCGGAGTTTATTCTTCAGGATAATTAGCCTTCTATCTCCGTGATTTTACTTAAACCATACCTTCCTGGATCAACAAAAAGAATAAGCTCCATCTGTTCATACAGAACAAGACGCAGAATTTAAAGTTTATCAGTCTGTAGGCCTTAAATACACCACGAAGTGTCCTATTTCTAGGTGATGCTCTGCGATTCTTTCAGCACTTGATCGAATAAAATGAATGAATAGTACTATAAATCCATGTGAGCATTTTCAAAATTCCTACACTTACAATAGGCAGTGTGTGAAGACTTCCAGTTGTTTGTGGGCGGCGATTCTCAATTGCTTGTAACGATGTCATATTCCGCTGTTGTCAGCATTGCACGCCAGTGTGTGAAGGAACTTAGTGTCCGATTGCCGAAAATTGCGAGGAATAGCTTCACAATTCATACAACGTGGCGTGCTCAATTTCAGCCTTTAGTCCTGACTCAGTGACTCAAACTATCCCACACACTAAAGCAGTCTTCTGGCCACTCAGAGAAAAGCTTATACAGGTCATCGTGATACGCCCAGCCAATCAGAGGGTCACCGTTAAGCGGTCGTCATGGCAACGCGTCATAACCTTGAGACACCGAAACGTTTATTCGATGGTCAAGTAAAATGTCCTATGCTTGTTATGGCCTCTTTAACCTGTTATGCTTATAGTCTGAAGATGTCCACTTTTTTGCTTTGGATCGGTCTATATGCCTTCAAACAGGCATCACATGAAATCATCTTGAAAAATAAACAAGATGTTGGGGGTATTCATCGCACACCTGTTCATTTTAAGAACATGGAAAATATTTATGTTTGCCGTGTAATGGCTAAACTCGACTATCAAATTGCCCAGCTCAGCGAACAAACCATCGACCATACACCCCCTATAAATCAGACGAATGTTTTGTCACGAATACAGTTAGATAAAGTGAAGAGGCTAGGAGAAAAGTTACTGTGTGAAATAACGCCTCGGGGACTGGCCTCTGTTTCCTGACTGCCCATCGCATCAAACTATACCGCTGATCCCCCGTTGGCAACACTTCTTACCACGACTTGTTTGCACTGAGCGGTATGTGGAAAGCGGAAATGTCCGTACCCGACCCATACCCGAAGTGATGAGACCGGACGATGAATAGCAGGTAGTTATAAGGCCACAATCAGTTAAATCAAACGGGGACAACTAAATAGTTCAGACGCACAGTATTGATATACATATCCACACCTAATTGTCCCTGTTGAAATACCAGAAGGCCCACCAAGCTCTGAAATGGGTGTCAAAAGTTATGATTAGGTTTTTCCTGACCAACAGGTGAAAACAAATACAAGTAAGAATGGAGGCTCCGAG
Organism: Clonorchis sinensis; assembly: GCA_003604175.2. Lineage (NCBI taxonomy): Eukaryota > Metazoa > Platyhelminthes > Trematoda > Opisthorchiida > Opisthorchiidae > Clonorchis > Clonorchis sinensis. The sequence goes on along the minus strand of CM030369.1, from coordinate 156,015,127 downwards.
TTAAAATTGTAGGTAGTAGTTCTGCTTTACAAAGCACACTTTTTTTAAGTTTTCTAAAGACCCTTCGACAGCTCACTTCTTGTGGCTCATCAGGTAAGCCCGGTCCCAAAAATCTGGGTCAGCAAAGTTCCACGGAGCCGATGGACCAGACTCATTTGAAAATTACATTGATGTCAACAAGGAACTCAGATCAGTCACCCGTTTGTGATATTCTTCTTGTGAATGTATTGCATTGCGTTCTGTTGAGAAAATATGCTGCGATATTTTACATTACGTTTCAACTGAAACACGAGACAACCATTGTGTAGCACAGTCAGTTGAAGGGTATCATAAACAAAAGATTCCGTTGAATCTCTAGTTAACACAAATGTAACTTGCAAGCGAGTGTTCCTCCTTCCATTCTCATGGAGGTGTCACTTAGAGAGAACAATCTGCTCAGCAATGCTTAATTAATCAGAACGCAGTTTGATGACCCGTCTTCATGAGGAAGATTTGAGGAAGCAGCTGAACATCTGAAAGACTTTCTTACTACTCCCGAATGCGCAGAACAAAAGCCCAGAAAACAGACTAAGCTCATCATTCAGGGTAGAAGGATGTGTTTTTCGACATAAAAACATGGAAATGCTTCTTGCATATCAAAACCATGTGCTCAGTTTTTAATGGTTTGTTTTAAGCTCCGGCTTAATTGGGAAAACATTACAAGACCCCACGAATTCTATTAAAAATCTATTTAAATCAAAAGTTCACGGAATTCAGCAACCTAAGTTGTCAGGAATGGAGGCACTACAAACGAATGATCCGTATGACGTCCGTAAAATGTTTTTTAAATCAGCCTTCAACTGAGAGAACAAAGAAGAAATATTGACTGACTGAATAAATGCTTCGTGAGCTGAAGGCACATGAACTACCTCACCGTTTGATCTGAGCTAATTACCCGTCCTACTTGAATACAGTATTTGTTTAACTAATGCACATTTGACCTTTAGAGACGCTGGGCATTTGCAGCTGAGTTCGTATGCCTGTGGCTGAGAATACGCATTATATGACCGCTTCATTGAATTGTTGCTGATCGTATGTCAGACTAGGTAATATTCACTTGTGATTTGTAGCCTTTGATGCATATCAGTCGAGGTTCCACACAGCAGTAAATTTATGTATCGTCTTACCATACTTCATTTTTACATATAACCGTAAAACAGCAATCAGCTCTCTCGCAAAATAAAACTAGAATATCATCGTCATGGTACATTAGGGCCGCATCCCCTAGCATCTCAAGAAAAGGGAAAAAGTAAGCTGTTAACCTCTTTGACTGACTCTTTGATATAACTGAACCCGTGAGCTTGGGAGCACTCTATTCGAACGAACAGTGAAGCTAATGGCAATAAAACTCGTCTAAATTATTTGATCCGACGCAGGTGACAACACAAAAAAGTAGTGATACTACAAGATGCTGGCATTTGAGACAGAAGTGGATATCCAAAAGTAAATTGTGTCTTATATTTTACAAGAAAGTTAAAACAATGGTAGTTCAGGGTTCAGTGAGTGAATGATAACGAAAAGTGACCTGAGAGCTGAGGTCGTACGAAGGGTGACGTGTGAAATGACAGATATCGAGCTGTGTTACTGCTTTTTGAAAGAGTTGATCGGCACATCTGGATCTGGGGGACAAATTCAATGGCGCAAGCCCACTACGACTATTTTTCTACCGGTTTTAGATTTTGTCATTATTGCAAAGGCACAAATGACGGGCTCACTCTGACTATTACAGGGCACAGAGAGTTTTGAGTAAGCGTTGATAGAATGTTTACCTAAAGAGTCGGGCTGCATGAAAATGTTTTTTTTTCACTTTAAATATGGGGAGCAATGCCGTTATTTGGGTTACGTAACGTGCAACTTTAACATCTAAGGACTGCTTTATTTGTCAAGAAGTCGTTTCGCTGGTTGCCGCTTCCGTTGGCAGAACTTGAATCAACCACCACAGGTCCCCATGTGCTTCTCAGGATATGAGCGTTTTTATCCTCCGGGCCACTTGTAGGCTGCAGGTGTCAGCTAAATGACCAAACTCCTCACAGCTCGCCGCTGACAAATGTGTTCATAAGAGGATTGCCAGCTTTTGGAACATATATCTGCTGGACTTTTGGACTGCTTCTAACCTTGTAAATTTTGGTCAACCGAGTAGAAGCGCACCTGTCCTCCGGTTCAGGTAGTGCAGCATTTGAAAAGGGAACTTTGACCCACAGTGCATTGCCAGCGCTCATCAGTTACATGTCAAAGGCGTTGTTCAAATGTCTTATTCAATATAATTATGATGTTATGAAGAAAACGTTAAAGCAACTCGACTGAATGACGTTATAAGTAGATATCTTAATGGCAAGTTATGAAGCTTGGTGAATGACGTTTTCTACATTTCAAATTCATTGGAGACAAATTTATTGTAATCCCAGGCCGTTTGGCCAGCTCAACTGAAAAGACCAGGACTAGTCATGCAGAACCGAAGCCAGCATTCTGACTAGGCAAGCAGTAATCATAGACGTAATCCAACTGAGACTGTTTTCCCATTAGTTTTCGACGATATTTGCCTTCTCCAACGTTACAACTATTAACTACCTCCATCCTCTGCACTTCCAGTCTGAGGCTCAGCACTCCTACCCGAATTTACTCAGTTATATAGTAAATCCTACATATATCCATACTAGGTTTTATCATTATTTTATTATTATTATTATTTATTGATTTATTATTATGTATTACGTATATTTATATCTATTATTATTTATTATTATTTCTGTTTTGTTTCACTGGTCGCTGCCTAGAAGCTGCTCAGTAGAAAATAAGTCAAGTGAAATCAACATGAAACGGTCGTAATCAGTCCTCAAATCAAATTCTACGTGTAAAGTATGCCTTGTAATCTATATCAATAATAAAACGAACCTTTCGCATGACACGAATGGTAGTTTCTCTGAATTTTCTTCAAAAACAGATCGTACCTGATCGTAGTCCATTGGTTATTGCGCATCAAACAAGTTAGATTTCGGTGACAGTGTGCAAAACCATAGGACTACAGTGGTCGTCTCTGCCAGAGGACTCGTTAAGTAGGCTGATTAGAATAACTATGCCTGATCAGGTGCAGTTCCAAATGATCAAATGGGAGTGGTTTGAATACAAGTGTAAGAGGGTGATATTTTTGCCGACTCAGGACCAGGTACATTTGTCGGTTATAGTAATAACGTCCCCTTATTCTTTCAATAACAATTTGAGTACTCGCACATAAACTTACTCGTTAGCTCCAAGGAATCCTCGTATTAATGCACATTCTGATGCAATTTTAGGTTATTGGAAGTGATTAATAGTTCCGAATCACTACAGAGTTTGAATGACACTAAATGGTTACATTCATCAAGGGTGTTTTAAATAGGTTGGATGTTTAACAACCATCAGCCTGTTGCCACTGACGACAGATTCTTTGTTGTTGCAGGTGTCATAAGGTGAACAACAGACCACAGAAGGCACGAAATCCGGGTGCTACTAACCTCATCTAAGTGTGACTCAGGCACAAATGTGAAGAATTACGGTTTCCTATTAATTACACAGTGAATCTATCCGAAAACACCTTGACATTGTTTGTCGTAAATCTGAGATCCTAACGAACTACTTCGTGACCTCCAAAACCGGAAAAACCTCTTACCGACAACGTATTGTTCCAGCTAAACTCTCCGAAAGATTCATCCTCCAAAGATACGGCATTTCTAGTACTTAAAATTTTGCTAGGCTGTGTGCATTTGGGCAGCTGGTCAAAACAAAATCTGAAACGGACGTTGTGGATCAGTTTCAAGGTGATAAAAATGTCACTTTATCCAGCAAACACAATGGCCATATCGATTGAATCTCTATGGCTGCTAGAAGTCAAACCGAGCTAAATATAGTGATCTAACAATTAATTAATTGGAGTACAATTACATATGATGTTGCATAATTTTAAAAAATTCACCCTGGATAGGAGCAAATAAGAAGCTAGTACTTATCGTAATTGCTAAAAAAGATATAGTCAAGTGCGACAGTCAGATCCTCATCATTTTAACTAGTATAATAAATCGCAAAGAAACCGGTTCTACTTCAACTCTTATATATGCACTATTTTGTTCGCTCTTTGCCAAATATGCTCCTTTTTGGACGGGGTGGTCTCACATAAGATTAGACCAGCAAATTTTGTTGAAATTTGCACGATTTGAGACAACTCCTAGAAATGAGTAATATATAAATTACATTGTGCCTTCACCACATAATCCGGAGGACGGACATAAAAACGAAAGATTGATACACTGTATCACGAGCATGGAGTTTAATCATTATGGTATAACACTACTTACAAGGAATACACTCTGCCTCAAACCAGACCCATTACAAAGGTGGTAGGGTTGAAATACAAGCTAAGAGGTCCAGGAGCAACGTGGTTTCGGTGCGGACTAACAGACAGGGCAGCCTTTTCACCGCAGTTAACTGGAGCAATTTATAAGGGAGTCAAAATAGTGTTAGGCTGAGGTTGTGCTGCATTTGTTGTGGTAGTAAAGACTGCCCAAATAGCATCACAAACCATACTGCACTATTCAGTGGCATACAACAGTGACAACTTGCGCTATGAATCCTTTTTTGACTCGTCATCTGCAACGTTATCGACCCCATATTTAGCACGTCTTACAGCTGATGTGTTTCTAATACTCAACGTCGTAGGACTCACTTCACTTTATCGTCTTTTCTTCTTATCTTGGCTAATTGTGTCTGGATTCTTCTGATGAAGCAGCCCGATAAATTTGTTTTTCCATATTCAGGAGACTAAATTTGCTTATACCCCTGCATCTACATATGAAAATTGAATAAACAAGTTGTGGGGAAGAAGCCATTCAACAAAAAGTTCCTAGCATCCTGAGAACTTAGACCATGAACTGATGAATTTTATCTGCAAAGCAGGTATTGCTTAGATTCCACTTTCTGATGTATCACTGTAAGCCCTTAAGTGATAGATCGGACCTTGTATTCGGTGATAGGTATTTGTTGCAGCTATTTTAGAACTTTGTTGGTTGTAAACCTCAATGGTTCTTCCAACTCCTCGTGACAGAGACAGTGTAAGTAAGAGTTGCTGAGTCTCCTGTTTGTTAGATTTATCAGCTGAGTGGAATGCACACAGATCATATCGTGTTTCAGTTGGAGCGGTTTTCAGCTTACAGAAACACTTTTCCGGATATAACACTATTCATATGGTTGCTGAAATCTTTGAACAGACTGTAACTGTCTTTGGCACTTTACGGTCCAACAGATAAGTCTAGTTTTTAAAATTTCACCAACCTTTTTTTCATTTGAACACCGAAATGGACCGACTTGGATACGAACGCTTTGTTGCGAAGTGAGTTGTTGCTTTTAGAGTGGATTTTTTCCTCTGATTCCCACCTCTAGACGCACCATAAAACGGCACTCCAGTACATTGCTACGAGGACATTTGGGACATCGCGGCATATTTTCTTGGCAAAACACACTAATTGTAGGATTGTTGAAAAATTGAATCACATACCTACAAAGAAGGCTGAGTCTGCTGAAGCGACTTACCGGAAGTATTCGCTTTTTAACTACGTTTCCCGAATAGTGTCTAACCGATGCAATCAAACTATATATTCAGTTGCCTGAAAACATCACAAACGGGAGACTCAGCTGGGTTCCAGGTGAGTCTCTCGTAAAACCAAATTGATTTGCAAATGAATGTATTTATCAAGCTATATTCTCTTTGCTTCTTTTCCATTTTTTAACTGATTATTTCCAAACAAACTGGCAATAATTGTCATTGCGGTTGTTGATTTCTCTTTGAAAGTGGTTCTTGTCGTTTGCCAGGCAAGGGGACTGAAGCTTGTAGAACGACAAGCTGCATCTAGCATCGCTTATGAAAGTTCTGCGGTCTCTGAGGTCGGTAAGCGGCGCTGTTTCAAAAAACTAACTTCATCATCTACTAAGGAATCATAATGTGTTGGAATTTTCAAATGTACTCGAAGCAAACATTATCCTATTGTTTCCAGCGTTTGGCAGGGGATAGAGTTAACGGACAGATAGGATTCAAAGCAAACCTGCTGCACCCGGATGCGCTAGTGATGCATAGTGAACAGACCCTAAATCCGCTGCCCCAGGTGTGAAACTACCAGACTCCGGAGGAGCATTGGTGACGGACAAATGTATTCAGTTCCAGAAAAATATAGGTTACACATGGCTCCCACCGTAATCGTCAGTGTAGTCAGGCAGCCATCACGGCCTATGTTTTCAGTCTATTTCAGATGTTATTCGTGAAAGAATCGGACATGAGACGGAACCACAGTGCTACGATAGCGTTGCAAGTTTTGGATAATTATGTGCCATAATCTGACATTTTGGGGACCTAGAATCGCCTTTACCGGTGGCAAGTGACTAAAAACTAATTACCGAGAAAACAGTATAGTTCAGCATGGATCGTAGATGGGTCCAATCGCACACCATTTGCTTGCATTCAAGAGTTGACTGGCGGACGTGATTGTTCCATTTTAGGAAGATAAAAGAGTAGGTGAACTTGTGTGTGGTTCATATTGCAGTCTAATATTTGGACGGTCCCATTTGATTTAATTGGCTGACACCTGTTCACCGTTATTCTGATGGATGTGACACGGTTGTTAATTTATATAGGGGTTTAATGAAATCGGTCTTCAGGGAATCACACCAGCATTTTGAAAACCTGCCCACTTCCCTTCAGCTAAAGTTTGAAGGTTCCTGGTGGGAAGTTATGGGGCTGTTCCGCATCTGATAGAAACAATCCGTATGACTCGCCTATGGTCAAAAAACATGTATTGCACGACAGGCACGGTGGCAACAAATAGTGGTTGCGATAGGGATATTTTGTCCTTTTGTTTATCTTTGAAGATTGTCGTTTTCAGTAATGACACAAATATAAATGATTATTCCATTTGCACCTTTGTTTAAGTATTGATTGTGTCGTCCGTTATTCCCTTCTTCAAGCAGCCTAGAATGTTTTTTTTTCAGTAGCAGAACGAATCAAAGAATAGCCTGATTGTGTCAATGATGAATTAAAAATAGATCAACGAACAATGTTGATCTTTTGGAAAGTTGATCATATCCGTAAATCCATGAGGCATTCATCAGGTTCGACAACTTGTCTGCTTCTATCCAAGGAACGTAATCAAGGTTGTGCGTAGAAAACGCCTGTAGAAAAGCTTCAAAAACAAACCAAAACTAATAAATGCGCACATGGAATCGCTGCCGATGTTCAAAGCAAAGAGGAGGCGTCATGCCATTTGTCAATAAACACAGCTCACTAAAAAATTTTCGACTCAGGTTGTCTTACTACCAAACATTGAGGCACTGCGACTTGTTGCGTTGCGGTATTCGTGAATCCATCACCCATATTCAGTTGGTTGCTTCACTGCCTGATTGGATTCTATCCAGCTGTTGTAGCTTGAGCAAAATGGCTCTTGCAGGGTAAACGTATGAACCTTATTGCCAGACATTTAGGTTCGTATAGAGAACTTTACGGTAACTACTATTCTTCGCTGTTCCAAGACTGACTCTAAGTATTATGATTCTTGTTTTGTGTCACTTTTTGGTGACATTTTCAGGCATGTTTTATGAATATCCTTGAGAAACGTATGCAAAATGCGGGTGCCGGCCGGATAACATAATAAGGACGGTTTTGTGAAATGGAAGCTGCAAGGTATACTTAAGGTAGACTGTTGCCGGTGGCCTTATATATTCGAGTCGTAAACCCACCAACACGGATTTCCTTTTCTAGAAAACGAGGGTACCTGTTCACAACTGCTACAGAAAGTATGGTGCCTTGTCTGCAGGAGTTTCAAATAAAAGTGGAACTGGCGCCGGTTTCAAACTACAGCTGTATATATATATATATATATATATATAGTGTTGGAAAGCTTAGCATCCCCCGTGGTTGGTTTGTCCATTACACTGCCTGACTCAAAACTTCGAATATTTAATAATGACCCATAGTTTACTTACCCATTCCGAAGAGACATACAGCAATCAGCCATTTCACTGGGGTTAGTAAAAAACTGCGTAGCAGATCTATTGCGAAAAAGCCTGTCAGTGGTTGCTAAGTGACGGTTTGTTTCCAGGTTGAAACAAATCATTTAGGGCAAAACCTTGGCAGTTTCTGAAAATTACGTGAAAACATCCTTACATGTGATTGATAAATATTTCATGGACCACACTCGAAAGGAAATTCACAATGTGATATTCAGCATCAATTACCGACACTGCTTGAATGAATCAGCTTCATGTTGGGCCACACCCAAACGCCCCGTCAGCCAAATTTTTTGTCATCGCTGTGAGCTGATTGATTTCATCTCTGGTTGTGGTCTTACGTATGCTCAGGTGGTCAGTAGTTAGGGCAATTTGTTTGTGGTGTTCCATTAGGTTTGTTTCTCAGGCATTCTAGGCTGCTTTCTAGATTATCAACAAAGTAATTAATCTTTTATAGGACAATTAATTCCTTAAACTGTTCTTAGGAGGCTAGTAAGAAATTACTAACTTGCCGAGAATCAGATTATGTTATTTGATATAAACGAACGTGCAGATAATGAAAGCACATGGCCAAAGTAAAACTTTTAGTCAGAAAAGAATCACTCTTGAAGCAATGAAGTTGTTTCGTGTATACAGAATATTCTATTATGTCTAAGATATAACGTGCCATAACAGTTAAATGAAGATTGTAGGATACTGGAAAATTTAAGACACAGGATATTGTGAAAATCGGTTGCCAACTGCGTTGGTCCTTCTCTAAATAAACGACCAAACAAAAAAGCCTTTTAAGCCTTTTCTGTTTTTGAACTGTACACCGTAAATAGTGGTGAACACCACTGGTTCATAAAAAGAGGAAATCAAATGGATTCGAAGCTGACCAAGTTATGCTAACAGGCATACATTCAGACACGACGTGGCTGTTACTCCATTTAGACTGCTGATGGACACTGGTCGTCTACGCAAGCGAGCGGGCTCCCTCATTCGCTGTTGTCAAATGAGACACATTGACCGAATTTCATCACATGCAGCGTACTTTACTCACCAGCTTTCTAGTTCCGAACCTTTTGTCCTTCTACCACTGATTTCCCACAAAATCGATTGTTGTTACTGTAACTTCTGGTTCAGAAAACCGTGAAGCTTTATTGTAAATGTAGTTCCGTCTCTGGTATAGGCTATCGTTCAGCCAATGAGAACACATATTGGCGCGGTTAAAGGCAATACACCACTGGCAGTTTTTTGCGGTCATCGATCGGCACTTTCTAATCCAGGAAGTTCTTAACACATGATGCCTCATCACAAATACCCTCTAGCATTAGAGGGATTCGGTTGTCGTCGACGAAATCATTGAAGATGAAGACGGAGGACACATTTTACGCCTTTTATTGATGAAACAGCGGACTGACGACATTGTGAGATGGAGTCCGGCAGCTGCCATAAGATTTCGATGTGAGGATTCGAAGCCGACTTGTCTGAGAGCATGTCCACTGAAAACGAGCATTCATTTTGAGTTTGTCCATAGAGTTGTGAATTTCTTTTCCGTTTGAAAAAAACTAAGCAGAACATGGAATAGCAAATAACTGCATGTTACCCTGCCCCATTTTCGCATCCTGTGATCACCACAAATGCTTGTGTATATTTGCTCTCAATTTTATGACATGACTGAGTACTAATTTACACGTTTTTTCGCAAACAGATTCCGAGCATTCTGAAACCATTTTTTGAAGTGCATACGAAACTAAAATTAGGCACTTCCGTAGGTTCTAAGCACTGTATAACAAATGGTACATTTTGCATGCTACAGACCAGTTTTAACCCACAGTGTAAATTATCAATGCAACGACCTTGATTCATGGTACATCTGGAACTCGATTTCAGATGACATCAAATAGACTTTCAATTCTAAGCATGTCTTATTCTGAGTATCTTACAAATAGCCTCGAAGATTCCTAATTGGCAACCAGCAAACGAGGCACTAAATTCCAGTGTATTACTTAAAATTAACACCGATAAACTACTCAGTGCAATTCTGTTTTCATCACCGAAATATGAATCGACTGAATTTTCTGATTTCAGGTTGATTAAAACCGAGTGGGCCATATAAATTCTCAAGGCTTCAAGACTCTTGAAGTGACCTAAATGCCACTGTACAAGGAGAATAAAGTATATTCTGCTACTGTTTCACCGTCACATGCAGTTCAAGTACTGCAATCTTTTTTATGAAAGTTCTGAGGTAAACTAACCTAAATTCTGTTGGTGTAAATTTTCCATAAGAAAAGGTGGATAGGGGTGAGCCGAAACTCTTTGGTGCTTAAATTCCACTTATTTCTGATTTAGTGACCTAGCCCTGTGAACATCGATTTTAGTTTCTGCTGACATATATTGCGTGTGGACCGGAAACTTCTCCCTTTCTTTTTTTGGTATTGGAACAATAGCAAAATATAGAGGTGTATGGTTGGTATGTACTTGAACTGCTCGGTCAAAGTTATCCTAATTAGAAACTGAGCGAAACCAATCAAACGGTAAAACCAGATCAGTAATTACAGTTGCTGCTTTAGTCGGCTAAATTTTCATATGATTGTGTGCTAAGTCAACACTGAAAATTCCAGTTAGCTCATAGGAGGACGAATTTCGAAAGAAGTGCCAAAAAGAAAAGATTTCGTGCACACCAGACAGGCATTACCATTATTCTAATTGTGCAAGTTATCGCCTGATGCACGTGTCCGGCGATGATGATTAGCGAGTGTGACGCAAGTGTAGTTAGGTAGAATACCCTTGACGAAAACCTAGGAGTGAGTTTCATGTTCCATCTAGCGCGATCGTTCAAAGGTGAAGGCCCCTTAAATCAAGCAGTTGAACGATGGCGCGAAATTTTTGAGTTTTTACACGGTCTGCTAGAACAATTACCAGGCAGCTGAAAAGTCTTGTAAAAATCTCAGCCCGACGATCACTGGTGTTTTCAGAAGATCCTAAGATTTAGCCTAAACCAATAAGTTCCAAACCAGGTGCCGAATTATCTCAAGACATTTTTATCACATATTTCATCATGCATCCCTTGCAGTTATCCTAGATCACACGATTTCCTTAGAACACACACATTTCATTCATACGATTTTGATGTAGTTTGATCAGGTCATTTCACATATGAATCATACGACGGTTTAAAGGAAACCTGCATTACATTTGGCCAGTAACGTCAGTCAATAAAGTCTACCTACAAATTAGAGGCTGTTTGTGGTTATGTATTGGATAGACTTTTACCTAAGGTTGCTGGACCATGGTAAGACTAGCGTATCATCGGAATATCTCTGGTGTAAAGAGGCCTGTTTAAGCAGTTAAACTAGGAGTAATTCGTCTGCCGCGAGTGCAATTTTTGGGTGACCTTGGAGCGATTTGGTGATACTCATTAGAGCCCACTCAAGAATTCGGACAGAATAATCGAGCGATCAGCTGAAAAGCAATTGCGATAGTTACTCGGTGCTGCTTATCAGGAGGCTCTTACTCAGTAATCCCCGAGTATGGGTGCACGCTTTACGTCCGATATATTTTGCCGAATACCCCGAAAACAGATGAATCGATCATTTGGACATGTGGACGGCTGCTGAGCGTTCAGTATTCTCCCGAATACACGACAATAAATGTTAATATGAGAACGATGCTCAACCAACGTGTAACAATAAAACGTTCAAATGTATCTGAACTAATTTTCGGCTGAATGCTTACATGGTCTTACACAATTGTTTGGCCTTCTCGTATGCTGCAACACAATGTTTTCCGCGTAGCCACTGTCCATCGGTTACAAATAAACACTCAGCAGAAGTGGATTCGGCACCATTTCAGGAGCATCCGGAAAAGCGCTGTAAACTTTTCAGATTAAAACCTTCTTCCAAGATGCATTATTATGAATGCTATTCATGTTCTCCAGGTCTGATGATGTGGGCAACTTTTCACCCGGTATTTATTTCTCACTGCATTTTCTCGCTACTACTAAGCCTCATTGTACCAGGGTTCATCAGTCTCTTTAACGAAACGTATTGATTCCCTTTAAACACAACTATTTCCAATTTTTTTGTTTTGCGCTATTAACGTATACTATAATTCCCATATTGCGGTTCACAGAAATACCTTTTTACTCGAAATGAAAAAGAAGTAAGAACACAGATAGCATGCAGAAAGTCGGAGTTATATGATTCACACGTTTTGAATCTTGTTGCATCTGGGATATAAACTGGGTAAAGACCCTCTTGTTTCATGACTGCATGGAAGCTTTAGACTGCTGGTCAGATCGCCTAATGAAGACGTTGTTGGCAGTATTGTAGTCAGTCGATCCGACAAAATGGGCATAGAAATCTGAATAAAGGAAATCCGAAATGAGGGCTACAACCATTTGAGTCGGTGCAGGACATGCCTAGTTTGCCACTCTGCTGTTGATCCTGACTCTACGTTAAGGAAACTCTGGCGAAGAAAATGTCTAAACAAATCTTGAGAGGATATGACTACCACCGTAAGGATTTTTACACAGTAATAACAGATGTTGGGTGTTTTTCACCACCGTCACCCAAATGTGACAAACAAATGAACATCTTGTTAACTGAGATGAATTGCGCTAGCTGCTTACCACCATTTTATCTGTGGCTAAATGCATACTGTCGCTACGTTTAGCACCAGAGGAAGGAATACTGTCCAACCTAGAGACCACCTTGTGGAACCTTTATTCTGCCTTTATGTTGCGGTATTCGCTTAGATAGAGTAACCTAACTTTAAAGTATCTCACGTGTGCTGAGGAAGCAAAATACCTTATATTTAATAGTCCTCTGTACATTGGCCAATCATCGAGACCGACCCAACAGGTCTTGGCTAAGGGGCGGACTGTCATGGAGTACCGCCTTGTATAGACCATACCAGCAAATACTAGTGCATATACCTCAAATTTTGACAATTTAAAGATACATCGAAGACGATGCACGAATATTTTGACCCTGCTTAATACCAGTGAAAGGAAGAAGGCCTCCGCTGCGGGGTTGTCTATTTGAGAACGCCAACTTAACAGGTACAGACTATTGAACAGGGGAGCAAAACTCTCATATGCATCTCGTTTACAAAACTGAATATCTACCGTCTCCTTGAACGCGTCTTCCTGAACTTTTCTGAATATTCATTGACTGTTACTCAAATGCAGGCAAATGCTAAAAAGAGACTCCACAAATTCCGTAACAGATCTCACTTTTCGAGAGACGCAAAGCGGATTTACGAGAAGACGTGCTACTCACATGCCTCATCAGTAGTATCCACCGTTAAATCAGGAGCAGTATGACGAACCTTGTCTTATCAAGACCACTTTTATCATTCACTAAAACAGGCAACTTGGAAAAAGTGAAGAAAGCCATCATTTTACAAACGTCAACTGAAATTAAATCAAAGCCTCTACTTTGTCCCCAAATTTGCGCTCCTCCTTTTTGTTGATAAACTCCTTTGGTGTGATTACCTTGTCGGTGGGAAAGTTATTATGAAAACTGCCGAAAACCGCGTTAGGTCTATACAAAATTGTTTGATTGGTAATGAAACTAGTGTGCAGAGTGTGGCATCACCAGATGATGTTGCTGTATAAGCCTCTATGCAATGACGATCCTTAGCCACTGAAATATAGTTCCTATGCCCTTGGGAAACCACCCCTATGAAGCTGTTTTATTTGTCTTCTGAAACATATTTTAGTAGTAAGCTGCTTGGTACGAGAGACCTGCAAGAGAGACTCCCTCTTGTTAGTCTTTTAAAATAGACTCCGGAGATTAAAAAAACAGAACTTACAACCGCTTTCTTCCGAAGATGTTAATTATGATTGATTCTTCCAAGTAGTGTTTCTAGAGTTATTCAATAATGTCAGCTCACGCATCTTCTAAAGAGCGTTTGCAGAGAATCCCCAAAGAAAACCTCCCTGTTCTCTTCAAGGAGGGACCTGACCATTCGGAAAACTCACTTCATGTACCACGCTGATGAAAATCATGTTATGTAGTCCTAAGTCATTTAGAGGAAAAATGTTTTTCTCGAAGCCAGATGTTTGGCGTAAAAATCTATACGACTTCGCATTTTGCACTTTTTGGAATAGAAGTTCATGCCACAGGGACGTTGAGATTGGTCCTTTTGGGAATTAAGCAGCTGACCACTCAGAAAGTACAAATCTCACTGATAACCCCAGAAGAATTAAGTGAAGTGGTCTGAATTCCTTTACTATCGTAGATATCTCCAATCAACTGACAACTTGTTTTGTCTGTCAGAGTACCAACTTGAGCTGTCACACGCACAAAGTGGCCAGTCTGCTTATTTGTGATTGCCAAGAATTCCACAGTATCATCTTCTTGGTTGCGAACTCACCCTGAAAATCTCCACTTCGAGGTTTTATTGGGCTTCTTGGAAATGTATTCAAACCGTATTCGAATTTAATGTTTCGGACCTCCAATCGTGAACATGTGTTCACTTAGCGTCTCAGTTTAGGAAAGTGGCAAATACAAACTTTGCAACTTGGTCCTTGGTAAGAGCGGATGATCTTTCTATGGATTATCCAGAGTTACATTTGTTTAGAGCATAAGGTGGTCACTTAAAAATTATCCAGTCAATGTCGAGCCACCGTGAAACCAGAGTAAAGCAGCTTTGAGAGTGGCTTGCGTTTGGGGTCTTAGAAGGACAGTAATACTACAGAGGTCGCAAAGCTGCTCGAAGCCTATACAGCGACCAACTGAAGCACGGTACACCGTTTCATCATTGTGCATTGATGATATCGGCTAAGTTGGTAACGAAATATTTGCAACATATTTGCAAAGCTTGAGAAATATGCGACTATTAGTAGTCTGATTAATATAAGAGTGAAGTCGACTACACAAAGGTGGGGTGCACGTCTAACATGAAGCATTTTACCAGTTGTGCCATTTCCATGGCAGAATCCGATTTAGGTCTGATTTCGACTCACTGGATTACAGTTTCCTGCAATGCACCAAATCACCCATGGAATTTGGTTGTTGTACAACTTTTGAGCTTAAGTCGCTATCTATGCAATTATCTTCGTCCTCTTCTGAGTTTCGACGCTTACGATTACTCGACTTCTCGCTAATTTGTTTGTTGGCATGGTAACTGGCATACGATTTCATTGCGGACCCTAGAGTGCCACAGATTTTGACCACCTTGACATTGTAGGAGCAGAAAAAGAACTTTCTAATCGTTTGATTGCACGAGAGAGCGAGTAAATTGGTACTTGAATAGGCAGCTTCGCCAAAACCGGTGATAAGCGGACTAAAGTGCCTCGGCACCACAGAATGCGCCATTTCCAAACAGCAGAAACTAGGTTGCAATTTGGGGGAATTTACGGCAATTTCAGCAGCACTTCCTGAGTACTTGGAGTCATAGGTTGAATTTCTATGTACGCAGTTAAACTGATATTTCAATCATGGTAATTTTCACGCCAAGACGCTACAAGATGAATAGGTTAGCAGTGTGTTCGAACGACTTTCAGATGCAGTCATTCTATAAACTTTCTAAAGGATAAGTGGGTTTTGCAACAGGACCTTTGCCAAATTTATACCTTGGGAGTCAATTGACGGATTAAAATGCTAATTGTTCGCTGAAACGAAAGTGGTTCGGAAAAACCTGGAAGGATTTAATAATGTTGAGCCTCTTTCGAAGGTAGTACAGTCAACTGCGGAATGGTGGCCTGACTTGAAATTTGATCAATCAGTAATGTCTTTGAAACTACAATATCTGATCATTGTCGAACAAAGTCTTGGGTAATCATGTATTACGAAAGCAAGACTTCATATTGGCGGACAACACTCATTTGCATACCCATTTGACTTTGACAGGAGACTCACCTAGAATCCAGCTGAATCCTTCGTATATGATGTTTTTTTAAGTTGAAGCAGCTGAATGTGCTGCACCAGGCCGCCTCATGTTTGAGTTGGTACGATATTCGAGACATCGCGGCACGTGTATAGATGTAATACCCTACTCGTAAGGTTGTTGAAAACTATTCGACAGCCCATGATCGGTTTCGCCCTTCTTGGGGCTCATCAGGTAAACACAGCCCCCTAGTTTCCGTCAACCTTAGGTGATACTTGACCCCACGTTGCACGAAATTAGCGAAGTACACTCATTCGCATACCACTTCGTTTTTGATGGGAGACTCACCTGCAATCTAGCTGAACCTCTCGTTTGTTTTAAAGCAACTGAATGTTCTGCTATCGGTGGGTTTTCAAAGACCTTATGAGCAGGGTATTACGTCTATAAAGACTTTATATATTATGGTAGCCTACTTTGCTTTAATCCTAAAGAAAACTGAAAACTTCACCAAACTCTGATACGTCCGGTTACAAAGTGAGCATTTGGTACAGGCTAAAGTGTGATTGGGTTAAAATGATATCTTACGTTAGGCAGACAAATAAAGTAGCCTGTCATCATTATTGAAGTATCTAGATCAACTGTGTCAGGTTCCATTTTTTTCTTCTTAGAATATCCTATGGATTCTTGTCGCCTTTGGAAACTGGATGAGCAAGGTCACTTGGACTTAAGCTTTACATGTTTTATATGAGCCCTCAAGTGAATGCTTTGGAAAGTGATGTGTTTATCATTAATAGGCTTGTTTTAACAACCATCACCAAGCTAGAGTTGATCCCTCATGCGAATGCAGTTTAACTTATCCCCTCTTCTTTTTGATTGCATTAGTTAGGCTGCAGTTTAACCAGTATTTTGCTGCGAATGCAGTTGTATGGCGTCCGTAATTTCCGGAATCCAGGTAAATCACCATTTGGTGAGCCTTAACTCCACTTGTAAACGACCTTTCCAAAGACCAGTCAGAAATAAGTTCCAGTTGGCTCAAGCAAAATATCACTTCACTCATCAGAAGCACTAGCATTTTTTTCGGCAAACAGTTGCTATTGTTGTTCACCACACTTAATCCGACACAGGTTGTTCAAATGTGTTTGTTTGCAACAGGTAGCTTATCGAACTAGCCTTAAATTGGTTTGTGTCGTTTTTTAAACTATATCGAGTGTTTCCAATGCATCGCTGACTTAAATGACCATATCTCGTTGTTTCGATGACCATCTGCATCCGCGCTTGGCTGTAAATGGGGATACTGCAGTGGCTGGTGGGCAGAAGATGAGCTGAATTTGTACGATTATTGGGCGATTGCGCTTCCACGTCGTAACGCACTGCTGTCACTGCAAATTCTGCATTGTCTATTACCTCCAAGGTAAAAGGATAGCACGAGAGCTTGATTCGCTGAAAGATGAACTTTTCATCTTGCGAGGTAGCTCGGTAAGTACATTTGATAGTGTCGAGAGACAACATTCAACATCGATGCCTTAGTTGATTTCTTGTTGTACCGTGCAATCTTTCCTAAAAGCCACACAAGATGAACGGCCGAATTCGAGTTCTCGTTACGAGCAACGCAGATGAGTGTAATATCCTATTTTAGTAGTGAAGGTGTCTTCACAAGATGCCCTAGAACTTTTCAGCCAACGGTGTAATCCTAGGTACTTCTCAATATTTATGAGAATCTTATCCCGAAGCTCTGGATCGACACGTACTCTGTGGTTTATTGCCTGTATGACGCCGCAAAATAGGGGCTGCTCGGGAGGATATCTTTATTTTGGCCTATTTACTGAGCTGGATAGTAACGTTTCGGACTTCACGAACCATAGTTGAGGAGCTCTCATCTGTTTTCTGAACGATGGGGTTCTTACCTTTCGTCTCATGCATAAATGGTAGCAGACCTCGTACCACGCAATTAGGGACTAAACACAATTTTGTTCATTGCTCAGTTCGCCTAAAGTTCCTAACACATTTACCTACTGTCTACACAGAAATTTGAATATGTGACGGTACAGTACCAAATAAAGCACCGCTGTGTCAGAAACCAAAGTTGAGACTGATGAGAACAAGATCGTTTGCTGGGAGCGAAAAACCGGACATCAGACAAGTAAGTCATGTCGAAAGGGCAACAGTCTTCACGACTGCTGATCGGATATTCGCTGTCTTTTCTGTAATATTTCTGAATGTCTTGTGATGTAAATGGTTGATGCCCTATTCATTGCTCTGTTCATTATTACATCTTTGTCAGCCCTAACCCTACTGGGCGGTAAAGAAGACCTAAAGACAAATGTTTATAACGGTAGTGAGCAACTGGATCGCTCGAGTTGAAGGACGGAATAAAAACACATAGTTGGCTGGTTCGGGTCTGTTCGGAACTGTTCAACCGTTGACAGATTTGTGATCCTTGCTCCCCCCTCCCAAATCAGCTCGTCGTTACCAGTGCTTTTTCAGCACTCTAGAAAAAGCTTCCTGACACTGTATCCGAACGATGGTCACACAACCACCCAGAGAAACCGCCCACTAGCGCGCGCACGATGAGCTCTAGTGTATATGGCCCGTGGACCTTATAGAGGCGCGGATTTCGAAAGCACAGTAGATATAGATCATAGCATTCTGCAAGCAAATACTAAACTTCATCTTGCTACTGGGTGAAATAAGCGCCTTCCAAAGCGCATCAGCACAACGCCGATCATTCTCTAAAAAGACCAGCAGACTCGTTTTGATGAAATCTCCGACATATTAAACACCAACAGCTCCAAAGTTTCGGATGACAAGTTGGTTGGGTAAAAGGGCAAGTGGACAGCTTTGAAAACTTCTGTCACTGTAGAGCGGACATGCTATGTGCAGAGACATTGCAGACGAAATATCTAGGGATTTGGTTCTTTATTTAGGAAAGTAAGGGCAGCTCTTGTCACCTTGAGAATAATTTTCGCACGCCGGGCTGACGATCGCTGGATGATTCAGGGGGGAGATTTCATGTTATACTAATCAAACATGGCAAGGAATCCGCCTCAAGCTGTGAAAATTCTCGACAATGTTTGTCTTTGCTAGTGGTTTCCGGGGAACTTCTACTACAACGGATCTCGCTAAGTAGAACAACTTGATAATATCCTAACACCTATGACAAATGGGCGGACCACTGTGTGGGTTATCTCAAGTAATAAACCACCAGTCAACTAGAACTCAGGACCTGGAAACCGGTCCAGCCTCAGTACCACATGATATCAGTTGTAATCAGCTGGTCAGTCAAAGACCGCAACGATTTCCAGCTAACTAAAATAGCTCCGGAGTGAAGGTGCAGTTTCAGCTCATCAGTTGAACCTTTCCACAAGCTATTTTCTACAATCTGGGAAGTTGAATCATAGCACTCAACCAGAAACTCAGCCCGTGTAACTGAGTTGCCTTGAAACTACTACCACTTCAGAAAGAATACAAGAAGGCAGCGTGTGACATTTATCGTGAAATCAGCCTTATGTATGCTGCTGGTAAAACGTTCGGCTCCCTCCAGCTACAAAGATTTTCTTCAACGAAGAATGTGCGAAACTCCAAATACAGGGGTTTTTCCTGGAAAAGGCTGTGGAGAACAAATATTCTCTTTGTACCGAATATTCAAAAAAGGGGACAGAACCATACAGTCCAACGGAGCGTGCTTCAGCTTTTGAGCTGTGTGCAGTCCGATTAATAGAGTTACCTCTTGGGATCTTTTAGCTCACTATCCCCTAAAACACCTGAAAAGCTAGCATTAATCTAGTATTAATAATAATGGGTTTAATTCTCAAATTGTAGGGAATATAGTGATTGAGGCATGATCTGCCGTTGCAACGTGAGCGTGGCGGACAACGACACACCAGGGGGAGGTAGGACCAACAAGACAGGTTTACCACGTGATAATTAATCGTAGATTTTGGAAAACAATAAATCCAGAACAATGGGGCGTGATGTACGACTAGTCCAATGATGAAACCGGTTGACTTGAACCAAAAGTGAAAAACAAAAGCGAAATGTCATACCCTAAGACTACACGGACTTCGTGCATTTGTAAAGCCGGTTTATGGACTTCACGCGATATTTCTTCCTGTTATTTTCTGAAGCAAGCGAAAATGATTACTCATTAACGCAGCTCGTTCGCCCTTTATGAAATCACGCATTAGGGATTGATAAATGCTCAGTCCATCCAGACCAAGTACGCAGACAATGCTTGGGTTCGAAAGGCTATGATTACTGTGAGTTCTTCGTTCCTTGATCAGCTGTAAAGCCGTTGGTTTGATCCTCGAGCGCTGCCACATATGCCGGTGAAGTGAAATCATATTTTACCGGGAGAGGTGAAAAAATTGAGTTTGCATCTGTCTGATGGTTTTCTTAATTCTTTCCCAGCATCTCTTGCGTATTTGGTAAAATGTTTTTTGCTGAAACTGGCAGCGGTTGCGATTGCATGTCTAAAGGACACATGGTTTTTTCTTTAGAGCTTCCGGTTGGGTTAACGGTAAATTAGTGTCCCAGAAATGAAGGCTGAGTCCACCGCGATTATAGAAGCGTTTTATAGCTGATTACTGTGAGATGCTGCAGAAGCTTGAAATGGTCGAGAAGGTCCCCATGGCAACAAAATTGGTTTTATAAAAATATCCAAGAAAGGTCTGTGAATAGGGACCCCTTGTCTCGTAAACCTGTAAAATAAAAGGCCAACATTATACGCTGTGTACAAGTGTAGCCCTAACCAAACTTTTGCGCTGTTAAGTCGGAAGTGAGTAGAGTTGCGACGGTTGCTGTCTTCATATACCTAGTCGATTCCCCAATATTTTGCATACGAGCGATCAGCTGTACAATTCACGTAACCATTGCCATACAACTTGTACCGGACCCAATACGTTAAAAACAAGTCTGGGAAGAGGTCGGAGTTGAAGTTACTAAACGGAAACAATCCTGAGCAGCGATAGCTTATAGTTGCGTTTTGTTATTTCTGTAAAAGGTACAACTATCTTCGCGTAAATTATTGTAGCGGTGAACAAGTTGAAAGGCAGAGGGTTTGCGCTACGCAGCAGAAACAGAACCCGTAAAATATAAGAAAAGATCGATTAAACCGTTAGGTAGGCAACCGCTTACTCTTTCCCGATCGTAATTTCCCAAGCGCCTGAGTAGTGTAGTGGTCTGGCCACCCAAAAACTGTCTTAAAGAGGACAGAAGGTTGCATGTTCGCGTCACGTCGGGCTCAACAAAGTAGAAATCTAGTGCGATCTCTGCATCCAAGATGTTCGGATTCGTTGTAACTTTTAAGGTGGTCGTTCAAATCGCGCCCATCTCGAGATATGTGCTGTACATCTGAAAGCTTATTGAAAAGGTTTGGAAGGTTAAGGTAGAGGTGATCTAGTGATACTTTGTTTTCCGTGACTCCTAGGACAGGTTTCTAGAAGAATGATCTCCAGCATTTCCAAGAAGTTAGCCGCTGGTTTGCACAAGGCATATTTCTCTGGCGAGCTTGACTCAGATCGTTGTTCTGGTCGGCTACATTCCTTAGTACACTCTCATTTTTCCGGCTGACGCGAGGTTCTCTTTTTTAACTCACAGGTGCATCCAGTCTTCTTGATATATTCTAGGCGAGTGTTGACTTGGATGCCACTAGTGGAAATTTCTGTCCCACTTTTTTGTGGCGTAGGGAGTTTCAGCATCACTTGATTTCATGGCATTTCGTCTGAAGACAGCCAATTCTTGTAGTAATTCGCGGACTTCGAATCATTTCTCTAAGTGCTCACAGGTTTTACGCATTACCGTGTCACGTTCACTCGATTTCAAAGATGCACAAGGCTTTGTTAGCTGACGGCCTGTTTGCCTCCAAACGTCCGACGCGTGCAAGATTTGGGCTATTCCGCCAGATGTTTGGGCCATACTTGGCGTGGAAGTCAGACCCCGGGTTAGAAATCCATTATTGCGTGCTTCGTCAAGTGGGGTTACTGACATCTTTTTCGTTGCATCCAAAGCCACGTGGGTCCCAATCAGGATGATGTTCAATCCACAAAGTTCCGAGGTTTGGCTTCCATGTGCTTCTTTTCATAGGGCTTCCAAGTGCCAGAATATCTAAAACATCCAGTTGTTATAACATTTTGTTGCCTTCCTGATTTTGTAATCGGTCTTCACAAAAGTTACTGCGAAGCTAACGGAAAACGGATTAGTTTTCACTTTCATTAGAGATCCATTTTTCGTTTGGTTTGGAGAAATTTTTCTCGCTGAAAAGCCCCCAGCCTGTCATCCGAATGAAGCAGGTAGTATAAAGTCGTACTCTTAGTACTAAGTCCAGCGGCCAGGAGTGACTTTGCCTCGCCCTGGGTGAGGGGAACAAGCTGACTGTTGTTGAGATGAATGTCTTCATCTAATGTATGCTCATTCTCCGCGCCCGATACCTGGCCGCTTGTGAGTTATTTCAGAGCCATTTCTATTCGGTTTCAGTATTCTTCTGACTTCGACATTATTGGCTAGGCAACTTAGGCGTTCGTGGACTTGTTAACACTTATAAATCCTTACGTTCTGTCGTTGCACCCGGTGTATCTGGCTATCAGACCGAGTACCGCATTTTGGCATCTCCCTTATTATCCGGAAAGGTTACTCAGTAATGGTTTGGTATGTGTGTGTGTCACAACGATAGCACAGTTGATCATTTCTCTTTATTCTTATTGTTTACAATGTGGTTTTCGGTTTTGATGTTTCCGTTTTGCGACCATACAGTCTATTTTGATTTGACCTAAACGTAGATCGCTTTTGATATGTAGACCTGATCACTCCAAAACCGGCATGGGCAGGCTAACATAGTTTCTAGGACCTTCTTCTTTTGGGGGACATGTCAAGCTGAGCACACTTAGCGTCTTGCGGTCTGGACCGGGCTTTGAGAATCTCAAGGCCATAGGGGCCCTATGTTAAGATGGCATAAAAGCCGATGCTCAGTTTGTTTGCCAAGCACCGTGATGTTATTCAGTCAGATTCCACATATCAGTGAAACAGAGGTGGTTACCACCTGTGGCATGTGGCGATCAACAATTGTAATGGTGCTGGGCGTAGTATGTTCTACCTCTTTATCCGAAATGAGTCACAATAACATTACTATAAAGGTGCGGAACATTTTGTAAGAACGAAGCTTCCCGTGGGTGTTGTCAGAACGATTGTGGTGGATAAGAATAAGTCACAGTTATGTAGCCTTCGGGCGGCCATGCCTAATGCAGCTGTTGTTTTTGTTCTTTTCATGCGGTACAAAGCCTAAAAGCCAGGATTACTAAGCCTGGGGAAGGGACTCATTCGGATAAAGTTTTGTTTGCCTGCTGCAAGAAAATGTTGCATTGTAGGGAAGTGATCGGGTTTGAGGTTTATGCCACCAGCACCATAAGCCGAAACCAGGAGTACTGGTCATACCTCAGGGAGCATTGGTTATTCAACCTGAGTACCTGGCCTAAGCACATTCGGGTGCATGTTGTGACTCTCAGTAATGAAACAACTAACCGGGTCGAATCTGCCTATAGGCACATCAAATGAAAACTGAGTAAGTCTTCCCCGTTGCTCACCTGCGTTCAGGCCATAATCGACAGGAATGAGCAATTGGAAGCCAAGTACAGAGGACTGGTTATTGTCCCAATTGTGTGTAGCCGACCGGGAGGTGCGATTCTGCCATCTCATTTAGAGTGTTTGGGCCGGCAAACACCACACGCCCAGGAACGGGCTTTCCGTAACCATAACAAAGCTGTGGATTATGCCCACAGCACAGAATCGTACCTTGATTTTTCTCGATGGCAATTTGGTGATCCCATGAAGTGCCCATGTCCTTTGCTCATGGTTATTACCTGTCGCCATCTGGCCTTTGCTGCTGAGTGCCCTGGACAGTCGCCGCTTCCGTTAGTTGAGTCCAATAGGTAGCCGTTGCCACTGAAACAGGTTCAACCATCAGCTACCGGTGCTGAGAATAGTGTATCAGTACAGAGTGCCCCCAAAAGGCAAGTCATCAGAACTAAGTGTTGCTCAAAATATCTCAAAGGACATTTGCGGGGAAATTTTCCGCCAGAGTTTGTCCGATCCTGATGCTTGCTGTCACTTCTTGCGAATATTTGCCGATTGGGTCTGCGCAGGTCATGTGCCAAGCTGCGTGTTATCAACTGAAGGTGTCACAAGCGCATCTGGGGTAACAATTTTGGCCGCAGTGTCCACATCTTTGGCGGCCGATGGTGACGATATCCTCGTTAGCCCCAGAAGCGCCTGCGAGGTACAATGAACAACTCAGCACCTTTAACACCAGCACACGCAGGCGCGTCCGAACGATTCCTCTTTCATTTTAGGAGGACAAGACGGTTGGACTACACGAGATTTTTGATCTGCAGGGTAGTAAGTATCACCTGCAATGTATAAAGATGCGTGATCACAAGGTGCAAACCGCCGCGAAATATAGCATCATGGCAATGCGCAGTAAGAAGGAACCAATGGCGGCACGTAATGACACTGATGTCTGCGGTGTCTGCAATTCATCTGAAAGTGCCTGTGAGGGTCGAAGATAGACTGGGTGCAATGCGACCACTGCAATGCGCAGTAAGAAGGAACCAATGGCGGCACGTAATGACACTGATGTCTGCGGTGTCTGCAATTCATCTGAAAGTGCCTGTGAGGGTCGAAGATAGACTGGGTGCAATGCGACCACTGCAATGCGCAGTAAGAAGGAACCAATGGCGGCACGTAATGACACTGATGTCTGCGGTGTCTGCAATTCATCTGAAAGTGCCTGTGAGGGTCGAAGATAGACTGGGTGCAATGCGACCACTGCAATGCGCAGTAAGAAGGAACCAATGGCGGCACGTAATGACACTGATGTCTGCGGTGTCTGCAATTCATCTGAAAGTGCCTGTGAGGGTCGAAGATAGACTGGGTGCAATGCGACCACTGTCACATGTGGCTGCATTGCAGTTGCACTGGAAGGTCGCTCAACAGGTTAACGTTCTTTTGCTCTACGTTTAATCATTAAAACCGGATTTAAGATTGAGTTCCTTAGGTGAATACGCTTACGGGAACGAAGGTAAGTTTTGTTTAATAAGTAAGTTCATACTTATGTCCTGTTGGATATGTGGGTCCTGGGTGGGTTTTATCTGCCGTAAAATCCAGACCCAATCCTCAACGTGGTACGGCACTGGAAGTCAGTGTTAGTCTTTTAATCAGGCTGGGTGAATGAGGTTCTGGTCATCTCCATTAGGCTGGCTTTACATTTCCTGGCAACGGAAGTGTCACGGCACCCAAGGCACCCGGGCCTTGCGCTAAAGGAAAGTTTCCATAGGTGGGAAAAGGGGACATAATTCTCCAGTTTCGCGTACACCTTTAGAGTGGTCTGGATATTTGGTGCTTCCAGGTCAAAATAGGATCACTTCTACCAGTGAGTAACGCAGCACATGTTTAGGTATGTGTGTAGGAGCTCCAAGGCCTACAGGTGACTAAGGCACTGAGTACAATTCTCTGGTGCTCACCTTCAAGCGTGTTACTCATAAACCAAAATTTCGTTACACACTCATCAAAAATATAAGCTATCCAAGCCTGGATGTAATCGTACAAGTGCCGAAGATTTTAGAATAGAGTTGTACCGTACACTTGGGCTACAACCTTTATACATCTCCTAGGTTGTTGCTTTTATGGCATATAGAACCGCCAATGCGTGGAGGCCATCCTTGTGTGATCGTCAGGCACGTAATAAACACGTACTGAAAGCAAGAGAGGATTGTGATACTTTGAAGTTGGGGATTCACGGCAATCTATGTGAACGAAAACGGGAATGAATGCATGCCAACTGAAACTAAGTTAGCAAGGTTGCACACCGACCTTACATAAAAGTGAACATAGATAGCAGGCACTGTTCACCACGTGCGCCAACAACTGCTTCTCATTCTTCGTGGTTTTCAAGTGATTGGCAAACATCCCTTTATGTCAACATAAATCTTTTCGTTAAAGGGCGGTCTACCAGGAACAGAAAATAGGTGAGCTCCTTTGACACTCTCGCAGACACTATTGTTGCTCCGTTGTCTGTGAAGGATACACCGATAGTTCCGTTATTTTAAACCAGAGTCAGGGACGATCAATGATAATACGGATTCCTTTACCTACTGAACAGTTTGCAAGGCCATCGAGAGGTGCACTTAGTGTAGTATACATGATTACACGTATGCAAATTGATTCTGTCTTAGGACGAACTGCATCACAACCATTGATCGACGCTAAGTGAAAGCAGTAAACGCACCAGCAATAACTACTAACTATGGGCTAGTCTAGTCACTCACTTTTTTATTAGCGACGTTACACACAAAAGTCGCCGTCCATTTGTGATACATTTACATTTAGGGGCAACATGGTCGATATAATTAGTCATAAGTAGGCTTCGTTAAACTGCTGAGATGTGCATATTAGCAGCCTTCGTTACACTTTGAAATCTGGTGTCCATTTAAATTTTTATCATGTACAAGCCCATTATAGTTCTATGCTACGTCAAAAGGGTCAATCATGAACCTCCATTCCGCCATGTTCTCATTTTTTAATGTCCCCGACGTATAGATTTCGGCCATTCAGAATGGGGATGACGCCGCGGGGCGCGTAATCGCCAAACTGGGACAAGATCGCGCCGTTGGAATTTGAAGTTGGCGAGCAAAAACAAAACGCGTTAGGCATAGCCTCATGCCTGGCACGTGATAAGGAAACTGCAGGTTGCGGACAATGAAGAACGAGAGCAACCGATCCGGTGATGCAGAAGAATCGCCATGATCTGACCGGTGAGTTTGAAGTAAAGCCTACTGCCAACTCTGAGGCGCCGCTCACTAGAAGCACACCCAAATTATTTTCGCCGGAACTGTAGGGTGTTCGAGGCTGAGACTTTTACGGGGAGTTAGTATAATCCAATAACACTTGTAGGTGATATGTTGTTCACAGCATTTTGTTTAAGTGAGCGAAATTTCAAGGTCACGGACCATCACCGATTCGCATTTTGCTACCGGTTTACAAGAGATAAAACACGAGATCGCACCATATTTGGGCGTTATTTAAGAATAAAATAACATCTACAGAATATCCTATGCAGATTCCACTCAGGCAAATCGGTCATCAACGTTTGTTTGCTTTATACTCTTCAGATTTAATGGACGAGATAATTTTGTTAAGCGTAATTTATCACAGCACTTTCTCTTGTGGAGCTCAGGTTCCATTAAGTACAAAATTGTCAGAAAACAGCACTAATTGTGCACTGGATATGCGAGGGCTATCTCTGTGGATGATTGCTCTTCCCAGCTACGCATAACTAGCCCATGGATAATGCAGCGTCAGGATGTAACCTTCGGTAAATTACCAACACAATGATATCATTTCTTTTAGGAATATTTCTCACCATAGGTGGAATACGCCATAAAACGGTCATCAGGATAACGATAATCGTTGTCACTCACCTTGACTACTTATCGTCACTGCAGCATGCTAGCCCCGTGTCAATGTGCGGCGCAGATTATGAGGCTCCACCCATACACGATAATTTAACGGCGAATGACGACCAGTCATACTCATAACTGTATTCAATATCGTCTCCCTTCGCTACGTATCGTAACTGCTAGACCCGTGTCCATGTGTGACGCTGATGTGTTCCATCGCGCTAGTTGGATCAATGGGCCTGTTGCTGCTGGGCGATATTCGTTCACCAAGTTTTATGGATTGGTGTGACAATCGCTTCCTTCCAAACAGAGAGAAGGTGGCCTTCGTCAAGCGACCGACGAAACACCAGATAGAAATGTTTTGCCAGTGTGAACGACGTTTCCTTCAGAATCCTTGGATGGACCTCGTTTGGCCCCAACGCGCAGGTGAGTTTTCTTGTGCGGAATTTGACGAATGTCCTACTCGGTTGGGAGCACGGTGTTTAGAGGCCGTTCGTAGTTACGCCTTGATAAGATCTGGTGTGACTAGGTCGATGGGGCAGAATACAGGCCGGCAAAGTGTTCTCTGTAGACTCCAGGTGCAAATATTTTGTTCCCCCTGGGTACCCTATTCCTATCTCTCGAAGAGAACGCAGATGGCTTTTTTGCGGCGTACTTGAACGGCACATTTTTATTTTCATGGCAAAGTCTAGTAAGGTGGCTTGATTTTGTATGATCCATTGGCGGATTTCTGATTTACAGCGGTTCCGCACTTTACAAAAAGCAAGCTTATCTTTTGCTTTTCCTGTAGTGAACTTTTTGAAGAATACTTGGGACCTCTTTTCCAGAAAAGGCCGAATCCTTATAGGTAGCTAGTGGCCCACTCGAACGCGTGCAGGTTTTTTTCGTGAGCCTCGTCAGCATTCTGGAAAATGGTCCTGTATAACCCTTTCACTGATGCTCGTACCAGTTTAGAATGATCAAGGAAGATGCGCATTTCTGAGAAGTCTGCACGGCAGAAGTTTCGAATCCACGTTTGAGGT
The DNA here is from genome assembly GCA_003604175.2 of Clonorchis sinensis. NCBI lineage: Eukaryota > Metazoa > Platyhelminthes > Trematoda > Opisthorchiida > Opisthorchiidae > Clonorchis > Clonorchis sinensis. The sequence continues at coordinate 155,986,779 of CM030369.1, read as the reverse complement.
TCGGGATTTCTGGCCCAGTTGCCGGTGAACACAAAGGTCAGCACACAGTGGTCACTATGTCCCAGTGACCAATTCCAGCGTCAATTGTTACCTGATCGAAGAAGTGTCCATTGCTGGTGATGACAAAATGCAGGAGAGCTACTAGTTGGCCTGCGCGGCATCTAGTTTGGGTGACGACATGTAGAGTCCAAGCGCTCTGTTGAACGGCTTTGTCCAGGGTCGCTGCAAAATGTGCACTAGAACCGACGCGTTTGAGCTCCATTCAGGAGGCCTTGGGGTCGTACAAATCACCAACCAGCAAGAAAAGTGTGAATTGGAAACTAGAAAAGAGTTGCTCAATGGTTCTTATGAGGAACTGGTCATCTTCAAGTGGACTCTAGTGGCAACAGGAGACCACACTTAGAAGAGAATCGGCCCTGCTCATCGGGATTTGTATCCACAGTACATTGAAAAAAGGTGTGAGAATAGTATCGGCGAGGATGATCTGGATGGGCGTGGCCGTATATAATTATAAATCAACCCCACCAGCCCTTCTGCGTTTTGAGTCAGCTCAAAAAAGAGAGTAGCCGCATGTTGAGATCTCCACGTCGGAGATATCTGGCGTGAGCCAGGTCTCTGTAAGTACAATTGTGGACGGCTGTTCAAAGCAAGCTGACCGTGTAATATCGTGAAATTTGTTGAAAAGACTGAGACAGTTTGTGGACAAGCATTTCAACACTGTCTCTGCTGCCTTCGAAAATGAGGACTCCAGAGGACTGCTGCCGGAGACGTTAGCAGATTTAATAGCTGTACGACGGGTTTGAGTCCAAGGGAATGAAAGGGTCTCCGCGGCATACTGGTCATCTTCCTGCCCTGGTGGCTGCGAGGGCCTCCTGATATGACGAAGTTTAAGTAGTTTCTCTGACTGCAGTCGTTTTCTCTTCGTGTTTGTGTGGACTCCTCAGTAGCCCTTGATCAGCGTGGCCAACTGGATGTGCGAAGGATTTTCAGGTTTGTAATTGAACTGTTGGTTGAAATTTAACCATCTCTGTGTTGCTGTGCTTCCCACCAAATCCAATAACTTTCTATGGAGTTCGCGTTCCGGCTCGTGTGTTGCCACCATCTCTCTCTTCCAAAGGAACTATTATGCCCGCCTCCACAACAGCGACACCAGTGAGTCACTACAGTTTAAATGTATACCATTTTTCTGAGATCCCTGCTACCATTTACCCGGTTTGCCGGTCTCTCCATTTCATCATCCCCACTTACGTTTTTGTGACCCTGGCCACGAGCCCAATAGTTCAAGGCCGCGAGGCCTCAGCGGTTGTTTTTGGCTTCAGTTCAATTTGATCGGCTGGATGATGCCAACTTTGCTGCTTCACCAGATCTGATGTTCTGGTTTCTGATTTTCCACAGCTTACATTTCTCTTGTCATATTTTAGACAGGAGGCCTCTTGTTTTGCCCTCCCTCGCTTTGTTTTTGCCCGCCACCTTCAAATCTTAACGATCTGACCTTGCTTGATGTTCTCTTCGGCAAAAGAGCTTCCCTGCTCTTGCCGGTTTAGTGACGACCACGCCTACATTGGATACAGCTCACCGCCTATGGCGCTGTCCTCTTTTCCCACCCAAAACCCCCTGTACTCACAGTCCCACCAGTCATACCTTTATTCTGACTGTAACCTTATGATCATGCCTGACGGCATGCCCCCACAAGTTGGGAATAAACATTATTATTATTATTATTGTTATTATTAATAAATACACGACCACCTTTGAAAAATTGATGTTTCTATTTATTGGTTGTATCGGCACAAACGTAATATTTGGTCAATCCAGTTCTCAGTTTCAGGAAGCCGCTTTTACTCGACAGGATTTCTGAAAGGAAAAATGTATAGGCAATTACGACTCTACACACTCCGTACACATCCTTTAAAACATATAATTAAACAAAGAAGTAGTGACCAACTCACCAAGCGCTTAGTAAATCCCTTTGTCCACTCCATTCCAAATGGGTGTCCACGCTGAAGGCGGAGTCTTACTGTTATAAGGGTAAACTCACTACTTGCTCAAATAGTCTCGTGCGTACATCTATTATTCAAAAGCGGTATTAAGCAACCGTATGCATTATTGGGCACAGCGAAGTTAATGCTAATGAGGGGTGTATATGTGTCAACCGTAGACCAAGTGGTGTAGACTTGAGCCCTGGGATCGGATGTCACCCCTCCTGGATTTTTTCATTGTACACCTTTTTATCTGATTCCTCACGAGACTCACCAGGCGCTATTGCTCCCACCCTATTTCTCCCTCCTTCCCCTTCTCCCAAGCTTTAAATAGCTTGTATAGCTGTATAGCTGTATAGCCGTCGCTCATTCAATCCGGCTAGTCTCCGGTATACGCACACGTGGTCCTCCAAATGAGTCGAACCCACATGCGGATCTATCTGCATCATTCTCCTCGTCTAACCCAGATCCTGCTGCCACGCAAGTGCATATCCCTAATCCGATTGCGCCAACCTTGACCGATACGGGGCTATCCAGAATCTCAAGTATGTCAGTGCAATGATGGCATGGCACTGGCACGGTGGCACTTCTGCAACTATTTTCTTTCCACTCTCGACCGTCACCTGCCGTCCACTCGAGCCCGTCATTGCAGCTACAAACAAAGTGTTCTCTGGGAAGAACCTTTTGTTCGAATTTGGCCGACCTAGTTTTCTGCTGCAATTTCGGTTTTCCTTTTCCACAGGTTTAATTTCACTTACGGTGATCGTTTGGCCCTGTGCACTGACACGACCTCCCCATTGAAAATATTCTTTACGCCTGACTTTTCTACAACAGCAACACCAGTGAGTGTACTTAGTTTCAATTTAAACCATATTTTTGAGACGAAACATGCTACTAATATCTCCAGTTTTGCTTTTGTGGCCCTGGGCATTTACTCAGCCGCCCAAGGTCACTCATGACCGGCAATGATCTTCAGTTTTAGCTCATGCCAACCGGTTTCATCTTTGAAATAGTTGTACCGCATGCCTATTATCCCTATCTTTTGGTTCCCACAACCGCGCTGACGTTTTACGCAAGAAGCATGTCTCGTTGGTTCTACCTTTCACTAAGGTGTGTTTTTGCGCGCCCTGCTCACGTTGTAACGACAAGATCGTGCCTCAATTAATATGTTCCCTACAAGCTGGAAATAAATCAATTGTTTTTATTGAAATACGGACAACGGCAGCCAAAAATTGGTGAGCTACAACAAAACCACTGGCTTATATAGGCATTGCTGCGGTTGAGAGTGATGATAAGGATGGGGTGGAGTAGAGTCCACCAGGATGTCTTACTTCAAACGATGCCCTATGAAAGGGACACTGGGGTGCCTGAGCGTCAAATAGACTTAACTGGGTAGTAAAAGCGGAAAATGTGGTTGGTGTAGTTATCAAGAGAGCATGTCAAGCGAACGAGTAACGGACAGAAACGAGTAGATGATGCCCTGGGGCCAAAAGACTACAACACATAATTTTGAGGTCTAGATTTTGTAGGAGTCTGCCCCCAGAAACTTCAGTTTGTCCGGGTGGCGCATCTTTTGAAGAAATAGTCGGCGTTTGTGCAAGCTGGGTGTGGAAACAGGCTCAAGAATTACTATAGTTTGATACACATTCGGCCACTAAGCCTTCAGTGATACTTTTATCTGCCATGTGCACTAGTAATAATAAACTCGGTATGAACGGGGAGTGAACTTAGTTATACTGTAGTACGTCAGGGGAGCAAGTGAATTTACTGCAAGTACACAGCTACTGCAACTATCGTTGTGTTATTATGTGAGACTTTTTCACACACATTTTGTTAAAAGCTGTTCAATTTTGAGTTTGTGTTGCTTGAGCCTTGATAAAGAATAATGGTTTTGTAAAGTTTAAAGATCGGTATGTTTTAGGAAAAAATGAAATTTGGAGAAAACAAACACCAGTCTGCTGGCTCAGAGTGTAGGTTCCAAGGTGCTAGCTCAAGTGGAGAGAGGCAGTTTTTGGGGCTGCTAACGTAGATTTTTGGGTGAGTGTAATCTGGGGCTGGTATGAGCTAGCTCTGTGGGCTAGGGTGAAAACATGGTTCACGGATTAATACAAAGGATCGCGGCTTTCGCCCAAGTTTCCCGAGCTGGTTATGTTCTTACCGTTTAGCGGCTTTCGTTCGCCTGAAATGCACAAGCAAAAGTTATTCCCAAAGACCCCACTGTGCGTGATGCGGCAGTGGAGTAGACGGCATTTAAGAAGATGAACAATGAAGTTAGGTGATCGGTCCTACAAGGAGAGGTGAATGCCCTCTGGAGATTCCTACTTAAATCTTGGGTGCTGACCATTGATGTTTCATGACTCGAGGCTTTGCGTTCTTGGACTGTCGGGCTTATAACCACGGTCACGGAAAGCGTAGGTGGGATGATGAAGTAGAGGAATCAGCAGTACGGATGAATGATAGCAGAAATCTCAGAATCACGGTGAAACTGTAGAAACTCACTGGTTTCTACGTTGGAGCGGAGTCGGGTGTAGAATTTCCTTGGGAGAGAGGTTCGACAGAGTGACGCAACCTTTATAGGTAGTGTTCAGCCAGCTATTGAAGTGCTGCAATAAGCGGAAGCATTGGCGATAGTATTTCGCTATTAAATTACAGCTGTCAATTTGTTCCTCCCTGGAGCAGAACGTGCTGACACATGCAGGTTTCCGGGACACGCTTCTGGGTTTTTGTGCTTCGGACAAGTCGACATCATAGCACGCTTTCTTTGCCTACTGTTTGGCAAGCAAGGCTGCGTGTTTTATGGATGACCCGGGGGCTGAGCAGCAAAATTAAGTTAATCGCATTTGCCCTTGCCTTTGGGCAAGCTGAAGAGTGTCACTGCACAGCGTGCATGATTCACCAGCGTTACAGTCGATATGACGTGACAAGCGATTCATTGCACACAAGCAATCATTCCTACTAGTCAGCGTTTTACAAAGCCCAAAATAGCCAAATCCGGTATCCCCAGCCCGCCATTGTAGTTGTGGCGCAGTGTCCTTGGACACTGTTGACAGGTTCGTCGTCACAGGCGCCAAGCCTCGGTGCAGCAGATGTCGCACCTGAACAATCCATTGCTTCACGACATTTGTGACCCGCCTCGGTTCTAGCACCTAAATTCCATTAGGTGGTTAAGGTTCTTTTACGCAGGCCATAGAAAGGTGATGGCGGTATCTTGGGAGCAAGCATCAGAGGTATGCCGTGCTCCCGCATGTTGCATCCAGACAACGACCATTGGTGAATGGGGAATGGACTGATCTCTTAATAACGAGAACAAATATACACAAGAAAACTATATCAACTGGTGGAAGGGGCACGTGCACTTACCGGAAAAGGCGTCAAATGTATGGGAGCACTATGGTTAGTTGGTAATTGATCAAGCGGCTGTTGAGCTGTTCGCTGAGCTTGGCAACAGCGTTAGGGTTAGTTAAAGTGGTTAGTTATATAGATTTATCTCAACTCGTTAGTTTCCACATGATGGTAGCGAACCACGGGGGCGCTGCCTCAAGCACCCCGAAACGAGGGAAGGCATGCGTACTCATTCGGGAAACCACGTTTCGAACGCAGCCCTTCAGACTTTCCTCCGGTCACAGTGGTAAGACGAATGCGCTCACTAGAAGCACACCAAAATTATTTTCGCCGCAACTATAGCGGTTTCGAATCTGTGACTTTTAAGTGGAGTCAGTCTAATCCATTTGCACCTTTCGGTGAAATTTTGCTCGTAGCATTTTGTTAAAGTGAGCAAAAGTTCCAGGTCACGGAATATCACCGATTACCGCTGTGTTACTGAGTTACGAGAGACAAAACATGAAATCGCACTTTGCAATATTTTGACGTTCTTTAGGAGTGAAAATAACATCTGCAGAGTATCCAATGCAGATTTCATACAGGAAAATTGGTCATTGACGTTTGTTCGCATTATGCTCTCCAGATTTAACAAACGAGATAATTTCGTTCGGCGAACTTCGTTACAACACTTTTCCTTATAGAGCTTAGCTTCCATTAAGTGCAACCCTATCAGAAAACAGCAGGAATTGTGCAGTGGTGATGCGAGGGGCATCTCTGTGGATGATTCCAGTATCTAGATACGCATAACTGGCCTGTGGACAGTACATCGTCAGGGGGTAACTGTGGGTCAACACAATGGCTTCGTTTATATTAGGAATATGGCACACCATATGTAGAATCCGTCACAAAGCGGTCATCATGATAACGGTAGCCGTTGTCACTCACCTCGACTACTTATCGTAACTGCTAGGCCCGTGTCTCTCTGTGCCCATTATGAGGCCTCAACTATACACGGCAACCTAATTCAATGGCCAATTACGACCTTTCATACTCATTATTTTATGCTTTGTCGGTCATCTTGAACGCTTATTGTAACTGCTAGGCCCGCGTCTATGTGCGGCGCTGCTTACGAGGCCTCACCTGTGCACAGCAACCTACTCCAATGACCAACGACCGTCTCTCATACCCATAGCCGTACGCGATGTCGCTTATCTATGCCACCTATAGTAAACACCAGGCCACTATCAATACGGACCGGTTAATCTAAGACCTTAACTATGCGCGATAGCCTTATCTGACGGCCTGTTGTACCCATAAATGTACTCGATATCGCCAAACTTGGCTACTTGTCGTACCTGCTAGGCCCGTGTCCATGTGCGGCGTTGAGTATGAAGCATTACTTATGCGCAATAACCTAATCCGTCGTGCTTATAGCTGTACTCGTTGTCGCTTATCTCTGCCACTTAAAATAAACACCATGCCAGTATGCGAAGCGATGAATACGAGACCTCGCGAATTCATCATCCCCACTTACGCTTTTGTGACCCTGGCCACGAGCCCAATAGTCCAAGGCCGCGAGGCCTCAGCGGTTGTTTTTGGCTTCAGTTCAATTTGGTCGGCTGGATGATGCCAACTTTGCTGCTTCACCAGATCTGATGTTCTGGTTTCTGATTTTCCACAGCTTACATTTCTCTTGTCATGTTCTTGTCATGTCAAGAAGCCTCTTGTTTTGCCCTCCCTCGCTTTGTTTTTGCCCGCCCCCTTCAAATCCTAACGATCTGACCTCGCTTGATGTTCTCTTCGACAAAAGAGCTTCCCTGCTCGTGCCGGTTTAGTGACGACCACGTCTACATTGGATACAGCTCAACGCCTATGGCGCTGTCCTCTTTTCCCACCCAAAACCCCCTGTACTCACAGTCCCACCAGTCATACCTTTATTCTGACTGTAACCTTATGATCATGCCTGACGGCATGCCCCCACAAGTTGGGAATAAACGTTGTTATTATTATTATTATGATTATTATTATGCACACAAGCCTATTCCAACGGCGAACGACATAATTATAATTATATTTAATTATATATTTTATATATAATTATAATTATCGCCTACCTTGGCCTCTTTTTGTAACCGCTAGGCCAGTGCCTATGTGACGCTAACTTTTGGCCTCAACTGTGCTATCATAATCTAACGGCCGAAGACGACCCATTATAGCCGTAACCGTGTGCACTCGCTTACATTTGCTACATATAGTAAACTCCAGGCCAGTATCCGTTCGGTCCTCTTGCCCGGAACCAATACCACGTAGCTTAATAGGATTGACTCGTAGCTATTCCATACTCAGTCGCAATAGTAGTCTCGTCAGCTAAGGGCTATTTTCTGGGAAAACGATCTCTGTACTAACGAGTTTTATCCTATCAGATGTCCCCCCAAACTCATCTGGATTTACTGACTTCATCCCATTCCCTCGTATTCCCAAGCTTCGAACTTCGGAAAAACCAGGTTTGGACACCCCGTTTGCCGTCATCCACTCCACCTGGCCGGTGACTTGCATCCACAGAGCTCCCCAACATGACCATAAAAATGCCTGCTATCTTGCAGTGGCTTCGTCCTGCTTTTGCAGATCCCCTTGGCCAACTCGAAACCCTTCAGTATTGTGCATCCCAGCCCGACTGCTTAAAATGACGTCCGTTACGGGGCTGTCCAGAAACCGAAGTGTGTCAGTGCAATGATGGCACGGCACTACCATACCTAGTTTGATAGCTCACCCGTAACTAATCCCTTCATACGCTTGACTGTACCCTCTCACCCACTCGGTCCATTACCTGCAACTACAAACAAACACATGCTTTACATGCAACCTTATGATCATGCCTGGCGGTGTGCCACCCACCAGCTGGAAATAAACATGATCCCTATAACTTTACACTTTTTGGGTGCAGAGTGCATACTAAAGAACGAAGTGATTTTGATCAGTCCATCCAAAAACGCCTGCGCCTTTTTCCCTTCCTCGAAGACGAAAACGATATCTGCATACTCTACATACACAGGGTTTCCGTCAGCTATTCGAAAATTGGGGTCCAGAAGACATTAGTTAGTCAAAAATTGTGACCACCTTTAGTTACTTGTTACTTCGTGCTGCAGTTTATCTCACATCATAGTGCTTTCCAGCAGACTTTCTCTCAGCGTCACTACCGGTGGTTCGGTATAGCCTTGCGCATAATATAACATGCATTGACCATCATAAAAAGACGCGTAACTTACCAGCTGTGACGAATCCCTTGGCTTTGTTTAGCAGGACGCCTGCCACAACGACAGAAGTATTTTTCATATACAGGTCGTGAAAGGCTGCTCAATCTTGAGGTTGTACCGACACACAGGGCATAATTATTCTTCATGTCGTTTCGAGATTATTTCCAAAAGCAACAGAAGAAAACACATGAACAAACCAGGTCTTCCATAAATTTCCCGCCGTCATCCAAGAGACATCACGGGAGCCATTGACAGCCACTTAAATATGAATTCCGCGCCCAAGGTGGACCTCGAGTATGGTTAAACAACTTCCAAAAAACTGCGGCCGGATGAGGAGATCTTAAGGGACCGAAAAAATACCATCAAATGCTGAAACTTTATGTCAAACGTTCCCTCCTCCGAACTATGGGTTCAGAGAAATTTTGGGTGTGTCCCTAAGGCTCGGCGACGAATTCACCCCATATTCCCGCATGCGCCACTCAAAGTGCCGGCGTGTTCGCGAGTGTCTGAGTGGTGCAGCTGATTTTTTAGGCGACCGTCGGTCCTATCCAGACTGTTTTTGTTCACATCGCCAAAGTGGACCATCTCAAATTGTGTGTGCACACCCTAATTTTGGGTGATGTATAGCTAGTGAGCTCAGGGTAAGACAGAAAACTGGGATCCGTGCGAGACAATACCTACAGTTTCTGTCGCAATCTGTGCTGGTGGTATGATAAGCAGAAATTTTTCTGCACGGCACTACCTGGAAAAGCCATGTATCGGAACGTGTAGGCTGTTTGCGGAAGGTGTTTATGACCAAAAACGATGATCCAAAACATTTTCAGAGCAAAATACATGGATGGTGCATGACACGTATGTGCTTTCTGAATTTTTCGGATGTATCGGAACACCACCACATAATATTGCAGCCATCCAATACTCTCGCCGCTAGCATTTGTGCCACCATTTTATCTGTGACGAACGTCTTTATTTGATGTTTGTCGACCCTCATGTTATAAATAAGTAGAACCTTTCACGCATAGGGACAAACTGTTCGCTTTCCACAATGGCATACACAACCAGACACAAGATGCTCAGTTTATCTGTGGTGAAGAACGTAGTTTATTTCTACGGGCCACACATGGTTGCTTTCAAAAAACATCCGAATAGCAAGTGTACCGTCGACATTTGCTAAATCTGTGGAGCCCAGAAGAGCGCCATATATTGCCATCTGGCGAACCATATTCAACTGCGATGACCTTCTACCGACTGCAACACAGGCACCTGTTCTAACTTGCAAAGCTCAGCCAGGACGGAAGGCATGTGACCTGCCACCGGAATAGACAACTACCTTCACCTAGTCAACAGAGCAGGTCAACAGTTCTGATGGTAGTTTTATGTCTTGAGGGATAAGGATCTTGCCAGATTGTTTGGATGCAAACTGCCGCAATTTGCAAGACGACGTGCCGTACTTCAGCAGGGCCCTGCTGGCGCACAGCTCCCCTTCGATTAGCTTCCGATCGATCGTGCAAAAGCCCGGTCACTTTATGATTTACTTCAAGATAATAAGAGGCGACCTAGAGACGGTTCTTTTCCGTTGATTTTTACATACATAAAGCAAAATGCAACGTTTTTACGCAAAGCTTTCATTCAACACAAAGGTTTTGGGGAACAAAGCATGTGCCAGACAAGGATCAGACTTAACGAACAATAAGCAACATTGCCTTTGAGGTTGCATCTGTTTTTGACGCTATATTTTCTGAGCCAACCTGAATTTCTGGATTCAGAGTGCAGCAAGGAATGGTAATGCCTGTGGAGCTGTTGTAAGCAGACGCCACGGGTACTTGTTGGGGATGGATAAATTACCTCCTGAGTGCTCTCATTAGATTGCCTCTTTTGGGTTTCGAGGTGGTTCGCGTTTCCCAAAGGGACTGATTTCGTTTTTTCGAATTGCGTCTGAGGAAACCATCAAAATGTGAGATGCTCACTCTGGAGTAAGAGCGATTGGTGAGAACTGCATCAAGTATCTCTGGGGGTGTTTTTTATTCTATGAAAGCAGCCACCCAGGGCAAAGACCAGTGAGGTTTTGTGCAATACAGCGTTTAATATGATTTTTCGTTGCCTTTAAATTAAAAGCATTCACGGAAATATCTCGCGTGATTACCCAACTTAGCTTTTGAAGCAATCGACGATATACTGTGTCGAAACGATTAGAAATCCGAAGTACACTACAAATGTCCAAGGACATGTGAAGTGACATAGCCGAATTCTCGTGCGGACAGCAGTGTTTACTCTGGGATTTTTACTTGTCGGTTTGCATTTTAGCGCACACTTCTTAAAACTCTTCAAATGGGGCAGAACATTTTGACAAAGTTCACAAACCTAGCACTCATCTTCCAGGCGCCGTCTCATGGTACATGCTTCGGCTAATTTATGCACGTCTCGGTGCTGTGCAGATGCGCTCTCCGGGCTGCCAAGGTTCAGACCGGAGTAAATGAAGGGCAGTCCCTCATTTCCGTCTTTTAATTGCTTAATCCTTCATTTTAACTTCACCCTTCGTCATTGGTCCTAGTTTGAACTCGAGCGCAATCTCCGGACTATCGCATCCTAGCCGGCATTTTCAGTTGAAATAATGACCCCCGGTACACAATGCAATCGTCACCGATGAGCTGGAGGGAACTTTCACCCTCAACCAGCAAGCAGCTCATGTGGAGGTTTTAGCGCAACTCTTCTTTCCTTACAGTCTCCGGACGGCCCCTTTACTTTTACACTGTAAGATGTACCGAAAACACTTGAGAACGTCTACGTGGTCCTAATGACCCACGACATCGGCCTGAGCTACTCCCCGTCACCCACTCATCCGGCACAGGATGCCCTTAGAAAGACTGCAACCCCTCTGCGGTAGGTAGCCAACCCTGGATGTTCTTCTTGACCGAAAGTTACCCGCCCAAGTGTATTCATGAAATGTGCTGACGCGCTCCCACATATCTCCTACTCGCTCCACTTCCCTTCCTCTCCAGTGCCCTCTGACCTTCCAAGGGCACGTGGGTATGCATTCAGTCATTAAATGCGGTGACTGCTGTGACTCAACCAACTGCCATCGGATTAGCTCCAATTCATCCCGTTCGAAATACTGTAAAAATCGTGAACGTCCAACCATTCGCTGGTAGGCTCACACGTCTGGATTACTATGGTTTCCGCATACTGCTACCCTGCTTACGAACAAATCACTCATCATAGCTGACCTCGTTAAAGATGTAAAAAGTAACAACTGAATGAATTGCATTTGCTGAATTCTTCCGTACCTTCAGAAAGATTACCCATAAGCTTCATTTAGAAAATGGGGACACCTAGGAGGTGCGATTCCATTACTCATATGCGTTCACGCCGCCAGTTGTGCCTCGGTTGTGCATATACAGCCCATTTTTATATCTATAGCGGGATCCGTCGAAGACTGGTGGTGCATCTGACAATATCTCCAGACTTCAACAAACCTCCTCTGGCCTTCCAACGTGAAGAAGCGGTGCAACAAAAATAGAAATTCAATGTAGAAGTTTGATATATGTGCTTGGTGGGCCGAAACCGATGACCTTCACAAAAGCCCTGGAAACCCTCACATACCCGGAAAAAACATCCCCTTGCTCGTTCCCCTTGACGCGCCTCATATGTTCTATAGTTATTCATCTATTCTGTGAAAAATTGGATAATCTTCCATCTTTCTTACAATGTTATTATTAACGGTTCCTTCAAGTGCCCCATCAGATTGGTCCGACTCTTCCGAAGCATTCTTACATTCTTACATTCTTTCACATTCACTCATCCGTTAGTAGGGTACGACAGTCTTGTATGGCCACATTGGCTGCAGTGCAACGTTAGTCATTTTGAAAACCAATAGCAACAACCACATAAATGTTGCTGCGCATCGGGATTATCCCCCTGAACCGTGAGTTTGGTGCACTTAAGCCCATTCCCTTAAGAATGCTGCCTGGTTTGAGGATGTTTTACACACACATAAGTTCTTTCACTCTGAGATTCACGATCAGTGTTTCGCTGCCTTCCACCTCACCAGGTTCCGAGGACAATCCAAAATCGGGCAGTGCTAAAAAAATGGTTACCCAAGGACGAGCGCACGAGCCTGACGGCAATGTCTGAACTTCCTACAGCGCAAAAGTACCCATTTTTGTGAACAACCTCAACCTGTTATTCATGCTTTTTAAAGGCTCATGTGACAATAGCCTCGTTGAAGATCACCGTCGTATTTTGTAAGACCTCCTACCCTTCCACTGTTGATGCGCAAATGGACCTGTTAGTAGACTCAAAAATCACTGAGAAGCATCTACGAGCTTCTGACTCCCTACTCGAGTACAAATCAACCAAACGTAGATTTCCTCAAATCACGATTTTAGAAGCATTGCTCTTTGTGGTCTACGCCGGTAACCCTCCGATTCACTCTCAAGTTCTCGTTGAATTTCTGCGGACGCCCAAAAATCTTGAGGTTCCAACGCTAGTGCACTTCAAGTGGATGAAAGCATCGTAAAACAGCAGCCATTGGAGTGACTTCTAGAGCGTCTAATTGGTGCCCGGGGGCTACTGCATTAATGAATCAAGCGGATCGTTCACCAAAACGTTTGGACTCAACATGTCGTTGCACACACCACATGCCGCGCAGGCCTAATAACGTGGTCATTACCAACGAAAGACACGTCATCAATTAGGTGATAACTAACGCCCCTCTGGGACATAGTGACCGCTGTAGGCTGAACTTTGACTTCATCTGCTACCGGGCGAGAAATCTCTGACCTCAAACGTGGCTTTGAAACTTCTGCCGTGCAGACTTTCAGGAAAGCGTATCGTTCTTGAACAAGTTAGACTGGGACCAGCTTCAGCGGAAGACTTATATATAGACTTATATATAGACTTATATTATATATTGTCCAGAAAGTTCACGAGGGTGATGCGATGTTCGTCCCAAAAAACCAGCATGCAGGCGGATGACCCGCAAGCTACCCAAAAGGATCCGGTGTCTTCCGGAAAAGAGGTCACAACTATTTTTCAAAAAGTTGACTACAGGAGACACAGAAGATGAGCTGGCATTTCGTAAAATGTGGAACCACTGTAAATCAGAAATCCGCCAATGGAACATACCAAAACAAGCCACCACTCTGGACCTCGCCTGGAAAAACAGAAATGTTCTATTCAGATACATGAGAAATCGCCTCAGAAACAAGCCTTCTGCCTTCTCCTTGAGGGACAGGAACGGGGAACCCACGAGTGACCCAACAGTGGTATCTGAGTTCCACAGAGATCACTATGCAGGTCTGTATTCAGTCCCAGCGTCCTCTCTCATATGGACGACTCCGCAGCGAAGGCCTTCTTCCTTTCATTGGTAGTTGATCAGATTGCGTCGCGGGGCCAAGGCTCACGCGGTTATCATTATGGGTTAGCTGGGCGGTAATTTTTAACCTTGTAGTTACGTCCGGATATGGTTGAAAAATACTATGGAAAACTATCAAATTGCTTCCAAGCAGTGAGCTACCGAGCTACGGATTTCTCCCAAATCCACGGATTTCTCCCAAATCCACGGATTTCTCCCAAATCCACGGATTTCTCCCAAATCCACGGATTTCTCCCAAATCCACGGATTTCTCCCAAATCCACGGATTTCTCCCAAATCCACGGATTTCTCCCAAATCCACGGATTTCTCCCAAATCCACGGATTTCTCCCAAATCCACGGATTTCTCCCAAAGCGTTCCTGCGTGACGAGCATGCTCGTATTTATGGACAGCTTGACCCAAGCCAAGGACGAGAGACTCATATTGGATGCCATATTTTTCGACTTTTCAAAAGCATTTGATCGAGTCCCACACGTCCCTCTGCTCCACAAACTCGAGTCTTACTGGATTCAAGGGAAAATCCTACACTGGATCAAGGCATTCCTATCAGACAGATCATTCCGAGTGAAAGTAGGCTCGACCTACTCTTCTGCGGCGCCGGTCTCCATTGGAGTTCCTCAGGGCTCCGTTTTGGGACCTTTGCTCTTTCTGATATAGGTCAACAGTCTTCTAGATGTTCTTTCAAGTCCATGTCTACTTTTTGCGGACGACTTGAAATCGTGGATTTCCAATGTCAGTGCCTTCCAAATGGATGCAGACGCTGCAAATCAGTGGTCGTTGGACTGGTACCTTTCTCTGAATGACTAAAAGTGCGTTCATGTGTCATTCGGAGGAGAGCCAGCGAACACCTTTTTCATGCATGGTGAGAAAGGACTAGAAGACATCACGAAGATAGATGCCAAAATGGATTTGGGTATCTGGCTCTCTCCAAACATGTCCTTTTCACTGCATTATGAGAAATCGGCCCAAAACCAGTCGCCGTTCCACGGATGATTCTGCGCACCTTCTCCTGTGTTACTCGCATGGGCTTACAACTACTCTATGGGGCATACGTCAGACCGCTCCCTGAATATGCCAACCAAGTTTTCTACGCAGGACATAACCCCCAATGAGCGTGTCCAGCGAAGAAAATGGTTGCCGTGAGCTATGAAACGCGTCTGCTGATGCTTGATCTCTTTCCTCCGGAGTAATGTCGATTCCGAGGAGATATGGCGCTTATTTATGCCCTGTCTGAGCAAGGTTTGGCCGACCGTCTTTACACCATTGACCCACACAAAACGGAGACATGGTAAGAATGTTTTCAAGCTCGGAGTGCATACTTTCATTTGGTAGAAATTTTTCTAATTTCTGATAGTTGCTGCACAGAATAACCTTTCTCTGGCAGTCGTCCACGCTCCTTCTGGAGCCCAGTTCAAATCATTAATGCACACTTTTTTGTACGAGTCCTCGCGCTGGCAAGCTTTCTCTCCCGCGCTGAGAACACACTCTTTTTCCGTTTGTGCCTTTCAGATATACGGTAGCCGCTGAACGACAAGAACAAAACCGACTCGGGAAACTTGGGTAAGAGCCTCGATCTTGTGTATCCATCCGTGAATCCTGGACTCCGTGGGCCAAACCGTCGGAATCTGACCTGAGTTTGACCTTGAATCCCTACCTTGGGCAGTTAATGGCGGATGTCTCCGGGGCGTGCTACCGATGGCTGAGGCCCGACCTGTCGCACTAAAAACTAACTCTGTGAGTTGTTCTCCCACCGACTCATACGGGCACGTAACTCCAGTCATTTTCAGCAGCGCAACGTAGGGGTGATCCAATTGAAACACACAAGCGATGGGCTGCAGGGCAAAACAAACAACGTACCATAGATAAGAATACCGCTAAATTAGAGCAAGAAACGGAAAACCTACACAATGATTTGGTTGATATGGATGTCGGAAAACTCATTATGCAAGCGCGTCAAGAAAAAGGGCTCACTCAGAAAGAGCTAGCTACTAGGATAAATGAGAAGCCCCAGGTAAGTCGAGTTGTCTTCGAGTTGTTTACTCTTTAGGTCATTTCCGACTATGAGCAAGGAAGGGCGGTAAAGAACCAGCTAATTCTTTCGAAGATCGAGAAAGCTCTTGGCGTGAAACTCAGAGGAAAGGACAAAGGACAACCTCTTGGTGGTGCTAAGAAGAAGTGAACTTCCCCTTATGTAAAAAGTGCCTTTGGTGTTCCTGCAGAAACAAACTTCAATTTTCCAAGTTGTCTTCCAAACATAAAGTTTTGTGCGGAAACCGAATTTAGCCGAGTGCGTTTAAGGCAATATTCGACCGTTACGTCTGGCAACTTTGTTCCGTAGGATCGGCGAATAAAATTGCGTTCAATACAGTATTCTTAAGGGCGTTTCACGTACAGTTTGCTGAGCAGGGTGATAGAAGCCAATTCCGTATGTGCCCAGTTTACCATGCCGTAGTGCTCATGGGATGGATAGACGACAGAATTCCGCTCAGACGTCGTCGTGTTTGCCTGTGATATGAAAGCTCAGGCAGGTATGCTAAGCGCTGTTGACGCTCATTTGGGCGGTCGTCTGGTGTCGGAAGTGAGACACACGGAGAGCGCTTGTTTCAGAGGTTTTGGATGTGGTCCCCACCATCATGCCAGCCCCGAATCCAAATGGACCACATCGGTTACCGTTTGCCAGGGCTTGCATGTCGCTCTTTCCGGAACACCTGTCTGAACTCCAACCATGCACTTGCGTGCTACCGCTTTTCACTGCGCTTACCAAGTTTGCGACCATGAAGTCAAAAATTAAATAACCCAATCAAATCCGGCTCCAACGCCTGTCGGCTGTTCAGATGTTGGATGTTAGCGATTATTGGCGACATATCCAAAGTTCTACCCAATACATGGACTTCTGCATGCTATACAACCCAGCCAACATCCAAACACTGGATCTCTGATAAAACCATCGCTTTTCTGGAAGCCTGGCGGCAGATTCCTCCTGAAATGGTGCTAAAAATGCTGTTACACTTGATTCATTCGACTGGTCCTCAGATGCCTCTTGTCAGCGAAACCGCCAGGGCCAAAAATAGCGCTCAGATATCCGGCAAAGAAGAGCCTTTAACCTGTCAACTACTCCCAATCCGGAATGCCGGACTTCAACAGAAAGGTAGACTGAATGTAGAGCTCCCTTCTGCCTCCGAAGTAACCGAGTTTATGTCTATTCAGTCGGAATGGTGCTCCGAGTCTCAACGACCTTCCATCTGATTTGTCCATGGACAGCGGTGAATTCCTCCGCCAGTGCGTCTAGCCTATTTGCGTCTATTTTGGAGAAGGAGGCTATCCAAGATAACTTCGGTACGACGGCATAGGGAAACTTGACTCGCGGGCATCAAGCGGCATGTCGACCGGGTTGATGCTGCGTTGACCACATCTTCACACTCTGGTAGGTGTTACAGCAACGACTTACAATCTTGTGGTCAAGGTGTCTCAGTGGTTAACTCGAATTACTGACCAGCAGGTCCGTGGTTCAAATCCGATCTCTACATATCGACTTTCCCTGTCCAGGCTTGAGCAACCTGGCAATATTCCAGCCCTCGTGCTTTCTTCGGGTGGCATGTCAGCTAGGCACCGAAAAGGTGTTACAACTGAGCGATACAATCTTGGTGTTCCATGATTCCACGGTTGCGCTCGACTCAGTCTACCGGCTCGTCCTTTTCAACACCCAGCAGTGTGCTCCACAAATTTGTGAGCATCGTGCGCTGTTTGTGAGAGTGCATGGGTGTTCTGCAAAAGCCTTACAGACACTAGCATTCGACAAGAGTATGCACTCCACTTTTGTTTACTTTCCCCATGGCCGAGGTAATAAGAGGAACACTGGAAGGTGCTGGCCATAAAGTTTTCGCTTTTGGAAATGGATAGGAAGTGCAAGAATAATGGGAAAAGTCAACCACAGTCGTCAAGTCCTTCGGAATTTCACTGCGGCTTGTAGGGAGCTCCGGGTTTTGAAGGACGCGTGCAGTGCGGGCTGTATTAATTTAGGGCTGCGAGATCCTCAATTACCGATGTCAGGATTGTAGCTTGAATTGCCTGGATGTCGCGATGAAGTGGTCAGTTAGGCATCTTTGGTGGAGCGGAAGGTATTTCACCCTGGGCAATTTCGGCCAGTATCCTTAACCATTGGTGAGTTGAGTCTCTGGATCTCCATCAAGGAAGACCGTAGTTGTCGACCCGACCTAGTTTGATGCGTAGGGTTTTCATACTTCGTTGCCAGGTCATACAGTGCCACTTCTTCGTCGCTTCCTGGGGCTGGGTTAAAAGAGCTCCGCGATACAGGCAGTTACCTGGAATGCGGAGCATACACTCCAGTCAGCGCAACTTATGAAGCGTGAGTAATTCATCAGTCGTTGGAGAGTTCCTAGAACAATCGGGCGTACTTCAGCATTACTAATCCGGTCTTCCACCAGACCCGACCAATGCTTTGGAGACATCGATGGTCGAATACCGACAACTTTTGTACGTCTTCTACACATAGAAGTCACGTTTCTGACCCATAAAGCATAATGGATCACACCATCGCAGTGTGAACTCTGCCCTTGACAGACAAGCTGACGTCACGTCGGTACCATGGGTGTCAGAGGTGGGCAAAAGCTGTCCTGGTCTTCCCGATTCGAGAAGTAATCATCTCCAGCCGGCCCACCGGAACTCGTGCAACTGCCCAGGTAAACAAATTTATCTACCGTGTCGATTGGCTTGTCTGCCAGCATGAAGTTAGGGTTTGATCCCACCCAGTCGTGTAGTAGCACTTTACATTGCAGGTGTGCAGCGCATGCCGAACCATGCGGCAGATTCATTTAGTTTATTTAGAATGGCTTGTTTTTGGGAAGGATCTGAACCAAGGAGAGCAATATATTCTGCGGACTTCTGTGTGGACGTCCCAGGAGGAATTTAACTCCCAAAGTTTCAGAGGCAGGCACAGAAATTCCAAGCAGCACATCAATAACAAAGTTGAAGAAGAGAGGCGAGAGAGGGTAGACTTGTCTTACATAAGTGGACGAAAGCTTGTATACTCGTGTTTGTCTACAGGACTTCGTATACAGTGCCCTCATTAGGAATGTAAGTCTGGGAGGGACAGCTTTGATCGCCAGACGCCGCCATAAAAATAAAAATCATCAAAGACAGCAACATCAATGTTGACACTGATGCTTCACTGCCGTACAACCATAAAGTTCGTCTTATTCATATATATATATATATATATATATATATATATATATATATATATATAAAGGCCCTAGAGTGAAAAGAGAAAAAGAGTGGATGAGGGAGGGGACCTAGTGCTGCACTCTGTCAGCATTCTGAGGTGCTTGCACCTCCAACCGCTGAATCATTATGGAAAGAAAACTAACAGCATGAATGCCACTGACATCGATTAGCCTCCATTTCTTGCAGCGTCTCCAACCAAGCACAGGCGGGGTCACGGGGACCCCATCCTGGAAGGCGTACAACACCCAAACTCTTCGTGATCTCTTTCACGCCTTTCTGCCAAATCGTGCGCTGTCCAGCTCGTGGTTTGCGCCATTCTGAAGGAGGCACGGGGAACAACACTGGTCTCCGTAGACGGTGCTTCGGCATGCGTAGCACATGACCGAGCCATCGTAGTCGGTGGTTCTAGATGATTTCCAGTTGAAGTACCTGCAGCACAGCTAAATACCCGTTTTCTAATCACCTCGTTACTAACACGTTGACGCGATCCAAAACCAGCCACGCTTCTGAGGCATCGGTGGTCGAAAACTTGGAGACGCCTCACATCATCTGTCCGTAGAGGCCATGTCTCGCACCCATACAACAACACAGCCCTTACTGTAGCCTGGTACACACGACCCTTAAGATCTAGTGAGATGCCTTTTTGACGCCACAAGTGACGCAAATTAGCAAACGTGATTCGAGGCTTTGAGATTCATCAGACACACCCGTCAGAGCTAATACAAATACCGAGGTATGTAAGGTTTTCCACAATCTCCAGTGATTCTCCTTGAATTTTAAAGGATATGTCCGGAGACTGCACGTTCTGAAGCATGACTTTGCTCTTTGAAGGTGCAAGGCACATGCCGAAAGATGGTATGATGGTGGTCAGTCTATTCAACAGGGCTTGTGCTTCACTTTGGTCTTCAAAGATGAGGGCGATATCATCTGCGTAATCTAGATCGACAAGGCTCTCACCAGGAACAATTTGGACACCGGGGTTTTGAAAACCTTTGGCGTTCGCCTCATTATTTCATCAATGACTAAGTTGAACAAGAATGAAGAGAGTGGACATCCTTGTCTGACACCACTTTTTGTGGGGAAACTTTTGGAGAGTTCGCCATCAACTCTCACCCGCCCAGAAGTGTGTGAATCTTGAGCTACTAAGAGGTTGAAATCGATGCATGGAACTGCTCTGCTTTGGCACGCGTAATGCTGAAGGAAAGCGGAGTAATAACCGGGCCCACACGATGGCATGACCAGAGTCAGGTTGCGTTTCACAGAAGGAACGACAATCCTTAAATGAGGCTCTCCATTGGTAATTGGTAGCCAGATGATCGAATTGAGTCCATGACTGTCTTGCTTGAGCCAGACAACCACACAGGGCAATCGTTCATCTGTAACACCCTTTCGTGCATAGCTACCGTGTCGCCCGAAGGAAGCATGAGAGCTGGGATACTGCCAGGTTGCTGATGCCTAGACAGGAGAAGTCTAGATCAGTCAGTCAGTAAATTTGCTCTCTAACCACTGAGCTGTCTTAAACAGCGCAAATACGGCTGTTTACTAGGATCCGGTCCAGTATCGTGCTTTCAGCCTTGGGGCTGACAACAACTCCCACACCATAGGTAGCTCGAACCGTTGCATCATGATTACGGGATCCTCAGGAGTTAGTTACGGGACATTTGAGCTCGTCCTAATTGGCTTGAGATGCACGACCGGAGTGGAGTCCTGTTTGCGTGTTTCGGAGACACAACATATATCGACAGAGGGAAAGCAAGATTGCAGCAAGGAATGCCTGTTGCCCAATTTAATCCAGAGGACGAATTAAACGTTCCGACTTGGATTATATCTCTTGAAGTTAGTAAGTGACTTTTTTGGTTTATTCTTCTGAGGAATAGCTTAGACACGGAACAATGACTAGGAGTCTGGTAGATAGGTCGATGGCACTACATCGTTCGATGAGCGGAAAAGGCCAACAAGGGAAGAGCTGCAAGGACGAATGATACTTCCCGGTTGCCCAAGCTGAAGAGGGAGGTTTGGCTGAGGTATCCTATCTTGAGCCTTTGGCTAAGAAAAAATCGTTCAGCTGTAGTACCTTTTTGGTGCCTAGCTGCCGTGCCACCAGAAGGAAGCACCAGGGCTGGGATACTCTCAGGTTGCCCAAGCGTAGATGGGAAAAGTCAAGAGGCAGAGGTCGGGTTCGAGCCACAGACTTTCCGGTCAGTAAATTTGCGCTGTAACGACTGAGCCATCTCACTCGCTTTTTGACTCTGACCCACAAGACTGTGGGGGGAAGTAGGGTTCTGTTCAGGGACCCTAACCCTAGCCTCCGACTCAAAAGTCTGAACTTCGAGGCAGCGGTAGCTAGGTTGGAGCCAATGACTCAATAGTCTGACCCATTTTGCTACAAGGTGACGACCTGGCCCGAGGACGCAGGGAGTAAGGCATTACGGTTTCACTCTTAATGCAGCTGCATACAACAGGTGCTTTTGGAACAGCACCACTCTCTTTGGATTTAAAAGTATTTCGACCGTATTGAACAATGCACCTGCGGTCACGATCAACTGTCGGACGATCGCATTGTACGGCTTTTAGGGCCAACCTTTTCTAACCCGTCCTTTTTCGGGGGAAGGCAGCATCACTGCATACATAAATGAGGACATGCTGGTCGCCTGGGGGAAACATCTTACTGCTTCCACACTCCTATCGCAGAGGACAATCCGACTTTACCACCAAACCGCTCCATAATACGATTTCTTGCAGTGCAGGGACTCGCTGTTCTTCGTCGGGTTCATCCCTGTTGGCCTTGCTGGCATGTTTGACCCTTTAGGAACTAAGTTCCAGCCAGTATAGCCTGCCGCATCACTTCAACACAGAAGCCCGACCACCACGACAAGCTGACAGCTTTATGTCGGGAGCGATGTGATGGCTAACTGATATCGGTGATTCTGGCTGTTTGTATCTAGATCCTATGACTGAATTTCGGGAGCGTACGCACCGCTGATTCTTGTGGTAGGATGATCCCACGTCCACCTCCCTGTCCTATTTTCTCCCAGTTATAAGGATCTATTCAAATAATCCGACTTGGTGTTATGACGGCAAAGCAATGTTCTCTTTCTCTGGTGTTGCTGTCAATAACGATGATGGTGAAGACGAAGAAGACACGTGAGTGTATGAAGAGAGTCGTCGGTAGTCCTTTTTGCGCTAACTGAACAGCGGGCACCGAGAGGTATATGTGAACTGTGGGATTAGTTACTTTCCTTGTTACCTTAACGGCGTCTGTACACCTGGAATCGACGGAAGGTCGATGAAACGACAGGTGGGGGTTAAGAGGTTCCAGCGAAGATGGTAGGTGTCAGTAGTCACACGTTTTTGCTCAGCCGCTTTACTGATGCAGTCCATAAGGGAATGTCATAATGGTGCTAGTATTTACATTTCATGATTTTATGTGGGCTAGGGTACCATCAGAGTTCACAGACTCAGACGGGATTGGAATTGGGTCGGTCATCCAGAACCTTTAACTTGAAAGTCTAGACGCGAGGTAGTGGTGGTTAGCGTAATAATTCCACAGTTTAGGGAACATGTTGCCACACGTCTTCCAGCTCAAACATGGACGATCAACATACTGTTTTCCAAACTGCTGTTAATGCACAAACCTAGCAGATGGGTCTGTGTTTTGCACGATTATAATTCAATCTAGATAAACAGTTTACGGAAGCATGAAAACCGTCGCACCACAATAACACCCAGTCTCCATGTCAGGTGGAAACGACCTAGGGACGGACAACCGATGACTTGAAAGTCTTTACCAGTCAGTTCAGTTGTGCTGTTAACTGTCGTATTTTCGAATGCAGACCACGGGATAGGCCATTTCGAGAATTAATGACCATAACAGATATGACCTTGTCACGCAGTCAGTGGCGTCCTGCACCAAAGCCGCTGCGTTCAGTGTGTAGCTATCCAAGCCCAATCGGTCTAATTGAACAGTTGAACAAGTTAACTGCTTCGGCAACCGTATCCAATGCGTGGCTGTCACTGTCTTATTCTTCTGATCTTTGGTGAACAGAACTGTAACAGCTGAAACAACACGTTTTATGACAACCTTGAGCAGAAATCTGTTGGAGCTATTCTTCAAGAGACCATCTAAAGTCAGTTTTTTCTGACAGGTGCTCTCTCGCAAGTTTTGTGTTTCCTTGGGACTGTCTTTCCTGCGGAAGAATGCGCACAAAATTATCGGTTAGCTTGGTGTGATTTTGTCACATCTTGGGGGGAACTTAAGGAGGCCGGTAGGACTGCCACCGAAATGTCGTAATTTCCCAGAAGAAAAGGGTTTCAGGCTTATCCAAATGGTTGGTTCCTTTCGTGAGTTAGTTGGTCGGGTGGGAAGTTTCAGAATCTCCCAGATATGACTTAAGAGAAGTATACGCTAGTCTTTACTTCCTACTATTTCTGAATATCTGCACTCAACGTCTACCCAAAGCAAACTGCATAGGCTGCTCAGCAGTATAACAGGTGCTTGTTGTCGTCATCTTTGGTTTTCTATTTGTTTTGATTTTCTTTTTCAAAACAAAACAAACGATACTAATGCACTGTCAGCTGGTAATTGTACCTCCTCTAGTTCATTAGAACAATAGCATATACAGTTGCCGCGGGAGTAAGCGATAACGTGCTTGCTAATTTCCGAGTCAGCGGGCTGCCACCGGAGCTCCGTCAAGGTATGGATCACGGAACCATTATGAGCCTACCCGGGCACACTCCAGTTTTTCGTTTTTTTTCTACTAGCTGTTGCGTAACTCGAGATAAGCAATTCCAGTCCAGACAGCTCTCTGCCCCAGGAGATTCGGTATACCTGTCAGAGTAAATGAACGTGCTCAGGAGCAAAAAGGAGCTAGGCGTTTAACTCAAGGTAGCAAGCTGCCGAGTGATCTCACTTACATGAAGGCGTGGATTTGCTTTCGTCGCTTGATTAATCAACAATTGTAGCAATGCCTCCACGGCATCGCTTTCATGTTTTGAATGTCGCGGCACACTGTGTGCGTGCGCATTTTCTCCAACTAATATCAATATTATCCAAGCTATCCATGATTGAACGTAGCCTGCATCGCACTGTGTTTGGCAAGCTGACAATACCCTTGTGGTAGAGCAAGCCCTTCAAATGTTATTTAAAGTTAGGCACCGCGATTGTCCTGGCCTTCATAAGCTTCATCCTCCGTCTTTTAGGCGTGGCACATCTGGAAAGGTCAACAGGATCACGGCTTTACTAATTAAACATGCTTCAAAAGGCCAAATAAAACATTATTCAGGGACTGGATTCTCCTTAGGCTGGTCCCTCCAGTGGTCGACAATCATGGTAAACTGCTGCGAGGGGTCTACTTTCCGTAGGCTTTCCCGCACAGTTCTTCCCAGATGGGGTCGACTAAAGCTCATACAGGACTGACAACACGGTCTTTGTCGACAGACTGTTGCACGAAAACGCTTCTGGTTGACATAGTGGCTTCGCC
Organism: Clonorchis sinensis; assembly: GCA_003604175.2. Classification (NCBI taxonomy): domain Eukaryota; kingdom Metazoa; phylum Platyhelminthes; class Trematoda; order Opisthorchiida; family Opisthorchiidae; genus Clonorchis; species Clonorchis sinensis. The sequence continues at coordinate 155,962,127 of CM030369.1, read as the reverse complement.
GGCAGTCCCAAAAGGAATATGCTCATATTTTATTCCTGGGTCACAAAATCGTCAACATAGTTCACTGTACAACGACAGGAAAAATAGTAAGGAGACAGTATTCGGATGTGGACAGGCATTTTACCCTTGAGTTTCGTATGGCGCATTCCGGTGAGCGGTGAGCCAAGATAGCAGAGTCTGTAGTCGTGCACTGCAAAGACCCATAAACCGAACAGTCACTTTCTGTCACTTTCTAGCCCATGAAAGGCAGATTCAGGAAGATAAACTTCTACCGTCAGTTGGGGCTGTCAGCCGGTTCCAAAGGTTTCGGGAGAACCATTTCATGTTGCCATCAGATTTTGCCTCCTCGGAAGTCCGAACCCGTTGAACTTTGTGTACTGATCAGTCCACTGAGCTTCCTGTAAACCGCTCTTTGTACCACCAGGTTATCTTCTGAAATCAGGTAATTGGAACATATTGTTTGTTTCTGATTCAAGCGTAAACTGTATGGGCGGGTGCATCTGACAGAACAGAGTTAGTCGCTACTCAGTTCACCCTTATTGGACATAAATAAGAGGAAGATCTGAAAATATTTCAATTGTATTCATCACTGAAGACCCTGAATAGACGAACATTGACCTTCCGCCTTCTTGAGACTCATTAGTTTGGCCTGGCCTCAGAATTTTTGTCAACCTTATTTCATACTTGAGCAAAAAAATTACATGTTGCAACAAGGTCGTTGAAAGTTGGCTTGGTATTTGTGCTGAAATTAAATGGACTCCTCGTGTATAAAATTCCCTGATATACTTTGATAGCCTGACTATCGCCCCAGTTGAAACACAGTCAGCCTGTTTGCAGTACTTTCAACTGAAGAATATTATAAAGGTGAGATTGTGGGAAATTCAACCAGTCTCCCGCCAGCACCAAATTAATTGTAAACGAATGTTTGTTGCAAAATTCACATACCTTCGTAAAAATGTAAGTGTCCGATGGTGTATTTTAACCCATTACTCTGAACCATACCCATGAGGAACTGATGGATCTACCATAGCAACTTCATCAGTTTGTGGGTAAAATTCGATTCAAACATAATTCGTACTTTGAAGAAGTAAAAATAATTTCCTTAGAAGGTGAGTTTGGGGTTGGGAATGTAATGTCTGTGAGCAGCACCTCCGTAGCGGGAGGGGTGACGTCGAAGGCGCACATATATCTAGAGTTCACGGTATAATCTCTCATCAGTTCAACGAATTCAAGTCTCACTGAGACTGTATTGAGGGATTCGCAAACTTGAAATTGTTTAAGATGCCTGATAGCCGTCTAGTGGCCGCACGATAAGGACAGGTGCCTATATCCGGAACGGGTCTCAAAAGGTGCACGCCCACTGTATTTCTGGCAGACTATATGACTTCTGAAACACGGAACTTGCGGGCTGAAGACGATTGGATGTGGCACCTGAACTGGTTTCTTCAAACACCGCGAACTGCTCGTCAGTTCAGTTTCAACTTTTTTGTCTGACCCTTTTCGACCTGACGCGGTTGGATTTGGATTTCATTAAGGACATGCGTCATTTTGTTTAGTATTTACTCTCATATAATACAACTTCCCCAGTTCCTTTTTTGGTTTAATCAGCATAGCGTCATCTCCCATTCGGAGCGCTTTCAGGACCTCTAGGGAATTCTGTGTCCACCGTTTGTTTGTAAATAAACATGTGGATAGGTGTTTTTGACCAGAACAGATGCGATTAGGTATGGACTGGTGCTGATGCAGCCAAGACGGTAGATGACACCACACACTTCGGCTGTACTCATCCGACCACGGCGGTTTGGACAAAACGCTAAAATATCAAGATCTTGCGTGACGAGAAATCCAGTTCCGATGAACTCGATGCTGTATTAAATTCCGACTGGAGTTCTTTAAACAGACACCGGCGCCCAAGCTTGTAGTGATTGGACATTGGTGGCTGGCCTCTTGAAAGAGAAAACAACTTTGCTTTATCGAGCGCAAACAGACGTCTAAATCGCACTTAGAATAATTAAACATGTTTAGCGCCTTGCTTAACGTTGTATATAGGCAAATGTCTGTTTCTGCACAACCATGCATTGACACAGCCTTCATCCGCTAAATTATCAGTCAAGTTATGGCACTTGAAATCGATTGAGAAATACTAGAACGCACTAACAAGGCGTCCGTCCGTACTTAAACGGGTTACTTTTAGCTCGACATGAAAAAAGGGATGCTGTTTGTACAAAGCCGAATACAGGGTATTTGCCTGAAAATCTGGTCTGTCCGTTTAGGTTTTCAAACTTAGTACAATAAACTGACCGATGTGTTTCTTGTATTGGAACATTTAACCACAAAAGTACCTCTCAATCCATTTCGGACTTCTATGGTGTCCCTATTCTTGTACACCTAAAAAACGAGTTGCAATTCCAACGAAGCCATGCAAAATTGGTAAGTGCACAAACGTTTCGCGTGCAACATCATGGAGGAGACCCGGATTCTGTGTCGGATAGCACATGATATCCAGAGTTTATCATCAGTGTTGCTGTTCTTTGGTTGTTTTAGGACGAAATGCGGTGCTGTTGTTAAAAAACAACTGCCGCACTAATCCAGGTTCTACCAACCTGAGTAACTCGCATAAATAGTTCGATTAGCATTGATGTAAAAACACCGTTGATCGTGGACGTGCCCCGAGCCTAGCGAATAGTGAAAGTCTGGGCGCAGTAGAAAAATCGAAGGATCGAACATTCTATAGCGGGTTTTTCAAATGACACTACTGGACACTGTTTATTAAGGACAGTATCATCCAGGGAGCATCTGACTAAGAACCACCCTTCAACATTTCGCACTAAACTAGTGGTTTTTCAATTTGTCCGCACAAACCCTAGTGTTCCAAATTATTTCGTGCAACACCATTGAAAAAAACTTGTAACTGCTCGCTAATACCTGCTGAACCAACTTAAGCGCTGGGCTCGAGCGGGACCTGCCATCAGTTGGACCGGTAAAAAGCCAACGGGCCATCGGCGAGAGGGCAATCTCAAAGATTATTCGGGCTTCGACTAACCTGAACACAATCCAGTTAATAACACTAGCTATATATAACTTCTAGGTCAGCTGGACTTATATAAACACACGTAGAATACTGTTCAACGCCCATATCCCTCATATTCTTAATGTCACCTCAATTAATGGTGGAACATGTGGAACGAAATTGCCTATCTCAGCCAATAACCTGCACATCAACTACCAGATCCACTAAGCCGGTCCACAAAGCTAATTTAAATCGGTGCACTATTTTATTTAGTGGAGAGTAAATGTCTTGGTGAACTACCCAACTTCGGATACTCTTGTACCGCACTGCTTACATCCGCTTTGGAAAGCTGACTACCAAAGATAGCCGAAATATTCCAGACGTGTCTTGTAAGGGAGACATAGTGGCTTTTGTCGTATGCAAATAACAATATTCCTGGGCATAAATACTTCCGCCGAGTACACCCAAACTGGTACAATGCCCCAATGGTTATTGAAATTAACAACAATAGTTGGCTTTGAATGAACTTTTCCCTCTTTAGGTGTATGGGATACGCACACTGCGGTGTTGTCTCCTAAACACATCTCGAACAAGTGCTGTAAGGTTGATAATCGCCAAGTCACTTGACACATCGATGAACGAATGAGTGATAATCAATCGGTGCTAGTAACCACTGAGGTGAGAAATCAGCCAATCTCTGCCGAAAAACGGCTGCTCGATGCTTGCTTTCAGGTTACCGAACTGATCTGATTAGTTCTTTCCTTTTAATTCAACAGTGAAGAGGTCACATACGATCGAGAACCCGCATCTCGTCCTTTAATCTTCGGATGCTTCATTTACAGTCCCGTCTGGTTGCGAGCACGCGCTCACTGCATCTCATTGCTTTGACGTTTCGTAGAACGGTGCGTGTCTCCCGAATGCTTACCTGAGGCTAGCAGCAGTCAGCCATTTCGGTACACATTAGAGATTTCAAAGGCACAAGTGCGTGTTTACCCAATCTATATTTTAGAGAGACTAGACCGGAACCGTACCAGTACTTTTACAGCACCCGTCGATCAGTTTAATCCAGAATCACCGATTTTTCACCCAATCTAATGAAGAGCTCAGTGGATATTTCCAAACGTACAAGCAACAAGTTTCGATTTACTGGATTGATGAGGTTGCTCTATTGAATCGATTCGAAAACAGCATAAGGAGCTTGTTCGTATTGGACGTCAGAAGTTGGACGGATTCCGAATTTCGAGACTAACGCGACATGCAGATGCGGTGAAGGATCCGATTTGAGACGATAACAACGAGGTCTTTGCAGTCACTGGACTCCAACAAACTACTAAAAATACATGACGGACCGACTAATCCATCTTCGTATCCCTCGCCTTGGGAACTGCTGACCCTCAAAAGTGCACCCCCAGGGTATTTAACTTCCAGCTACATGATTACTGCGCCATGAGCCACGCACCGGTTGCCCTCCCTGGCTAACAGACAAGGAAAGCGATAAATTTATGGGCCCTACTTAGCGCATAGGAACGGGGCAGACATGGAATGAAGATCTCCCTAGCACTGTAAAATTTGGGAGATGATCATGGACTACTATCATGAAGCTTTGTCTATCAAAAAATACGTTGGTTTGTCAAATTCGGAGGACCAAGATGTTCAGAGGGGCGGGATGCGAATAAGATAAGATAAGAATAAGATAAGATATCTTCAAGCGACCGTTGCCATTATGGAAAGCTACCCCGAAATATATCTGCTTATACACCGTGGTGCTAGTGTATGACCAGTCATTTGTGGTACGATCACAATCACAACCCCAGCGCCGTACAACAATTGCGGTACACCGAAACAATCAGAATATTGAGGGAGAAAAAATTCTAAGGTGAAGGTGGTATTCCGGCGGAAATTCACAAAATCTATTTGCCGGCAGTCCTCGAATCTCGCCACAAGCCGCCCTACTCAATATGGGATGCTGAAATGTTTCCAGTAAATTGGGTACCCAGAAAAATGACGGAACAATGCGTAACAACTATTGCGCTACCAACCTGGTGGATATCGCAGCCAAAATTCTAGCCATACGAAAAGAAAAGCCGGTTTCATGTTACACCAAATCAGGTAGGCATCTGTACGGTCTGTATAGTCGCACCTCAAGACAAGTCCCAGGAAGCAACAGCCGTGCATCATTTGACAATGAACGTCTTTTGAAAGCTGATGAAATGCCGGATAAGCTGATAAATCTCACGAGAGATTCTATTTCTAAAGCAGAGAAGTCGGTATCTGAATACACAGTGGAAAGTTTACAATATTTGCTTTAAACTCATGTGTTCGGCGACGCTGCCCGTTTCCACCGACATTTTTCAATATCGTTCGATTGGAAATGAATTCGTAAAGGACGAAATTCTTCGACACAGAGATGCTGACTTTAGCCCGCTCAGTGTTGGCCGACGCCTCATAAATCAAGTCGATTACCTCAAGTATTTGGGCTCTATCATCGCCGCAAAGGTCCAAGCACACCAAGAAACGCGCACTCGCGTCGACACTGTCAGGAGGGCTTTCATGCATCTCTACACCATTCAACGGAAATATTCAGAAATCAGCCTTCGAAAGAAGCTCCGTGTATACAGTGGGCCGTCCGATGTGTACTAACATACGTCTGGGAGACCTGGCCTTCTCCAATTGTCCATCTTCGAAGACTCAATTCGTTTGGCTACCGGTAAGGCGAATACTCAAAGTACGTTGAAACGACGAGGTATCAAATGATATTACGGACGGTCTCTCCAAACACACATCGAGTGGATAAGACAAGCCCTCTGGAAGCTAGATTCCGAGCACTCGAAACTCTCCGTCTTCCCATCCTCTGCTCAGAGAGGCAACGTCGCACCTGAGGACGTCTGGAAACCCGTCTCAGCATCTAAGACCGACGTTGAACTACAAGTCTGCAAGTGGTCCACGGTATCAGGAAACGGAAAAGAGGCAGTATTGCTGTGTTTGGACCCTGCTGTTGAGTGTGGCTCATGGACAGCAGTTAGTCGGGATATTCTTGGAGCCGATTCATCGTTCGCAGGAAAGTAGTAGTACCGCAAAGTAGTAGTGAAGTAAAGAAATACTGGCCTACGTGTATCGTTTTTTTGCACCTAAACTTGGACCAAGCAAAATTTGACAACCATAAGAACACTGCCACTTCAACCTCCGGTTGATGGAAACGGCGTGCATCAGAGGAGAGACCATCGCGTGTGGAAACATTACAATTTTCAAAGATAGCACATAGGAGGCGGTATCAGTGCGGAAATGCATTTTCATTTTGTCGATTTTTACACCAGAAGTAACGCGAAGAAAGCTATGTACATGAGGTATACAGAAAAACAAACGCTGTGTCTTTCACGTCCATATGTCCTCTATGTACCTTCCATCTTGTCGCATCTTCTCCACATAGTCCCTACCACTTAACAAAGTTGGTTCAGTAGGACGGAGGAGAGGAAATTTTTCCGTCAATGCTTTCGTTAGTAAAGTGGCGCAGGCATCACGAACCGCCGGCGCCATAGCACGGGCTTCACCACAAACCATAATTCGGGCCTTTCGGTGTAAAATCCAATCGGCCAACGCAGTCTGATGTTCGGTCAACGGGGATTCATCCATCGAGGAACAAATGCATTCTTGTACATACCGAGCACTGGTGTGCAAACAATAAGGTGCAGCGGAATCCGAGGTCTCCACGTATCGAGAAAAGCATAGACACCAACGGTGTAAGACCTTGTCACGAACAGAGCTTGTAAGTTCTTCGAGAAACAAGAGGCTCTTTGGGGAGCGGCAACCGAAGATAAGCCACAGAGGTGATTCACCAGATGTACGCTGGAAAACAGAATACGACTTGAGAACTTAGAGGGTTACAAAAACTGATGGATTTATGAGGTGGGCGGTCAGGACGATAGAAAAAACAAAGTCGGTGCTAAGTAAAATGAAGATAACTATTGAGGTGACTTTCGCTCAGAAGATTCCGCTCTCTAAATACAGTACTAGGCATAGTGTGTGAACGAGCCATTGTGCACGTGTATACAATTGTCACGTGTTTGGTCCCTACTAGTAACAATCATCACTACTGCTGGGTCGTAAGGTATGCAACAGAGGAATGCGCACTGCGGTTGCAGCGGTAGAGGCATAAAAAGTATTCCTGAAGCAACTCGTCATCAACTGCACGCAAGTATTACTGGCGACAAAGAATGGCGCCAAAGCAGTGTCTCCATAACGGACGTGGATAGAGATCGGGCCACGAGATACAGCAAGTGATCTGAGATGTAAGGAACAAACTTCTAGATAGGCTGAATATGGACATAGACAAGGCAAAAGTGCGAAAGATGGACTAGGAACACAGTGGTCCCGAATCGTGACAACCAGCTTCTTCAGCTCTTGTGTACTGATCGTGCTGATCTAAAAAGCTGAAGGTTTCCTTTTTGTGTTCAAGTAAAAACTGCGAATAAACGGGTCAGTTCTGCCAAGCTGGTGCAAGTGGTGGTCAAGTTATTCCAAATTTTGATGGTAACTGAAGAGTCGACCCAATCAATGAAATAAAGGAAGCCAAATTGAGTGAAAAAGTTATCTTCCATCAATATGTATTTTTAGCGAGTGCTAAAATAAGTAAAGGAAGGAAGTCAGGATGAAGGAAGGATCCTGAAAGCAAGGCGTTAAACCCCAGTGTTTGCCAACAGTACTCTGACAGTGATTCGAACAGATTCTTCACAAACCGAAAAAAACGCTGAAGAGGGATCTAGTGCTTGTTATCTAGACGGGCATGCTATCTTCTTGGAGGTTAACAAAAGCAAGACTTGCTACAAGCAAACCTATATCAGACAGTTTGTGGTGCTTACCAGTGAAAACAGAATTAGACGGGAATATGCACAGACCCTGCCACGGATAACAACACAACATGCAAGAGTCCACTAGTCGATAGGCAGTTTGATGTGCTGTTTTTGGTAAACGGCGGCATGCAACAATTTAAAAAAAAATTAGCATGTGGATTGATTGCTGAAAAACAGCCTTGTTGAATTGATCATCGACTGTAACGAAGATATTCCAACACTCAGTTACACTTCATAAATGTTCCCTAAAAGACCATATGGCACTATATAACAATCGCCAGATTGAGATGTTTAACCCTGGGAAATAAAGTTGCCTTCTAATACGATCCAATTCGCCCTAGTTTTCCTGGTGGGCTGAGGAGAAAAACCAGGTGACAATATAGCTGGTCACGCAGAGCTCCACCAAATCACGTGGTGCAAAATACGTCCATTTATGCACAGGACTATTTTTCTACTATACGATTAAACCCAATAACACTGCAAGTGACTTCGGAGTGTACGTACCGCCGCTTCGCCAAGACTGCGAAGTTTTCTTATGAAGCTGATGAATGGTGCCAGGCCAGTACCCGCTGCAATCATTATAACTGGCTGTTCAGGATCAGCTGGTAGTCGAAATCCATTCAAATTGCACCGTAGGTACAGCTGAATCGAAGAACCAGCATTCGACGACCATATCCGCTCCAGCCACCCCGTACATACGCCATGTGTCCGATGCGGGTACCGTGAGATTCCAACACAGGCCTCACACCCTTCAACATCAAAGTCCACTCGCGTGAAAATGAACTGTAGCTGTTGATTTTCTGTTTCTCGTTCAGTACGCACCGTACCTTCATGTAGACTAATAAGCGTATATGGACGGGGCTGTAGACGAGGCAGAACTTCGAGCAAGCGAACCAGAGGTAAGCGACAGGCAGGAAATAGATGCAACAGGTCAGGTAAGGTCATATTCTGAAGACGAACGTACCTAAAGAAGAGGTAATGTGAGTCAAATTCTCTATTCGAATCGAACAACTTGTCAGTTAATCAGCGTCTCTGAGAAACATATACACTGAACAAAATCTTCGGAAATTCAACTGCAATTTTTGCACGCGGAAGAAAATTGCGGAAGTCGCCCCATAAGTGATCTATGTGTGCTATCAGAAGCTCATTGTGTTGAGCGATTCTGACTGTGAATCAAGGTCCGCAAGCAAGCCACGTGAGAAATAAAAAAGCATCTATATCCAGGATCAAAGATCGTAGTTGTGTTCTACAAATACGCAACATTCCAAGGTTGAATCCAAAGGGAATTTCGAAAGGAGATGCTTTGATGATAATACACACTGGTCGAGAAAAGTCATCCAACAGATGCGTAAGAAAGAAAGTTGCTTAAACGCAATGATATGTTCTACTGCACCGAAATCTAAACTAACATCTGAAGCGGTTGGAAGAATGTGAACACTAGTCCAAAACGATACAAATAGCGGTTCTCCGTAGTGCGTACGATCCATGCAACTAACTGTGTGAAAGCCAGTAAGGCGTGTACGACCGTTGTTAGTTGGACAAAAGCAACCAAGCGGTCAGAAAAGGGCTCGTACAAGAAAGGTTGCCGCTGAGCGTACCGTATACAACCATGTGTACTTTGAACAAAACAAAAATCGTCATGAAGGTGACACAACAGAACGTAACTAGACACCTGCGCTCTCGGACACAGGGACAGGGGTAACGCGGAAGATACAAACTCTCTCGGTAACAGAGGTGTGACTCGGCTTTTTACCTAAGAGATCGTACGGACTCTACCACCCCATGAAACATTCTAGTGGGTTCTTTTAACTCTCCGAATGCGCCCATCCGACTAGAAAACGTCTAGCCTTTTCATGAGAGAAACGAATAAATTTCCGACCTACCAACATGCGCCACAACTTATTCTGCCAGTGTGATACCGCAATTGTTCATCTCAAAAGACTAGGCATGTGCTAACTAATCGCATTGATGTGGCAAAGCTAGCGTGATAGCGTGGCAAAGCCGGTACAGGGCGTGACTTTTGACGCACACCCCGGATATTTGTATCACGAACTTCAGTTCAAAGCTTTGGTTTTTGGTATCCCTATGGTCGCTATGCGACTCGAATGAAGTGTAAGGAATGAAAGACCAGTGACCACTCGCACTTGGAGGGGCAGTCAAAGTCATTTGTACTTTAAACATCCAGTTCGGATTTTGCGTTTCATTCCTTAAGCTATCTGAAACTGGACACGGCTTTCCGTCACAACCTACATTGTATCCAATTACTAACGGCCAATGTTGACTTGGGTTGCACTCATGTGGATAGGTCTGAATGAGGCAGAAACGTAGTGTGCTCATTTGACTTGGTACGCGCATGAAGTCAAAGAATACCAAAGATTGTTGTGTCAGCTAGAATGAACAAAAAAGAGTTGCTTTTAAGAGGTGTTACATGAGGGATATCTAACTCACTTGTCGAAAAGTTCAGTATACTCACGACTGCAAAGCTCGCGCAGCCGAGTAGCTTGTCGTGAATCCGTGGAGCAGAATTCGGCGCACAAGCGGATGATACGACGGGAGACAGGAACATGGAGTTCACAACAGTGAGTTAGAAGCAGGCGGGCTGTTGTGGGGATGCCTGGTAGAAGCCAAGCTGGGATAGGTTTGTTGAGCGTTGGCTGTAAAATAAAGGGCTGGTCTTCACTGGTTAATGGGTCCAGGTCAATATGCTTCAATAGCCAGTCAACATCAACAGATGAATTTGAGCACAACAACGCCACACTGTCCCCTGGTTCACAATGAATCTTTTGATTGTTCAAGACAACCGTAGCTCTAAATAGAGGGAAAACGAAAAAAACGGTTGGAATCATGTCCAGTGATGTCATATCCTTTCGGTTTTAGGAAAACTAAAATTTTCACACCAATTGGGTTCGTCATCGGCTCGATGAAGGGTTTTCGTTTCAACCTAACAAATCTTCACCCCAAATTGTAGCAGCGCTGGGGTTTGGTATTTTTCGATCCCCGGAAATTCACACTTCGGCCGAGATCCCTTAATTCTCTTTGCGCCAAGGTTCAAAGGTGATAACCTAACCCACAAAAGCACAATCGTTGAACTGCTGAGTACAAGGAACAGTGCTTTAGACACACTTGAAGAACAAAAGAAGGACGTCTCAAAAAATGGCAATCTGAACTGGTGCAGGTTCTCCCATTATCTTCTAGCAGCATAAAATATCGACTTCAAACGCAAACATGCAGCTCTTTCCTTCAGTTAGCCCTATTTGGTTTTTATGAGACAAACCTCACGAGCATAATCAATAGTAAGAAACACAAACGACCATATCGTTGTCAGTCTGTATGCTTCATGCGCCCGCATGCTAGAGTGTACAATCATACGAATCACACACTTTTTGCTGCTGTATGCAACGCACTAAAAACACGTAACGGCCAACTAAGGTCATCACGGCAGTCAGCAATTGTACATTACATACTCTTCATGTCAGTCCTCTCGTATCCTGGTTTCCACTCAAGCATGGTGTCATTTGAAGTACATCTCAAGGCGCAAATATGCGCACTCTTTTGACTTACTTCATCAGGCATTCAACTGATCACTTGTTCCCGATTTCCCTAATCACAAACAACCTCTGCCAACAGCTGCTCGCTTCATTCAAATTATTCTCGCGGCGGTTCAAGAGTCCCTTGCGTTTACTGCTGCAGGCCTTCTTAACTACAGTTTTTGTCTGTATAGATTTCAGCCGCGACTGACTCAGCTTGCTTAGATATATAGGTATATATAGGTATATAATAATTCCAGCTGACGGTACACGAATTATAACTTTTAGAAGTAATTAAGAACACTACGATAAGACTATCTAAAAAGTAGGTGGAATATACCAGTACAAGGTCTTGCACAAATTTTCAGTCAGGCGTTTTGATGTTAACAAGTCACAGCCATATAAACAATACGCCATGGAAAATTCTTCAGATTACCAGACATCGATGGTGGTGTCCTAGGTGAAATCAGACGATGATCTAATTGCATTGTGAGGTGTCCTGGGGGGTCCGCAACAACTTAGGTTTCCAGTCAGCGGCTGAACGCTCTTTGGGTGCCCTTACTTGATAACGAGCCGCATGTAGACTCCTATTAAGACACTGAGATTCCTCTTGGGTCATGTAAAGAACTTTATCAAAAGCTTTTAGGAAAAATGTTGAAGAGTCCCGAATTTGAATAAAAAGGTTCCACAAGGTGCAAGAACGTAAGTTTGTGTTCATTGTGTCAGATTAGCCAAGGGATCACCGCCGCTGGGAAACTGTTTAATACGGGGACCTGCTATAAGTGGTCATTTGAGTGAGAAGTTTGTCATTCAGAGTTCCGTGGCACTAACGTCTCAGCACAAAAATTCATCATTAATCTCTCTAGAGAGGTCTGCCATGCTTTTACATTTTAGGATGGTAATCCTACCTCATTGGGAAGAGGAGAAGATAAGGAAGCAACCGTCTAACGACTTCCCTGAGCATTTAATCTGATTTCAGTAGATTCACCGCACTGCCTCCAAGTTTGGGATTGATTTCAACGGGTACAACCTATAATTCTGTGCTAGAGTACCGGGTTGGTTTGAACGAAGCTCCTGAGCACACTTCCAAACGGAGGATGAGGCATCCCGTTGGTCGCAATCTATTGCGGCCGCTCTTAATAAACTGTCTGAACTTATGCCTGATTTTAGAGACTACCCGCGCGCACACAAAGGCTAAAGCCATCCACATTCAAACATCAACAGGATAGTCCTGCAACAAGCCAACACAGGAGAGTAGATATATTTATCTTTGCTTCCGTTGAATTATTGCACACGAGCTGCTCAATCGTAATTTGTCGTTGGGGATTGACGGTCTTTGTTAACAGTGAGTGATGGCCGAACCTGTTACAGTACAAGATTCACAAATAACAGCTACAAACTAGGTCAACCATGGCCACCCCATTTTTCAGACCAAATTTAGTATGGATTTTGATGAAAAATGTCTCTGCTTCATATCGTTCTCTGATCCAGAAAGGAAATTCTCTGCAAGTGGCTTCATTGGACCTTGGTTTCGTTCAGCGCTAGTGAGAAAGATCGCAACGTCCAAGGAAGGTCCCTCATATTAATGGGCGGATCAACGTGACAGATCTGATCGGTGGTCCTAAGTACAGTGCCACTTGTAGGTTAATAGAGAATAAGGGAAGTGATCATGGGTGAACTGTCCCCAAGTGAAGAGGTTCTTCTATCATTTAGCATCCAACCAATAGACAGCAAAGAGTAATCGGGTTACGCAGATCAAAGCAACTCACTTCTACAATGCATACAACGGCAATCAGTCACGGAGAACCTTGGTTAATTAGATAAGTGAGATGTGAGAGAAAGATCGCCTCCAAACTCCAAGGTCATGGCTATGACGCACTCATGTGATCGATGAGTTGAACACGTGGCAATAGGTTTATCTGTGATAATACCTTGAAAAAGCAGCAAAATACCTGACGTTTGTAATTACTATGGACGTATCTTTAGAATTCTCGCACAAATGACGACGTCCCACTGAACCTGACAAGGGGCGTTAAAAACAGCATCAGGCAGGACGACATCTTACTGAGCCGACACAATCTAGCATCTTCAAAACAAATAGTGAAAACGGATCATCGGATGAACACCAATCCTGCTTCAAGCAAGTGCTTCTTGGCCAGCCATATCAAGACCTGTTTTCGGAGTCCGCAGGATTATGGGTTGAAGTAGCTTAAAACAATCAAAATGTAGAAGGAATACATGTGAAAACCACCATCACTACTGTAGTTAGCAAATTATCTCACTAGAGGCAACTGTATGACTGTATCTAGCATCATGCGTGAATTCACACAACTGATGACGCAAGTCACATAACAGGAACGTGATGGTCAAAAGTGACGCATCATTTACACTGCTTAAAGAAGCGAATAACGCCGAAAAACAATGAAGTTGATTGATCTGCTGTGTAAGTCTCTAAACTGTCGTGCAGACGTGTCGTCATCACTTGGGGGAAACATTGTCTAAGCCTGGTCGGGTGTGTACCTCTTTTCAATTAGTTATAGAGAATCGAAATGTAGGTAGGGGAAATGCCGTGGCCATAGGAGAATTCGATAAATAAATATTCGATAACAATACTGCAATGTAAGTCAGCAACCCGGCCAAGGCGTGAAGACAAAGTCAGCATTGACGTCTTCGCGTCCTGACTTGGGCACAGCGAGAACCTCGAAGCTCAATGGTCAATATCTGAGCTTTGTTTGAAAGTCGGTTTCATAGTCGGAAGGGACGTACCGAAATAACCAGGTACAGAGTTAGTACAACGACATCAACAAACGACCCCCGTAAATAGAGGATGGGACACAAACTCATCTTGACGTACAGTTATCGCTCTCCTAGTCACTGCCGCCAAAAGGCAATACACAGATACCCTTTAGTGATCCATAACTGGCAGACAACCTGGAGATAAGGGAGCGATAAGGAAAACCAAGCATGACGTGTAGACAGATCCAATAGTGGTAATCCATCCCAAAAGGTGAAAAACACCAGCCATGGACAAACTGTCCGCAGCTTTCGCGAACAGTTTTATCCTCAGTAACACCCATTTTGATGCAGAATTACATATTAATTGCTCAACCAAGAAAACAGACAACATATACAAACCCAAGGTGCTCAGTTTTAGGTTACCAAGCAACTGGACTGAAATCGCTCGGTAACATTTGGTTTCTATACTCGGACACTTACTGATAAACAACCTTTGACTCTTCACCAGTAATCGGATGCAGTGCACGAAGGGTTCCATCCAAAAGCTCCCCTGATGCTGCAGGAAATAAACAGGATGACGAAGGCTTGAAATAAGGTGTGAATTCAAAACTCCCACCTTCACAGGGTTTGATCGAGAAAGGACAGAGAGGTAGATTAGGCAAAGTCAGTGTTTTCTGAACGTCATTTCTTCGGACAAAATCCGAGTCTCCCAGGAGCACAAGAGAACCAGGAGGATGAACTTCAGCTTTTTCTGATGTGTGCTGTGCGCTGATCGACAAGGCTGATGCGGCTGAAATGAGTGCGTCATCCATAGTGACCTACGGCTCTGGCGCGTGGGCTAAAATCATAAGCAGGCAAAAAGAATAATGACAACGCGACTAATCGGTGAAATTTAGTGAACCCAAGTCTTGTGCCGAAATTCATAGTCCAAATTTCATTAAACACCTGCCGAATCATGCACGGATGAACGAGTCCATATCCAAAAACCTCCCTGAAAGACGAACGTGACCTGAAAAATAGTCCTGGACTATTGAACGAAGCAAAACGGATAGACTCTAGAAGAAGGAAGAACTCACCATTATGTAGACGCTGCATAAAAAACCCGGTAGCAACCATTCAGTGCCTAACTGCCATGCCACCAGAAGGGAGCACGAGGGCCTGGATACTGCCAGGTTACCCAAGTATAGACAGGGGAAGTCGAGAGGCTGAGGTCGGATTCGAACCACGGACCTTCCGATCAGTAAATTCGCGCTCTAACCACTGAGCCATCTTGCCCCCGATGCTGTATAGAGGCCTCACGGCTATACGCCCCGAGTTGAATGTACGGGTAAAACTACGCAGTTTGAAGTATCACGATAACCAGGAAATTCCGCCGCAAAGTTTGGTATACGCTTCATACCTGCAGTGTAAAGTGCTGCTACAAGACTGGGTGGGATGAAACTCAAACCTCATGCATGCACACCAGCCAATCGACGGGAGAGATCAGTGGTTAAGGCGCGGACCTACTGACCGGAAGGTCCGTTGTTCAAGCATTATCTCAGCATCTCGACTGCTCCTGTATAAGCTTGAGCAACCTGGCAATATTCCAGGCCTCGTGCTTCCATTGGGTGGCATGACAGCTCAGCACCAAAAGGGTGCTGCAGTTGAACGATTATTACCATCATCCATCGACATGGAAGATAAATTTGCTTACCTCGGCTGTAGACGAGATTACTTCTCGAACTGGCCTGGTCAGCTTTTGCAAACCACTGACACCAGTGCTCAGCGAGATGACTCGCTGGTTAGAGCGCGAATTTACTGACCGGAAGGTCTGTGGTTCGAACCTGACCTCCGTGTTCGACTTACCCTGTCTAGGTTTGGGCAACCTGGAAGCATTCCAGTCTTCGTGCTTTCTTCGGCTGGCGTGCCAGCTAGGCAGCGTGTTACAGCTGAACGTTTTTTAGGGTTCGTTTCGCGAAAAATACTGCTTTATGGATCAGAAACGTGGTCTATACGCGCAGAGGATGTATGAAAGTCATCAGTGTTTGCAGCGATAACTCGGAAGCACGGACTGGGTCTGGTGGGGATATCGGATCATCAACGCTGAGGTAAGCCAGGCTGTTTTGGGAAAAAGTAACTTGCACAAGATGGATGGGCTACTCGCAATTTGTAAGTTATGCTGTGGCTAACGTGAACTCCATATGCTGGAGGGACGCGTGCCTCGCAGAGCATTCTTCGCCCAGCTTTGTGCTGAGTGGAAACGACCGACAGATGGGCAGTCTATGACTTGACAACGGAGTAGGAGAATAGTAACCAACTGTCACGATTATCCTTTGTGTTCATATTATCGCTTCGTACTAACCATGCTTTCGCCTTTATTTTCAGCTTCTCAGACAAGTAAAGCGCTATTCATTCCATGCAATGCCGCCTTGTTCTCGCGCTCAATTAGGATCTAGACTCCATTCGTAACACCACTGAACACATTCGATACGACAACCGCCATCGGGGACACCGGGACTCGACTTATCAACGGTTAATGACAGTAGCAGATACGCTGGTGCATCTTCAACGCGTAGCTGTTCCTTTTCCCGCCGTCACCTCCAATGTTTGGTTATATCTCCCAGGCTTCTCAATCTTCCAGTGACGGAAACTGTAGCGGCTGGAAACAACGTACCATTTGTACATGGTTCGTAGCTGGTAGACTGGACTGTATTGACTCCGGCCATGGTGACACATTAGTTCGTTCACAAAATAACAATGCACCGAAGGCAACAGCACAGATGAAGAAAAGTCATACACACAACTTGTCACTTGTCGGGGCACATAGTCAAGGGGATGACGACTATCAAAGCAAGCGGGTTTGCTGGTTATCGTTTATATACGCTACCGGCAAGTTTGAATGCGGCCCCCAGATGTCCACTTAGTTCGCGGTTCTCTAGAATTTGGAGGTGAAGAAGCACGTCTACTATGAGGGAATGCAGTCAGTTCATTTTTTGTTTGAGATCCTAACTCCGGAAAAATCGAGGTATACCTAATCCCTAATAGTTCACACAAAAGGTTAATATTGATTCGGAGAAACTCAATGGGAAGCAATGACACTATTAACATCGGCCTGCTGGACAGGTATTTGAGCAGCAGAGGAGTCCGGAACGCACCCGTGAAGTTCACAGACATCGAGACATGTCAGCGCCACAGCGGCCGCGATCTAAAAAAATTATGACTCCGGTCGATAGCAGGAGCTGACTTAGTACTACCAGTTTTTACCGAAACGCTACTGAAGGACCAGCAACTCATATAGCATCTGCTAACAAAGGTGTGTTCGTTGCTATTATTAGCGAACGTTTCCATCACTGATGGCGGCATGATCGATTTGAATCCGTGGCTGGTGCGTTGTTGAAGGGTGCCATAACTGGGAGGTTTCGGTTATTCTGGAATTGAGTACCGCATAAAAACAGCTGATTGACAGCAAACAGCTGAAACACTCTACCGCTACTGTCAGTACCTACCAAGTCCAATCTAACTTGACCAACCGATTGAGAATCAGCTGTCATAAGTCTGCCCACAAGTACATTAAAAGTACGCAGCAACCACAACCATACCTGAGCTTCAAGCCCAAAGAGCCATATAAACGTACGCTGGTAGTGACAGTTCAACATCATCAGCTGTAGGAACCGCGCACTTGTCGTACAGTGGTTCGAGCTGCCACAGTTTCATTCACCGATGATTTAGGAGAAAAATCAAATCGTTCAGCTGTAGAACTCTGCCATATCAACGATAGGAGGAACAAGAGATGAGATACTGCCAGGTTGCCCAATCCCAGACAGGGGTAGTCCAGATGCTGTGATCAGATTCGAACCACGGACCTTCCGGTCCGTAAGCCGAAGCCTTAACCACTGAGCTATCTCGATGATTTATGGAGATTTGGTGGGTAGCTGTGCATTGGAGTTGATAGCTGATACAACTGATGCGTAAACATAGGGTTCTCAGTGGAATTTTAATTGGGTAGATTGGGAGGGGAGCCATATAGTGAAGACAATAACTTCCATGCATAAGCACCACTGAGGGCGCAACTGGGCCATGTCTGACAATGTCCCTAACCATGTGTCCCGTCCGGGTCCCCATCAAGGGAGACGGCAAGGGTCAGCTCGAGAGAGCTGTGGTTAACGCGCCAGCTTACGAACCGGAAGGCCCGTGGTTCGAACCAAACCTCAGCACCTCGACTGCTCCCCTCTGGGCTTGGGTGACCTGGCAGTATCCCACCCCTTGTTCGTCCTTTCGTTTGCATGGCAGCAAGGTACCGAGGGAATGCTAGAGATGGACGACTGGTAATGGCTTTTATACTTCGCTGCCAAGTCATTGTTTGACCCTCTGTGGCTCGTTTCCACCTTTCAAGTGGTCGTGCGAAAAGAGACCTTTGAGGAAGTCGGTCGACTGACATACGGAGCACGTAGCCAAGCTAGCGCAACGTTTGAAGTGTGATCAGTTCATCTATTGAGGGCGAGTTATTTCTCCTGAAGACCATTCGACGAACTTCAGCATTACTGATCCCGTTTTCCCACCAGACTCGGACAATGATCCGAAGACATTTATGGTCAAACACTGAAAGTCTCTTGACGTCCTCAGAGCGCACCGGCCAAGTTTCTGAAACGTGTAATGATATGGAGCGCACCGCACCATTGTAAACTCGATCATTGATGGATACGCTGATGCAAAGCCTACGCCACAGGTAGCGTGGCTTTACAAAGGCTGCTCTGGTGTTCCCAATCCCAATCATCTTTGGTGAGACCACCGGGACTGATACAGCTGCCCAGGTACAAATTTGTCTACTACCTCAATCGGTCATTCGCATGCATGAGGTTAGGGTTCGAACCCACCCAGTCTCGCAGCAGCACTTTACACTTTGCAAGTGTGAAGCGCATGCCCGACCGTGAGGCAGAATTAAGTAGAGTATTTAGTACTGTTTGCATTACTACGGTGTCGGATCCAAGAAGAGCTCTCATCGACGTACTCGAGATCTGTGAGCGAATGCCCTAAGAGCACTTCAACCCTACTGGCATTAGAGACTTCTATAATTGTATCAACGACGAAGCTGAAGACGAAAGGTGAAAAAGGACAGCATTGCCTGACACTTGATGTGGTGAACTCAGGCAATACCTTACAGTAGACCTTCAGGCGTCCGCGGGAGTTGGCATCCAGCGCCTTAGGAAGGGTCAGGAATTCATGCGGGACACCTATGTTCCACAGACACTGCCATAGTGCCTGACGGTCCACAGAGTCGAAGGCAGCTTTTAAGTCAAGAAAGACAACCGTTGTTGGACGTTGGAAACAATGTTGCTATTCCACAATCTGTTGGGGGTGAACAAATGATCGATGCATCCTCTTGCAAGACGGATCTGTCTCTCCCTGTGTTCAGTCAACCTTTGGAGGATAAGAACAGAGAGCATTTTCGATGCCACCGCTAACAGGCTGACGCCATGGTGGTTTTCAAACGGCGTCCGCGTACCCTTTTCGAGGGTACCAATAAATGTCGATATGCCCCATTCTGCGGGCACTTCCTGTTCGCTCCATACCGCACCAACAAGCTTTGTTAGATGGGTCACCAGGGATTCTCCGTCTTTTTTTAACAGGGATGGATACAAACCGTCAGGTCCTGGTACCTTCACAAGTTCCAGTACGAATATTTTGTACATTATTACTTCCACAGGTTTACATTTCATTCGTCCGTTTACACTATATCCAGAGGCTGTATTGCATGAGGCCAGCTAAACTGTCTTTCGAAGTGTTCGGCCCACCATTCCAGTTGACGTTTATGCGAGTGTATTAATGAGCCACCTGTTTCACTTATCGCTTTACTGGTCGTTGCTTTCCTAGAGCAAGTCGATCGTATCAGTTGGTATAAGACACGGCTGTTTCCGGTAGCAAAAGCATTCTCCATCTCCCGAGCTTTCGATGTCTACCAGAGCTCTCGGTCTTTCCTTAGGCTCTTCAATGTTTGGCGTTCGGGGAATTTGTATGCACTGTCGTACTCGTTTCCTGGCATCAATCGGGACTAGCAGTCTAGACGGTATCCAATGTTCATTTAATCGTTTCGGAGAGGTCAGACAGACAGCGCTGAACGCTGCTAGTGTAGCTCCTTTCACATTTGCCATGCTTCATCCACGTGCACGCTACCAGTACAGTATTAGTTTACTGTAGAGAGTTGTTGCGCGAGCTCAGATCGATACCGCTGAGCTATGGTAGTTCTTCGAATATGGCAACGTTTTTATATCGAGAGACAACGAGCTGCACGGAGCTGGATAACCGAACGGCGCAAAGACGACTGTTCACTGGGAACCAATCCAGCAAAGCGCGTTCAGCTCTGGAACTAAGTACAGCTCCCACGCCATATATTCCACGAGTCATCGCTCCTGGATCACCGGACACACCGAGGGAGAAATGTGAAACAGCAGAGTTCATTCTTAGGGTTTTGAGATGCATAACCACGTTTGTGTCTTGTATGCGTGTTTCAGGGACACAGCATACATAAGTTTTAAAGGGGCAGAAGGTCTTAGCCACAATTTCCCGCACGCCAATCTGGCAGAATACGGAAGTTGAAAGCCCCCACGTAGAAAGGATCTCGTGGATTTATCAAGGTGTTATTTTGTTTACTGGTATTAGTCAGCGGAGTTCATAAGCTCCATCGGTCAGATAACTGGCAGTCAAAGGGCCCAGCAGATTTTGCTTGTGTGGTGGGAAGGGATTGGGGATGGACATCGGTGGACAAAGAACTGTGCGAGCAGGGTGCCTGGGCCGAGGGAGGTTTAGCTAAGGTACCTTTGACTTGAAAGTCTGACCTGCGAAGCAGCCGGCAGTAGGTTTTTCTGGGGGGGGACCCTTCCCAGAGCCGATGACTGAATAGTCTGACCTGCTCGGCTGCAGGGAGCTGGCCGAACCCGAAGGCGCGGGGAGTAAGGCATTACTGTCTCATTCCTAAGACGGGTGCGTAAAGCAGGTGCCTTTAGAGAAGCAACGGACTCTTTGGTTTTAAAAGTACTTTGACCGTACTGAATAATGCGCCAGCGGTCACGGTCAAGTGTTGGGCGATCGAAGTGTGCGGTTTTTAGGGCAGATCTTTCCTAACCCGTCCTTCCTTGGGAGAAGGCAGCATCACTGCTTCCATGAATATGGATATCCTGCTCGCTTGTGGAAACATCTTGCTGCCCTCACGCTCCTATCACAGAGGACAATACAACTTTACCCCCAGACCGCTCCGTAGCATGGGGTCTCGCTGCTCTTGGTCTGACTGCTCTCCATTGGCCTTCTGACATGGTTGCACCTTATGGAACTGAGTTTCAGCCAGTGCAGCCCACGGGATCAACAGCACTCATACCCGACCACCATGTCAAGATGGCAGCTTCAGGTGGCGTAGTGACCGAGCTACAGTCTATCGGGTTGCGAGCGGATACGACAAATACACAACGACTGACCTCTAGTTGCGGCATTCTTCCACAAACTACTTGCCAAACGAACCACACAGAAGTAACTAGCAACGGGGGTTCAGTCAGTTAAGGTGCCTTCCGTCCAGTGAATTAAGGGATGCCGACCTTTGCACAGCCGGATCACCGGAAATGTGCAGCCAGAAATCAAAGGAGGGCGACCGAATAGTTAGCTCAGTGATTGTCCATGGGTCCCGAATACTTGTTTCTGATACGTAGGATACATCAAGCAGATCTCGTGTGCCGAAAAACACGCCTGCTATTATATTCAATCCCAATGGTGAATAAATTGGGTTAATCAAGCCGGGTAAGAGAGTTACTTGCTTACTCTACTAAGTTTCAGGAGATGCTTAATAATAAACTTGGGGTAGAAAAGCTGAAATACGACTGACTTAAGTTCTTAAATGTCTAAAGGACCAAGTTTGTCTATCTTCTGAGGCTGTTATATGACGACCGATTACCGAAAGGAAAAAATTCTTCGACTGTGTGCTCTATTGAATGTTCACGTACCCGGATTTCCGGTAGGGTGTTTGTGTGGTCCGCTCAATACGTAATGACAAGCAAAACGTTTGGAACCATTCCGAACAGTGTTAGCATTTCAGGGCCTACGTGATACTCTCCAGTTTGATGAGAATACCAAAGTAAACAACCGGAGATTGTTTTAGTCAATGTTTCACCCTTGTTCACATCTGTGTTTCACTACTAGTGACGATGAATTATCCCCGTTGTTGTGATTTTAGGGACAATGAAAGAAATAGGACCCCGGTTGGTGAACTGGAATAGTCGCTATTCAGATTCACTATCAATGTCCAACTACTCTCTGTTGGTAAACACTACAGACGGATATATTATGTGGCAAGCCATAGGTTCGGTCGGATTCTCCCTGTTGATATTTTGACGATATTCTAATTGTACATATCAGGCTTCTCCAATTTACTGCAGACTGTGATTAGATTCACGTAGGACCTAAAGAAAAATCTGTCTACCTTTTCTTGATCTATTTCGAATCGATCCACCGAAGGACAACTTTCGTTACGTGTTTATTGTAACCCGACCGAAGTTAACCAATAGATTACCTTCATCAGCGTTACTCCTTTAAAATGCAAACCTGATCTAGATATTCGTAGTGTTCAGAGAGCCACAAATGAATGTTAATCAGATAGCTTTGGACCTTAGATAAAGTTACTGAAGGCATTTCCTCCTCAGAACTGTTACTCTAACAATCTCATCGTGAGGAATTTAAGTCCACCGGAAGAGAGACCAACAGCAATGACATTGGAAAGGAGAGATCCGACAGTGAATAACGTTCCTCGTGAGCTTGTTACTCGATGACTTTTTTAAGTCAGAACATTGGGCTTGATTTAGCTGGATAACCGGACGGCGCATAGACGACTGGTCACTGGGATCCAATCCAGCAAAGCGCGTTCAGCTCTGGAACTAAGTACAGCTCCCACGCCATATATTCCACGAGTCATCGCTCCTGGATCACCGGACACACCGAGGGAGAAATGTGAAACAGCAGAGTTCATTCTTAGGGTTTTGAGATGCATAACCACGTTTGTGTCTTGTATGCGTGTTTCAGGGACACAGCATACATAAGTTTTAAAGGGGCAGAAGGTCTTAGCCACAATTTCCCGCACGCCAATCTGGCAGAATACGGAAGTTGAAAGCCCCCACGTAGAAAGGATCTCGTGGATTTATCAAGGTGTTATTTTGTTTACTGGTATTAGTCAGCGGAGTTCATAAGCTCCATCGGTCAGATAACTGGCAGTCAAAGGGCCCAGCAGATTTTGCTTGTGTGGTGGGAAGGGATTGGGGATGGACATCGGTGGACAAAGAACTGTGCGAGCAGGGTGCCTGGGCCGAGGGAGGTTTAGCTAAGGTACCTTTGACTTGAAAGTCTGACCTGCGAAGCAGCCGGCAGTAGGTTTTTCTGGGGGGGGACCCTTCCCAGAGCCGATGACTGAATAGTCTGACCTGCTCGGCTGCAGGGAGCTGGCCGAACCCGAAGGCGCGGGGAGTAAGGCATTACTGTCTCATTCCTAAGACGGGTGCGTAAAGCAGGTGCCTTTAGAGAAGCAACGGACTCTTTGGTTTTAAAAGTACTTTGACCGTACTGAATAATGCGCCAGCGGTCACGGTCAAGTGTTGGGCGATCGAAGTGTGCGGTTTTTAGGGCAGATCTTTCCTAACCCGTCCTTCCTTGGGAGAAGGCAGCATCACTGCTTCCATGAATATGGATATCCTGCTCGCTTGTGGAAACATCTTGCTGCCCTCACGCTCCTATCACAGAGGACAATACAACTTTACCCCCAGACCGCTCCGTAGCATGGGGTCTCGCTGCTCTTGGTCTGACTGCTCTCCATTGGCCTTCTGACATGGTTGCACCTTATGGAACTGAGTTTCAGCCAGTGCAGCCCACGGGATCAACAGCACTCATACCCGACCACCATGTCAAGATGGCAGCTTCAGGTGGCGTAGTGACCGAGCTACAGTCTATCGGGTTGCGAGCGGATACGACAAATACACAACGACTGACCTCTAGTTGCGGCATTCTTCCACAAACTACTTGCCAAACGAACCACACAGAAGTAACTAGCAACGGGGGTTCAGTCAGTTAAGGTGCCTTCCGTCCAGTGAATTAAGGGATGCCGACCTTTGCACAGCCGGATCACCGGAAATGTGCAGCCAGAAATCAAAGGAGGGCGACCGAATAGTTAGCTCAGTGATTGTCCATGGGTCCCGAATACTTGTTTCTGATACGTAGGATACATCAAGCAGATCTCGTGTGCAAGCAAGAGAAGCTCGTGTACCCTTTTGTTTCAGAGTGCGAACATATAGAACAGCCAAATAAACAAGGCATTCACGCTTCGAGATTGATTTCGAGGTGACTGATGCGCACTCACGTCGGTAAGGTTGACGTGAGACGAATGGAGTCATGAGGCCTAACGGACGAGCCTACAAGGAGAGTATTAGGATTGAAGTATGGGAAGTGGGAAGGTATAAAAAAGCAAGAAGGGATGTGTCAGATGTGGCAAGTTTTCGCTCATCTGTATCACCGTACGCAGCAAGTAAAGCAACTTCGATGATTATACCAAGTGACAACCGCTGTAGCACGAGATTACTCCTGATTGAGCCAATCGTGTTTTTACGAGGAGTGGGATGAGACAAGGTCACCCAGACCCAGAGAGCAGGAGGACCAGGTACTTCAACTAAATCCTTTAGCTTCAAAGCCTGACCGCGAGGCGGATGTGCTTGACAAGAAATTCAAGCGCATATCACTTTTGAGACAATTTACCGCGCATGTTACAACCTCCAATTTGTTCGTCAGACTTCTAACCATCGACCAGCCTGGTATGAGACTCTGCGAGTGACGAACATCCCCCAAAATAGCCTGACAGAACACTGGCTCAGTCTCTTCGTGACGCGGTCAGACTTCTCGGATTGAGCACGCAAGTCCTCGATGCATTAAGGCACCACCCACCGTTAAGAAACATCAAGTACTTGAAAACGTCGTTCTGATTAATTCGTTACGAATCCGCTGGCGCCATCCGAAACTAATAACGCTTCTGAGGCATCGGCGGTCAAAACTCTGAAAACGCCTCACAACATCTGTCTGCATAGGCCACGTCTCGCAACGAAACAATAATACAGCCCTCGCTGTAGCCTGGTACATGCGACCCTCGGGACCCAATGATATGCCTTTTTGACTCCACAAGTGACGTAAATTGGTAAACGCGATGCGGACCTTTGAGATTCTTGCACTGACTTCATCAGACACACTGCTGTCAAAGCTAATACACCTATCGAGGTTCTCCACATCCTTAATTGAGCGTCATAGAAACCATATGTGGCAGACGCAGAGCTGCGGTCAGCTCGGTTGTAAGCAGACACAATAAACGATGTGCAATGGATCTCACCTTACCGAGATTCTTTCACAGACGTTGCCAGACGAACCCACTCAGAGGCGACTAGCAACTACAAAACAAGGAGGCTTCTACTCAATCGCTCAACATAATGCTCATCCCGGTATATACAGCAGCGGCCATCAGAAGTGCGCAGCCGGAATTTAGAAGAGCGACAAGGAAGTCAGTTAAATGAAAGCACTTGTGTCTTGTATCCACGTACCGGTCATTAGCTGCACAGACAGAGCTGACAAAGCGTTGTGGGACCCGTATCGACTGCGTGCCCATAAATATACACACTAATCTGCACAGCATTTCGGGCGGAAAGCCGACAATAAGTCTGAAATGTGGAAGTGCTAAGGTACCAGTGCGACGGGCATTACAGCCAAAGGGTTTGCGATAGTGGCAGGTCGGCTTAAAGATATGAAGGAACATCAAATGGACCAGAGTGCCAGTGAGGGTGTGCCCTCGTAATACAATAGGACTACCGTGGTTGACCCGTGGTGTCGTCCTATAGGTTTTCCAAAAGACCGCTGCCGTCGTTACGGAACAGGATAATAATGTTAGCGACCTCGCCTTCACAACTTCAACTCGGACAGTTCACTAGTTTATTGAGATATATCACGGAAAGGAATTTAAACGCACTGGACCTGATTCAGTATGTCCAAACCGAAGGAAGAATGGGAAAAGGAAACGGATTCAACTACCCTAGCAGCACATGCAATAAAAAACGAGTTATGCGGCTATAAACCGGCTACAGCGACGTTAAATGACAGCGTCATAACCTCGTACTTCTTAAGCTGGTTATCTGACGGTTATTTAGCCATTTATTAACCGAAATTTACGCTTAACCGTGAAAAACGATGTTCGGGTAGTGAGGGCGTTACATGTTGGACAGTTTGGTTGCAGATGAGGACATTTAGAAATGACAGATTTATGCGCTAGGCTAATCACAAAAAAACAAGATGTCCAGATAGACTGCGAAAGTCCGGGTAACAATCGACGGACAATTTAAATTGTCTTGCAATTACAAGAGTGAGAAATGAAAGCAAGCCGCGTAAAAGGAAATCACGGCGAAAATTTCGGTGACCTGTCTTCTTAACAAATAACGCCACAGCGAGATTACTGCGTATGTACGGAATGTGAAAAGTACGCTATGGAAGTACCAGAGGACAGTGATTCTCCATCCACTTCTGTGGATGGGAGACAGAAAGAAAGCTCACGAGCCGAAACCCAAGTAAGCAAGGTCATACATCATCAATGCTTGTGTATAAATCAACCAAAATAACCGGAGCCACCACCTATCACGGTGCACGTGGCGGTGCGAAAGGCCTAGACCCAGTGCTTGCATTTGATTGGCCGAAGATCTGCCAAATCGCGGTTTTGTGGGATTTGCTGTTCGGTTACGAATGTGTTATCTCTAACTTGGGTTGTCCCCTCTTGAGTTCTTACGGCTAGGCCCTGTTGAATCTTGGTCCTCTGTTCTGCTTTATGGACACCTGCATCGTCAGGAGGTTGGCAATCATGTCTCTGTTCAGATATGGTTTGTGATAACTGCAGAGGCATTAATTTCCCCAGTTTCAGCTCCATGCTAACTGCAGAGACATTAATTTCCCCAGTTTCAGCTCCATGCTAATAAGAACGCAAATGGGTGGCAAGTTTGGATGGCTCCGACCACGCCTACGAAATCGGAAGTATGCTAAAATTGTTCTGCGTTGTAAGAGTCATTTTCTCACTTGTTGCCCTTGTTTCATGAGTCAATGCAAGGCGATAAGCTTTAGTTGCGATTTATTCTGCCCCGAGATTCGCAATCCGGTGCATTCGTTGCTGGATTTTTGCCCACCCTACTCACGCTGTTTGGATGCACAACAAAGACAGTACCAGAATTTCAGTGAATCCAGTGAGTGAATACTGATCTGAATCACAATACAGCTGTGCCCTGTGACCCAGCAGTTGATTTTTACCCATTTCAGCAATCCTGCGCTAGCCACCTCATCCAATGTTGTTAAGCTTTCATCGCACGGGGAACAGGAGTCACTGCTCGAATGGCGGGCACTGTACTGAATTACAGAATAGGCGTTTCCGGGCAGATCCAAGAATGGATTCTTCCTCCAAACATGACTTAAAACGCCAGACAGCCTCGAGAGATATCAGGGCTTTATTCATTTACATAGTTGCTTTGCTTTAACGGACTGTTACAACAACTGTGGACATCACCCCGCAGAAGGGTGCTAGCGACAGACGGGTCCGACCAAACCACCCTCTAAGTTCAGAATTTCCGGGGCTACTTGCATTTGGCCAGCGGAACGTGATACTTGGGCATTCCCCGACCGACAGTACCAGGCTTAGAAAACGTGGAAGCCTGATACCGATATGTTTGACTATGTTGTCGCCCTGTCTCCAGGGCGCGCACTGAAGTCCCTTTACTGTTCCGTATCGGGACACACCTTAGTTCTACAGTGCTTCTCAGATTAAAAACCAGTGCAAACTGCATCCTATGCTAACATCCATACACTTATTGCTTAACAGTCCCATTGGCTTTATTATAAACTAAGTCCACCACTGCCGAGCTTTGGTTATACCCTGGTGAACGGAGTGTTTCATTGGCTGATAGGGATTATTTTTTAATTTTCCCCTGTACTTAGTGCCGTTGGTGGCCTTTCAGGTCACACATTTAACTGTGCATCATATAAACCCTTAGATAAGTTACTTAGTTTTCGCGTGTTCGGTCTTTGGTTTTTTGAGCGACTGGGCTCTTGGACGATTCGCCGCTTCCATGGCACTTCCCTTCTAGACCCCGCTTTCTGCACATAAGCTTGAACTTCCCGGCTTTTAAGGGCCACAATTGAACCCGTCGTGATTGGTTGCGGTCGACAGCTGATCGTTTCACGCTCTCTTATTATCATTCGAATATATCTCACCATGTCTCTGCCGCGGTAAACGGCATCATAATCAAAACTGCTTTGTAAGAACTACGTTTCCCTACTTTGTTGGTTGTAATTTCACACCTTTATATATTCCAACCCTTTCACTCATTACACTACACATTTTTGCAATGACTAATCCTACTGTGCAAGAAACGCGCATCGATATTATCAACTCGAATGATGGTAGAGCATTTGGCGCCCAGCAGAAAAGTTCGACGAGCGGAGCAGCAGCCACCCGCCTGATTACTAATAACTTTACCGAATCGAACTCTATCTCCTACGCAACCCGGCTGCTTCGGTCAACTTGGTGATTCCATTTTTTCAGGGACCGACATCCTCCTTCTTATTGGTAGGGCTGTTGATCCGGATGCCCCAACCGTCGAAGGGAATTCCATTATCGATATCCAATGCGATAAGTCAGGCCCGTTGTGGGGCTGCAGCTGGCTAACATGGCCCCCATCATAGTTGCTCATCTCTTTACCCCTGAGCGCTCAACAAAGGTCCTCACCCCCGCTCATTCTCAAAACATCAGGACCGCTGCCAAAAGAACTGCACACCCCAGCCCAATCACCCTAAGTGTGACCTCCTTTACGGGGCTGTCCAAAAACTGAAGCATGTCAGACC
This sequence comes from Clonorchis sinensis, assembly GCA_003604175.2. Lineage (NCBI taxonomy): Eukaryota > Metazoa > Platyhelminthes > Trematoda > Opisthorchiida > Opisthorchiidae > Clonorchis > Clonorchis sinensis. The sequence goes on along the minus strand of CM030369.1, from coordinate 155,933,097 downwards.
AATGGTGGCCGTGGTCAGGCTTGTGGCTTTGATTGTCATGGTCCTGGGCAAGAGTTGTGTCCACAATCAAAGAGGCTACTTTAGACGGAGTGGAGCTAGAGATTGGCAATTTCACAGCCTCAGTGGATGTACGGTTCTCGCAGCATTCCCCGATGTCGACGTCAGCGCATGTGGTTGGTTTGCCGGTAGGCTTCGCCACTTGACTCCGCTCGTTTGACCCAATCCAGCTCGGTTGTAGCTTGGGTGCGGAGTTCTCTGTTGCACCTTTGACGTCTGTTACGGAAAGAAGTGCTGATAACTGTACGTACTTTGGGCGCTCCGTCCACGTGAGACTTGCCTCCTCCAGAGCGTCACTGCCTATAGAATTCGAGGGGTCCGCGGTGGTTGAGTAGAAACTGCTGTCCGGAGTCGCGGTCGTTTGCCTCGGCGTGCTTTCAGGAGCACAAGGGGCTATAACTACAATCGGTTTGGCCTTAAGTTTGGGATCGGCCGAAATGGCGCCATCCGGAAGCTTTTTCCGCATCTCTTCCCTAGAACTGCTGTGGCCTGGCTTCCGTGCGTCTAGAGGGCGATCCTCAGATAGACGCCTGATCGTTGGATTTGCCTTTTGGACGCTGACAGCCCGACCCAAAACCTTCTGTACGGCCGACGGCGAGGAAAGGGTAACGAGAAGCCCAAGTGTTTGCTTGCTTCCCTTCTGGCGTAACCAGTCTGCGTGAAGCGATTCGTGGTCAGGCTTTGAGAGGACACTGCCAAGGAGCGATTGTGCCTGCTTCGTTGGCGTGACTTTTCTAGAGAATGACCCCCAGATTATCAGTCTGCTCTCCCTTACGCGTCTGTCCACTAGAGACGCCGTGGCGGTCTTTATTGCCGCATCGGAGAGCTGGATAACCTTTTTGGCAGCCAGCAGACCAGGGGTGGATAGTGCAAGGTACTCGTTCAGCGAGGAAAGTTCCTTGTCAACTTTCGTCCAGATCGCTGCATTTTTAGTGTTTGCGTCTGTCAGAGCTTTAGAGAGAAGCTCGAGTTTCGTCGCGAGTACATCGATTAACGAGGAGCACTTACACTGGTCTGTGGGATTCGGTAATGAGGTATTGGTTTTGTTTTTTATGGCTTTCTTCTTAGTTTGGGAATGCATTGCACCTTAATGTGGAGGCAGCTGGCGCATACAAACGGGTCAGGAGAGTTAGCCAGTTGGCTTACCTGGTCGTCCTGTAAACCCGTGCATTTAAAGTGCCACCAGGCCTTGCAGGTGTGGCATTGCATACCCCGTCTCACGTTCGATGGACAGCCATTTCGCCCACATCTGTTGTGGACCATCGATGACTGCAGAGAGCAGCCTGCATTGACTAGTGACATGAGTGCGACTAGATGCAGAGTAGAAACGGGGTGCAAAGTAACAGGGATTATATCGTAAATGTTATGTTGGTGTGAGAAAATTCAACAAATAACACGTATAAACTCTGTAAATAGTTCGAATAGTGAAAGAATTCTTTCACGAATTAGCACGAGGGAAAAACGAAACCAATTTAGAACGTACCGCGAGATCTTTGCCTCCTGCAACGCCCACACAACCAACCGATTTACATGGCCAATCATAGACGTAAGTTTTCTCCAAGTCTCCCCTGTATTATCCGCAGCTCGATGATTTTGCGTCTTTGTCAACTTCTTGTACCGACTTTGGACGGAAGGTTTTCCTTTGCCCTCTTCCACAGACTGCAGAAAGGCCTCGCCTTCCAGAAACTAATCTAGATCTGCCGATGTCAAATTTTGAACACTCCTAACCTTCACATTTATGTTAAAGAAGCTGAACGCATTTTCTCGCAAAAGCCTACGAAAATGGATTTATCGACCAGGGCCCAATTTCCTTCGAGCGCTCGAGGCCCAGCGTTTCACCCGCCGCTCAATCTTAGGTTGTGTAGTTACCTGTGTGAGCCCCTCAACGTTCCCCCAAATTTGGAATAGATTCTTCCTTCTGTTTCTGATCAACAAAAATCTACAATAGCAAATAGCTCCAACTTTTTTCGCACTTGGGAACGATGACATTTACCTTCCTATCTACCGCACGCTGAGCTTCATCCCGTTTGGCTATAGGCGGGTCCAGTAACGCCAGCGCCTGCGATAATTTCAACATTCCATACCCATCCTTAGGGAGTAGATATGGTTTATACGCATGCTTCTTCACCCTGCCCTAAATATATGCGGCCTTTTGAGGGATCCCCGGACGTTGCATTTTTGAACTTCTTTTGATGCCACCCTCGCCCATTTTCATATTTGCTCTTGGGGTTACACTAAAATGACTCATCCGAGTCCTCGTACCTCTGATTTGCTTTTTTGTTTTCGTTCGACTTTTAGTGCTCTGAACCCACCCAGCTCTAGCCAAAGAAAGTAACAGGTTTTTCCATTTGTGATATTCACATTGCACTTCCCAAAAGCGAATACCAATCCAGGTACGCAATGATGAAGCGCTACAAGTTTGCCTTCATACACTACTTAGCCACACACAGATAAAACACTCCGGCAAAACTCTGCCAGACATGTTGGCTGAAAACGATGCTCCACCGGTATGTGTGCACGCTTCAAAGTTCACCATTCTACTCTCATTGCCTGCAGATAACTGCCAATGCAGCCACATCCGCAGCTTCGCTGATTCACAGTGCGTCTGCCGTATGCTGTTTCGGAATGACCAAGCTATTTAAGGGCCCAGCCTTTTTTCACCGGATAAAATATCTAGTGTCTTCAGTAATTTGTCGAAACACGAGCGCTGCTAACTATTAGATCTGGTATAATGAACTTGTGACACCCTCATGCGGTGTTCAGGGGCACCTAAAGTGTGGGTTGCTTTGTTGCTTTGCAGTGGGGCGCTGTCACCACTTTATTTTTAGCTGAGGTGCAAGTAATTCCATTTTTATCAAGCAAGATCTACTTCCTCACCGGTTAGCAGTCACAACTAATAGAATTATATAGAAAAACACTCCATCTTTTACCACTCGCTTTTCCTACCAGCGTCAGAAGGCCCCATTTCCAGACTCCATCGCCGACGGTTCAGCATTGACATCACTAAGTCTGAGGGAAATAAAATTCCAAGGACGCGCACCCACAAATTAACTACCTTCTAATTTGGTAAGTCCATCACATTCATGTGACACTGACCCGTTCCATCACTGTCTTCGTTGGCGTTGGAATACTGGGTCGGCTCCACCTTACCAATCCGTTACCTCATTCTACATCATCCACCCTGTGCATGTTGCAACTTCTTGGCTGGATCTCCGTATCGGAGCATGAACTTGCCGCCATCCGTGGCTCACCCTTAACAAGCAAACCTGCAGCCCATCCACCTTGTTTGGTATGGTACTGCCTATGAATCCTCCAGCCTACTCAAGTCACGCGCATACTTCCGTGCTCACGCCTCATGCATTTTGGCTAAATGATACCGGAAAACCCATGAGGCACCACTCTTCTTCCCTGCAGTATCCCCGTCACTCCACGTGGTACACGCCCGCCAAAAGCCCACTAAGGCTGGTTTACTCTACGCACAATTGTATCATATTTGCAAGCTGGGACAGCCACTGATTCCCAGTGCAGCCAACCCCACCTTGTTCTCATGTAGACTAGTTTCATAGCCGAACTACACCTCAATCGTTTCCCCCCTGAAAATTGCATATCATTTGATGTTGTCACCATCGAACTACCCAATGGTGGACAAAGAAAAGTTTCCACTGAAATTGCCGTACTAGGCTAACAGATCATTATTAACATGGTCTAAAACCACTATCTAATCCTCTCAACATTCACTATCATATTCAGAATTTTCGATTTGTTTCCTCTAGAACAATCATTTTTTCGTACTGGAAATGCCAGCAGAGGCAACTGGCAGTTCTAGTAATGTGATTTAGATAAGAAATAATGTTAATTCTGGTGCTGTTCCTAAGATAGGTTGAGACTGCCATGAAGCCGGAGGTCCAAAGTGGATAGTTCGACCTGGCCCTTTATCCACCGAGGAGGAAAAGTGAAGAAAGGATGACGGACGGTAGATTCTTACCACGATTTGCGCATTTGACAGTCTCAGGTAAGACTTTTATGCCGCCCTAGCAATGGATTGACGCACAGACGGTTATCGTTTCAGCTGACCTGCTGATCCCTTGAAGCAATGGATGGACGCACAGACGGATATCGTTTCAGCTGACCTGCTGATCCCTTGCCTTTGGATCATACGAGGTAAGACATGATAAGAAATGATAACCGTTCATTCACACGCTCGTTGGATTTGGTTTGTGGGTAAATCACACACCATCCTACAAGTAAAGTATTTGTAGAGCTCCAGCTTGACAAGGCTACACTGGAAAACCTTCAAGAAGTTGAGGAATGGCTTTTCGTTTCATGAGAACTGGCGGAGAAATGGACTTTTAATTAGCTGAAACAATGGAGCTCGATACTGGCAAAGCTGGAGCTTCGAAGTTTCTATTCATAGCACAATAAACTAGCTAAAACAACCTAAATAGTGTATGCGGTTGGAAATTAGTGCGTTTCCTTGGTGCAGGTGGCAATAGGCCGGACCTGGTGCAACAAGCACGACCCGGCATGCCCGAATGTAATATTTCAGTACCGAATGTAAAGTTACTTTTACCCTGCGTAGAATGCATGTCTTGCCGGCGACTACTCCCTATGGTGAGCTTCGAAACTACAGGTTACTTTACGACCGTTTGTCAGAAGAACTGCTATTTGCTGTAAAAGACCTCAATGCCTGTTACCTACTGTTGCATTCTGTTGCTTTTCGGGCATTTTGGAGGTTGATGATGTGCATTTTACGAGCCGTCCCCGTGAACTTGTTACTAAAAAATAACCTTACAACATAACGACAAATATGCCTTTCTTGTTACTTGTTTCAGGGACATCGGTAGGTTTTCCTACGCGGCTCCGTAACGGATGACACTTTGAGTCGCTGCATGCCCCACTCGGAGGACGAAGAAAATAATGGCGCGAAGGTATTTGCCATGGACAAACCTGTTGCTTGTAGCCTTCCGCCTAATTGTTTGTCCCTGGGCGAAACCTGCAGAGCGACACAAAAGACCTGCAAAAAACGCAAATAACTGGCTTAAATGGAGCATCCGTAATTTCAATGGTCTGAGGGATGCCACCAAAAATATGCCCCGGGAAAGTAAGCAGCTGATGCGTGCTTGTGAAGCGAAGCCATCTGGTATCGTGGTCATGAACAACCCACAACCGGTAGTTAGTATGTGATGGAAAATACCGCATGATCATTCCAGGTGTCCTCCAGATGATGGTGAGGTAGCTATATGTACACCCGTTACCAATACTGCCAGAATATTGAGCTCTAATCTACATGCATGCTGAATACTAATGTAATGTACCAGGTCGCCTTTCCTCACACGATATCCAGTTGCTTACGGATTCACGGATTGATACACAGGATCGAGGCTTTCGCCCAAGTCTCCCGGGTCGGCTTTGTTCTTATCGTTCGGCGCCTGTCGTTCAGCTCAAAGGCACAAGTGAAAAAAGGGTGTAGCACTGCTCGTTAAGTTCTCAGAGCGGGGCAGTATGCTCTCCATCGTGAGGACTCGCGTAAATAATTGTCTGATGGTGGTTTGAACTGGGTTCTAGCAGGAGCGTGGACAACCGTCTGAGGAAGATTGTTCTACGCAGCGGCAACCCGAAATGAGAAAAAATTTTGCCTGATGAACTTGTGCGTCCTGAGCTTAAAATCTTCTTACCATGTCCCCGCCGTGTGTTTGCTGAGTCAGCCTGGGCGAAAAACCTGTTAGTGAAGCCTTGTTCAAACAGGGCGTAAGTAAGAGTTAAGTCCCCTCGGAGACGAGGATACTCCAGGGGAAAGAGGTCAAACACCGCGAATCGCGTTTCGTAGTCCACCAACTTTAGGCCGGCAACCATTTTCGTGGGAGCTCGATGGACACGCTCAATGAGGGTTACACCTTTCGTGCGTCCCGGGTAGACAACTTGGTTGGTATATCCACGGAGCGGTCTGACATAGGCCCCATAAAGTATACGAAAGTACTTGCGAGTAACACAGGAGAAGGTGCGCTGAATCATCCGTAGAACGGCGAATGCCTTTTGGGTCGATTTCTCATGGTGCAGTGAAAAGGACATGTTTGTAGAGAGCCAGATACCAAATCCCTTTTGACACCTATCCCCGTGATGTCTTCTGGTCCTTTCTCACCATACATGAAAAAGGCATTCGCTGAGTCTTTTCCGAATGATTACGGAGGCATTTTCATCATTCAGAGGAAGGTGCGGTCCAATGATCACTGCTTTGCAGCGTCTACGTCCATTTGAAAGGTACTGGCATTAGAACTCCACGATTTCGAGTCGTCCGCAAGAAGTAGACATGGACTTGAAGAACATCTGGAAGATTGTTGACGTATATCAGAAACAGCAGTGGTGCCAAAACGGAGCCTTAAGGAACTCCAATGGAATAGTAGGTCGAGCCTACTGTCACTCGGAATGATCTGTCTGATAGGAGTGCCTTGATCCGGTGCAGGATTTTCCATTAAATCCCATGACCCTCGAGTGTGTGGAGCAGCGGGATATGTGAGACTCCATCGAGTGATTTTGAGAGGTCGAAAAATATGGCATGTGATATGAATCCACCGTCCTTGGTTTGGGTTAAGCTGTCTTTAAATACGAGCATGTCCATCACACAAGAACAGTCTGGGAGGAGTGCGTGTTAGTCTGGAGATAGCAAGTTGTTGGAAGTAAGGTCATCTAGGGTGGCTCGCTTCAGAATGTGTTCCAGCACCTTGCATTGCACGCTAGTGAGGCTTATAGGCATGTGGCCACCGGGCGATAGTCGGTCACCAGTTTTGTAGATTGGCGTGACAATAGCTTCCTTCCGAACAGAGGAAATGTGGTTTTCGTCAAGCGACTGACGAAACAGCAGATGGAAATGAGTTGCCAGTGTATAAGACGTTTCCTTCAGGATCCCTGAGTGGGCTTCGTCCGGCCTCAACGCTTAGAACGGGCTGGCATTGTGCAAAAGTTGACGAATGTTCTCCACCGTAAAGACAAGTCGGTTATAGGCCGTTCGCAGATACGCCTTGGCAAGTTTGGATGTGGCGAGGACGCTTGGACTGAATGTAGACCTGCATAGCGTTCTCTGCAGACCTCAAATACCACTGTTGGGTCACTAGTGGGTTTTCCGTTCCTGTCCCCTAAAGAAAAAGCGGGAGGCTTGTTTCTGCGACGGTGTCTCATGTACTGGAAAAGCACATTTCTGCTTTTCCGGGCGAGGTCCAGAATGGTGGCTTGTTTTTGTATATTCCAATGGCGGATTTCTGATTTACAGCGGTTCCGCATTGTACGAAGTGCCAGCTCATCTTTTGTGTCTCGCGTAGTCGACTTTTATGTAAATAGTTGGGACCTCTTTTCCAGAAGACGCCGAATCCCTTTGGGTATCTTGCGGCTCATCCGTCTTCATGCTGGTTTTTTGCGTCGAACATTGCACCATCCTCGTGAACTTTCTGGACAATGGTCCTACATAAGTCTTCCACTGAAGCTGGTCCTAGTTTAACTTGTTCAAGAACGATGAAAATTCTGCACGGCAGAAGTTTCGAATCCAGGTTTAAGTTTCGGAATTTCTGGTCCAATGGGAGATGAAATCAGAGGTCAGCACACAGTGGTCGCTATGTCTCAGTGGAGCGTTAATTATCACCTGATCAACGAAATGTCTTTCGTTGCTAATGACCAAGTCCGGGAGGGATGGTTGTTGGCCCGCGCGGTATCTGGTGGGTGCAATGACATGTTGAGGCCAAGTTCTCTGTTGAGTGACTTTGTTCAGCGCCGCTGCAAAAAGTCCACTTGCTCCTACGCGCTGCTGCTCCGTCCAGGAGACTTTGGGGCGTTGAGGTCACCTACCAGCAGGAGATGAGTGAAGTGGTAGCTGGAGGAGAGTTGCTGAAGGATTTGTATGAGGAATCGGTCATCTCCTTTATGATTCGAGGGGCAAAGGTAGACCATATCTAGAAGGAGAGAATCGAACCCGCGCAGTGGGACTTGAATCCAATGTGCATCGCCAAAAGATGCACGGGTGGTATCAGATAGGATAATCAAGATAGGCAGGGCCGCATGTAAGTACAAAGCAACCCCACCGGCCCTCCCTCGTTTTGAGTAAGCTCAAAAAACAGAGTGGTCGTCTATCGGGATCTCCGCGTCAGACACATCTGGTGTGTGCCAGGTCTCTGTGATTGCGATGATGGAGGGCTGTTCAAGACAAACTGACCGTCTAATATCGCAAAGTCTGTTGACAAGGCTAAAGGATTTTGTGGAAAAGCGTCTCAACACTGTCTCTGCTGCCTCCGAAGGTGAGGAGCCGAGAGTTGTGTAACCAGAGAGGTTAGCAGACTTAATAGCTGTATGTCGGGTTTGAGTCAAAGGCTACCAGGTGACCCCTGAGGCACACTTTCAGGTGCAGTGAAATACCAGGTGAATTGTTTGCTAATTATGTAGTCAGAAAACGGTGATAATGACCAACTCTGATTAACTCTTTCCCATCCTGTTCTGAGGAATTTCCAATTACTAACACGCGGTTAAATTTCAAACTTACCTTTCTTCGTGCTGAAACCTCTCCGTAGCTAAATGCAAAAAATCCGACAACAGTTACCAAGATGAATGTTGGTTTGTTTGCTGATCGCAACCACTAAGAAATGGCTACGCTCTGCTTCATCTGCACCGATGACGTCACCCCGACTGACCGTGAAACGGTTGTAATCAAACTGGGTTGTTCAGCGGACGACTGAAGATAGGCATCTCACCGAAACCCTATGGTATTTCTAATGCAGTTCACTAGATGTCTACTGGGCAAACCATACGACGGCGTGCACTGATTGGTCAGAATAGGAGCCAATCAGGATCGAGCATTTTCAGATCGGCGCTTCTCACACGATCATGAAGTTTCCGGCCCCCTATCAGAGTGCCTGAAACTACCGCGCATTTTGAGATACCGTAGTGGACGGAACAGGACTTCAAGGACCGACATAGAATTTGCAGTACAGCCCAATCAAAGATGACAACTGTCTTGTCGTCAACCAGAAACGTCTTGAGAGCAGACGGTGGATGGGACCAAACCAAACATGAGTAGACAAGACGCTTGAGATCTAGGTCTGAACAAGGTACATTATGTGTTGGTCACCCAGTAACACAATGTGAAGCGAGAACACGGAAACTGGAATCAAAAGCGAGCACAGCTTAGCAGATTATCAACTTTTTCCTTGTCCAGAACGTACTCCCGGACTTCTAGGCGCTAAATAAAGCATGAAATAACCCGAGACATCCATGATATCCCACAAGGCGCTGTAACTACCATCGATTTGGGTATACATTTGGGTTGGCCGAACTAGCGCCATCCGGAAGCCTATTTTGCTTCTCTCCCCTAGGACTGCTGTGGCCTAACTTTCGCGCCTCTCGAGGACGATCCTCAGGTAGACGCCTGATCGTTGGGTATGCCTTTTGGATACTGACAGCCCGCTTCAACGTCATACGTACGGCAGAAGGAGAGAAAAGGGTGACGAGAAGCCCAAGTGTTTGCATGCTTCCTCTCTGGCGCAACCAGTCTGCCCGAAGCCGTTCGTGGTCAGGCTTTGGAAAGAAACTACCAACGAGCGATTTTGCCTGCTTTGTTGGCGTGGTTTTTCTGGAGAATGACTCCCAGATGATCAGCCTGCTCTCCCTTACGCGCCTATTTACTAGAGATGCCGAGTAGGGCTTTATTGCCACACTATAGAGCTGGATGACCGTTTTCGCAAACAGCGAACCAGGGGTGGATAGCGCTAGGTACTCGTTCATCGAAGAAAGTTCTTTATCAACTTTAGTCCAGGTCGCTGCGTTCTTTGTGTTGGCATCCTCCAGAGCTTTAGAGTGAAGCTCCAGTTTCGCATCGCGTATCCCGATTAAAATGGAGCATTTACACTGGACTTTCTGCTTCAGCAGTGGGAAGTTGGTTTCGTTTTTGGTGGCTCTCTTCTTAGTTGCGAAATGCATTGCACCTTTGATGTAGAGTCAACTGGCGCAGACAAACGGGTCAAGAGAGTTAACTATTTGGCTGACCTGGTCGTCCTGTAAACACGTGCATTTAAATTGCCACCAGGCCTTGCAGGTGTGGCATTACATACCGCGTCTTACGTTCGACGGACAGCCATTTCGCCCACATCTGTTTTGGTCCATCGATGGCTGCAGAGAGCAGTCTGTATTGATTAGTGACATGATTGCACTGGGTGCAAAATAGGAACTGAGTGAAAAATAACAGAGGTTATCACGTAAATGTTAGTGTGAGAAAAATCAACAAATGGCACGTGTAAACTCTGTAAATTGTTTGAACTGTGGAAGAATTCTTCCACGAACTTGCATGGGGAAAAACGAAACCAATTTCGAACGTACCGCGATTGTAATTACTGTACAGATGTCAGCAAAATAATTACAACTCTTTTTATGAAAAACAAATGTTAATGGAGCAGATATGATGTCACGTGCAGATAGAAACCTGAAGAGAGTCTGCAGCTAGAATAATAGTTGTTTTTCATCTTGTGGTCAAACTGCACCAATTGCTAATAAAGTCAACCTTATTGAGGGCGGGGACGTTAAATCCACTATCCTTGTTGAACAACTTGCTTGAGAGATAAAGCGCCATCAGCCTTCTTCGCTTATGGCTCTCTGAACACCTCTTGCCGCAGCAGATAAGAGCAAAAGGTCCCCTTATACATATTTGGCCGTATTGTGCTTCATCTTTGGTCGTTCTGCACGGGCTCGTTCTTTCCAATCTTACGACGATATTGGCAGCGCCCTTAGTGGCATTGTTCACGCTATCTTTGTAAACAGACAGTGTGTCTGGTGACCAGAAGACTGACGCGACAAAGCCTTCTTACAGAGTTGGTGACAAACGTCGGCAGTCAAATTATAGAACTGTAAGCCTCACATTAGCAGTCGCCAAAATCGTGAAAATGTGCATGTTGTAAATGCAGCTGGGCCACATAAAGACCAGCAGGTTGTTTGTTGAGGTGGAGTATGGAATTGCTACTTCGAATTACCATGTAATCAACATTGTGACGGCCCGGGAGTACTTGACTGACATCATAAAGTTTACCACGTTCTGTCACCTTCGCTGGTTCTAGTAAAGCCTTCCTGACTTCATTATAATGCTCCAAAAGTACAACTTTTCGATGTTCTGGTAGCTTGGATAACATGTTTTTTGAAAATTCGACCCTTTGCCGTAAGGGTGAACGAAGTGCGTTCGTCACTGTTTATAGTGAGAATTAGTGTCCTGCTGATGTTGCTGGTGATGCATGGTACATGCATTAACATGATGCCCTGGTCACTTATCTCCTCATGTGTAAGGGTCACTGACAATCGCAGTTTATGGCAGTAAGGAGATTCTTCGACAAACCACGCTCAGTTTTTGCGCTCAGCAGCGTTTCTAGATTTTGGACTAAGCGAGTTGCCCCAAGTATGATCTCACACATTCAAGAGTTTTCTCAAAGTATGCATACGAGCTGTTGATGGTCCAAATGTCTTTCCTGGTAGTTCTAATGTTTGCAACTGACTTCATCTCTTTGTGAGCACAGTGGAAGCGGATGTCGACAACAACGACAACCTTGTCTGCCACTGGATACGTTTCCTCTCACGCATTTCGCAGTAATTCGGCGAATCAGATGTCGACAACAACGACAACCTTATCTGCCACTGGATACGTTTCCCCTCACGCATTTCGCAGTAATTCGGCGAATCAGTACACGATGAAGGGATGAAAGAATCGGCAACAAGCGTTGATATAAGGGGGCTGGAGAATCTGATATCCGTCCAAAACACTCTTGGAATTTCATAACCATTTACGAAACAGAGTTGATTGTTGGTTGAAAAACACAACCTTTAGTTCAGGGTTTCTTTAGTGATAATGTTTCAAACAACAAGGGTGATGCAAGCTGAGAACAAAATAATCGGGATAACATAGAATAGATTAAGTTAGGTTTGATTGATATATAATTGTGTGGGGACAAACTTTGAGAGGCTGTTTAGCTGGTAACGAATTTGTTGATCACACGTGCGTAGGTCAAATGGAGATGGGTGGTCACTATTTAGGCGTATAGGCGCGCACTACTTTAATAACATATGAGCAACCTATGTTCAGTGCATTTTAAAACCTCACCTTGTATTTACCAGCAGGCTGAGTCTGTGATTATTGTTTCGTCTGGCTGTGGTTGTTCACTTATGATAACTAGTCAAACGAAGTCAGGAGTGTGCTTGGGAATGTTGACTTCTTTAGCACTGTGCGGATGTGGATTTTACTTTCATGTTTGATGGCTTTCAACCATTTTCATTGTGCTCTACAATAAACACCCACGAGGCAGAAGGTGTCCTTTCTTTCGGTTGATGCCACCGGATAAATATCCGCGTCTTTTGGAAGATGGAAGCGTTCTGGGATTCACGAAGGAATTCGGGCTCGTGAATGAGATAGCAAGCCTAAAGACCGGCCAGGATGAACTGGAGTCGATGAAGGTTATCCTCACAGATTAAGCGAAGGTGATGGACTGAGCCTTTGCGAAGGGATCCATGGAAGCAAAGTTTGACCCTCCAGCCGACCGCCAGGAGGCTACGAGGTGTGTGTATGCTGCCAAGCTGCGGATGGTTGACGAACTGATGGCCTTGTAGGCAAAGCTACAAGAGTGGCGGGATTGCGCTTAGTCAAAAATGAATGGATCGTCATGTCAACAGTGGCTGTTAAACTAGTGCTTCAGACACCTGCAGTCGGCACTCGGTATTCAGTTGTGGTTGGTGACACAACACTTGGTGACTAGTCAGTTGAGTTTGAAGGATCTGCTGCCAGTGGATCTGAGGCCAGTGGTCAGACTAGAATCGTAGGAGAAGCAGGTGTCGCCCAGGTAGGATATTCAGGCAATGATGATTTAACTAACCAAAAAATTCCCTGTCACGAATACAGGAGCGTGGAAGCCATTTGAAATAGCATATACTACAATCGTGGCATGATTGGTCATTGAGAGGACGAATGTCGCCCTAAACGACCATCTGCCGGCCCACCTTTCCTGGATGGGTCGCAGCTAGTGCAGTGGCACAGATATATAGGGATGTATGAATCTACAATTGCAGCAGTCCAGGTTTCTAAAATGCCAACGATGTTTCAAGCGAAAAGCATCATAGATCATCTCGTGTCGTCGACATAAGAATTGGTCTTTGTGCTATAGATTCCGTTTCCCGGATAAAACAACTAAACCTGTGTAGGAAGATCGTATCTGGCCATTTGTGGATTCTGGACATAATCAAGCTTTTTGCGGATTACCATAACCATGGTCTTAAACATAAATAAGCTGATAGATTTATATTTAATTGCGTCCTCTTTAGGTTGCAAAATTTACCAACATAGCTGTAGGTTACTAGCTTTCCTTGAGTTGAGCAGATCAGAGACAGCCGATAAACAAGTTGTAAGTTATTAAGTGTTTAAATTTGCAAGTCTATGGCCTGCAAAGAAGTCGGTGCCTGCAGAATATGTTGTCGGTGTTATCCATATAAAATGTAAAAGCTTCGCTTAACCGGCAATGAAAAAAGTTAATAAAAACAATAAATCATTAAGTATTATGGTCATCAAAACCTATCCACCTTAATTTTCGATACGTGCGTGTGCTACGCCATCTAGCTTGGTACAAATTTCTATCTTCTGGAGCGCAGTCATCCTAGCGTAGTGTTTATTCTAAAATGAACTGGAAAGCATCTTCATCAGACTGCCGGCCCTATGTTACGGTTTGAACGTTGATCAGGATGAGTCACCCAGAAGATTTGTTTTGTTTTCACATGCAGGCTCACACACACAGGCTCCTACGTTATTATGGCTTATTTAGGATACTGCAAATACATGTGTTGTGCAGTGGACTGACGGTTGAATAGGGACGACTCGTGAGCGCATAGGCTGCTGCCTGACGTAGAAAAATGTGGTGCGCCTGTCCGTACACAGATTGAGTGGGATGAACTGTGCGGGAGCATGTGGGGGAAACTTGACGTATTCATCACAACCGTGTGCCCTGATCTGGACTGATTTTGTCTCAGACCGTTCCTCAGAAGCTGTCTTTAGACAAAACTATATGACTTCATCTCATTCAAAACAGTGGAAAGAGCAAGGTGTGTACACATGAAGTGTTTGAGTGGCTATCAATGTGTCAAAATGGACTCTGATAGAAATTGTTCGGTGGAATTTGGCCAGATCAAACGGTTTATGATAAACCTAAGATAAAAAACATTCGGTCTGTTCACACAAAAAGGTATTTGTAGTCCCTCCGCATAAGATATATAGGAGGAAATATGAAATATTACGATGAAATTTCATGAGTCACAAATCTACACAATGCGTCAAAACATGGCTTTCATCAGCGGTTGATTCCTAATGTGGATTTGCATAGTTTTTGGGTTAGAATTTTACTTACCACTCAAGGGCTTTAGAGTGATGAGAATGGCAACGCACTCACACTTGTAGAATCTCCATCGAAAGTTTAAACCTCACTGAAATATTTTGAAACTGTAAGTTCGGCTAACTTCATCGTTGCTGACACCCGAATTTTGACATATGCCAGTATCATATCCAATCTTAGTAAACTTTATTCCACGAAGCATCACACAAGCTTCAACAAAGAGCGAAGTTTGCTTTTAAAAGTTCGTTCGTTTGGGGTATACGAAGGTTTTACTCAAAGCTATGATGTGATCAATTACTTTTAGGTTCTCCGGCACCCTTTGAGCATGGGTAGGTTTAGTAGGTAAAATAGTCAAAGAAATTTTGGCAACCGCTGCTCTCAAGCACAAAAATGTTGGTTTTCGTTCAGCATGGTTTACCTTATTCTTATGACAAAATGTGTTCATTGGCTGTAGTCTATCAGTATCCTGTATGGTTTTCAGGACAAAATGCCCTCTCAGAACTGTTTATTTGTGCCTTTCTTATGTTGATCAAAGTATATCTCTGGTCTGCCTTATTGTTCATACTGGCAATCAGGCAGTTGCATAGCAGTTGCCACTAGCATTTTCCTAACACTGTGGTTTTTAGCTCTGATCTGGAACCACAGTACGAAATCTTGAGGACTGCTGTTTCAAGCACTCACATCTTGCTCACATGTAAGTTTGGTAAATAACCAACAATACTTGCTTGAAAAAACTGGTGCGTTTATTTTACAAAATGACCGGTTGTCGTTACCTCCCGATTGGAGTGCTACGTCCTGATGAAACGTACCTCCAGGTCATCCATGTTCAGAATACATCGAAAATTTTTCTCCCGACTACAGAACGTGCAATCCGGCCAGGACTTTCAGATGACCGTACTTGTATGTTGTTTAACAGAAACAAGGGCCCCTCCATAATATTGGTGTCATCTGTAAACTAATCCTTCTGTACTCTTCATGGACATCAGTTCAAATGATAGGTTAATCAACAGCAAGAAATTCAAAGAATAGGTAATAACCAACAGGTTGCCGGCAGGTAACTACTGTTTTTATAACCAGAGATACAGAAAATCCAATAGAGACAGAATTCTATTAGTAATCTTCATACAACGAAGCCCGCTATAGGCGTTTGGTTGGAGCAGAATAACTTATGATTTATTCAGTAGAATATCTCACAGTCGACGCAAAAGTGCCATCTGCAGACAAGAAAACATGAGAAAGTTTCATCCTTCTCCGGAAAATGTAGACAACTGAATTGAGATTTTATTGCATCTACCGAAAACTTCCACTCTGGAAATGTTAAAATCTATCTAGGGACGCAATACGGATACGATTGTATCTTAAAATTACTGGTACCCTACGTAGAGTTACAACCAAATGTCCGACTAACCAAAAAAACACAACTGAATGTTTCATGGGAATCGAGGTTGCCTTAGGAGCAAGCGTTTAACCATGTTGGAAGGAAACCTTATTTTGGAATAAATCGGACCTAATCACACTCAGCTGCCTTTATTTGAACCCTCGTTCTTCATACAAACGTGAGAAATCTAAGAAAGAACTTTTATTCGTGGCTACGGAGTACGAAATGACAAAGGATTCCGTAAACAGTGATGGTTACTGTCCTGTGGTCCTGAGTGTTTCTGAAGTAGCTTTGGAGCCATCTGGAAACAAGGTGGCTTTCCTGGACTGAGTGACATCCTTTTACTAGGCTAGGACAAATTAGTTCATGAATTTCGAATGTTGTATCTAGGAACAAACGAAGTCATTGAGCAACAAAAGACTTGCAACCAAACAAAGGAATGGTAGTGGCAGTGGACCACCAATGGCTGTAACGCACGATCTCAATGTTGTGCTACTAACTGGAACTCCGAGAAAGTTACAAGATCGCAGATTTCGAACAGCTTTTGAGGCAGCTTCATTTACTAGAAAACAAGCGGGTAATTTAGGCTGGATGTGTTATTGAATCACTTACTCCCTACTTTGGACAGCAATTATTCCAAAGAGGGTTTACTCTCAACGAGAATCAATAGAAAGCTTTAAGTTAGATTTTCATAGGAATTTCGACTCCTGGTGTGGCTTGCACTACACCTCCCTGAGGAGATCTTTTGTCAGCAGAAGAGCCATTATTCTTAAAAATTTCCAAAAAAACACCAAAAAACTAAAATGTTTGATGAAACTTACTGTAATTATGAGCGTCATGGGCCGTTCAGAGCACCAAAAGCTTACAAAGTATTCAAAACTTTGTTAGCGAAAGCAGGCAGTACCCAAAATCCGAGGTCTAGAAGTTCGCTTTTGACCACAAAATGTTAATTAACCTCATAATCGACTATTTTAGCTTCCTCATTCTACCGTTTGTTTCCTAGTTATCGGTACCGATTATAGCGTAATTGTGGGCAACTCGGAAATACTTGTATTGTCATCGGCTACTCTTAATATCGAGGTGGAATTCAAATACGTCTCACATCTGCCGCTGTCAGATCAGAGTCTGTCTCGGATTATGTCCCAGGAGAGAGCAGCATATACCGCCTTGCAAAGTCTAACTTTAAAAATTTGGGCAATAAAACTCGTGTGGAAGGTCCCTTTGAGGTGATTCATAGGATTATTATTACAGATTTTGTGAGCTTTCATTCCCAGGTGACATTCAGATTAAAGTATCTTGTGTTTTGCAAAAAAGGTCAACGAATGAAGAGTAGGAAGAAGGCGGCTAAGGAAAAACGAGAAAGAAAAAAGCAACAAACCATAAGTGACACCAGATAACTCTGTCAAAATAATCAAGTGCCGGAGCTATTCTCTTTGAAGCGACAATCGAAAATGTCAATGAAATTTGACGAAACTCAGTGTAAGCGGCAACACATTTATGGTTAACAACAAATTCGACCAAAAATCATTGAACGTAAGGCTGCATAATTTAGTTTTGCATCCCCGAACTATAGTCACATAATATTTCATGCCATAAAAACCCGTATACAATACAATTCACTCAAGTCAACCACACAAAATTCAATTTACGGTAAAAGTCGACGTGCAAGGATCGAAGGGGGATTGTTTTTAGCAAATCGGATCAAGAGAACATGAAAGAGAAAGTTGTCCGCAATTTAAATAATCAAGATTGACTTTTTTTCGACAATGAGGAGTGATTCGCGAATTAGAGGACCACAAGGCTAAAGTAAAAACTGACTCATCAGGAAATGCATCACTCGACACGAAAGAACTTATTTAAATTATCAAGGCAGTGGATGTGCAAAGAAAACTTCTGAATAGTAACCTTAGTCATCCTTAGACATCCCACTCATTGAAGCCCTGTTTTCTTAATCTGAACTATAAAGCGGATATCTAGCTAAACGTTAGCTTGAATATAAGGGATGAGTTAATTGGCTTTACTAGCTACTTGCTTAGAATGTGACTTGGATACACAACCCAGTGGTTTCTTACCGCATCAGTTTAGTTGATTGATTTGAGTGATATTGAACCTAAAGATACGCCCATGAACTTGAGTAAAGAAGTTTCTACTAACCCCGGTTCGACCACTTGGTGAAAGGAATTACTGTGGTGAGACTTTGATAAGCTAGTAAAGGTTTTGTGGATTTGTAAACTTGCTGGCCTTCAACGGCCTTATATCTTTGGTGAAATTCCTGCCAGCTTGCAGCTCACTTTCCTTCACAAAAGGGCATTTTATTATTAAATGCGCTTTTCTTAGTAAACGGTAATATTAACAGTCTGACTACTGCAAACTGGCGGATCGCGCGCGGTGAAACCACTCTATTCGTGCTAAATTTCAGTCACATTCTATGTGGTGACCAGGAGTAACGAATTAGTAGTTCATTTGTGTGTGGAACGACTTATAGCCGTGATATGTTTTACCCTGAAACAAACCGACCATATCTGTTTTGGAGATGACTATACTGAGAGAAAACCTAATTCCACCCATTTTTGCCAAGTTTGCACTCCACCTGCTGTTACTTGTGTGTATTTTGAACAGTTTCTCTCTTTTCCCCTCTGTTTTCCCTACCAAAGTACGCGGAGGCTTACAAAAGTGGTAGACTTGTGCAAGTTGATGCAGCGTGTGCCATTGACTGCGTGGACGATGAATACAGCATCCAAGGCCATCTCGTTGAAGTCACGTGTTGCTTTAAGGACCGCTGCAACACACATTCGTGAGGGTAGGACTGTCGTATGGGTTTTTAACATATTGTGTAAAAAAAAACCACGTGTTTGATTCACTCCCCTGATTTGGAATGGGTGCGTCCACTTTCTCAAAGCATTCGTAATGCACAGCCTATTTATCGAGATATCTCGAGAGAGCTCAGTAGTTGAGCTTCGTGATTCGAACTCAACACATGAATTTGGATGCCTTCGTCCAGGCTTGAAAAAAGAACTGCAAGACATGCAAATGGACGTTTACTGCACAGATGGGTGCCATAATTTGTGTATCGGACAATTATCCAATTTAACTGGTGTATTCTATTTGCTCTTTAGTCGAAGGACGAGCTCTTAGAAGTGATGCTTTTTGTTGCATTTTTCAGGGTTGTTTATCCGGTGTGGAACACACTTCGAACGAAGAACAAACTCCATCGCATTCTTGGGAAGAGTTAAACTTTTAGAAAACCGGGAGTTTACTTAAACTTTATATGCATTTAAAAAAACATTTACAGTAGCGATTTGTTACCAGTTAGCATTCAAAAAACCGCAAAAATCTGTACTTTGGGTGATTTGTTATCTGCAGGTACGATAGTCTACAGAAACGAGTTGTAAAATTCGCAACTTGTCTGACTTTTTGCACTTTTTGGTCAATTCAAAAGTGTTTATGAAGATGGCTCCATGAGAAACCAGTGTTTCGCAAAATCGGAATGAACTTTGGAAATAAAAACATCTTTGTTGTTAGTGGAGTGAGATGAGAAATGAAAGAAATGATGGATGTTGTAAATGTCAGTGTCTGCCACTAAGCATGATTCCAACCTATTTTTACTAACAGAACTGTCAGTATTATTTTGGCAGCGTAAAGATACCGGTTGAGTATCATGAATTCTAGGGCTTCCTGATTATTCCCACTGGCTACGAAAGTAATTTGTTGACAACATCCAGCACTAAGGCAAACAAATACTTTGACATTTATTTTGGTTTTATTATTCAGCAACTGGTGCAGTTGTATTCTACGGCCTCAAAGCTCTCTATAATCTTATGTTGGAAAAAGAACTGCAAGACATGCAAATGGCCTCAAAGCTCTCTATAATCTTATGTTGGTGAGGAAATTTATTTTCACTCACACCGAGTGTTCATTACTGGCTGACACTCGAAGTTTTTCCGTGTCAACACAGCGTACTCTCAGCTACAACCCTACCAGATTCCAACTATGCCGCTTCTCATCCGAGTAATTCCGGTTTGAAATGTATTTCTTCACCATTAAGCAATTATTCTTGTGTTTCCACTATAACAGAGGTAAGCACTGGATCCAAGATTTTTTAAGAATTCATCGACGGAGCCAGGTATAAAATCTGACCACAAAGACGAGAAAGCAAAACGCTAATCAACCACCACGAGCTAAACACACCTTTGAACAAACGAGCATTTTCAATCTTGACACAGGTGTGTGGCGAGACTAACAGCTCAAACAGCGATGCAAGTACTACAGCGACTGTGTCAAACGACGAGCTCGTTTTCCACGGCTTTCAGGCGTAGGACATTTTGGATGCTCCATCCTCCCAGGATAATTTGTGACTTACTTACAACAAAACAAACCTTACTTTTTCGTAGGCTCCAGCTTTTGACCTTATGCATCTGAAAAGTTTGCTGTACACTCCAAGGGGTCTGAACAAACATCAATAAAAACTTGTTATCCTGAACGACCTTCTCAAGTTGAAGATACCGGTTATCTGGTTAGATTCTATCTGCATCTTGCTGGATAGTCATGCGCAAAACCCCTCAATAAGATGCTAAGGCCGTTTGTCTGAGAAGTTGTCTACCAACGTTTAGGTTCAGACCACTTTCCATTAAAATGTATCTACTGATTAGCACAGAAGCAAATGGACCGTTTTTTTGGGCTAACAGCACTGAAAATACTATATCTAACAGAACGCTGTACGTGACTTGAAGGTAGCACTGGTCATATTCATGCGCATCACGACTGTCAAACGCAGAGTACAGCGCATAAGTAGTTGAATCGATCAGACGGTCATATGGATACCATGCGTAGTAAACCAATGTGTCAAAATTCAGTAAACAGTGCTTGCAGAAGCTTTTCGGTCCTAAGACTAATACAATCAGAAAAAAGTAGAAAAACAGACGCCAGAATATTTCACACATTGATTACTACTCGTGACAAAACCCATGTTCCGAATTTTAAAGAGTACCTGGTCATTCAGGTTTTTCCGCAATGTGCTGGCCAGCAGATCATCTGAACCTGCATAGTTTTATTACTCATGGGGAACAAAATCGTCTGATTAGGTTCGTTTCCACTTAGGGAGTTTACGGAGTAAGAACCGCCAACAGTAGTTACCTCTAAGGGCTAGCCTTTTATAAGAGCAACAAAACAGCTTAAACAAAATCCGGCTGTGACTACAAGCGGTTGTTCTGAGATCTGAGTGAATGCGTCATGAGGATATGATACGGTTCTAGACCGTCCCCTTTAAAACTCTAAGAGATTACTCTATAATTTTATTTATCTAGGTCTCCTGAGAAAAAGTAGAGGAAACAAACGCGTGTTTGACCAATTCCACCGATTTAGCGTTGACATTTTGTTTTCGCTGCAAACAAGAAAGATATTGGTCGTAGTTAAGCAAGGGCAGAAAAATCACTGTCTTCAGTTATGTGGAACCATTCCATGCAGCCTGCTGATTTGCTATCTCAAATTAATCTGTCGTTTCTACTGAGGGACAAATGCATTTTTCTGAAGCCAGGAGTTTCATTTGACGTGTTTTGAGCTGCGTTTTTTCCGATCAATCGACAGACCTGAAATTGGAAATCGGGATATAAAATAATGGCAAAATTGCGTTTTGTCCCTTGAATAATTCATGGGAATGACAGTAAATCCCGTTACTGTGACTTTGTGCCGCCGTAGCAAACAGGGATGTTGATTTTATCATGTCCAGTTTTGTGATGGTAAACTGGAACTCGACTTCAACAAATGCGGTTGCAGTAAACATGATAGTTATCCGATAAAAAACCGCTTGCGAAAGCATGCATCCACCTGGAGGCAACCTGTTTCTGGCCACCCGCAAACACAGCGACGAAGCACTGATTTTTTAGAACTGTTTAGGCTTTATACTTTTTCCAAAGAGGAATTCAGTGGTACATTTTCAATTTAGGCACTGCAACATAAAAAATTTTACACAGGCTCAATCGAAATTGCTCTCCTTTTACATTGTGATTTTTTCTAGAGGGAGAGCGAATACACTCAGTTAGCAAATAATTCTGTCGGCTTTCAACCTCATACTTAACGATACATACCTTTAATGCCCTTGATCTTAAATTAACTTCTATCAAAAATTCGTGCTCTATTCAATCAGCCTTCAGTGTGAACATGTTGGGGTGGCTTCGGATTTACGTAGCCATCTCCTGTATCTCCGTATTTCATCTACCGGGTTGTAAATACACTGGAACTGATCAATCTGTTCAAGCATCCGTTTACACTTTCGCTAAATTCCTGGTCCTTTTGCCTTGGTAGCCGCCTATATAGCACCTAAGCAGCCCACACAAAAAGAAAATGGTCTGTGAAACTCAATACCTTAGACGCTGAAATCTGTGGAGCAACTGTTCTTGAAAAAATGAAATTGGGGTATTCTTACTCCAAAGAATGCCGCGTTGTGTTCAGGATTTTGAGTTGGGGGCTTTGATTGGAGCTAACAGTGATATTTATTAGTTCGGTTGTCACGGGATTATTTCATCAAAGTACGCACAAGTTACCTTCACGCCTGATTGACAGTAACTCAGTGACGGAAGCTATGTGACAAATATTGATGGACCAGCTGACATCTTCAGATTTTTTCACTGTTATCTCTCACAATCTTTCCTGTTCAGTCGAAAAGCAATATTCCATCAGACACTCATTGAACTGACCGACTTGACACCATCACCCGGATTGCTCCTTTCCTGATCTCATTCTCTTTCTTTCCTTCAGCCCTTAATATGAAGACTGCTAATAGCAACAGCCAGTTAGTTATCTTTGGCCTAGTCTGGGGGCTTTAACAACGGACTTAAAACTCAAATGTGAGTGGCGAGTACGACAAGTGAGCTGTGTGGCTGCTACCACAAGATTTTTTAGTGACTTCTGGTGCCGTAGCGAGCTGTCCTCAGTACCGGAATCGAGTCTTTCTTCGTCGACTAGAAATTCGTTCAGAGCCTTTCGGGCTCTCTATCTCCATGAGAATTTGCAGTGCCTGCTAGCATTCACATACTTACCTCTCCTACTATGTAATATCTGCTTACATAACAATAAAAGTTGAAAAGCATTGGATGACTTTTCATCGGGTCTTTATTGTACATCATAAAGGGTTAATATAGGGTCAAAAGGTCTAGGAACGTCATTGTAAAAGTAGCGTTTGAGATCATTTGAAGTACCTGCTGGTTGCGTGTTGAGTTCGGAAACCATACTCAATGGCAGTAGTGGATCTCTTTTGGGACTTCGTTTCCGCCAGCATCGCAATAGAACTCTGTTTTGACACCAATGACTCTGACGTGGGTTGTTGCGTTTATCCTCGGCTGCGTAAGCACAAAGCAGTCAGCTACTAAGAACAAAGTCCATTTCTTGACCGTAGGTTATTCAGGACTTGGTTTAATTCGATGTGGTCGTTCACTGAGTCTCTTCAGCACACCCATTAAACAAGCTCCTTATTTACAAGCTCATTACATCATGTGTCAAAATTTTTTTTTTCATCGTAGGCCAGGTGGGCTTCTAGGAGATGTTTCCACACAATAAACCTGAACTAAAATGTTCAAGCTTGTTTGTGGAAAGACACGTATATGCAGGAACTGAAAATAATCAGTCATTGCACTTGACCTTCTCAGTCACTGAGACAAAAGCCTGATGTTTGTCACATCAAGTAATCCGAAATTTGGACACTAATCTTGGAAAACCAAGCGGTCAGATAAGGGATGCATTGATTACATCTTCGCATCTAGAAACTTTGTAAACCGGCGTCAAGAATATTGTCATTCGGTGATCGCTGTCTTAGTTCAATGCAAGGGAGTCTCTGGCTCATGCACTTGAAGAAAGGAACGTTTCTGTGGTTTATACATACAAGTTATTTTAACAATTCAGTTCTTGTTATATTTTTTGTGGAATTTTTCAGATGCCTTGTTACCGCCAATGGTTGTGTATCACATATTCTATCTAAAGTTGTCAAAGGTACACTCCTCAAGGTACAAAAAACTTAGAAGCCTAACTAGCGGTCAAAGAAATATAAGTAGACTTAAACGAGCATGCTATCGACGTGCCAACACGAAATTCGCCTTTCATTACTTTCTGCGGTTACTGTGGGCAAACTTAGCGAAAGATGCCGGGGCACTGATACCAAATACCTTACTTTCTCAGATAAAGCTTAGCGGTGTTTACTTCAAAGCCGCTTAGACCTAATGATACACTATTCCAGATGTTATCGCTTAAAAACATGAAGCACTAAATCTCTGTCCCTTTCCCTCCACATTACTATACTGGAACAAAAGGAGTTGGCTCCTCCTACTAGTGCACTGCTCTTGAGGGTGCCGATGATCCCACATGAGGTGATAACTTCGGTTTCTAGCTTATATATCTTTCAGAATATGCAAAGCTCAAATTTGGCAGCCAGTATTTTTTAGTACGCTTGTGTGCACACTCCATGAAAGTGTTCACCTTGCTAAGTGTGACGATAAAGAATACTGGGTATGTGTTTTATATGTCAGTAGGTTAAATGCAAGAAATTTGACCAAATCAGCTTTTTAGACTCTCCGTTTTTGGAAGTCGTGTTATGGTGCTGCATAAGCTCAAGAAAAAACGGAGATATTGGACTATTTACAGGTAAGTAGTTGCTCTTAACTTGGTGTAATTTGACCATAAGTTTACCAGAAACATCGTCCCTTTTTGAAAATGAATGAATCTGATTGGGGGGAGGGCTCTGCAAAGCAATGGTTGACTGTTCTGTGTATTTAAGGCATCCAGTGTGACTTTAAGTCATTACACACTGCAGAACAAGTGCTTTTGTAATGTAAACGTCGGAACAGAAGTGGGTGCTTGCAATGTTGAATGAGAAGTTCGACAGCTGTCTTCTGGTCTTTGAAAGTAAAGTTTGCCTGATACGTAAAAACTCTTTCGGTTCTGGTATTTATCCATCACTTTTATTTCAACATTGCCTTTAACATTTTGTCATAGAAATTCCGGTTCATTTTTCACAACTACCAACCCATCGCTACGCACCACCACGCTCTCTAACAAGGCACTGATGATGTCACCTCGACTGGTGATGAAACGTTTGCAATCAAATTGCCCAGCTCAGCGAACAAACCAAAAACCGTCTACGCCACCTGAGCCACCAACATTTTCCTCTATAGAAAATCCTTACTATTGTATTTGGTTCAAGTTATTGCCGATCATTTTGGCACAAATTTACTTCGCATTTTTATGTGTGGTTTAATACCTGATGCTCATCATGGGCGTTGAGCCTACCGGAGAGGTCCTCGGTTGCTACTGGACGGTAGTGAAGACAATGTTACAGCTGGCCGTATTTTACTATCCTTATCCAGTCGCACATACTGCTTGCCTTCGTCTGGTTTTCCGAAGCTTCCAAGTGGCATATTGGCCTCCGCCTTTCGTGCATTTAGATTTGTTTTAAGTGTTAGGTCTCACAACCATCCACTTGGTCGGCTAGTTTATTGTTTCGTAATCCTGGTGCAGCGTACAACTTACCGGTAAAGAGTTTTTCCTGGCGGGTTTTTCCTAAAGCTCCACTGATGTGAACAATGCAAATATCCTACTTATTAATCATCATCATCATCATCGTTACTGTCCATCTCAATATTTTCCAGAGAGATTCGGGCCCGTAACTTCCGGAATAGAGATTAAAATATTCCGCCACAAGCGTCTGATTAGCACTGTATCTGACTTGCACTTAGACGGCAATTTCCACACGCTAAACCTCTTTGTGCCCCTGAAAAAAATTTAAATGAGTACCAATGTCCTTGTGCCGCTGGGCATTTTGGTGACACCCTACAGTTCTAGACTAATGGTTGCAATGTTCAGCGATTAGGTTAAGGATTTACTAGCATTCTGGTGGTTTTCCAAAAAATACTGCAATTTCTCTAATTCGGCTTAAGTTATATTTCAAAGCGTTGTTCTCAAAAAGAAATTAGCACGTACAAATAGCTCGTAGGGCGCAATTAGTGAGAAAACCTTAGAAACAAATGCTTTCAACGATGTGCAATAGATCCAGATAAAAATGACCATATCGCTTGCTGGAAAACAAAACAAACGTTTACAATGTTTCATGGATTTTTTTTATTTTCGTTGAAACCAAGTCAACTTACTAGAAACTCTAATTTCCGGGACTGTCGGACTCGCTTTTGTTGTAGGGATTATCGAATTCTTTGCGTTTATAATCACCTATCATATTGCTATGCACAGTGTCGGGGTAACACACAGAACCTGGGCGTTTCCTAAAAAACCCCGTCTCGGGTATCCAGTCTTAAGTTCAGTCGTCATGGCAACGGATTAGTTAGAGCCAAGTGGATTTTGTTCAAGCACTTCCGGTCTCATGACTGTTGGCATCGCTAAAAATAAAAGTGTATTGTCGGATCGCTTGAAATGAGATATTTGGGTTTCATTTGATTTAGCCGTGAGGCAACATTTCGGTGGGTGCTTCTGGAATATTCGGTGCAATTACTTCTAAGAAACAAAGAAAACTGCATCTCTCTAAGTCTATGTGGCCGGGGAATGTAGATCCAGCGAATTGCTAACTCAGCTAGAGCTTTTTCAAGATGTCACTAAGAGTTCTAAAGGCCAGGCTGACTTTTTATGTCAATATTAAACATAGGCTCTAGAAGATGGCAATATGACATTTTAAACAGACGTCCAAACGATGCTTTGTGTGATTTCCAGCTGCAAGTGTACCCACCGCAAGTGTGGTAACTACCCCGAAAGAATTGAAATTATTTAGGTTTTTATTCTTGTTTGGCAAATGGTCCAGAAACTTCGCTTTACTACGCACAAGACTCAGTGAGAACTGAGTCTTTTTTCAAAAACTTAGCGTGAACTAATAATCCATAAGAAACGCGGCGTGTAACATTGCTGGATAAGCATGTAGTCGATACCGAATCCTGAAAAAGAGGTATACTGAAAAACTTCAAATAACCTTCACCGAGTAATGTATTCAAAAGTAGCAAGTAAAGCACTTGTGTCGCATCTTAATTTTGGCGAAAACCGACAGAAATCTTCTAAGCAAACTGCTGACGTCACGGTTAGCGGCCACAATAGATTAGGCACTGATGAACTTTTGCGTTTAGTGATGACGCTTTCTGCCTTCTATTTGTGTTCCGTGGTTTGTTTAAACGGAAGGCTTTGCAAAATAATCTGTAGCAAACCTAAAACTATGCAAATCTTACGCCCAGCAGATTAATTAAAAGTACTTTTTTCGTGTATTCTGGAGCAAATGTTTAGCCAGGTAAACCTCAAACCGCTGATCCGAATTTCAAATGTTCTTGAGTTATTGATTGGTTGAAGTCCTGTGATACTGGTCTCAATGTGGGCAGTTCTGAAATCGACTATCCAGAATCGCCTTTCATATATAAAATGAGTGAATATTTCGTCGGACCGAGTTATCACAAGTAAAGTGATCATAAAAGTCCTTATAAACTGCGCCCCACGGCGTTTTGTGGAACGCCGGTCTGATGTTATGCCCACAAGTAACAGCTGCTTTTATACTATCTAACAAAATAACCATCAGGGATGCATCAGACGGAGTTTGGGGAGTAGTGGTACCACACACACCCCGCGTTTCGCATGTCTGGAGCTCAAACTCGACAGGGTCAAGGATCCGCAGTACAGATAGACTCTACTAACAGCGAAACTCGATTCATCCGCGTCATCCCGTTTAGAGTCGACTCACAAGTGTTGATAAAAGACTGATGTGAGCGTGAATTCTACCGATCCTGCAACCCTCTACAGCTAATACACCCTTGTGTACGTTTTTTAACCCTGGTTTTTATAAGTCCTTACACAATAAGTTGCGTTGCTAACCTGGTGTCAGGCTTCCTAAACTACTCCAAAAAGTGAATGCAATATCTGACAATTGTGGGACCTGACTATGGGACTCTCAGTTGCAAAACCCTTCGTAACTGTGGAAAAAAGCGTTTACTAGTTGAATTTCTGCCCACCGTTTGCTTTTCGGGCTACATTTTATTTATAACTTTGTGCTCTGTGAACTTGACCTACATCAAAACATAGAAAGTTCACTACCTTCAGACTAGCGAATCACATACAAGTGGAATTGTCCAAAGTAACTTCTGAATGTCTGTGACAGGCTGCAAACAGCATAAATATGCACAGTGGGTGGGTAGACGGCACACCCTGTCAGTGGTAGAAATGAAACTAATCATATGGCAAGTTATTCAGTTTAGCCTAAATCTACACCCACAGAATAGTGAGGGAGCCAATGGGAAATTAAATGCTTCGGATGTCTAAGATTTGGTCGAGGATTATTGTGCGTGCCTTGTCATCGGCCCTCTGGTGCACATGAACAGATTGATCGAAGCAAATGCGATATTAAGTTACTGGTTTTAGCGTACTTGCAAATCTCCTGCTGAAGGTGAAATTCACAGTTTCCCTTACTGGGAAGACCTTTTCAAATCATTTAAGCCCTTTCATTCTAGTACCTAGAGCAAAACGAGAATTGAACAAGGCTATGAAAATTTTTGTGTACCAAACCCTATGAGAGTATTTAAAGCTTTCAAAATATAAACCGGTGGTTTGTTGCTTCATTAATAGTATTTGAGGGGAAGTATTTTGTGATGCAAGATTTAGTGGTGCCATCATAGGTCTGCTGTCCTAGATTCGGTGAGTTGCATTCGCTTGTATAAAGCGTCTTTCCATAGGCAGTTGTAATATTGTTCGACTGTTTTCCGATATCTCTCTCCTAACTAAATGCCGCATTTGACAAAATCCAACAGTGTGTGCATCCGGAATCTTTCGGCCGATATATGCGCTGCGTTAAGTGGATAATCTTCCGTTTCAACTGAGAGGACAACTTCGTAAAATGATTATCGGGTAATGTTTCCTGCTGTCGTAGCCCGATGTGAGTACCGACGAGATCAATCGTTAGCTGAGAGCCACTTATGGTACTTAACCTACGTTGGGTGAATAACTTTTCGAAAAACGAGGTCAACATAGTAAAGAGTTTTGTGACTACTGGTATGGTGGTCTTTTGGCTTGTACCAAATTCTTACATCCTGGAGTCAATTTGCGTCATGCTAGCTTACCAAGGAACTGTGCAAAAAGGAACGGAAAAATTTGTTTTTTAAACACGTTACCCAGTACAGATATGTTCATTAACCAGAGGTTTTCTTTTAACCCCAAGGTTCTCGTCTACTGAATTTTTTATAAGGTTGGTGCGCTTTATAAAATATGGACATGACCCTCGTTTCAGCTTAGAAAGCAAAGTTTCTGTGACATATGTTGGATGAAACATCTCAGAAGGTGGCTCATACTCTAGGCCAAAAGGTGAGCTCACACAATTTTTCGGAGCTAGCCATGATTCCTGCAGACAATTAAAAGGTAATCCACTCACATATAGCTAAACATGTAGACAGATTTCGTGGGTATTACGTTCAGTGTGCTAGTACGATAAACAACCAACCGTGCGCAACCGATTTATTGTTCTGTTGTGAGTACTACCTCACACACAATGACCTAAGTCATGTTGTTAACATGTGATATTTATTTAGCCGACCCAATTAACTAAAGCCATGAGCTGAATAAGATTTCAACCCCTTCTCTAGGATTCTGTATGGAATTTATCATTAGTTTGAACGTTTTTCACTATCTCACGTTAGATATCTTGCAGCAATAAGAAGGGCTGAGCTAACTATTCATTGCAGATTTGAAGCTATTCAACAATCATATCATATCATCAGATCATTCCATACATTTACTGAGGGTTTTCATCGGAACAAATTCAGAAATAACGAAACTGTCATACTTTTGCAATTAGGTGCTTACTCAGCCTGTTTTAGTTGGTCGTCGCCTATGACAGTTTAAGGCGAAAGTTTAAACACATCTAATGTGTGGTCTGATTTGGCTGTGTGGTCTGTGATTTGGCTTAAAGAAAATCTATATGGTTTATTCGTATTGTTCTGTTACCATGGCAAAAATTCCTTATTGGATATAATAGAACATCTCACCACTGTGATGGACACCTGGGGGATCATTCTAAACGTCGGAAACACTAGGGATGAGTTTTGAAGAATGACTCACTGGAGGACTTATTGATGAATTGAAGGAACGCCTGTGTCATACATCTAGGCTATAGCTTTGGTGGAAGTATTTTATCTGGCTTGTGAACAGCGAATGCAAGCTTGGTCAAACAGGACTGGAATCTTCCGTATACGCGAACGCACGTGATGAAGAGGTACAATGCATACGCAACGAAACACAGCGAAGAACCCAGGTGACGTATACTGACCAATACATGTTTAGAGATATTTATGAAATAAGGGGGCCCTAATATCACAAAAATTATGCAGCTTGTTGAGTAGTCGTTAATGAATGGGCTGTCACCAGGACCGTGTGATAAACGAGGCTCATTCAGAAACAGTGGTCCGTATGCATACAAACTGGTGACAACTGGTGGCGTAAACGACGTCTCGGAATCAAATCGACTGAGTCGTTTGGCCATCTCATATGGTTTTGTGTCTTTTTTATGATGTGATCTTTTGGCTAATATTAAATACTTTGAGCCTAAAAAGGGTAAATTTAATAATTCATTCAGATACGTTTTCGTCGTTGATTGACAAACCACGAGAACGTTGTTGGTAAAACGCGGTGGATCTAACTGTGATGTGTTTAGATCTCGACTTTCCCTGTCTAGGCTTGGGCAACCTGGCAGTATCCCAGCCCTCGTGCTTCCCTCGGGTGGCATGACAGCTAGGCACCGAAAAGGTGTTACAACTGAACAGTTCAGAACAACCGCTACACGTGTTCCGTAATTTTCCGCGGACAATAATATATTCGATATCGAAAGCTCTAAATCAATCAAGATTTAAAGATAGGTCAAGCCCGCGGAACTTTTTGAATTTATG
The DNA here is from genome assembly GCA_003604175.2 of Clonorchis sinensis. Taxonomy (NCBI): domain Eukaryota; kingdom Metazoa; phylum Platyhelminthes; class Trematoda; order Opisthorchiida; family Opisthorchiidae; genus Clonorchis; species Clonorchis sinensis. The sequence goes on along the minus strand of CM030369.1, from coordinate 155,902,387 downwards.
ATACTAATATCTGCATGCTATGGGCTTGAAAGCCAAAGTGCACCAGAGAGATTCCGTAACGTATACATGTGATTCACTTTAAACATTGCATATAAAGGGTCTGCGGATCATCTACGATAGACTGCGGCCTTGCGTTTGTGAATAAGACTGACATTTTCGTCATAAGAAAGTTTACTGATCTTGATTCTTCCGACCACAGCATTTTGGCGGTCACTCCACTTATGTACACATAGGAAACCGTATGGATCCTAAGATTGAGCATACACTTATATGAAATCCTCATCCAAACAAAAAATGTGGTTTTGGGGCCAAGTGTTCCTTCTATGTGACAGAAATTCCTAAAGCATTTTGTGCACAACCGATAGGTTGTCTCAAGCTTCGTGTTGAGTTTCCCTACACTGTAGTTGGTCAAGTCACAACCTAACAGATTTTCGTCACTGCCAATGAAAAATGTTAATTTTCCTCAAGCGGAAAAACATATTGAAGCAGAGCTAACAAAACAAGCAAGCAGTGCGATTCATCAAACAAAAAAATGTATGTTGAAACCCTAGTTTGAAACGAAAGCATCTACCAAACGTGAATTGCACTCAGGTGGCTACATGATGCCAGTTCTATACCTTCCTCTATTGACGTGGACGGATTAAATGCCCGGTTAACTGGTACAAACAACCCCTTGCTTGTTCTCAGCCCGGCTGAAGAGTTCGGATATTTTGTTTTCACCAAATTATGCATCATCATATTATGCACATCAACTCTGAAAGAGCAGCCGGCCTTGAAAGCGAGCTGATACTCTTATGGGTTAGTGTTTTGTTCAACCAATGTTCCGTATTTGAGGGATGCGTCCCCATTTCATAAAGGTCTGCTGACTATTTGACCAAGTGCTTAAACATTGGGACACCTAAGATTACCACAGTAGATATGTTCAAAAGAAAGACTGATTACCTATTTATCTACATACCTTTATTAATTTGCCTACCGCAGTTTGAGTTTGATGTTGAATGTCGCTGCTCATAAAATCCTGTTGAAACGTCTTACTGAGAGTGGTAGTGAAGGAAGTTATCTTCTTGACTCATTGTGTAAATGAGGGTAACCCCAAACCCCTATTATATTGGTTATGAGCACCATCAGGTCAGACACTTTAATCTCTTCTTTCTTCTTATTGTGCAAACATGCCTATTTTTGGTTTTACAGAGGTGCGCCTAAAATCGCGGTCTTTTGCCTACTTTTACAAGCGACATTTCTCAAGCTAATAGCCCAAGTCACTGTCACTCACGGCGTCCGAATGAGTTCCTCTCTCCTTTCCCTCTTTTACAACAATTTCCTCTTGATGCTAGTTGGCTTTATATTTAAGGATCTTCCGCAGAAAAACCATATCAAGCGGTCTCAGATGGTCATCTCATGTTGAGTGTGCTTTCACCAAGACCATATTTTTGGTTTTCTTCTTTTTTGGACTTGGAATGGTGTACTTACTACCTATGAATAATCACCACTGGTGTCCTCCACTGCTCATTCTGTTGGTGTACTATTCTGGCTTCCAGTTAGATTAGTAAAAACTGGGTCATTGCCTGGTTTCTGGCGCGCGCTTCCCGGGGTAGTGAAATGTTAAAGAAAAGCCTCGACATCTTCGAGGTCCGTAAGCACACCGGTGTTAGGAATTATGAGTGACCTTGTCTAAGTGCACTACTAAGTAGAATCCACAACTGAGATTTAAACTACACTTTTTCCACATTGCAATATTCCAAAAATTTTTTCTCTCCAATATATGACTGAATAATAACGAAACTGTAATTAGAAAACTAAAGCCATGGATTCAGACCGAACTTTTTGCATCATTCTTTTCATAAGTTGCCTAATGCTCTTCCAACCACATTGTCAAAACGAGCACATCAGAAAGTCACATTTACAAGCAAAGGGTTTTTTGATTCAGTTGATGTGAGTATGCCATCCTTTGTAGTTAACTCCTCTTAAACGCTTAGTTTCCTCTTAGTAGCTTTGAACAAAGATAATGGGATATGGAGTATGAATGTGGCCAGATGTAATCTTTTTCAGAACAATGCATCGTCAAATGTAACAGATGTCAGTGGCTTTTAACTTAATCTTTCAGCAGAGGAAACTACATCACGCCTTATTAAGTCGGCTTTGAGACGGATGCGCTAAACTATCAAATGAGTCAACATACAGAAGAAACAGGCGGGCTCATATCCCCTTGTTTTCAGATGAGGCAGCAAACAATTTATCATTCTTAGAAAAATTCAAAGTTTACTTTGTTGGGTTCTGTGAAAACTCTGTTCTTGATGAATGCACCTAACAACAGTTCATTCACACGGATATAGCACTGTCCGAGACTCAGTGGGTCCAGATACTTGAACACAGATGATCTGTTGCAAGGTTCCTGCTGAAGTGTGTTTGAAAACCAGAAGTCTTGTGACACTATCTAATCTGTGGACGTAGCCGGCTTGGCAAGAGTGTATATATATTTGTAAATAAAGACATTAAAATTTATATATTCCAACCAAATGCAGCCATCTTGTCATGGTGACTGACAATTCAGTGTCTCACTGTTCCTTCACTTAGTAGTACTTCTTGTTCTGATTATCAAACGGCAAGGAAGCCAAGAGAGAACTGAAAACCGGGCAATACGATCGAACTAATTTTAAAACTAAAAAGTCAGGTGCTGCTCAGAGGACGACTGTTTTGCTCAACAGCATTGAAAGCCAAATTTTCGTGCTTCACTCTTTGTGGCCGAAGGCTAGACCTGCCCCGCACAGCTATGTGGTTCAGAGTTTGAAATACAAAACTCGGGATGTGGTACCAAAAATAAGCCACCAATTTCAACCTTAGCAAAAGGAAAGATGTCATCTAGTGCATAAGATGGAAAATTTCGAAAAAAGACCTTTTTTATCCGCTACTGAGAACATGAAAAGTAAATAGCGTTCTGGATCAGAATGGAGATGAAAGGCCTGAAATGGGAGGTGGTCTTGTTGCAAAGTATCTCAAATCTGCAAGAAGGATCTAACGGAAAAGATCTGCTGCAATTGAAGAACCATGACAGTGGACTAGGAGGAAATCTATTCAATTTGGATGCAACGTAAACTGAAGGGCTAGGAAGAATCACCAAAGAGTTGGGGAGCTGCACTGCAAATACCGGTGAATAGCCAGGCTTCAAGCGAGCCTTATTACCAGTGTGCAGGAAAACGAACACAAATCCAAGCCGTCGTTGCAGATACAGCTGAAACAACACGCGAGAGAAGGTTAGATAAGTTTGACGGAAGCGTTTGTCCATATTCACCTTGTACCAGGAGAAGAATTCAGTTTTCGTCAATGCACTCCAGGATCTGACACGTACAGTGGCCAAAAGCTGAACTCGGAGCTCCAGCATCATCCTTCCGGAGCACATACGGAGACCAAAATAATGAGCTGTAAACCACATAAAGTTCAAGGCTCTAATCACATGCGGATCCTTGTTGCCACGACGAGTTTTTTTATCAGAGTAAAAGTGATTGTAAACTGAAAGTTAGGTATTTTCAAACAAACCGGCTAAAAGCTAAACAAATCCGATGTAATCCTGGAAACCTGGGAACATGCATCTTTAACAGTACTCAATGGGCCAAGAGATGCGTATTTCAGCAGTAAGGCTGATGGATCTCAGGATAAAGTGCAGACCTACTTGGTTGTCCTACCTACAGGCGTAGAAGTGCTGACCACCACAAACCACGTGCATCACGAGAGATCAACGGGACTGAACTGTTGAATCTCGAGACAGTTCAAACTGAGAAAATCGACACTATAGAACTTATTCCTCCGCCTGATATGGGGAGGAATATGTCTGGCGACTGGACATCTGTATGAAAGGGGAAGAAGGCCGACAGAAAACGCACAACCGCCGCGAATTAAGCAAACTATACAGCGCAAGTAAGGTTTTAGATTTTATCATGCTTAGTTGACTGGTCAATGATACTATGAAGGAAATCTTTCCGGAGAGCAGTGTAAAATCCGAGGTTGTCGAAGCACGATTGGCTTGATTTGTGTTGTAATACAAATCCAAGAGAAGTCGCTCTACGGACTGTCTGTGGACTTCATCAAAGACTTAGTCAACACCAACAGTGAGTCGCTTTGGATCATCCTACGGAAGTACGGGTGTCCGAACTAGTTTACCAGCCCCACCGGAGCCATTCAGATTTGATAAAAGCCTAGTTTGGAATTGTGGATGTGAAGCAAAATTTTGTGCCTGCCCAGCCCTATTCAGCCTTTATCTAACAACCAGCTAAGCACAGAACTCGACCATTGCAAAAGTAGTGTGCTAGTTTAATACGTTATGAATGATTGTTTATTAACTTCAGAGCATTTCCAAGCCACAACACTATATGCGAATCCACTGTCCGTATGCTCCTCTTGCGGACGGCTGTGCTTTATTTCCTCCCTCTGAGGTGTAATTGGGAGGATTCCTTATGGAGTTTGATATGGCAGCATCTCACTCTGGTCTAAATATAAGTATTTCTGAAGCACTGGTCTTCCTTCAGCATGTGCTGGATAATCAGCGTAAAACACAAATCATTCAGCTAAGTGATGGTGAGAGAGGGTGTTGCGCCGAATTCTGCTAGCCTGACAGTCCACTATCCAGAGACTTGAAGTCTGACAACGAAGTAAACACATGGATCGTATAGGTCATTGAAGTATTGGGCTTCCTTGGAGCACGCATCTGGGGTTGCTGTTGTATTTTTGCAAATGCGGGGGCCATACCCTAGAAGAATCGGTTTCGCGGGTCATCAGTCTATTCACCGATCCACTTGCTAGATATAATCTCTAGGAACCGAAGTAAAAAGTTTCCATTTTCTGATTAGTACCTGCCCGATACATCATTCTTAGGACGGCGACGTCAGTAGCCACACGGTTAGCTGAAGAACCCTCGTGTATCCGTTACCATATTGGTGGTTTTGTAAATTACCGTCGGCAAGATTTGCATAGGAATATACCGGGGTAAATGTGGCATTACTTATGTAAGTGAACGGGGGACGCCAGGATCCCGGTGATGATTAACTGTGCAAATGCTCATGGTCATGGTTTTGTGATTAGCAGGGCTGATACCTTACAACAGATTTTTCACGTTCGTCAGGCACTCCTCGTTGTCATATTTGCACTTTTGACTGTTATTATATTTATTCGTGATGAAGAGATAAAGTGGCCGCGAAGAGTGCGGAAGCTGATGTGCGGATGTTCTTGAGTTGATATAAAGGATTACCGTTTATTAAACTGACAACTATTTCCCCAATCACTCTTCATGTTATTGCGGCTGGATGCTTGAATAAATTTTTGCTCCTAACCAGCAGCTTTACCAGCATGCAAACTGATGGTTCCCTCATCTTTCGTGAGTTACTTAGAAATTGATGTGAAAAACCTCAATCTGAAATCTGCATTTTACTAAACGTGAAAATCAGTCTGAGCTAGAACAGGCGCAAAACTCTTGCGACGTGTGGAACCTATTGGCGGCAGAACACTTGGATTGTTCTATGCCTGACTCTATGTGACTATGTAATTAATGAGCGCTGATCAGTAGACCGTGAACTAAAGGACAGAAAAAGATACCCGGTTTTATACGTAGTACACTACGTATAAGGTTGCCTGGAAACATCACAAATGGGAGATTCAGCTGGCTTCCAGGTGAGTCTCTCGCGAGAACCAAATTGATTTGCAAACAAGTGTATTTATCGAGGCCTAGTTTTATTTATTTATAGAGAACACTACATCAAAGTGCTGTGGTTTTCTTCATTTGTTAGGACGCTTGATTGGCGAAAACTGTTAGCAATCTTATGGGAAACTGCAGTCTTCCAGCTGACGGCATCATAACCGTGTGGCTAAATCGGGTGTATTTAGTGATTTTAACGAAATTGTACTCCCACATCCATTTCAGACTCCTGAAAGCTGTCAAAAAAAGCATGCAGTATGGCACAACAAAAACGTAGACAATGGAAGCATGATCCCAGAAACTTGAAACAGGCGATAAAGAGACCGAGTTCAAAGTGGGATGAAACCACACAGTCACATGCTGTATGCAAAGAATACACCAAAGTTCTTCTTATAACGACCGGATTCTGTCAGCACACGCAACGACATGTTGTTTCTGAGAAATTTTCTGGTTTTACTCGGGTTAATACTTCGTGCTGCTAACGTCCGCTAGCTAGTCACTTTATTCTGATCAAAATCAAGGTCATGTGATATATGCTTCTTTCTTGAACGTAGGTTTCTTTGTTGTTTGTCTTTTGAAGTCCAAAACATCCAAAATTTTATTACTGTGAGTGTTGTTGTGCAGAATAAAGAAAGACTGGCCAGAAAGCTCCTGACCCATGATTTCAACCTGATCACTTTGGTTTTAGGGTACAGGCCATTCATTCTCGGGTTTTAAGCATTGTTATCTTACCGTCAAAAATAGCCAGTCACGACCTATTCTTAATTCTCCTGACCTAGCAAATAAAAATTGCTGGTACGCATTTCCCTCGAGTGACAGCATAACCTCTTTTAAGATATTTCCCTTCCTGATTTCAGAGAACCCTACATATTGTTGGGGTTACTCCACATCCTGAGTGATGAATTTATCCCTGTAATCTTTCTACACTACAGAAAATGCCTGTAAAACGCTTTTTTGCACACCCGCGGAAGTAAATACGCACTAGGCTGGCGTATCACTTTAAGCAGTTTACTTACAAGCTACCCCGTCTGCTGATAAAATCCACGTAATCTGAAGTAAGTCTTACAACATTCTAAAACCCTGGTTCCCCGAGTTAGGGAACTAATCTGCCGACTCCAATCAAAACATAACGCCGGCCAAAGCATCTGTCAGCCGTGGGTTTATGGTTAAGGGCGGACGTGCACCTATGGTTAACAATCCAAAACTGCTACCCAGGATGACACCTTAGTGATCCATATGCCGCAACCTGCCAAGTTCCAGTAGCGACGAAGGTCGCTTTTTGTTTAGTTTTTTAAAATTTAGTTAGACGTTTCTTTTGCAAGTGTTTTCACCGATGGCTATATGGTCACTTGCAAGGATAGATGAATGTTCGCGAAAATCCGTCTACATAAAACATTCTGACTAATCCCAAACAGGTAAACTATCCGCGTGCCTCAACAGTCCCACCCCTACAGACGTAATACATTACTCATAAGGTTGCTGAAATTTCTTCGACAGCTGACGAATGGTTTTTCCCCTCTTGGTGCTCATCAGGTAAGCGCAGTCCCTGAGTTTCCGTCAAACTTATGCTATACTTGAACCCAGACTGCACGAAATTAGCGAAATAAACTCATCTACAAACAAATTTGGTTTTGCGGGAGACTCATCTGGAACCCAGGTGAATCTCTCGTCTATGATGTTTCTAAGCAGCTGAATGTGCTTTACCAGGCCGCCTCATGCTTCAGTTGGTACGATATTCGAGATACCGTGATATACGTATAGACGAGATATCGCGATATTTCGAATGTCGTAGCAACTGAAACATGAGGCGGCCTGGTGCAGCACATTCAGTTGCTTAGAAAAACCATAAGCGGGAGATTCAGCTGGGTTCAAAGTGAGTCTCTCGCAAAACAAAGTTTGTTTGCAGATGAGTTTATTTCGCTAGTTTCGTGCGATCTGAGTACGGGTACGTGTGGGTCCAGTGTGCGTTACCAACAAGAGCAAGACTCATTTGAAGCCTATAATTTAAGATTGGTAGTCTGGATAAAACAGCCAACCACGGAGCATGTTGGAGAATACGGTGTTTACTACAAGGATTCGTCCGTTGAGTAGCTATGCCACTCAATATTCGTAGAATAATTATGCCTGGTACCACTCATTCTTAACAGGTTGTCGTTTCAGAGGTTGCGTGTACTTAGCTAACGAATGACTGCTCCAGCACTAGAAGCTTGAGAAATCCAGAAAGTTGAAATAAATGGGATGCCTGACCATACTGAGTCAACTCGTGGGTTCTTTATCATGTTTGTGCCTTCGAATTTCGATAAGGTTCATCTCTGGTTGCGAGGTTCACGAACACCACTCTATCTCAATCTATTAAAACGAAAGTGAATTTGTATATTTCTAGGAGCATCACTGAAATGTCAAAATAAATTCACAGCTTTATGTACCATCACTCAAGACGATCTTTTACTTCAGGGTACAGATTTACGGGCCTATAAACCCTTTTTGCTGTTGTTTTAATCACTACTAACCATTCAATTTTTTAAGTTCTAAGGTAGCTGTGCCCAGTATTTCATTTTCATGGCAATTCTGATTTCACCGTGAGTAAAAACACAAAGCCCACCAAACGGAAAGCCCACATATTGGCTAACAGAAACTAACTTTGGAAATAAAATTCAATCCAACAGGTCATGGTCGTTATCGCTTTACAACAGACAGCAACGTGAGTACTTGAAACATTTGGTTACGCATTGTCCTTCAGTCCCTCTGTTTTATCCAGGCGAATTTCCCCAGGTGTTGTTTTTGGATTGGTGCATCCCTAATGACCTTAGCAACATGTGTTCGGAAAATCAGTTTGTCGAATTTTTCAGCTTCGTCTGTTTCCATCGACCAGCGATTCTCTAATCCGATGCAGTAACCCACACTGACACAGGTCATTACGCGATAACGTCAAAGAAGAGTCCTCAAGGCAGTGTTAACACAAAACCTGTTTGGCCAGGTATGAGTTGCGGATATAAGAGATTCGAGCTAGTGCTCCCCGTAAGGCGTACTGATTCCAGCTCATAACGGCTCTGCTAATTTAGCCACGTCTTTTGCGTTCCTCTAACCTCAAATCTGGAGGATACGAGGAGATTTCCATATGTGGTTCGATCTAGCTTCTTAAATACGCAACACACACACTATGGTAATATCCTCAGTATTTTTGGTGTTGGGGTTTTAAACATCCATTCCTTGTGCTACCACTGACGTCTCCTTTTCACTCTCCCTTCATGACGCACGTCCACAGGCCACATAGGCTCTGGATACCAACCTTGGTAACATCCGTGGGTAGGTTTTGTCAAACTAGTCAAAGATCCGAAAACCCCAAATCTAATTCTCTCCATTTTTACTTTCCTCTTGTTTTACAGTCCAACAAATTACAGCGATGTCGACGTTTCGTGCTGTTGCTGGACACTTCAAAGTGCCGATCCAAACTATTCTACGAATTCCCTATTACCCCTCACCTGTAGGTGATCAATTAGTCGCATACCTAATTCTTTTACATCAGCCTCTCAGAAGTAATTCTTATTCAAAATGCAGGACTAATTGCACTGAATGCGAGTCAGGAACTCATGTTTTCTGCGCAGCAAGGATTTTTTTGGAAGATTAAGATTGACGTTAGAAATTGGTTAAAACTAACTTTTGTGATAATTTCTTGCACTGTCAAAGGAAAAATGGGCAGAACTCCACTTACAGAATTAGGTTTTCAGTGAGATTCTTCTGCTATATATTCTTCCTGTAAAGTGAGCAAGAAAAAATCCCAACTATTTTACATCGAGCTGAGTGCACGCTGACTCGTACTTTATTGATAGCAGTCCGGCCTCCCTAATTGAATCAATATGGTCGTCTATTTGACCTGTGAGGTGCCATCGTCCACATTCATTGAACCATCCGTACAATATCCATTACACGGAGGGTTGAGTTCACCACCTTTTCCTACTCGTCGAATTGCTTCTCATTGGTTGCGGATCCAGATGAAAGTTGGCCGCTTCCATGGTTTGGGATATTTTGTCGTTGCCAAAGTTAACATCTGAGTGAACCCCATTTGAATTTAAAGGGGCCTTTGTGCAGCACAGCCAGTTGAAGAATATCACAAACGAGAGATTCACTTGAGTCTCCCGTAAAAACCAAATTGATTTGCATATGAGTAAATTTATCGAAACTATCCTGCTCATGGTGTTGTTTACTCCACCTTGATCGTTTCCTGGTCACAGGAATGGCGTAAATTCCGGAAATCATTGACCTACCCTTTTATCAGAAAACAAGCCATCCTCTGTTATGGTCACACAGACATTGAGAGGACGGAGTGAGGATCCAAGTAGCACAGAACTGAATCCGAAAAAGATATCATATAGTGGTGATAGGCTAGAGGCAACACGATGTGACAACGGCTGAATAGTCGGTGGAGTTTCGGAAGTATCCAGTCGGGTGGAAGCTTTAAACCTACGCCACCTTGAAGAGTGGACCTCGTCCGGGTGCCTATCGTCCAAAAACTTCAGGGATGATTTCAGTCCATTTTTTTGGTTAAATTTGACAAACAGAACAAAGTTAATAAAGCGGAATGCAGAGCCAGACTCTCTAAATATCCCACAGAAAAATGGATTGCCTGTCACAACAAATGAAATATTCTGCTCTGAGAAATAAAACTGATGTTATCGAGATTGCAACTCAGGTGATTTTTTGATCAGCTGATTACCCTGGCAGAAAATAGTGGGGGTATACATTGTAGGCTCCAATTAGGGATGACCGATCATGCGTTCCAATATAAGACACCAAAGCTATACCAGAACAGTGTGTTAACTTGAGGACTTTTGTCCAGTTTAGACTAGCTGCATTTCTATAAGCCAGAAAGCCCCTGTGTTGCATACCTTCAGTGATAAAAATACCTCAAAACAATATGGTCAAACACCTCATGAAATTTCTCGAATACAGAAAGAGACATTGGCTTCACTAAGCCTTGAATGATCCTTTGGAATTTATTTTATAAACAAGGCACATAAAGTCTGCGGGTATTCGCTTGATGTTGGGACACTCTTAACTCTACGGTTGAGTGAAACTGCTGAAGTAATCTGTGACTACTCGAATCCCACAACGACTCCTAGGGAGTGGTTCCTATATAATCTCCAGAGTTGTGTACCAAAAACGCACCCAACAAGGAAGTGTACAGTCACTTAGACCCCAGTGGGAACTAGGTATAACAAATGTATAAAACGCCAACAACGGAGTGCAGTACAGCGGACTCTTTCTGAAGGCAGTGTTTAGACATCTGTGAGGGGCATACTACACATCCTGTTTAAGTCAAACTGCGGCTGCAAAAGAGGAATCACATGTGGTAACAGGTAGGTGGATAGGACGGAAGGGAGCCAAGCAGTTCGGACCACAAAATACTTCCCCAAGTCACCCTTTCTGTGCAGGAAAGCTGTGACTATTCGACCCCTAAAAAAGATGTGTGCAGAAAGCTTTAGCGTTGTGTTTGAACTCATTGTGAGGCGGTAGCACGCGCGAATAGCTGACCTATCATATGCCCCTAAACCTGATTTCTTCCGTCCGATCCTTGTCCATGTCCACTCCCCTAGGTGGTGCTGGTGCACCCAATTAAATATGCCTGAGACTCCACTGACTTTTCAGCCATTGTCATACCGTGTAACGCCTGTCAACCATATCACATCTTTTTCAGATCCAATTCCGTGCTATTTGACTACTCACTCTACGTTTTCGAAGTCTACTCTCTTTTTAGTGTAGTAACTGAAGAGAATCGAGGTAGTTGAGGCGAAATTACACAAGTTGCCGAAATTTTTTTCTTTCCCCATTTATCTTAACTTGGTATAATATTTGTCGGAATTACCGGGATCGATACGTTTCAAGTGGCAATACCTATAGCAGTTTGTAATGTATCAGTTTATTAAAAGTCGCTTAAAAATCCAGTGTCTGTCTGCCATAAAGTTATTGATAGGAATTCTTGGCATCCTATAGGACAAGCGATAGCGGGGCTTGATTTCCATATTCAGTATTCCTTCCTGTCCTGTTGGCCCTGTGCGCAATGAGAATGCAGCTTATTGCCATTCTTCATGACCATCAGCCATCCGGGTTTAATTTGTCCTGGTGAATGTACAACTGTTCTGACGCGCCTTTGCTCACCGATAAAGCTTTGTTTAACCTTGCCGTTTGACACCCACGCAAGCGCCGATACGGATGGTGGTGATTGGCTGGTTGTGCAGAATCTGCAGTGGGTGATGGAAATCACTTCGTCTCCATTGGTTACGATGCAAGCGGATGAAACAAGTGAACAGAGAAGGTAACGAACTGGTCGTGTGCAGTCGGCGTTCCTAGCGTCCCACAAATTCTTCAATGAGGTTTATTGTACGACAATTCCACGTGTAACACGCCCATGCTCCATGATTCATGTGCACAAGGATCTATTCTGCGATTGTCAGTTTTGACAGGATTTTACGCATTGTGGTCCATATGACATAACGTGAGTCTTAATCATTAGCGCTGACTGGGGTAGCAAATTAAATTAACTTTGCTGAACGATGACAGCAGATCTTGATGTTATACTTAGAGGTTCAACAGTTTCTCGAGTATTTTGCCGAGAATTTTCAGCTAACAGTTTTTGGAAACTTTAAATGTAGCTGTCATACGGTTCAAGTTGGCTTCATCATTTTAAGCTGAATATGAAATGCATGAAAGCAGCTGAAGCCATTTTTCAATTGGAGTTTTTAACGACAAGTGGCACTGAATACGGCGATACAATGGTACCATTCTAAGAAGTAGTATACAATTTTTGTCTCGAAAGAGACTTGGTAGAATGCGTACGTAAAGGTCTGGATGTCATTTAAACAATACATTTTGCGAGGCAAGGAAAATAAAGTGGTCTATTTGATTTGATTCTGAGTGGTATTTTAGGCTTACTAATATGCGCATTGGGGTCCGCCATTTACGTCAATTGTGTTTGGGAATGGGGAGAAATGCCGGAGGATTCTGAAATCCCTTTCAGTTTCCCTAATGGATAGAGCTGATCATATCGGGACCAATTTATACAAGTAAAAACCTGTCACAGTGTACGTGCATATGCCAAACGGGAACTACTGCGTGTACAAAGATTGGGAGGAAAATGTCACACTCAGTGGCTCAAGGGAAGGCGTTTCACAATGTGGTGCGTTGAGCCTTTCTCTTTGATCAACCTTAATTTTTCCCCATTATGCGTATGCTACTTCAAGGGGTGTTGCTGTCAGACATCGAAACCTGGAAGGTCCAACGAAAAACCGAAGGAACTTCTAATTCCCTGGGAAATCTTGAGAGCTTACCACGGTTGTTCAGGCGATATATTGGTATAGCATTCCAGGTCACCCATTTGCCATCGGTCAACCTGAGTTTGCGTAAATATGCCTCCTAAATTGATTATGGGAGTAAAGGTATTCTTGCGTATGAATGTGTGGAAAGCAATGCTAAAGAATCCCAAATAAAAAGAAGAGTTATTCCAAATGCTGTAATCATCTCTTAGTTAGCATCAAACTCTTTATGACTGAGGCTTTCTAATGCTTCTTTCCACTAGGTTAACGCCCTGAACTTTGGCTGGTGGAGGAATTTGCGGTTATTTATTCCTCTTCTAAAAAAATGTGACGACACTGTGCCGGAATTCTTCAGTTTGCCAAAAAATTCAACTTTAACACAACCTAGCGAATGAAGAAACGAGTAAAACCCAGTACCATGGCTGGCTTCGGAAGTTATAAGGTCATTTAGCCTCCGGGGATAACGGACTCGTTGGGTAGCCCTCAGTAGTAGGAAAATCTTCTGTCCTCACTAGAAAGACAGTTGTCAAAATCAATCGCAAACAGAAAAAGTCTACACTATTATTACTGGTGCATTTGGTTGGGGAGTCATCTCTTGGTTTCATGGGCAGTCTGTATACAGCAACATGTTTGACTATTGCTCAGATCAATTTTTATCTGGTACAGTGAAACTGTGTACTATACCAATACCTTCGCCAGAGACCAACAACCTAAAGCTCCTGGACTGCTCCATACCATTCGTGCGCGGCTCGCAAAAAACAGTTCTAGAAATGCGCTCAGTTGAAGGCGTCTGAGATAGTTCTTATGAGTAGGCTTTCATTTCACCAAAGGTATATATGTTTCAAGAAGTCGACAGCCTTTGAAACTCGGAGAAACAACTTGAGATTTCTTGATATGTTCTTGATACACAGTTAAGTGACGGGTTTACTTCGTCTACGATATTTTTTCAACTAGCTTACTGTCTACGTATATATCATATCATGTTTTCTCGGAAGATTTTTTTGAAAGGTTGTTATATTGAAGAACCCTTTCAACCTAATGTGGATCAGATGGAAAGCTGTTGACATATGGCGCAAAATGACCTGAAGCTGATGGACGGATAAGAGTGACCTTTGCAGCAAGGTATACAAAGCTCCCTGTGACTCACTTCAGATATGTGTCAAACATATAAAACCACACGGACATGAAGATTATTCGGTCTTTTAGTGGATGTTATCTCATGAATTGAGCGACATGGGAAACGGAATCATTTTCACCGTTATCATGTTTTCTGAAAGCCAGACGGCCCTTAAAAAACTACTGGTTGGTCTTGTCAAAACAAACAGCAAATAAACAAGGATGTTGTTAATCTTATCGGTCAGATCCTTGGTTATGTGCTAAATGAAACTTGGAAAAATGGTCTTCTTTTAAGAAACACGTTGTACCTCTCTTTGCCTTTCAGACTGTCCTCCATTTCGTGCAGGTCTTTGACACAAATTCCTTAGGAAGGAAGTGAAACTTAGGGGTTACGCTCAGCAGCATGCCCAATCCTTAAGCTAGTTCACCGATTCAAACAGACATAAGGCAAACTTTACGTGATCTTGAAATTACCCTACTGTATTCTGCCCACAATTGTCGCGTGTTCCCCTGAGTTATTTATTTGGTCGTATTTGTGTGTTAGTGATACGCGTTGGCTCAGTGGTTAGGGTGTGAACCTACTGACTGGATGGTTCGTGGTTCAAACTTGACCCTTCTACCTCGACTGATCCTGTTTACCCTGAGGCAACCTGACAGCATCTCGGACCTCGTACTTCCTCCGGGTGGCATGGTAGCTGAGTAATGAAACCTTGTAGTAGCTGAACGATGAGAACTTTTCGAATACGACGTGAAAAACTTCCTGTCTTAGTTTGTCATTGTCGGCATATCACACAGTTAGGATAATTCTTGTATTTTATACGCCACGTAGCAATAAACAGGTCAGTTTCCAGCCCGTAACTGTGCATTTCGATGAATCCCAATGTCATGATATTCAAGCAGGTGAAACTGATCTGATTTTTCGCCAGCTTGTTGTGAATACGTGTTTGGTCCAGCAGAACCTAGGTCAGATTGTTATCGGTCGTTCTTACTGATTGCTAGGGGCAGATTTATTCTAGTTGTTTTTGTGTTGCAATTCGTTAGGGATTTGACAGCGATTAACTAGTCTGATGATTGACATAAAGTTTACGTTCATCAAGCATAATTTGATTGTGACAAAGCTTTAGGGTTGGAAATTTTCAAACGTTAAGTACATGGCAGGAGTGTTCAGCATTTTACTGCGCCGTTTGTCGTGACTGACACTCGGCAGTTTCAAGCAACCGGATTTTATTCCACAGCGTTTCCACAATCTCGACCGTAAAATCAAGGGAAAATAAGCAAAATCCAGTATAGTTTGTTCTTCAAACAGCTAACGTCAGCATCTGCTTAGTTTTGAAATAGTTCTCAACCTCTGATATCATGCCGATGGAGTCCAATTAGGAGAACCAGTGTTATTCCTGAACCAAGCACCTCAGAATAATAACCTGCGCTGTGTTTGTCAGTACTATTTAAGGGTACTTAACATTGGAAACTTTAAACTTACCAACAGCTTACTTAAGCCTTAGATGTGGCACTTTTATGAAGACATTCAATACTAATTTGACCTCTGAAAAAGCAACGAATCACAACTTTGTGCACAATGCAAGCAAAAGCAAATTTCTATGGACAGGACAGGAATGTTGACCGCCTACTGACCTACAAGGAATGCTTCCACAGCCTGCCATGGTGAAGAGAGCCAGACAGCGTCTTTCGAATTTCATTTAGATTTTTAATGGTCTGCAAATGCGTGCTGTGATCTGAGATACAAGAGAATTGTATATGTGCCCAAGAAATCAACGAATGACATGACATTGTAGGCTTGTTATATTTTCAGAATTAAGTAATTATCGAGCAGTCACCTTCGACAGTATACCTTTTGAATAGTGTACCGTGAAGTTCTGATGGGGCTTCGTAGTTCACATCCAGATTCTGAGCTTAAAAGTTCTCTTACTTGTACTGACGTCACCATAATGAACCTGTGCACTGTGAAGCGAATTAACAGCCACACAAATTGGCTTTCTTCATGATGGTAATATACCTTTAAATTACTGGATGACTCAAATTTTCATGGTATACAAAAAGTTTGGACACCATGTGCAGTTGGGTCTTAGTGACAATTTTGTAAGTCACAAGTCGAGTTTAGTAGATGGAGTAGCTTCTGATGCCGCATAATAAAACCTGACCGAACGTAGCTATTCCCAACTGAATTACGAAATACGACTTGTTTTGTCGTCACTGTTATTATTAAGTGGTGGCTTTAGCCAACAGAATAAAACTTAGCTTCAAATTTCCCGACTCGCTATGGCCAAGTACGAACAAATCTTGTATGGTAGCGGGCGTACACCATAAGCACTTGAAAAGCAGCGATCCAAGTTGTTTAGCTGTGTAGCTGAAAACCTCACTGTTTCCATTTTTGTTTGTAGTTTTGATAATATGTCCATCAATCCACTACCAAGTTTTAAAAGACCGATGTTTCACTTCCCTTTCAAGAGGTATTTTTATTCTAATAAGTAAATTTTCAACATTCTTAGAACAAACGTTTAAGGAACATCTGCTAACTTCCTTTCACATTTTGCTTCATCTCTGCAACTGCTGGCTTATACATTCCAAAAAATGAAGAAATCTTAATTGAGGGT
Source organism: Clonorchis sinensis (assembly GCA_003604175.2). Classification (NCBI taxonomy): domain Eukaryota; kingdom Metazoa; phylum Platyhelminthes; class Trematoda; order Opisthorchiida; family Opisthorchiidae; genus Clonorchis; species Clonorchis sinensis. The sequence continues at coordinate 155,885,666 of CM030369.1, read as the reverse complement.
AAAGGAAAGCCTGTTTTTAATCTCATTTATAAGATCTTGTTTATACTATGAGTGTCCAAGGCGGGACGCAGGTAAACTGAACAGCAAGCAAATGCCATTTTAAACGCAGTTTATTTAGTTCAATGTTCTTCCGAGATCTCTCAAACCATGTTTCTTTCGATAGGTATTTCACCCCTAATATTTACTATAACATATCACAACTTCCGACCCCGGACGAAGTGTTTTATCCCAGCAAAGTAACAGCTGGTTTGCAACCCTGAAAACTGCGGACCAAAAGTAATTTGCGCATTACTGGAGAAGGGTATTTCAAGCAGGCCAAGGGGATAGAACTAATAATAATAAATCCTGAGAAGCTTCCAAGTGGACACACATGATATACACACAAATAACCGAGAAGAAACATGGGCCGAGTTATAATGACATCCAAAATGGGTTGGTCCAACTACCCAAACTCTAACTGGAACAAGTTCAGACTAACTAAACGTGGTCCAGTAAATTTCCTCATTTTTCTTTGTTACCATAAGAGCTTTATAGACTCATAAAGAAGCTTTAATTTATCTGTTGCTGGAATTTCGGTCATCAGTCATTTAGTACTGCTTGTAAAAATGGTTTCGTTAATTTTGTTCGAAATTTCGACATAAGTTAATTTTCATGCGTGTAAACAACCTTTGAAAAACTTTCTTTGAACGCTCTCATACTAATTCATTCAGATATAGGTATTTCTGTCAGCAGTTGGTGTAAAAATTTAATTAGTTAAAAACGGATGGTACGGTTATTAAGCCATAATAGTCCGTTAATAAACGAATAATTTTAACATGTTTTTCAGAACCTCCACATTATCTACCAGATAAGTTTAAAAAAATATTCTTCTTGTCTGAAGGACTGTTACTGTCTTGTTCAGATGGATTTTCGGTAGGCAATATGCACGGCTGTCAACTGTCAACCAAGATACCTGGTAGTAATCTTAATGACGCAAATAGTGCTATGAGATTACGGTTCATCACTCCTCCATTCAGCTGATTTGGTTGAGCCTCAATATTTGGAACAGTCCAATGATCTGATGTGAACGCATTTACAAAACAGGTTAGGTTTTCGCAAATATACGAAACCATTTGAGATTTTCTTTAGGCAGGTGCAGTGCATTAACTAGCGTAGTCTGTCAGAATAGTAATATGGAGTGTTTGATTAGTGTGAACAACCTTGTATGATTCTGCTCTTAACTGTTATGTCTCATGCTGTTGAGGCAAGTGCAAGGTGGTACTTTACAGCTAGACTAGCCAGCATAGCAATACTTAGAATTGAAAAGATTTTTTTCATCTCAGGATACTCTGTTAGTTACTCTGATTAAAAATAGAGTCATCCAAACACCCTACGGAGTTTTGGTTGACGCAGCAACGGCGTTTATCGATAATTACGACAGATAGTAGGACCGTAAGCTTTAATGTCTTGAATAAATCAGCTTTAGGTATTATGAAGTTTCTCGTATGAAACATGTCGCATATGAAACAAGTTGATCTTTTTTGTTCATGAGTGTAGGACTGTGCGTGAAAGGTTTAATTAAATTGTAGTGTGCAGATAAACACGCGCGCCAGTTTGTGTCAAAGATCTCCCTACATTAGCCCGTTATTTGAGATCTACAGCTTCCTTCAATCAACTGGGTCCTAAAGACTTTTGCAATACCTATGAGGACAAAAATCCAACTATACCTGACCTTGTACTTTCACGAAATTAGCCGTTGTTATTGAATTTTTAGTAAAAAAGCAAAATAAAGCGGATTCACTAGCAGCAGCTGTGCAACACACTGTTGTTCTCTGGAGGAAACACCCAGGTATGAACCATCCCTCAGGAAGGATCACTGTCGGTCAGCTCACTCAAATAAATTTCGGGGGATGGGCGCATTTCAATAAGCAACGAAAAAGCTTTCTGAACCCTTGACCAAAGTAGTAGATGAAATGACCACTTTTCCAGCCTATTCGCAGCTTGGTTTTTAGCACATGCCTCATTTTAACTGGAAGCATGCTCTTTAATGAAAAACAAGAAAGTTCAAACCTCCATGCAAAGCGCACCTTTATTTGGGCACCTTACGAAGAACCTGTGTTTTCGACAGCGCCACATATATCTACCAGCTCAACCAAAGGTCACCTGCATTTCCAAAGCGGTTACATTCTAAGGTGAACTTTTGTTCGCGTCGACTACTTGAAGTATAATCAAGCTACAAAAGACCGTGATACCAAACACTACTTGGTTCACAGCAAACAACCTTAGGAATTACGGTGCTATTTATCTTCGCAGTGAGGGAGTGTATAGGGAAAATAAAGAACGGGCAACAGTTTGACAGTTTCTTCCAACTCCAAAAATTTGCCCTTCTGTCTCAGAGTGATAAGACTATCCAAAATCAGTATGTAAATAACGAATAGTATTGCAGACAAGGCAGTTAAATACAATCCAATTATGAAGGCGGTATCCGGTTCTTATTTTCGGGAGATTACCGGTGCTATATAGTTGTGCCATCTCCGAAGAACTGATCTCTTGCGATGCTCATTTAGCATAATTAAATCTTAGCCTCAAATTGGCTAATGTAGGCTCGGAATTCCACCGAATGAGGTCTGTCGTTCTTTATGAAGGAGAGAATGCGTATAGACAATGAGTGAATCTTCTGAAAATGACTACACTGAGCTGATGAGCCATATATTTTCCAACAGATCATAGAAATACACTGGGCAAGGCAGGCTAGTAAAAAATTGGCTCTCAACTTTGAGGAAACATAATTTTGACGTTTTTCGGCCGAGTTATTTATTCTCCAGAAAATTCCTAGAAATCCGGATTTCAAAAGCATTCGAAATGAAACTGACGTGATCGTTAGTTTTCTCACCGTGCTGGAAAATTTGAGTACAAACGCTTAATCACCAACCGAGGTGGTATCATCAGTGCGTTTTTAGGGAACATAGGGATGGGTCGTTGGTTGTGCGTTGAGCAGAATTGCGTGTGTGTTATTATAGGTGCTACTAGCTGGGTTGAACTTTGGTCATGATTGGTTGTTCGGTCGGATGATTTCGGGCTAGATTAGTGCTAGTTTGTTAACAGTAAGGATGCTGATAGCTGGATGACTTGCGGGAATAAATAGTAAAATAGCTAAACCTATTTTCAGTTTCCACCACTTGATTTGGCACATCTGAATGTCGCTCACATACTTCCTGGGCCTGACGATTTCATTTGCAAATGCATTGTTAAGATTCATAGTCTACTTTATGCCACCAATCCCTTAGAAGTAATTAATCACACATACTTAAGCACAACACAATATACCTATGATTTGAAGCTCAGTCTGTTGGAATCCACCGGAATAACAAAAAACTTGGTGTTTCGCACACTCCGTGTTAAGGCCATTCTAAGCTGGCAACTTGAGTATGAAAAAGGACGGAACAAAATCATCATGCACCATAGCGAACAATCAGGGGGTTAACAAGTCACTTTTCTGATGAGCCTTTGGAGGACAATTTGGTTTCAAACGTTTTAGCGCCGGTCAAGATGACGTCTTCGGTGCAGTGGGAGTGGAAATGCAGCAGGCTTGGAAGCACCGGATTTCCATTCATAAAGCACTGATATAACCCCGACTGGCAATAAAACGTTTGAATCCAAACTACCCAGCTCAGCAAAAGCAAATACCATATTCAGAAATTTGAAGAACTAAATTAGCCACATCTTATTAGTGCAAAGTATCAGTCACAATACCTTGTAATAGTCTGATACTGACACCTATTTCTTCCAACTCCTCACTTTTCGTTAACCATTCATTTGTGCTCTTGTTCCCCCCAAAATTCCTATTGCAGATATCATACGTTCCCCGCCTACCCCACCTTCGATTTCTAAAATCCACCTTATCCCCCAAGATATTGTTTTTCATTGTGCTTTACTGCGCAACTCACAAAGCTCTAGTAAAAAATAGATGGTCTTTACAAAAAGTAAACAGTCTTCCTTGTCTCCAAACAGTTTTTTTTGCAGATCACTAAATTAAAACTGATGTTTCTGAGATGCGTAAACATTTTACATGCGGAACGACCTCAATATCGAATAGTTAGTATGGGAAAAGAAGCACATTCAGATAGACGTGTTGTTTCTAACCTAAAGTATACGACTGAATCCACCAAACTGTGTACAAAATTCAGAGCCAAGCGCTGCACTACAACCCATGTTTGGCGCAATCATGGCGACAAACGTGCAGCAATTTTTCGCTTGTGGCGCGCCGGTTCATTGATCATCTATTGATTTGAGATATGCTTTTAAGGACAAAAGGCATTCTTTGCAGGTTCTCGAAAAAAGAAGTTTCATCCGGGCCGTGAAATTGTTACTGGTATTTTTTCTCCGCTCATATTATAGGGACGTTATTTTTCAATGCAGCTTTTTGAAACAGAACCCAGGAAGAAATGGCGCCTAATCTCGATGGTTGTCGCTTCGTACAACCGAGTTTTGAGATGAGGTGAAAAAATGAAGGCAATTAGGGGTCATCGAATACAATGAATTTCCTAGTAGTGTTGTTCAGACATTTATAGACTTGGTTAAACTGTCATCGTGGTGCTCTAAAGATGCAAGCATACGTTCGTTTTGTTCTCTAAAGATAAAGAGGCAAAATTTTAACTTGGGAATGGAAGGTGAAGCAAAAAGAGTTAGGTTCTATTCGGGCGCTATCCAAAATGTTTTGGTCTCTCATGCCTAGCTGAGGTGCTTCTAGGGTAAACATAACCGGAACTGATCCGTTCTTATCTGGATAAACTGGAACGCAATTTAGTCGAAGAGATTCACTGCATTGCTTTATGTTCGATTGTTTCCTTGTGTGAACTAAGAATACCTGCTTTGAACTTTATTTGCAAATAGAATTTTGTCATAATTTTGGCGATTGCGAAGGAAATTCTTTAAACGTCTACCTAATTAGAACTGCCGTTTGCAGCGCCCCTGTTTTCAGCAAAAGGTTTGTTCTCGTGCTTATCGGTAAATGTGTATTGGTGTTTGAGTGTGGGTCAGCACTCTTGTAGATTACGTCTGCTAAACATGGCCAAGCCTGGTCACGGAACTTTGGAAACTTCATTCCGTACGTCCCCTTTGGTGTGCCTACAGCAATATCAGCGGTACTGACAGTATGTTGGCACTGTCCAGCGGACAATGTTTCACAAAACGAATAGAAAAATAAAGAAGATAGCACATCTAACGTGGTTCTGCTGTATGTTTTATGCAAGAATACAGGGTTTTTGGTCGATTTCAATTAACAACCTATCGATAGCATGATGAATAAAACATTTGTTGGTACCACCACGATAATAATAGAAACGCCATTATCATCACCACATTTGGGAAGTTTTCCTGAATGTTCAGCAGTAAGGTAGAACACCGGGCACGTCCTGGGATTCGGTAGCCAAATGCATATAACAAGGAGTTTTACCACAATAATTTAATAATTTAATTATTTCTAATTTTCCAGTTGCAAAAAAATGCAATCCATTCATTTGCAATCTCACTCGTAGTTCTTCCCATGCGGGTCTACTACAGGAAATTGCACAAATTCTGACGCTTCGACGACTTAGCTTCTCCTCTAAGGTAGGGTGCTTTGTAAATTTAAGGCAAGTGGAACTCGATCACTGAGCTTTGGGGTAAAATGCACCATCTATTTTGCGGTGGTTCTTCGTTAGGTATGCTTCCTTGGATATACTAAGCCCTGTTCAGCTTGTGTTGAAAAATGGACGATTAATTTACTATTACCCTTAGGCAATTTTACGGAACATGGCTAGCTCAGCTGAGCTGCGTTTTCTTGTAATTTTTCCTCTGGGCACGGCTAATTTACTGCACAAACTTCGTTTCCAGCCTAGGAGACATCACAACTGCGCTACTAGTGGAGATGATTCCTTTTCGATCGATTAGGTTAATACAGTTGCACTATTTGTAATCATTAGTATGTCGGGTGGGTTTGTTGGCTTTTGGTAAAGTGACAGCTGATTAACCGCTAGTTTTAACTAGTCTGTGGGCAGCCATTAGATGTACCGTGAATGTTTACTAGACCTAGTGTTTGCTCACAGCTAGTTACTCAACTTAAGGTCATTGTTCTCCACTTCACTAGTTCATTGTTCTCTGCATGGAAGCCATCGCTTATTGTGTTTCGACTGGCTGACCGCTTTCGATTGTTGCTTGGGGTTTCCTACAGTAAACTCTGCCGTTTTTGTTGTATTCAGAATTTTTCGGTAAATTTCTTGCTCTTTATGCTTACTGAGTCGATACATCCATTGCTGTGGCAAATAGGTGTGTGACTAACATCTGAAGCTGTGGTTTCAATTCACGCAATTGTGGATGCAACCATCTTGTATTGATTTTTCAGTGGTTTCAGTTTGAGTGTCATTAACATTCAGTCAGATTGCGAGGTCTCTGGTTACGTTTGTAGGATGACACATGCTAACCTAGAGGACGAGCTGAAGTGAGCAATCACAGATTAGCCTTTTGATTCTGCATGATAAACAGGATGGATTCAGGCGTCAGGGGTGATTTATGTCACTTTAGTTTAACTAACAATTTTGCGGGAAGTTCGCATTATCATGTCTCTGTTTTGGTCTGCAGCCACCGTCCACCTGTGATGAAAACTTCTACTGATAATGCTTTTCTAGTATCATTTGTGTATACGTTTATCTCAGTAAATTCAATATCCAAGAACCGGAATTTCCTTTACAATAGTTTAGTGACAGCGAGTTCTGTATGCTGATAATAAAAAAACCTTGGAAGAAATATCTTTCTAAACCTGTCAGGAGCAACAGAATTTCTTGCATTTTCTTGATCTGTTAAATCTGCATGATGCATTCTCCTTTTATATCTTTAGGGATATTTCAGCTCCGTTCCATGTCTCCTGACAAAGAGCCTCCAAAATTCCGTCTGATAAGCGTACCCATGGTCAAATGCAAACCTCCGAAATCCCCAGTTTCGTTGGCAAGCAGCTCAGGATTTGATGACCCCAGACTTCGTTTTTCCCTTGTTGAGGCTGCTCCAAACATCGTGAACCTTTGCCATTTATCTCATCCTGCCTTGGCAATGTGCTGCGACCAACCAGTCAATGCTTTTGAAGAAAACCACTCTGCTGGTAATGTACTAGTGGTCACTCTACATCACTTTTCCTCATTTTTGGCTGCCTTCTAGTTTTTGCGTTACGTTTTATGCAGCCAATCGCCTTTCATGTAAACCAGTAAAAGGCTAGTTGACTACACCGTTAATCTGCCCAGAAGAGACCTAATAGTTTCCAACAAGATTTTTTCTGCTATCTTGTAACTCCAACGGAAGGGTCCTTGTTGCTATCGATTGGTTCCTCTAAATACTTTCAATAACAAATATTTTCTTAAGAATTCACTGAAAACAAAACCTACTTCGAACGACCGTTATTTTGCTCATCGGACTGTCCACACTTCTATATAGAGGATATCAGTGGGATGTCACGTTGCACCTTCCCAAGCAGCCGTTTTTTAATCTGTTTGCAAACACTTATGTATTGCTTTTGGTTGCAAAACCGCCGAAGAAATCACCGGGCCTGCTATCTTTTCCGAGGAAAATGTCGACTTGCAGTGGTTTTCCCATTTAGTTATTGAGCTATTTTTCAAATTCGAAATACACGTAAACTGACCTGCTAACGAAGGGGAAAATCTAATAAAACAATTTTTGATTTTATAAATTTCTGTCCCATTTGTATCCGTACTATCGTAATTCAACAAGCGTATGGCGTAAAACACTTTTTAGTAATTTGGAACAGATTATTGAGAGAAAATTATCGAGTTGTTACCCTTTGACTATTTTCAATAACCGCTGCGCACGAAAATCGACATTAGTCATACCAATAAAACAAAGGATTTTGTACACGCACAAGTAGGTTTTGTCTAACCTGACGGCCATCAATAAAGCAATGGATTGAAGTGATCAAGGGGAAAAATCGTTTCAATGTTTGCTGCAGCTGACAACCCATTCACTTGAGTATTCGCAGCATTATTTGAATAGCTGAGTTTCCTGGGAACAATTCCGAGCGCAGTCTTTAGAACATACCAACAGAATCGACCATAATATTGGGGTCCGAATTTCCGAAACGGCCATCTTTCCGCTGAAATACAGATGAAGAAGTCTTACATGGTATGAAAAAACAAGGGTTTGCTAAGGAACATCCTCAACGCTCTCAATCTGCATCTAATATCGCCAAAGATGACTTTCGACTAGACTGTATTCCAAACCCCATTAGACGTCAGATTGCTCTTCTTTCTGGTCTTTTAGAAGGAAGTAGCAGAACGGTCTTGTTAACTTGGTTTTTTTTGTTTTTTTTTTGCCTCCTTGCTAGTGTGCATTTTAGTAGCTATTCCAAGTACTCCCTGCATAAGTGGATTCTCATCTCAAAGAGGCACATTGGAGACCGTTTTAGTGCCATGATCGTTGAACACTTTGCTATCGGTTTATTTTAACTTCGTTTTGTAGTTCGCCGTTATAATGCTGGTTCATTCAGTGGGCACAGTTAAGTTGTGAATTTTCTCGTAAAGAGGCACGTTCTCTGTTTTTCCCAACGTTGCAGATTTTCACCCAGAATATTTCAACACCATCCCGTTGAAATCAGCACTACAGAAAACCTGTGCACTTGCGGCACATAATTCGGTTCGAGGCTTTAGAGAAAAGCCACCCAGTTCTGAGCTGATTCACGAGTTTGCATACCGCAGCAGCAATCCAATTCAAACCGGATCGTGTAAGTGTTCTAACCTGGAAGAGCCGATTTGCCCAATCGTTCTACAACATGATCCGAAATTTCCGAAAGAAACTAACCGTTGTTCAGAGGGTCCACCCACGCATCAAACTGCTCCATTCTCAGGAAACAATGTTCAAATAAATGGAGATTTAAAGCCACGAGATATTGAAGAGAAGAATGGAGAGACTACACCCGAGGTCACTAACTCAGATGAAGGAAAACTAGTGCTAAATGATTTCGACCGTGTGTTGGATGAACTGTTTGGACGAAAAACGCTCTTGCTTGAAAAACTCTCTCAGGAAGAACAAAAATTAAAAGAGTTGACTCGAGAGGAGCAGGTAAATTTTTAAGCGCACTTTTGGTCCCCACTTTATTTCCGGTCAGCCTAATTTGACAAGTGACATTATTTGTTTGTTAAACGATTGTGCCGTGTTAAATGTATATGACGAGTAGAAATGAGTACTTTCACCATCACCGGCCAAACTAACACGAAATATTCGCAAAAAGTCGCCTGACACAGGGTAAAAAATAGTGACTACGTAAACGTTGCATTATCCCAAAGAGCAAAATAAACAACAACTAAAGAAAACAATAAATAAACACTTTGAAACTACGCATCTCGCGAACGACCAGCTACTCTAACTCACAGATTTCACTTGTGATTCATGAAGATTTATAGATTAAAATGACGTGATATGTTTGCCATATTTTACATCGTACTTTATCGGGCTCGGTTGGGTGAAACTGATTTTTACCATATATACCGTTGTCGTTGTCACTGGCTGGTCGATATGTAATGTAAGAGGAAACTGATCTCACCAACGACTACGACTAAAGTTACAGAATATAGAAGCACTCGGCGCTTGACTCTAACGTAATTCACAATTCGTTTACCACTTTCTGTTCTGGAAGGATACATTCTGGTACCTGTGCACCTCAAATTGGGGTAGAAAGGCCTTGTTTGCGGCCAAAGAATCATCTAAAAATGGGCGGAAACAAAATCGCTATTAGCACTACCAAGTCATCGCTTAGGAGCCTAATTAAACGTGGAAATGTTCACTGTCGTGGAGAATACCATATGATTCTGTTATTGAATCAAAGCATTCGTTAATGTTGCGTTTTTAACGTCCAAATCCATTTGTTTGGGCGCCTTATAATGAAAAAAATATAATACAACCGGTTTAGGTATAGTGAATTTCTAGCTTAAGTACCGAAATGGCACCCACCCACAAGCTGCTTTTTGAAAGGTAAGATTTTGCCTACAAAAGATATCGAGGTAGTACTCTACTCTACCTGTGGCATAAAGATGAATTCTAGGAAAATTCACTTAGAAATTGCAATGCACAAATTGTTGTGTTCCCTGAAGCTGTCTTTCTCAGTAATACGAAATCAAATTTTCCTTTTATTCTGACTAGGATTATGGACCTCCAGCTGCAGCTGGAGTTTAGAACTGTATGAATTCGCAAAGAATTTCTGATTAGAGCCTGGCCACGAAAGTCACTAAACCATTACTGCTCTCGTAAAAGGCAATTCGCTATACTTTATCAGGTAAAAAAGAACTGCCACTTGTATTTTTTATGGGAAACTGGTTAAAAAAAGTCCACGTATATGAACCTAAATATTTGAAAAACTTACACTACCGGTGAAATTGAGATATGTATGTCATTTCCGCGAACCATTTCAGTGCAGGGAGAAGAAGGACGCTTAGAACGTAATTTTTTCGACAGCACTAAAACAATTAATGCTCTGTCGTTAAAGATAGCAAATCTGGCCTCCATTTGCACGAAGCTAGTGCCTATGGGCAAATCAGTGATTCGTCTGCTGCTAGAACTCTTATGTATAGTTTCTGAGAACTCTTCAAAAATCAAGATCTAGTGTATTCGTTCACCTCTGTGCGATTTTGTATATATCACCGTAAACCTCAAAGTAACAGGATGAATTGGGTAAAAAAACAGGTAAAATATAATAAAACCATCTATTTAATAACTTACGATGCTTAAAAGAACTGTCGGTTTCAAACTTTGGCGCATAAAGGACTACATAACACAAGCTAGCTATTTAGGTGTCCTGGAGAGAGCCTCCGAATGTGTAATTGTCCGTAAAAGCGTCATCTTTAACCCCTCAGGTGATTTATTGTGAAATTAAATATTTTGGTATCCTTACTAGCAATCAAACTTAAAACAAAATGTGTCTTTTATGCAGAAAACTAGGTTGAAGCAACTCATAAACGTGGAGTTTTGTTGTTGTTTTCCGTTAAAACTAGTTTTGCAAATGAGTTTTTACTCCATGACGCAAACTGATGACCAGTTGTTTCGGTCCCCTCAGACAGATTAAAATGTAGTCCGGAGTTAATTTTCAACTACCACGCATGGGATGCTATGATGTTAAATTACTTTGTTGATCATATTTCTGATAAATTTCTTCTTCTGTGTGATTCCATCATAAGCATCTGTTCTTCAGTTTCACGGTACAAACCTCCGTGCTGTTCCTTCATCACGGTGTGATTTGTCTCCAGCATATGAGACCTGCTGTACTGCATACCTACTGTTCAACATCACATGACAACTGGGAAAATACTAACTTTGCGGATTAACTAAAAGTACTAATGAACTTGTTTTGATTACGTGATTTACTTTGCAAACCTATTTGTCAACTAATCGTCATATCCGCAGTAGTTAATAGATACTCTTCACGTGAGTTGCTTATAGGCGCTTGTCTCTGAAATTTTGGTAGTTATGTTTAGGAAGGACTTGCTAAGTGCCCTAGTTCACTAAACGGAACCTCGTGTTTGTTAGCCCAGGCTACACATGTGCCATATGTTCCAAACTTGGGTGGGCTAACATGATGGCCTAAAGACAATGATTCAACATTCACAGTGAACTATGGTATTGGCTTTTTAACGTTCACTTCTAACAACTCCTTCCACAACCCTAGAGCAACAATAAGAAACAAACTAAGTAGGAAAAAAATGGTAAGTATATACTTGTTTGGTTAAGGTTAAGCTGGTAGCACGCGGCGTCATTATTTTGCGGATTAAAAATGTGTGAAAAATGTCGAAAAAACGTGCTCTTTTGTTATAGTTGCGGATTGCTTTTGAACTAAGGTTACAGTCGGAATGTAAGTACAAAGCTTTGCTATTTCTACTTACAAAAATATCGAAGCTGAATTCCAGAGGTACGTTATAACAATGAGAGCATTTAACTGGTGTCCTGTTTCATACGGAGAGAATCTTCCGACTGATGTTGCGAAGTGTAATGCAATCTACTAGAGGACTTTTATAGAAAATTCCGTCACTTTGGGCGCAAATGAGCCAGGCATAAATTTATGAATCTGCTTTTGTCCAACAACAAAACCAGCTGTGGCCTAACTCGCGCAGCACGACTTATTAAATCTGAGCAGAATATTCATAGAGGTTTTGGGTACGAACCATACAGTGATTATGGTGGCCTGATATGAAATAATACAGCGCTGTTTACCATCATTAACCGGATATTATTACTGAACGAGCTTCAGAACGTCACTTATGAGTACGCACTTGTGGACGACAGACGTAACCCGTGTATCACCCGTTCCTGACCACAGTCACTCACGAAAATGGAATGAGTGCTAAACTGGTACATACTTCCGGTAATTTCAAGACTTTCTAGCTTCAGTTATCAAACCGCTTAAACTTCTTTCACTACTTATTCTTCTGATTGTTCTAGGCCTTGGCTCGCAGCTGCAATATTCAAAATGGCTCATCAAATAACATTCCGAACGGACACATACATACCAGTCTGTCGGACCTGTCTTCACATGAATTCAGGGTCTCTTCAATATCTGGAGCGACCACCTGTCTCCGACCGCCATTCAAATGGAGAAGTTCTCGACGCTCTAAAAGTGCTCATGAACGGGCGCCTGAAGTGAGTTGCTTTTTCTATAGCTCAAAATAAAGAAACTTATCACAGTGAAACACGGGAACCTCTAACTTCGTATCAAGGGGAAATGTGAACATCGGGTCGTATCTTTTGAAAAGCCCAGGCGGATATAGTTTTCTTCCAGTCCAGCCAAAAAAATTAAGTCAAGATTTCATGGCATAACGACGAGTCACAGAACTGCCCTGAACGTTCCTAACTTTGCGTCGTCCATTCTGGTAAAGATAACTCCTTGTAAAGTTCTATTTAAAGTTTTAATGGTAACAACGACTATTCGAACCAAGGATAATAGTGTTATGCCCTAAACTGGTTGCAGAAGGCCCCAATATGTTCCACTGTTTTCTTAAGGAAGCCGTTTATTAGCATTTATGGTGTATGTAAAAGGCCCCAATCCATAAGACAAACAAATCGAAAGCTTTTAGCCTGTACACTTAAACAATAAAATATGGCCAGTGACGTCGCACATTCCTACATCTTATCCCGCTCCACGAATTGTATCTTACACAGTCCCATTCGCTACTTTGACGGTTATGAAATCGGACAGTATTTGAACCGAGGTCATGCGAAAATAAGTGTGATGAATTTTCCATGGATAATTTTACCAATTTATTACTCAGTGTATATTGCGTTCCAAATAACCCGAGCTTTAGTGGAACACGTAATGGTCAGTTGAACAAAACTGTTTTCCTGTAAAGTTAACCATAAAGACACACATTTATTCAAAAAGTTGTTGAGATTTCTACTATGCTGCTGGTAATGGAGCTCCTAAACTTGCAGTTAGTGTGAGCTGTAGCCCAGTATTAATTACAAGGCGATTCTCTGAATGTAAAGGTCATGTTCCAGTAGACAATAGTCATCAGTCGATGGAAGTGTAAACACTTTTTGCTGTTGACTAATCTCTATTTTCTTGACTTAAAAAGGAATGTTTAAGTTCCATTCTGATTCCAAAATACATCAGTTACTTAGTATGCATTGTTAGAACTAAAGAATTCCCCCGCATATTCCTCATCAAACTTCCAGGTTAACTAGTTTATTTGTGAAATTGTCATCCTGAATCTATTGCTATGTGTGATAGTGTATTAGCCAGTTAAAAGCATACGGCAAAGACTAAGATCATGAGCCACAAATTTGCCTATTTCAACAAGTTTTGAGTTTTAGTGTGAGATGTTCCTTTGGTAAGACTTGTTCAAATAAAACCACCGTTTTCATTTCAGTCAGCAAGCCCAAAAATGTATCCAGCTTATCGCTATTCGGACGTCAGCAACCCATTTTATGCTCCCTCAAATCCAGAGAAGCGAGTAGTAACGGGAAACCGCATTCCTCCAGACGAAGCTAACCCGGCTAATATGCCAAAACGATTAATGAGGTGGTTGAGACAGAACCGGCGGCGAACTACCGTGGGAGACAGTAGACGTCAGTCAACAGGTTTTTTCGGAGTGGTGGATAGATCGCCGCCCAGCAAAGGTGGACAAACACAACGGACCCGCGGGAGCAGTATGCCTCCCGTGGAACGCAACAAACCGGTTAGTAGTGACACATTACAAGCGGAAAACTTTCGCGCAACCAAGAACCAATCTAACTGCCCTATGCCCAACATGAATCAGCTCCATTCAAACTCCGGTGTGACTCCAGTGCAGAATGGACAGTTATATCACATCCGACCCATCACAGTACCAGGCACATATACTTTTGTATTACAGAATGAACTGGAATTTAATCATGCACGTATACCGGTGGGCACGGATGGGAACCGCGCTGTCTCCGCGGAAGACAAGTTCACGAAAATCCGAGTGAGTCAGACAAGGCACCAGACAGCCACCTTTGCTAAAAATGCCTAGGTTAGAATTAAGCCATTCAGTGAAAAGATAAACTGGTTGGTTAACCAAGTTTCAGGATGTATTTTATGTATGACGCAGTCAGCCCAACACAATGTGTAATCCAGACAATACACTCGAAAATGTCAGCTGCTGACTATGAATATGGGGCTGGTATTCGTGCAGAAAGTGAAGAATTTTTACTCCACAAGCCTAATTTAGCCGGCAAAACAATGGTAATTTGGAGTTAACCAGGGTGATACCTGCGCACCCTATCCACAAACGTGCTACACAAAACTCGGGTGTCAAAAACAAAGCTTCTTATGGAGCAAATATATAAATCTGCCGGAGTGGAGTTAGTCCAATAAAAAAAGAATAACTCCCGTACCTGAGATTTTGCTTCAAAAATCGCTTTTCTCTTGCCATATAAAACTGCGTGCCACTGATGGCAAACCGTTTGGTGGTCCTCGCAGAATTAAAAAGAGGAATACTGAGTGAATTTCATATCATACTCTTGTAGCAACAGCAGCAGTAAAAAAGCAAGGAACCTGGTTAATTGTATGGGCCAAGAACATGAAACTAGATGGCATGAAGTGAAGTGCAGCCTGTTCGGAATTTGCAAAAGAAAGAGGCCAAAGATTCCATCCTTTCGCAAGAAGTGCCAAAATGTTGCTGGCAAGTGGCCGTCGTAGCTTTGCTTTTTATCTCCCAAAAATTACAAGCTTTGATTACTAACTTTTACTGTGATGAGTTACAGAGGAATCTACCCCCTTCCGATAGCACAGCAGCTGATATCAATCACAGGCATTCTCAGTTTACAAGAGAAAGGATAATTGAACGTTTCTCTTGCATAATTGGTATAGTTTACTAGCCGATGGTTTTAGCTGTGAGTTTAGGATAGTGGACTCAAGACACTAACTACCAGCCCCTTACACAATCGGTCGAGTCGAGTAGAGAAGTAAATTATGACGGTCGCGAGGGTTTAGGCAGACAACCCCGGTCTTTCGTTCTTAGAGCAACGTAAATTTCAATTGTAACACCGGGACAAAGTCCAAAAAAGTAAATTCTGCTTTGGAAAGCATACAACAATATCCACAGTAGCAAGTTCTTTGCTTTTTTTACCCAAAAGCACCTAGACGTTTAAGAGGAATTAAGGTGAAAATATCTTGCGGAACTGTAACATTCCGCTGTTGCCTAAATTACAGAGGAGGTAAAGTAGGGGTTCAATCCGTCCCAGACATTTTTCTTTGTGGTAGGGAGGAAACGTATTGAAGCCAAATGGTTATCGTCCAATCAACGTGGAGAGACAGTAAATTTAATCGGAGAAACTGGATTTATCTCAGGAAGAAATGTGGCGAAACGGCACACACTGAAGTACCCACAAATTGCAAAAGCAAAGTATAATGAATGGGTGTGGGCTCGTCAGGCAACGCCTAACCTACGGTGAAACTCGCTCTGTAAAACTTGGCAGCACTACGGGCCGGTAGCAATGCAAAGCCCCAGAAAATGCTCTCCAATCAATCAGTACAGACTTTCAATGCAGGTGAACTCGGACTTTGGTCCTACAATCGGCAGCACTAGGATAGTTTAGTCCAAACGGCATTTTGAAAGAGGGGGCGAATTCAAACAAAAAAGCTTAGTTCCGATTGTCGCGGAGCCAAATATATATCGGACCAAGGATGATTGAGCGTATTTCCATACTATTCGGAAATAAAAAGAGCGGTGACATTGCTGCCTGTAGTCCAGTGAAAACCAATGTTTTTTCATTAATTAGATAAAATGTCATTTTAGTGGAAGAGATCTTTTTCGCTCGATATCCCGAAAGTTAGAAGGTGATAAATTCAACTCAGAAGCAAATGTGTTTCCTAGCTTGATTACAGAACAAGTTTAAATTGACAATTTTTTCTACATTAAATTTACCATCTAGTCAAGTTTCAACAGCCACGTATCTTTGTACTTGAGAAGAATGCGGATGGCCCCATGTGCTTATAGGTTTTCAGAAAAGCTGCTGAAGGGTGTCACGAAGTTTAACCGGATATAAACAAGCTTAGTAAATAACTTCATTTACCTGCCATATGATGTCGGTTTTCAAAAAATTGGCCCTCAGTCTGGCTTATTTTGCAGCTTGTGAAGATATCCGTCGTAACATGTGAATATTGCTCTTGTATAAACCCTGAGTTAAAGCAAGGATTCTTTAATTTTTTGCTATATATATCCCTAAATCAAATGACTCTGAACTGGAAACCAGCCGCAATACTTGAAGACACGCAGTATTATCATCAATATCATCATCATATATTCTGTACGCAAATGATGGGAGAGCACTACGTTCCTATAGCAACATTGATTATACACTTGTTCTTTCGTTTATTTTAAAATTGTATTTCCTCCCTTATTGCAAAACTTACGAACCAATGCTCTCTTATCTAAAAGGCAATCAGCGTGCGCCTGGGACGACATCAACTGGAATCCCGTACATCCGATAAAAAACACCGATAATTGTCACTTGATCAATGCATCATTTTCTCTTAGGAGAACACAGTTTCAAGCGTTTTGCTGTTTTCAATAGCACTGATGTTATAGACATTACTGTAATTTACGCAAATTGTCAGGATGGATGGCAGAACCGTAGTTTCCGCGCAAGGCATGTTATAACTGGATTTGAAGCAAGACATGCATCGGAGATCTTGCAGTCGATTAGGAATTTTACCCAAACCGTCACGTGAATTGGTAACTTCATTCAAAATTGAAAGATCTGAAACGAGATTTTTGTCGCAGTAAATCCTCTGGTGATAAGTGTAGCGGGTTGCTAATATAGCACTGTTAGTGCATCTGGTGAATACCACAGAAAACTATGTGAACTATGTGGGTTATTCTCCAATCAAGCGTAGGTTTTCTAACGCAGGTTAAAATGATTACCCAAAAACACTGCAAGGTTTATCAAAACACAACACAAATCTGTTTTATTTGAGGGCCTCTCTTATTAGCTTATCACAGCATCCAAACACCATAGTCAAAATATCTCTTCAACTAATTGGATGCTGGGTTTGTGGAAGCCAACAGTTAGTACTCTGGAGTAGCACTTTTGAGGGACTTGGTGGTTGGAATATTGGTCCAAAACAGATTGGAAAAGCAAATATACAATAGTTTGGTTTTTTGATTTCTATTCTTCAGTAAAGATTACCTGTTCCAAGTGTTGCTTTCCTGTTAGTAAGAAGAATTACTTTTCTGTACTTTTCTGTACTTTTCTGTACTTTTCTGAGTATACTTTGTTTCAAATCCATTAGCTAGCGCGTAAGGCTGTACGGATATTTCGGTATACATGTGGCGCTGTGTATCCACTGCAATCAACAAAAGACGAAGCAAATGAAGAGCCTACAATCAAGCTTGAGAATAGCTGGGAAGTTTCTTAGTGAAATCCAAATAGATGAAAGCTGTTTGGTATGTGTATTAGAGGATTACTGAAAATAAAACGCCCACCAAAATATTCAGATGCAATCATTTCCATAGGGTTTTAGGCGAACAGAGAACAACTGTGAAAAAAACGGAAGACATCACTCTTAAAAATGACAGCAATATCCATTAACAGTATCCATTAACAAGATGTTCGCTGACATCTCAAATTTGTCAGCATGTTTAAAAAAAGGATGCAGCCCCGAACCGCCTTGCATTTGACTATAATTTCCATCCGTTTGACTGAAGCCTGACTGTGGTACGTCGAAAACATAAGACTAATCTTTCTACATAGACTAGCAGAAACTTCCGTTCCAGTTGGAAAGTTGTCGTCCTCCATGTCCAAAATTTCCACTGTTTTGAATCAACGTGGTACACTTGGTGACCCGCTGGTTTTAGTTTGCACACTATTTTACTGGCTGAACTGTTACTAGTTTTGTGCACAGAATGTATAGTTGTTATTATGTGCATAATTCTGTGACATATGTTCGATGTTTACAGGATTACCGTGTGTTAATTTTTATCGCTTTGTTCTATCATACCAGCGTATTGTTTCCGTACACTTTACAGAAGCACAAATTAAGCGGGCTGAATCGATGAATCGAATCGGTAAACGAATGCTCGCTCAGAGCTCGTTGGTTACAGCTATGTCCAATCTCCAATAGACCGTAAGCTGCAGTTGTTATGTGACGAGTTTCAGACAACCCGTTCAGCTCAAATTAGGTTAGATCACATGCCTACAGTATACAAAACAAACGCGGCACTCCGTCAGCACATGACATTTATTACACGGCTTGCGGTAATTTGACTAGTCCAAAACAGCCAGGCACGATGGTGTTAACGCGTGCTTGATCTGAAGCGCCGAGCCTTCTGATGAAGCTTGGAGAACCTCTAATTATTCACCCTCGGATGTGGAAACAAAGGAGTCCTGCACAGTCTAGCCGATTAAACGGTTGCGTCATTTTCCGGAATGATCGATCAATACTAAGCAAACTAAGCCACGAATGTTTGACGCTTTATTCTGGTAACCGGTTCCAGTTGCAAAAGGGCATTCTGAGTGCTAGATAGGAAACGGTTGCATATTACAAAACACATGTAGTGTTGCACAAGCATTTGTCTACCTAACCTTTCAGGGAAAAGCAAGTATACGTGGGACAGCCAAGTGACCACACCAAACCCGTTTCTCTAGGAATTTAAACTACTGGAATAAAACGGAACTTTTGTTGACCAGCATACTTACGCTTACTTATGCATACTTATACTGAAGGATGTCTGTTCGCATATATATCTATATACAGGAGGAAATCTTGACTTTTTAAAAACTGAAGTGGGCAGTTCGACTTTGCCCTGTAAAATCATTCTGACTCAAAAGGAACATAACACCTCCTTAAACCCGGAGCTCTTCAGGTCAAATTACGTGACATTAACAAACAAGCAATATAGTTGAGATGAAAATCAGCAGAGCACATAAAATTACTGATCCCGTAATCAATTCGTAAAAAAGCCATCGCCTCAGGTGGCCGAGAATGAAACCAGATTACTTAATAGACCCAAGTGATAAAATATGTGCTGATTGATTCTACTCTGGGAACGAGAGCGAGTTTAGATAAATATCAAATCATCAATAACAGAGATGGTGTAGATATCTCATCAAAGGTACTCTGATTATCCCCATGTAATTCAACTGTGGCAACATGATACGCATTTGATGTGAAATCTCAGAACCGGCAAATCCGAGTATTTATAGTCTATATTCATGTGTCTCACAACAGGTCCTTCCCCAGACATACGTTTCTTCTGCGAACGTTCAGCCTTTCCCAGCCTCTATTGGATACGCTTACATTAAACAGTCGACCAAAGTACCGGCAGACTCCCGTACGGTGGATTCAGCACCTACTGCAAGACAAAAGTCTGGTATGCAGAA
The DNA here is from genome assembly GCA_003604175.2 of Clonorchis sinensis. NCBI lineage: Eukaryota > Metazoa > Platyhelminthes > Trematoda > Opisthorchiida > Opisthorchiidae > Clonorchis > Clonorchis sinensis. The sequence continues at coordinate 155,865,821 of CM030369.1, read as the reverse complement.
TGCTTTCGTTCAACATTTGCCTACTCACCTGAGTCAGCAGCAAACAGCTCCTACATGGACGACAGTTCGGCGTGAATCTAGACCTTTACTGCACCAACAGAAGGTCACGCCAAGTCCACCGCCACTACCACCAAAAGTCTGTACACGATACTCCATGGATAAACAACTGTTGTGCGACGGGCGCATACGGTACCACCCAACAACAGTAAACTCAAACCTACATGTGAAGCCACTAGCGTCAGAAACGGTAACTTCCGGTACCCAAATGCAGCTTTTACTTGCCCCAATGTTGCAACCAAACCTTGGTAACGGCTCAGTCAAAAAGACTCAGTTGCCGGCGGTCTACATGCACCCGGTTGGTACAGATATGCCGCAAACTTGTGCTGTGCAACTGGTAGGTCGCTTTTTCTGAAGTGGTTTGTGTTTAATAGGGAACCATTTTAGGCCTAGTATTCGACGGCTCAAATAGATGGGGAAAAGTGATACACTAGAATGTAAGACGGCGGGTTTACTTAAACCAACAGTTAAGCCTCAGACTGTCTATAGCTGCATTAAAACGAGTTTGTTGAGGCCACGCAGAGATGCGCTAATAACTGCATAACATCAATGCCTGTATGACCCACATCTTGAGTGAAGGCGACTTTTTAGTGATCAGGCCGTTTCTTCACACTTTTTTAACATTGACACAGGAAATTTGTCTTTTAATAAACCAGTTAACAAGGATGAGTGTTTCAGAAGCGATTTACATTGGTTTCATGAGCAAGTTAGGAAAGCTGGATTTAAGTGAAACAACAATTTTAGCGGCTGTTTCCAGACAGCGGAACTATGTTCTTTTCGGAGTACCCGGCATGGAATTTATTGTTTTCAACAGTAAGCAAATGTTCAGCTGTTCTATTTCTGAACGATCAGAGAGGCGTTTTCAAAGGGAATATGATGGATATTTGATGCCCTAACCGTGTGGATATTAAGTAAACACTAATATTGTTCTGTATGTAATCAACTTACTTACACTCCAACAAGATATGATAACATGCACTGTTCAGTCATTCGGCATACTTGACTGGTGTGTGTATAATGTGCTACCTCGACCTCCAAGTAACTAGTTTTTGTCTAGAGAGCATTCTGAGAAGTCAAAATGTCCTATTTGAGTTTCGGTCTAAGCCCTGGAAAACACCATATGGCTGGTTCATTCAGGTCAATACTTAACACCAGTAACGTCTAGAGAGGAATAAACCCGAAGAAAGCAAATAGAAAAACGAATGGCGTATCCTTCTACGCGTGTTACTGCTCAGCGGTCATTCAAGGTGAAATAACAGAGCCTTCGATATCCTTTTTGTAAATGTCCGAATTCACGAGGATTGTGATTCTTCGAAGGTGACCAAAGCAGGATAGATCCGGTGGAATCAAGAGCCTATTAGACTCAACATTCGCTAGCTGCCTTTTCTCTTTTTCTCTATGGCTGGAATTAAACAGAAGCAAAGTAATCAGCAAACACTCGCAGTGATGTATCTTTTCAGAATTTTCGCAGGCACAGACTCACATTAACTCAATGAACAGAAAGCATTAGATCAACTGCATTCATTGTCATATAGGCTTAATTTAAGAATCCCATCCAGCTAGAGTTAACGTTCCGCATTTTTATACTTATACACATGGGACAATACAGGTTGACGTCCCAGCTAGATTCAATACCGTGAAGATCATTTTGGCTTTTCACCCGGATACCAAATTGTAAGAATTAGAAAGATAGGTTAAACAAAACTGCCTGGGTTCGGGCAATGAAGATAATTATTTTTTATCCTTCAGCAGTCAGACATTTTGCAACATTTATAAAATCTCCTAGGGTCATCATGCTTGTTCTTTCGTTTTGAAATCATCAATTTCGCCTGCAAGCGAACGTTTGTTCGTACACTGTAGACCATCTCGAAATGTCTGGCTCAAAAGTGTTGCTTGTGCAGTTCATCTTTCAGTCTTATGTTTCAGGCTTCTCACAGCCGTCGGGCTTTCCGCACGTAAATGTGCAGTAATGGTCGATAACTATTGGATCGATGCGTGGTCGTAGGGACATATGTGGTGTGAAATGCAGGTCAAAACTTGCGTTGACAGGTGTGTGTTAGGATGCCCCGAGAAAGACATTGAAAGAATGGAGACCGGACGAATTATTCTTCAGCGCTTTTTCGCCTGGCTAAACACAGCGCATATGACTAACAATGAGTGGACAGCGTATGGAAAGGTAATTTGGTAGGAAGTATACACAAAAGACAAGTGACCTGAAGGTTTGGGAAATAAATTCATTTAAAAAATAAGTTGGGGTTGATAGGAGATTCAACAGGATTCCAGTTGAACCTCCTTCATGTTGATATTCGAATGAACAGCTACACGAGAGCTGCCTCATTTTTTAGTTGGTATGACGGAAATTTGGAGACTGAGACCACGTAATAAATCGCAAGAAGAGCAGAACCGGCCGAAGCTGTCTGAAATTTTTAAACAACCTTCTGGCCAATGTTTTGGGTCAAGAATACGTGAAAATCTGCCAGAGCATGTCAGATTTACGTGTGGAAAGTGAGGATGCCGAAAATAAACCGATGCCTCTGACAGGCAGTTTGCGCACAGAGACCAGTTTTCATAGCAAACTGAACATTGGTCTGGTTGCCGATGAGATATAATATGCTACTTGTCCAGAATAACGGGGTGCGGCACGATGAATCGATCGAACCAATTCACTCGCTGACAACAATAAATTGATTGGGGATCAGGCGAGGTTGTAACTTCAATGATTCGCTGTGTTCTCAAGCACGATTCTATTATGACCAAATGCTAGACACATTATTCTGTTCAATTATGATTATTCTTTACTCCTCTTAAGTAACTGAGTCCGTTAGTAATTTGGTCGTTGGTTTGTTTGCTAAGCTGGGCAATTGAATTGCCAACGTTTCATCACCAATTGAGGTGACATCATCAGTGGGTTGTTAGAGAGCGTAGTGGAGCGTAGCGATGGGTCGGTGGTCGCGCGTGGTGTGGTGCTGTGTGTGTTAAATATACCTGCTGCCAGCCGGGGCTGAACTTCGATGACCAGTAGTTGTTCGGTCGGTCAGTCTCATTGGTTGCTCTGCGATTCTGTGTCCTGATTGACCGATGACCGCGTGACCTTTGGTCCTGGCCTCCTTTGTCTTCGTGTTCTGACCTGACCTCTGTCGTCGGCCACTCTGGGTTCCGGCTTGTGACCTTTGTTGGTCCGACTCCAAAACGTTCCTTGCTTCTTGGTTTGTGAATCCGATATTCGGCTCTCCTCGAATATTCCGGTGGGGGAGTTGATCTTCTACAAGTAGTGGTGCGTAAATTTGGTCCACTTCAGTGCATCGGTTGAGCGAGTCAGCCGTGGAGCACTATGATTTCAGAAAATCTCTTTCGTGTCTCGTTTCTCCGTATGTCAAAATTGTCACGTTGTCCACATTGAATTTGTGGCCTTCTTGGTCTTCGTGTATAGACATCAAGGATAGTAGATCATGCCTCTTAATGGCCGTGTTGTGTTCCTCCATTCGTGTGCGTGATTTCCTCCCCGTTTGTCCAACGTAGAAGTGGTTGCCGTTGTCGAATTTGATTTGATATACCACATAGTTCCTCTTGGTTTTGCCTTGGTTATCCTCCGGGCTGAAAATCAAGTTTCTCAAAGTTACATTCGGTTTGTGGACCAAAACGATCCCTTTTTGGGCTAATAATCTAGTTGTGAGTTCAGATATATTCTGGACGTACGGTAGAACTACCCGTCTGGTCGCTTGTTCTCGTTGTTGCTGCTGCTGAAATGTTTTCTTCTTCAAGCTTCTCTCTGTAAAATACCTTGGATATCCATTGTTCTGGAACACTCTGAATAGACAGTTTTCATCCTTCTTCCGTAATTCTGTGGTGCTGCAGTGTTTCTCCACTCTTTTCAACAGGGATTGGACGCAGCTCTCCTTGTGGTCCATTGGATGATTACTGTTGTCTTTCAGTATTTGGTCCCTTTGTGTCTCTTTCCGGTATACGCAGGTTTCCAGAGTCCCATCCGCCTTCCTGTTCACTAGAACGTCCAAGAATGGTAGTCGATTGTTTCTCTCCAGTTCGATTGTATACTTGATATCTTAAAACGTGGTAGTGAGCAGTTAGTGCGTCCCGTGTAATGTATGTCGTTTCATGATGACAAAGATGTCATCTACACAGCGGATCCATGGTTTTGGATTGGTGACTGGTAGTACTGCGCGCTCTAATCTTTGCGTTACCGCCTCAGCGATATATCTTGATACTGGAGATCCCATTGAGGGCCCTTTCAGCTGTTGATATACTATCGACGCTAAGGTATTTATCCACGCAAAAGTCCTACAGCTTGCATAGCTTTTGGGTTTTGTGGTTTCTGTCGTGTTTGGATCATTCCGAAGCAGTTCTGCTATGGTTTCTCTGTCGAGGTTGTGGTTGATTGAAGTGAACGGAAATGTGACATCAAACGAAATCATGATTTCGTCATCTTCTACAATGATGTTCCGTAGTTTGCGTAGAAATTGGCCAGCATTGTTGATTGTATGCTCCGATCCAGAAATTAAGTGCTTTAGTCTTCTCATAAGTTTTTTGCTACTTTGTAACCTGAAGTTCTCGGATGTGGAACGATTGGTGGAAGTGGGGTTCCTTCTTTATGCACCTTTGGTAGTCCGTAGAATCGTGCGATGTTGGTGTCATCGGCTTTCATTTTCCATCGTTCCTGGATGCTTATCTCGTGTGTTGCTTGCAGTTGCCTGGGCGTCGTGTTTATTCAGTATGTGAGGTTTGAAGTTTGATCATGACTGACTGACCTGTAGGTCGTCGTGTCATTTAGTAGTTGTTTGGCCTTTTCAATGTAATCTGTCTTGTTCATTACCACCGCGATGCTTCTTTTGTCTGCCGGTAGTATTATGATTGTTTCATCCTGTTTTAGAATTCTGAGTGTATCTCTTTCTTGTTTGGAAGGCAGCTGAATATTTCTGTTCCGTGTTTTTTATCCAAACGTCGTAATTGTTGTGTTCTTTGTTTCTCGTGAGTTTTCGCAATTTCGTCTCCATGGCTGTTCTGCGTTTGATCTTGGCATTGTCTACTCGGCATCTGATTGCTGCTTCAAGTTATTTCAAGTGGTGCGGGCCGGTTTTAGCTAGGCAATTTGTCTTGCTTTCAGTGATTGCTTTTTTGTATTTTCTGAGACGAATGTGGGGGTCTGTTATCAACTTCACCATTCGTCTGCCAAACTGTCTTGGTAGGGCCCAGGCCTGTGGATGTTCTAGTGAAGGTGTGTGATTTGCACTGGGTGGTAGCACGTTCCTACATAGGCATTCATGGAGTTGTCCGCAGTTGTCATGCAGTTGTCCGCGTGTAGAGGCTTTTTGGCAGACGAAGTTCTCGCAGCGACCAGCTTCTTTGAGCGTTGTACGCCCAACCACCGACCCATCGCTTCGCTCCACTTCACTTTCTAACAACGCACTGATGATGTCACCTCGATTGGTGATGAAACTTTTGCAATCAGATTGCCCAGCTCGGCGAACAAACCAATGACTATTTATGCTACTTGAGCAGCCAACATTCTCCTCTATTGCAGTAACTTTGCAGCTTAACGTAGCTTCAGCCCTCCTTACCAGCAATAATCCAACGAAATGATTGAACTACAATTCAGCTGACGAGCGAACACAATTAGGAAAGAGCAGCCGTCATACCTGTTTCTGTGAATAAAAAGCAGCACAAGAATCGCGCATGCGATTACACAGTGCGGCAGCTGCCGAAGCAGAACACTTTAAATAAGGTGAGTCCGACTTTATAGAACCTTGAGAAACTAACCGTCATCAGGGGCACAATGAAAAAGTTCCAACAAACCTCCAGGAGAGTATAATCGTGCAGCTCAACGCGGCGGGAGCTGAGAGTTAACTAAATGCCTATCAGACTACTCCGTTGTGTGGATAAGCTTTCTACACGTGTGGTACTCTCTTATATAATTGCCAAAGTTGACCAGGTAACCAGGCACACATTCAAGAAGATTATTTTGGCTTCTGAAGCGCACTAACGGTTTTTCCCATCTTGGGGCTCATCGTGAAGTCAGAGTTCTCGAGTTGTCGTCAATCTGGATAATGAGAAATTTGACTGGTACACTTGTATACATACCAAGTTGATGCTCATGGCATAATCAGCTGGAACCGTTCATAATGTTCCTACTCGAATGAATGCGCTGCAGCTTTTTGGTACCTTTGTTTCAGTTGGTACGTTATTCGGGAAATAGTAATATTTTGTATAGACGTACCAAACGATTCATAAGTTCGTTGAAAAATTCTCGAGAGCTCAGATCCGATTTTACCCTTATTGGGGCTCATAGGATAGGCCCACTCCCCAAATTTTCGCCAACTTCTATTCTATTTGAGCGCAAAATGCACGACATTTGAGCAACATCATTCTGCATACCATTTTGGTTATCACCGGAACATAGGGCGTCCTGGTGTATCACATTCAGTTAAAGTAACTCATCACAAACGCCAACTTTAAGCTGGATTTCAGATGACCATCCCGTGGAAACCAAATCTTATGCAGATGAGTACGTTAGTCAAAGTGCGGCTCCTGTTACAGCATGATGTAGCTGACGTTCGTCGAACACAGCTAAAAAATCGCCGAAGACTTCCAAACGCAATTGTCTACTTCACAGGTTTTACAAAAGCTTCCAACTCTGCCAACCGACTAGTATTGCGGGTAGCTCGCGTCAAATGCTGCATAATTGACGAAATGATAGATAATATGCAGATTAAAGGAACAAATTTTAGTGGATTATATTCTCCACGTGCGTCCTTGCCTGTGCATTCTGTAATTTGTATTCAACGTTTGTTGTATAAGCGGTTTGCATAGGAGACAGTGCTGTTATGCGATTCTAATACCGGTTTGAAATCAGTGTGTACAACGCAAGGTGTTTTGGGTACAAGTAATGATGCCAACTATGCTACGATTGGCAATTCTAGACGGCTGTGTACTGTTGACTTACACACATGATGGACTTTAACCTGTGGCTGAAAACTTGCCGACATTTGGCACGTAATTGGTCTGAAGTTCAACACTAGAAAACTATCCGTCCTCCATCTCCTGGTATCTCCGCGTGAGCGATGTGTTTTGGCTCACTAAACACTTCACTGTGCTAAGCGCACATTAACAAATAGACCTAAGTGAGTTAAACCACTAGTAACTACAGAAAGTTGCGTTATAATTGGCCTCAGTGAATTGAAACTGCGGTCACCAATCTACCCGAAACGAACAACATTGATTTCGGGTGCTAATTGGTCCTCATTTGTGGCCAAAAATTCCTGGCCTTATCACACTCGGTATTCTGTACTATCAAGTCTACTGTGATGCCAGAACTAACTTCCGAGTACCGAGGGTGTAGGTTCCAAACTGAAAGATGGCTAACCTTTGCTAGTGATACATATTCCCACCGTGTTTGCCCAGTGACTGACGTCGCCTAACATCATGCATTCATGATGTCAACATTTTAAATGTCGCCGTAGGATTTGGCAATCATGTTTTCGGTAATTTTCCATATTGCTAATGTAAGAAATATCTCTTCTTGTTTCAATCACCAGGTTTTATCATCTTCAGCTTAGAGAAAGCTCACTTGAGTCAGCGCAAACTACACATGGTATTGCATATCATGAGCTAAGGTACACGCGCGCCATTGTTTGTGACAGACAAATCCGGAAACGGATAGCAACACAGTATTTAGCAAAATAAATTGGAGATAAAATCTAATTCGTTCACTAACCCGTCTTTTTAGGGTATTTTATCCTAGGAAGCCATATTCGTGCTTGAATAACTTGCAGAGCCTTGGTCTTCAAAAAAGTTAGAAAGAACTGCACAATTTAATTTCGTTGGAGTCATTCATACATTCGATATGTATCACGCGTAAAGAAATGACAGTATCTTCAGTTTGTCATATCATTTTTGACTCGTTCCAAACAAATATTACCTAATCAAATTGGGTAATTTAATGAATTAAAATATACTGTCATTGAATCGACTGGTATGAACGAATCGTAGTATTCTGCTATGCCCAAAATTCGCAAGGCTAGAATAGCCAAACGCTCTAAAAACGCGAGTTTATAGCGGTATTATTCATTTCCACTTGCGTTTCTGTTAGATTCCGTTCACATTTTAAGAAAGCTCCACATTTTTAGCTAATAATTAATTTAGCAACTGCGTCTTGCTATGTAGGGCTTTTGTTTGAACGCGGGCAAATTTCCTTCCAAATCATCTGTATTTAATCAGCCATCCGCTGTACTTAACTGACCTCATTCCATAGTTTATCAGTGTGACCACTTTTGGACGTTTGTTGCGTTTCTAAAAACTGGTCAAGTGCACACACAAACGTAGCGTGGGACATAAAGTCACATGCCTGTTATCCGGTACATTAGATCTATTGAGTACCAATAACTTATATGATGGCATTAGTGAGCCGCAGTTGAATATTATTGAATCTCCCTTATCTTGGCGTACTGCATGGAAACATAAATTTTCCGAAACACATTTGTAACGCCTTATCCAGAGATTGACTATTTTACCACACAGGATATTAGGCAAGAGATAGGATTAGAGTGCTATTCTACTAAGAGCGAAATTCACATGCAGTTACACAGTAAGGTCAGGAGTCTCGCATGAATTGTGATGCATCCGTAGATGTCTCATCATCTAAGTGGTATTTGATTGGTTTTCATTTTATTCCCGATTTAAATTCAAAATGGGTACATGGAATTCATGTGACTTGCGATCATACCGCCCTCTTTGGTGCACGTGAACAGAATTTAGTGCAATAATTTTGAAACAAAAGTTTTGGTACACTGGACTGTGTTTAGTCTTCAGAATCCGGAAAGGTTAAAAACCGAGTCCAGATGCACCGGTTTACGTACATCTAATCTTAGCTAAATCGATTACTCCGTTCATCAAAAACAGTCGAATGAACACGGAGGGTAAACACGACGAAATCTGGAGTAGATGAGCATTGACTTTTAACTATTGCTGCATCCTGCACGTGAGAGGGGTATAGAGAAGTTTGCATACAGTTACGCATCGTGCGCATTGTACGGTATTTTTTCTTCAGATGCCGACTACGCAGTTAATTCGCATTCCGACAAAGACTTAGAAGTCCCCAAGTACGCAAGTAATTAACATTGCCTATCCATGAGCATGGGTAGTTTTGCATTCTGGTAGACACTGTCCCTTCCATTCTCAAGCGCACTGGCTCCGCGGGCGGTTTTTCGAAATCAAAAAATTCATGCAAGCTCGAAACATATCACATGAGTGATTTCTGAAAAATGCTGACAAATAACTAGAAAGAAATCTACGAAAGCTGAAGTTTAATACGTATAATGATTAATGTATGTATTTGAGCAGGACGTAACCAAAATAAATTTGCCTTATTCATGGTTTCTTGTAGTCTATCAAGAATTACTGATTGGTGAGACGGAAAAAAGAAACATTGGAAACGGGCATTCTATCCTGCAACGTTTTGAATTTACTAAACGTTGTGTTTTGCTTATTTGGTTACGATATTCTAAAGTGATTAGAAACTCTTGTTTGGTGTGTTCTCAGTGCACTTAGTGCATCATCATTTCATAAGTCTCCCGATATTGCAAAATCTCCCATGGGTTTCGAAAATAACCCCTACAAATAAGCTGTTTCCGTTGGCTTATGTGCAGGATCTGGACTTCATAAGATTACTCTATTTTCGCATAATGTTGTGTTGCTCTTGCCGTTGAAATAAAAAGCTCATTTCTGAGTTTAGGACAAGCTTTTCTAGTATTTGAGGTCTTCATGATAGGATATTACTATTTTATCTATCAGCTCGTCGGTTGTTCAGGGGTTAACCTGAGAACGCTCCCTATCATTCTGAAGTTTATTCACAAACCTGTCGCTTCTTGTGTTCTCCCTCCGGATTATCTGTAGCAATGTCATATTCATTCGCCTATTAAAATGGAATTGCTGCCTCGAAGTTAGCGCACTAAGGCATGCCTCAATGTGCTTTGAAGTCGTTGAAAGATTTTAGTCCGTTTTTTTCACTTTTTGAGGCATGTAATAGCGTTATCTACAAAATATTAGCACCGTCTCTACCTAACTTCACTTGCAACCAAATCATCGTCTTGCATGCGTCGCTATCACACGCTCAATCCCCCGAGCCTCGGCGGACACAACCGCGGAACCGGAAAACACTGAGTTCTGGTAAATTGCCTGCAGCTAAATATTCGTCAACTCTTCTGATATCCAACTCAAAAAAAATAGTGCTGACGAGTGGCCAAAATTAGGTAGGTCAGTCTCTGATAGTCAAGAGTGTGGAAGAACTAACTTGGACGGGAGATTTCCGTCGTTTTTCCGTATAAATTTAGATTACTTTTAAGAAAACGCTTACTCAAAAAGTGGAGCCACCTGGTAGACAATTCAAACTCGAAGCTATCGTTGTTTTGTTCTGATTTTGGGAAGTGATATTCAGTGGCACAGCATTCTTTCCCAGTCTTTGTTGCCCTGGCTGGGTGAATGCTGAGCTAAACCCTTTTAGGTTAGTTTGACTGTCAAGGACAGGCAAGTTGCAAAGACCCATGTCGACGCGGCCACTTATTGCCTAGAAAACCTTGATTAAATTCCCTTCTTATTCCTCACATCAAAAAACCCTGTGCGGGTGTTGTACCCCATCCATTACACTTGCTGTCAGCCGCTACCGGGAAGTGTCTGGCGGTGTAAACAGAATGCTGACTCTCTAACAGTGCAAGCACTTGCCATAAGATTAAACGAGGATGATTGCAGTCGGTCAGCTTAAGCTTTATGTTGTTTCTGTTGATCATGGTTTGGATCCGATTGCGTTACAAAAGCTAAAGTTGCAAGTGATGACAGATTCCTTACATTTTTCTATCTACCAAATTACATTTCGTTAAACCTCTTACAATTCAGTGGGATCGATCGGGTTGTGCTCGCTGTCTGGTTTGCTGATTGATCGAGGTTGATCGAGGTCAGTAAAATCATTTGAATTTTTATGAAGACGATTACAACTGATCGCCTAAGTTTTTTTTACTAGGTCGTGCTATGGTCCAAATATTGATTGACTCGGGAAGTGAAACTGAAACGTTTGAGTCGTGCCGCTTATAAAAGCTTAGAGTTACAAAGTAGGCTTCTATTCCTTCGGCAGTCGGCCTTTCGTCTTTTCTGCGTGATTACCTATAGGTATCGATCCTTCGGTTGGTGAGCTTGGATAAGTTTTGTCTTGTATACCTGCTTTTTCGAGCGCAAAACTGAATCGGCATTCCGTTTGTTGAAGCCGGACGTCAAAATAATCGTATGTACCGCGAACCCTTGATTGCGTGACCCAGCTGCGTGGATGTGGTGCGGTGCTCCAGGGACGAAGAGATTGAACTCATAATTTGCACTCCCCATCCGCACTGGCATAAAACCAACGATAGACACAAATGGGTTGCCTACGCAATGATATGGCAGACGCAGTTACCTACTTGAGCATATTTATGCGAAAATGCGGGTTGCTTGTCAGATGAGCGGGAAATTGCGCAAAGTGCTCGGGTTTTCAAGATGCGTTTGAGTGACAGCGTGTTAACCTATGAATAAACAGCCAGACGGCAGAAAGCTACAATTGCAAGACAAACATCCGTTTCAAAAATTATGTTCTTGGAGTCATTACTTTATTTTACAAAGGTATGACCCTTGCTCCAGTGCAACGATGCTCCGATTTGAACGTCAGTATGAACGGTCGTCAGGATGATCGAAAAGTCTGAAAGTCTGGTTGGATGATAACTGTCAGAGAATTCTGCCGTGCAGATTCTTTCCTTCGTGTGAAGCCGTTTTAATTTGATTGGATACGTGTGTTACCAACTCATCTGTGGAATTTATTTAATCAAATTTGCATCTCGGACATTTAAAAACAAGCCAGCAAAGTTGATCAAACAGTTCACAGAAGCAGCTGGTTTTTGTTACCGATGGCTGTAGCTCAAAACAAAAAAAGCGTAATGTGGTGGTCATTTGAGGAAGCTTTTTGACTGAAGTATGCAAAATGGCATGATTTCCAAAAAGGCTTGCAAAACTGACTGCACCATTTCCAATGACTGCACTGTGAAGGGCTACATGATTCCATCGTCAGTACTGCTGCACATTGACCTCTTATAAATGCCTAGTGCCATTCACCATCATAGCTATCCAGAAAATAGGACAGCCAGATGGTAGCTAAATACTTAGACAATGCAATGCAGCGTGCTACGGGGTGTGGTCAGTTTGATTATCTTTGGTAGACACCGTTTCTGTCACTTATTCCATGCGAAAGCCTCATGACCCAGTCAGCTAAACTATATAATAAGCTATTTTGTCGCCTGAATTTCATGTGCTTTCGACGTTTCTACCTTAAATAACAGGATTCTGGAATAAAAAATTCTGGAGGTTTTCAGAGATAATTTTTTCCGGTTACGTGTTGATAGCTCGGAAGAGTGAGTCCACACACAGTGTTTTCGTAAAGTTTTCAAGAGGCCAGTTTAGCTTGAATGGTCTCAGTTTCTCGTCATTATGACAATGCATATCTGTAGGTTGTAACGTGATTCTATTTGTGTGCTGCTCTTGTGCTTAAACAGATAGCTTTACGTTTGAATATCTGATATCATGTCACTGCTAGTTTGCCTGTTCACCCTAACTTTCGAATCCATATATTAACCCAATTTGGGGTGCTTTTGACGGAGATACTCAAAAATTGAGATGATGTATGGTCGACGCTCTAGCATTACATCCACATTTCTTCATCGATCGGATAAAGCCTCTTTTCCAAAGTTCTCGTTCTTGGTGTTTTCACTCAAAAGAAACTGTTCAAATACTGGTCTGTCAACAGTAGAACTGTGCGTTCTTGTTAGCAAAGGGCACTCAAAGTAGGAAGTTATAAATACTGGCTGCCGGAATGACTGAGTAAACAGATGAATTTTTTGTGCAAGCGAACATAACATCAATATCGGTATGGGACAACAGGAATACACTATCGGCTTACATGAAATAGGTTTTACTTTAACTGTTTCATTAAGTGGACATCCCAAGTCTGAGATAAGTTTTCGTAAATTGCATAACCTTCAACCAGCAATATACTTCGTTCACCAAAAGTCGTTTTTATCGGGAAATTATAAATTATGGGTGAAAGTTTGTCCCGCCGCAACTGGCAGAATGTTCTTTCCTTTGTGCAGATTGTTTTGTCTAACGCACACTATTTTGTACTCGACTTTGGTCCGCGATAAAACGAGAAACATGTCCTAGAACCGGGTTGATTGTGATCACGTACCCGTATTTTGTTTTAGAGAATAGAGCAAATATAACTGCTTCTAGTTTATGTTCAGATTTGTTGCCCTTTTGCTCACTCAAAATAATGTGATATTGTTGGTGTAAACTGGTGACGTTTTTCTGTGTCTGCGTAAGATAACAATAATATGAACCTTTAATAAGTCTAATGTAAAAAGATGACATTCACTCACATTGACCTGATCAAGGTTACCCAACATTGGTGAACTTAGAAGAGAATTCTCCGACGAGATTAGGCAACGCATCCCCTGAACTTGAGAAAGTCTCTCTTCGTGAAGTTACTGTAGAACACTTTTATGTTCTGCGTTTGATATTTGTTTCAAATTGTTTTTCTTGCGACGGTTGCCTTTTTGGAATTACATGGGATAGTGTAGATCGCTTAAGCCAAGCTAGTCCTTTTTTAGTTGTGATGCATCAACATGTTGCTAGCTTCCTACTTACAGAAAGGTCCCTGAGATCTTTAGCATTTAACCTGTTCCAGAACAATTTCTTCTGCAATAGCTTTGTATTTTTCCGTTAGCTTCTACCACCTGAACGCACATATTAATCCGCGTTTTATCTAGAATCAACCATCTGGCACACTTTCATGGCACCCAATAATTAATACGCAACCACTGATCCCGAACAAGTCAGCCCAAACCCGGTTCTTCGGAGGGTATGAATTTCTCACTGAAGATCAACTGCGATCAGCCCGCCCAACCGCCCAATTCATCTCCTCCTCCCAGTTAAGGAGGCAAGCAGCACAGCAACAACAGATTACACCTAGGAGTAACCCAAGCCACCTGTTACCCGCAAATATGTGGCCATCATTCAGGCCAACTAGGCAAGAATACGTAGCACAAATCTTCTCTCCCGATGTACCTGCAGAACATTCTGTGACAAGAGCAAACGATCGGTGTGGAACACGCGGTCGTCAATCAACAAACCAAACGGTGCGTTCTGTGAACAATGGGATAGAAATTTATTTGATTCATGATTTTCGCGGCCACTTTTTTATCCACAACTTAGGTTCTTGCCCACTTTCTTGTATTTATTTGTGCTAATCTCTATATCAACCATGAAATTATACCAGTTGCATTGGAAAATGTCTTACCCTGCATCACACTGCACAGTAACTGTCAGTGAGGCATCATTTCGCGAGAGTGCTCAGAAAGCTTTGTAGTACATTGTCCCCATAATTTTGAGATGCGTGTTAGCTAAAGCAGCACTTTATGTTGATTATTACTCAGCAAGCACTAAGAGGGTTGACTAGCAATCAGGCAAACCACCCTGACTTTTCTTCATCAGTTTGGTTTCAGAAACAAAGTGAATGCCTTGCGTTTACAAACCCTGAGCTATCTATACAGAGAAAGGTTTATTGTGCAGATCACGTGCATCGTTTTGGAAGAATACATAGCTGTTTGAAATGATCCCGCACCATGACATGATGCTGCTGATATGCTGACGATAAGACCAACCATTTTGATCCTGTGAGCCAAGTCCCTAATTTCTGCCAATTTCTTCATACTTGTTCACTAAACTGGAGACCTCGGCGCTACACATTGATTTAAATGGCATTCTTCTGTTGTTCAGGTGAATCATCCGTCCATATTATTTTTCTTACAAGTTAGGTTCACGTACCAGACTAGCGAGTGATACCGTCAAATTCATGAGCATTCCGTATTCTGTGATATGCATACTATAAATGCCTGAATGTTCAACCCAAACAACAAATTTATTGCAGTTAGATGACACCGGTTTGGTTTTTTTACATTTCTGTGCCCTAAGAGACTTCAAGGGCATTCCCATAGACTTCAACGGAAATCTCGGTTGAATATGACAAAAATTGAAATGAAGCTAAAATTATGGGTAATTCCAAAATTTGTTTGCGCATGATGTTTGGTTAAACAACTTTCTTTATGTCCAGAAAAGCAGTTTAAGGCTTGCAAATCGGTCGATGTTCAGAACCTTAGAGCGGGGGCCGAAAAGCCAGTCATTTATCTCTGCAAGCAGGCAACTCATTCAGATTACGTTTCTTCGCATTATGATATGTCGTTGGGGCTAGAGGCTCAGAGTACAAACCATGACCCAGTCAGGCAGATGCAACACTGATGAAGCCAAAAGGACAAAACTAAGGTTAACTGGTTCTTCCGTGTAATGTGAGCTAACCAGAATGTTCGTGATAGGATACGTAGTGGACTATTCCGGCAAGTGGCTTGGATAGAAAATACTTATACAATATCAGTATTCTAAGAAGTAGATTAATTGTCCAGTAGAGTCCCTCGGGAAAAGTTGTTTCTCTGCGAAAGACAGATTTTTTGGTTCTAGAGTTACCTTTACAACGTGCGCTTGTGGGGCGCACAAAATAAAATAAATGATCTCATCAGGTAACTTGCTGACTGGATTTCAGTGCATACGAACATCTTTTTAAGACTGACACGCACCCTTCGTCGCTTGGAACTGTTCTTTGTTTGTTAGGTCACAGCAGGCCGCAGCACCCCAAGTATATGTCACGTCGCTGACAATTAACTTTGAATTTTCGACTGCTAAATGTGTCACTCTCCTTGGCGTTAGAAAAAATTACGTCTAGGTGCAAGATTCACCGAAATAAAGGGGTCATGTAAGTCATTTTCACATGGCATTCAATTATAGAGGTTTACTGTGACATTGAACCACTCACGATGCTTATATTTGTCCGATACTTCAAACTTCCATGAGCTATATTGAAGCATCGAAGTCTTCAAGAATTTGATCAATTAAAGACGGTCATATAGTGCGCTCAGTTTATCTATTCGGATTGCGTAGTACTGCGGCTGACGGCCACATAGCGTTGGGGCTAGAACTCCTAGGTACAAAAGTTAACATTAGATAGTTTTTAGTATATCCGCACAATTCTACCCAAGAATAATCGTTTATGGCTTATCAAATTCATGACCCGCTGATTACCCAATCGTCATGGAGGTTCATGAAATTTAGTAATACTACTCTCGCTACTCATTGTTAGCGGGGTACTTAGAATACCAGGCCAAGCAGAAGCGCGGTTGAATTCCTAATGCAAGCACATTAGTGCTATCCGGAACCACATAACTTAGAGCCCAGAAAGATGAACACTGAACATGCTATAAAGTGTGATGAATAGTTTTACCAGAGGAGACCATTTACGACCCTTATTTCGCTTAAAGTTCTCAAACTCTCTACAGTACAAACTGGCCAATCCAACTGCAAAATTTTAAACTGAGTAAAATGAGAACATACCTGTCTTTTACCACATTCATAACCAATGTCCTACTACGTACTTTATGACTTCAGTGTTTTTTGAAGGGAATTAGCAAGAGATTCGTTGAAAAACTATGACGCTGCTGTCAATGATGAGGTCCAGTGTGGAGGCATGGGTAAAGTGATGAAGCTGTAAAACAAGAGGAGGAGTCCTTATCAAAAATGATGTTTCATTAAACGAAAGTTTGTGGGAATTTTCGTTCGCACGCCCCTTCGAATGTCTTGCCTAGTCTGAGCAGACTAGCTTTACTCGCAATACGTCAGATCTTCAAGGTGAAATTTTTTTAAACCATTCACTGGGATAGATTCAAATTGGCCGTGCTGAGATATTTTACTAAAATCTTGAGACTTTGTAGAAACAATTCGAAAAGATCAATCACACTTTCATAGATATTCGTGGTAACGAGGCTACTTTACTCCCCTAAAACATGTTATTATGGTCATCTTAGTGTTAAAAATAAACTTTCAACAAGTTTGGATTCAAATCTTGAACCTTATCCCCTACTTAAGAGTTGATTACGTATAGCCCCTTTGCCAGCTACCCAATCTTCTGACACCAAAATTTTCCCTAAGACTTTCTGAATTTTGGAATTCATCGGGGGAAGAGTTATAGCTTGTCAGCTTACCTTCAGTCTATCCTTTTCGACTTGTAATTAGTGGAATCACTTCACTCGTTAGATGAGATTAGGATCTGGTTACGGATTATGTCTTAAAAAGAAGCACAAAATGCTGTTCTTTCAATCAGCCTGTTCCATCTACTTCGAGTACATTAGAAATTCGGATCGAAAAACATTAAAAAGTTGACAGATTTTTATTATACCAACTCAGTTTAAGCCATTATTTTGTGTTTCCTCTCTCACTTATAACAATTCCAGCCAGTCTTATATTGTAGCTTTAAGGGAAGTTTCTTCGAATGTTAGAATATCTAATAGACAATATAAAAGAACGACTTGAACGAACGTGATCGGTTTTATGGCCTTGTCGAAAACTGGGTTAGGGTTTTTCAGTTTCATTGATCGTAACTGAGCAGTTCAGTTTCCCTTGAGCTAAGGAAAGGTAGGTTGCATAAAGCTAGCCAAGCACGGCCGTTGATCCATTATTGAGCTATACATGATCGGTTTCTGTTACGTTGACCAATATTATAAGCTAATATGAAATTGTTCTCACAAAATCAGTCGACGGTATGTAGGAAATTGTAGATGAACGTGGAAAATATTATATTGTCTTTCTGTACAATGAACTTCGGCGGTATGAAATTCTCAGCCGAATATAGGCGAAATTACTGGGAAAACACGTTTCTAAGCTATGAAACTTAGCTTGGGAATATTCCCAGATCACAATCACCTGCCGGATTTAAGGTGGATTTCCATCAGCTCTCAGTTCAGATAATCCAGTAGAATGCAGTCAATGACATCTCTCGAAAAGGTTGCTAAAATAAATCATCCTTACTTGGTTCCCTTTATGAGGCAGGTTTTAAGGGAATCCACACGGAAAATAGCCGAGTAAACTGCAACGTTTTCAGTTAAATTTGACGAAATCTGCCACAAAACCGTCTGATATTTGCATTTCGTATAATGAACCAGACGCTGTTTCTAGGACGTTGATGGCAAAATTGCTAAAAAATCAAAGTCTGTCCACAAACTGGTTGGTTACACATCTGTGAGCTAAAATCTCTACACGGTTGCTCCTTTCCTAAAAGCAACTATGGGTTATGGTTACCTAAGCTGGACACCCGATCATCAGAATAGGCTAAGGCGACCTCACAGGTATATATCCTGCAGGTATTTTCCTTTTCTTTTATTGTGGGATGCTTTCTAGATGATTCTGTGACTAAATATGTAATTACATTAAACAAATCGCTACTTCTATACAGAGTTCACGTGGTACGTTTTATTTTGTTTTTTTCCTACTGATTTCGTTAATTTTTTTCAAACATTCGCTGAATTTACGGAGTTACAAAGCAAAGTCCCTCGTTTTTTGAAACTTCTCGAACAGTTGACAATTAGGCGATGGAATACTGTGTTGTAATCTGGTAGTCTAATAAGTAGGAGAAGGCTGAATTTTGCATTTCGTTACCAGGTTATTCTCGCCGATGACCCTATAAACTCTTCTAACGCACCAACACAGTGTTTATTGCACTTTTCTGCATTAGAGGTCTGGCTATGTGGACTGTATTTGGTATTGGAACTGCTTTTTTGAGGGCATTAGTGCTACCTGGAAGCTTGATAAGTATGAACGTGTTTTGTGTTCTGTGTTTTTGCTCGGCTTTATTCATTTTGAGTCACCATGTGGCTGCCGCACTTCCGACCGATTGTGGTTATGGGCAAAATTCGATCCAAATTTTTGGTCAGTATAAGTTACGTCCAGTGAAAAAATCAACTATTCGATGCAACAGTATATTGGCTTTTTTGCAACATCAAAATTTGGACATACAATCTGATGAGTCTTTGTCAACAGAATGAGGTTCTTCCATTGCAGTGTGTCCGATATTCCGCGAACCAGTAGGTGGCTGTTCCTCGACTGATTGGGGTTTTTCTCTCTAAGAAAATTTTTTTTGGAAGTTCCTACCAGATTTGTTGCCACGAAGAAACGTTTCGTTGTGCAAAATCTTTCATGGTGGAAACTTCATCCAAATCATTTTTCCTATGTATCGAGAGCATAACATTGGCTACACCGTTTGAAACGGATTGCATGAAAACATTATTAGTTCTTTTGACTTCCGAAGGACAGGAAATTTCTCGAAAACATACTCGTGAAACATGGATAACCGGTGTCCGATCGACTTCTCTGGATTCCCTCTTTACCTCAAACCAGCAAATTATTCCGAAGAAAAGCCCTTGTTACTGTATTCACGTAAACTAAGCAACGCCATGTATTCGCATCCAGGTTTTTTCCAATCGCGGTGAAATCTTTCATGCAATGTACAAAGATTTTTTTCATTATACAACAAGCCATCTCGTTTCATTCACTTAAAACACGAAACCGGAAATAAATATACATACAAAAATATACATAGATATAGTTGACTTTAGAACACCGACTCAGCTGAAAAATACAATATGAAAGTAGTCGTGGTAAATTATTGAGTTTTATTGGTTAAATGGTAATTACAGCACAAAAAGACAGCACGGCATCAACATGCAGTGCAGGCAGGAGCAGTCAGTTTTTTAACAGCTAGCGGCTATTTGAATACAGCACTGAATAACGATGAGATGTTGAAATTTCACTTAGGACTTTGTCGTGTAGTTGTTGCCAGTCTTTCCTGAAATTCAGAGAAATACTGCACAATTCTTTCATCCCTATTGGGAATAATCAGTAATACTCAGTTTGGGAACTGGGAAATTTTACTCCCATTCCACCGGCAGGTAGTCAGATGCTAAATGATTCAACCACGAGCGGCCAATCAATAGTGTGATTAACTCGCACTCAGATATGTTGATGCTGACTGGATTCATCAACTTTGCATACAACTAGGATATCGTTTTGAACTAGTGCTTTGTGCACCGGTTAAATTCAGTAGGACTGTCAGGAATACACCAAAACCGACTTGAATCTATCCAGGCCAAGGAATCTTGTTCAGAATTGTCAAAAAATGCTTCCGAACCGTTTCTCCAAAAGTGGTATCTACATTCATTGCAAACATCTTTCAGATAGTCAACAAAAGCAATAATTCCTAATTCTTCCGTGTTAACCTCAGCGCACAAGCATAAATATTGTATCGAATTTCATCTCGATTAGACAGCCGAGTGATTTCAATGCGCAGTTCATTGCATTCTCTAAACTGGGGCACTATAACACCCACATACAAAATGTAAATTTATTGCCGGTTCTTCCGGGAGTGACAGCGTAAAAAAAGTGATTTCATCAAAAAAACAATATTTTTGCATCTAACTTTCACAAGTGCACTGGCTACGTTTATTCTGGTGCGTAGTTTGGGCTAATGCACTCTCCTAGATTGTTATCAACATATCAGTGTGTATGACTGTCGACAGTTCACGAATTTCCCCATCAATCGTTCCTCTGGAACGTTTATTCGTGGGCATCGGTGCATTAGTAGCAAAATCAAAGCAGATGCTAAGATATGTTATTAGGAAGAGTCAAAGTAAGGAGATTCTCGAAATACACTCATTTGCATATCAATTTGATTTTGACGGGAGACTCTCCTGAAACTCCGCTGAATCTCTCATTTATGATGTCGCAGTACCTCGAATATCATGCCAACTGAAACATGAAGCGGCCTGGTGCTTAAAAATATCATCAACGAGAGATTCGGCTGGGTTTCAATGAGTCTTCCGTCAAAACCGAATTGGTATGCAAATGCGTGCAGTTCGTTAATTTCGTGCAGTCTGCGTCCACGTGGAACGTAACGTCGACGGAAACTTTGAGAATACGCTTATCTGATAAGCCTCAAGAAGGAAAAATCGGTCATGTGCTGCCGAAGAGTTTTCAGCAACCTTATGAGTAATGGGTTAAGTCTCTACAAAGTAAGGAGAGTTTTTGCTCGATAAAAAACCGGGTGTCAACACAACTCAGTCCCAATTGTGGTGTGAAAGCATCCACTACCAATATGCATCTTAACACTCCACACAAAACCCTAATTCTTTTCTGTGCACATACTCCTAAGTAGTTCACCTACAGATAAATCTTGGACCACAATTTATAATTCGGCTGAATTGAGACAGCGATTTACAAATTTCCAGCTGTAATTACCGGATTATGAACTGAAGACGTAAATTTTTCTTTCAGTAAAATGAAAAATATGGGCACATATTGATAAATCCTGCTTTCTCCAACTAACTCGCTAAGGAACCCATTAGGATGGAAATGCATGGGAAGAACGTCCACCAACAGGTCGCGGTTTCCTAGCACTAAAAAACTGGATTTGCCAAACAGCGTTGCCTGTCTGAAATTCCCTGTTCCCAATAGATTTGAGTGAGCTCGTGTCATAAATTTATACAATTTCCTCTTTTTACCACCCTACCCAGGGTGTGAAAATTCATCTGGACTCTATTGGACCGGGGTAAATTCGTATTCCTTTCAGGATTCACCACTAACTGTAATAGCACCTTAAGTTTATCTGCATTGTAGGTAAATGAAAAAAACTTATTCTAATCTTGAATAATTAAAGACGGAGATAAATTTTGATAGTGGTTCCGAAACACAAAGGTGGTCGAATCTTTCATGGTATGAGCAAGTATACTGGGGTTTGTAAAATTTTGTGGTGAAAAGTTGAACTAGGTATACAGCGTACAAAACAACGCCTGTGGGCGGTTTGAGACTGCTTCCCTGATCTACTCTACTGACTAGGATGCCGAGATCGCTTGCCGTCCTCGACGAGTATGCGGATAAATTTCATGGCTTATTCACGACATTCCTGTGAAAGACCTGTTGGTAGTAATTGATTCGGCAAAGTTCAGCTTGCAGAGGGATTCCTCTTGCGCGTTGATTTCTATATGTTCCCTACAAAGTAATTCAGTAAACGGTTCAAGGTACTTCAAAGACCAACTAAAGCTGAATCCCCTGGGTCTGTTTGGCAAACTCACCTCATTGGGCTGTTAACATTATCGTGAGTGGTGATTCTGGTGAACATGTAAACTCTGACTTTCGTGTTGCTCTCGAAATGCACAGAGGTAAAATTCCAATCAGAACACGCCAATTTTGTGAACAAAGCCTGGCTTCTATCTTTGTGTTATATATATATATGCCTGAAATGCTTCGGTATGATCTAAGTAGAATAATTTACTACGGATAGGTAGAAAACTGTCTAACCTTGGATGATTTAAATGAAAATGCTAACGCTTCTCAGTTTTTCAGCATGGGCCGGCTTCATTCCATAATCTCCTCACACCACAAGCAGTTCTAAATTATGCCTAATTTATAAAGCCTAAAAGGCTACTAAAGCCGTCCAACAACGGCGTTAGATTATAGATCTCGTAGATTAAACGATCTCGTTGAATCGTTATCTCGTCCTGTGTGGAAATAGGGATGTATTTGTTTGTGGAGAGGAATCAAAAGGTTGCTTTTTATAGGTGAGTTTAAATGATCTGTTGCGCTCATATGTTGATGTTATTTTACTGAAGACAACCGTAAATTCACTCTGCTTTATGAAGCTTATAACCAACAGCACAAAAGCAGCATATCCAAAATTAAATCACCAAGAGACCCTGATTATAGCAAGTGACAATTACACAAAGATGAACAACAAAAGAATCATTCCTGTCAGTCTCCAGTATATAATTTTAGGTATTGTCTTACAATCTTTGATCGGTTCTAGCGTTCGGCGACCATTTAGCACGGTCTCCCTTTCAAGATCAGGAAATATTTTCCACAAGGTCTCAAGGTAAAATAACGATGGTTTCAATGTAAACCAGGGTGGTCATTCGTTTGTTTTGAGAACATTTTATTTACCCCTTTAGAATAAGCCGTCCCGATTGAATATGCATGCGAGGTATACAGTCCATAATTTCAGTCACTGGTTAGCCATGCATCATGAAATCTCGTTAAATAATCTAACGTATCTGGTTAGATGCATCTGAACGCTTCCAACCAGTGCATGGTAAAACGAAAACGGATAACTGTTGTGTACGTCTTTCCCCGTGTAGTATCCATTTCGTCCACTCGGGAGTACAAACGCCATCTTCACCAACAGGAATTCAATAGCCATATCGGAAAATGAGAAACTCGGTAACTATGTCGTTCAAATGGCGGGTGATCTTTCTCAAGGATACGGTGAACCGTGGAAACTGCCGGCAGGTCCAGGACGAACACAGGCTCTCTCGGCAGAGAGAAAATTAAGTGACCACCTTCCCCAATCCTGGTAGGTTAAAACCAAAATGTCCGTTCAAACACATCTGTTGAAACATGTCAAAAACAAGTGGTCTGGACATTAACCTGTTTTACTTGATATAAAACCTTATTTATTTTTCAACTTCCTACTCGTGGCTGAAGACCGGTCAACACAATGGGGGTTTGAGCTTCTAAAGATAATTTTATCACAACACGTGGACCTCAATTTTGACAAATATTTGAACATACGGTTTGAATCCTTGTGAAAGGAGGTGACATTTCGCCCGTTCATGTAATTCTTTTTCATGGCACTTCGACATAAAGAGACCTGTTTAATAGTATACGTACTACAGATGGAATTGCATCAATCTTACTTTAGTGCATCTGTGTATACTATTTGACAACCTGACCCGGGAATGTGTCCGAGTTTCCCAATAGTTTAACACTACCTCACCGCTAATGCTCGCTTCCCACCGCTTGAACAAGTACACCTATTGTGCTGTATCTCATCAACTCTGATGAAAGAATAACTACTGCGTAACGTTATTTAGTGGTCTGTTCTCTGGTTTGTTCTCCGGCTTCTCAACAAAACTCCCAGAAAAATGGGTAACCCGCATGCATTCACGTTTCCCTTTTTGATGAGTGTTCCTACTGGTAGCGTCCTATCCATTCATGTGTACCACGTGAGAAAAGTTTCTGTAACCTCCAAGATAACTAAGGAAAGCACTAATCGATGCCACCACCACCAAAATAAAGCAGAACAGTCTGTTTCTTACTAAAGTACATCATGTCCTGTGTAAGGGACATTGCAAACCTTTATTGCTGAGCACATTAGTTCTTCTCCTTTGTGCGATGCACAGTAAATACATTCGGTGATAAATCATTTTTGCCAGTTTGGTTGTGCAGCTTATTTATGTCCTTTTTTATTGTGTTATTCCTGTTACTCACCAGAAGTAACCTAAATCCCTGACAAATAAAATTTGAAAAATTGGAAAACGTGGAGTTGTGTAAACAAGCCAAGATCGCTTATTATTTTTGGTGTTCGATCCAGAACGTGTGCCGTCTAGAATATTTCTATTTTTTTAAAGTCTGTGTTTGATTTGATTACCATAGCGGTCCCAAACGAAGGTAATTTACAAGCGTTTATCATCGTTATTCAAGGTCAAACTGATTTGATCACCACCGGAAAGGGTAGGTATGAAAAGCTCTCAGCTGAAGTGTTGTTACTTGATAATAGTCTGCCGCCTGACTTTGGAGATCTTTCCAAGCCTGAGCACTACAAAAGAGGCGAGATGTGGATGCTAAGTGACTTTCAGAAGAGCATATTTAATAAAGTTCATTCTCGCATTTTAGGAGATACGAAATCTACCCCCAAAGGAATCCAGTTATTTCCATTTGGGGCATTCTCGATTGTGCAAGTGGAATACTAGGCTGAATATAAGAGGACCGGAGGTGATGTGAATCTTTATTAAAGCGCGAATCAAAAATTTATTTGCACATACGTTTCTTCAAGCCCAACCCAATTTCTCTTGTCTCGCTCAACCACTATAGAGCAAATTTACATAAATCGTTTGATTGCCTTGGCCTTGTAGATTTTGAAGATTATTTATCAGTAGTTTGCTCTGTCCTGGGAACCTTGTACTTCACCTTGACCTGCAGTGACTTGAGTCAGTCTGATAAATTATTATCCAGATAAATTGGTCTGTCAAACATGAAATCTCTAATTCGAAACAAGTGTAGTCTCCAGCAGGCAACTATTAGCAATTCAACTATGTACAGCTGCAGACATAAGCTTCGTTTAAAGTAAACCAAGACTGTAGCAACTGGCTCGTAGTATTTAACTGAAGAAGATAAATTCAGGTAAGCTGAACTCTCTGAGTGACACTACAGGATTTCGAATTAAAGTTTTTATGACGACCTATCCACAGACTTCGACTTATTCTCAAGCAGTCTTGTTATGACTTCTGCTGTTCCATGAGCACACTGTTTGTCAGGTCATATCGTTTCACACTATGCACACCAACGATTCTACTTGTCCATAAAGACAGGACATTCATGTATGCGACTGGAGTAGTATTCCAAATCAGGACCAATGGATCTAGACCGAATGATTTCCATGCGAATTTGATCTTGCGATCCAGCAGTTCAAATCCACTGGCAAAAACACTTTTTGTATAGATTACGGGTTGGCTCAGCTGCTCGGATTTTGCGCAAAACGACGATATTCGTTGAGTCTACCGTGAAAACCAAATTGATATGTAAATCAGTGTATTTTTCGAGTTACGCTAGATGTTCAGTACACATTCTACCGATGTTTGCACAGGCAGATTACCGCTATATCCACCAGGATAAATTTCATTTTTAACTGAAAAATTCCCCCTGAAAATAAAGTCCGCGGAATCAAAACTGTCTCCCTCGGTTTTAAGGTATATGTTGTACAACCTAATTTGCCCATACGATTTCCTTTATTACTGTCCCCAAAGGGTCATGTATTGACAAAAAGCGGATGATCGCCAGAAGTATACTTATAGCCAGGACCTTTTTTTCATTGTTAATTGGATCAGTGCCGCTATATTTTTCACAAGTAAAACTGTTCTTGTCGAAGGGGCAGTTGTACGCTTATCTGTTTATTTGTAAACCTGCAAGATTCTGAAACATTTTCCTGCTTAGGCACTTAATTTTATGGGTCCTGGATGGCATAGGAAAATCGGCTCACAACGGTTGTGTAGAGTTCAACAGTGTTTCCTGGTCACTCAAGCTGGTTTTGCTTATTCAAATGATTCTGGGAACAGCATGTGCGGCTCGTTTCCTTGAACTCTACAGAACCAATTTTTTAACCTTACACACGCATTGGTGACAAGTATCATCCACGCTGGTAAGCGAGTTTGACGCACCTCAGACGGCTCTCATGTAGAACCCTCTTCTGCATTTCAAACAGGCTGTTTACATTTTCAAGGCTCACATACTGCACAAAATGTAAAGCCATCATCAGGGCAGCCTTCTTTCTAGCTATTAATTCCGTGTTTTCTGCAAGAGAATTTCATGCTGTTTACTCCTGGTCGCTATTCGCTCGATTTATATTAGAATATGGTTCACTTTGAATTGTTCCTAGTTGAAAAAGCGAATTTGTGGTTTTCGCCATAGTTTTAAACATGATTTTTGCCGCTTTCCCACGAATATTTTGCCGACTGCTGAAAACTGCTTTAATTGGTGTTGGACAATGTATCCTTTGGTGCCATATCCGTCCATTTTTTTTTCGGAAATTTTGACAGACAGATACAACAAAACCTCCTATATATTGCAATACCTTAGAATTCTTCTTTTAGTTTTTATTGTGAAGTACGGATATATTTCTCACGCACTCCCATAGGGCAGCGGCACGAAAATATCTGCCAATAAAAACACCCGAACGGTTTGATCTTAGTTGATTTATTGTGAACTGCCGTAAATACAGATTGACTTAAGCATTTCACCGAACCATGACGGTGGTAAGTACGGGGATGCTATTTTTGTTATGGTTGATGGTTGCTGTTGATTATTTAAATTGATCACCATAAATTTTATGAACCAAATCCACATTTTATCCTAATATAAATCCTAGCGTTTAACGGGGGCATATAGAAAAATAATGCATCATCTTCCTTTCACATTTAAAATATTTTATATTACAGATTACTTTCTTGTACTTTTAGGATATCTCAATCCCACGAACCCTCCACTGACCGCCAAGTCTTACTCGAACGGACTTTTCTGCCGGTAGATGTAGCTGACGAAGTCTTATTCAAGAGAAGTCTGGCTGATCGCGGACGAGATGTGCATCACTACCCATTCAGCTCTTCAGGCATATCGACCCGTGTAAATTTGCTGCCCTGGCGAGAAAAGCCGTCCGGTTGAGCAACTATTTATCTCAAACGTGTCATTATTGTCACGTTACCAATCTACCTTTTGAAAGGTTTCAGACACTTTCATGCTGATACTTCATAGGCCATTTTTAGGACGCTGCTTATTGTATTTTATGGTTTTTCAATGCTGAAAAGTTATGCAAATACTTCACCCCTTTCCGAATGAAGTCGATTCTTCTATGTGGATCTACTTGTCTTCAGCATTTGAATCATTCATTGTAAAAGTCTTTCAAACGAAACAAAGGCGCCGAAAGTGTGTACAAATACCTTGGTATGGTTATTAATTAAATACCTATGAAGATTCTCGTAGTTTGTGATCGCACGGTACGAAAAATTTGCTCAGTTTTCGTCAAAGCAAATACATTTTTATTGAGAGGCTCTTACGTACGTCATATTCATGTTTCACGTCCCCTTGTAGAAAGTTAGAAGAAATTGTAAATCGTCTATCAAACTTAGGGTGAGGATACTCGAGAATTTCGTTGTTTATCATTATTTAACCTATTTATGTACGCTTCTAAATATTCTTTGCTACAAAAATATATTTTACTAGTATGCTTTTGATCAAAATACCATTTTAAACTCCAGAATTTACGTGAATGAACCGGGAGACAGGAATTTGTTTTGAAAGAGATGGAATTTCTGATGGCTGTGGTTCTCGAAAATGCTGTCTAGAGGCGAATCGTTTAGTCTGTGTCAGATGAAGGTAAATGTTGCCCCGGATTCCTAACATACTTCTGATTTTTATCTGTCGGTACTGCACCATACCACACCCTGGCAAAAATAGCGTAGCAAACGCCTATTATTAAGAGCATTACGAACAGGTTTCAGTCCGTTGATATGCAAATGCTTAACCCTAGTAGATCACCAAATACCTCGGAGGATATGAGGTTAGGTTGCATTC
Source organism: Clonorchis sinensis (assembly GCA_003604175.2). Lineage (NCBI taxonomy): Eukaryota > Metazoa > Platyhelminthes > Trematoda > Opisthorchiida > Opisthorchiidae > Clonorchis > Clonorchis sinensis. The sequence continues at coordinate 155,837,639 of CM030369.1, read as the reverse complement.
TTGAGAATAACACGTATTATGAGCTCAAAACGGATTCTTTTATGGTAGCACCATGCTGGACTTTACACACATAATAGTTTCATGCCACATGCTGAAGACTTCAATAAAGATTCAGAACAAGTATCCTGATGGTCGTTTTTCTCTTCATAGTCCGTTGAGTTGAGCTGAGTTACTGATTCCTGCCGATATTATCGACCTTACTGTATGACGGAATACAGGTTGATCTACTGAAGTTCTTTTGACTCTCTAAATGGGTTCCTCAACAGATATACTGTCATAAAAATAGTATGTCCAGTTGAATTTGTCTCATATAAAAAGCTCTGCTTTACACACGGATGTAAACCGGACCCAAGAAAACTCATCACTATGTGCGGTTTTCATACAGGAAGTGTCGTTAGGCAGCATTGCCAAATTCACAAAAATAGTTAAACGATTTAAACCAGTTGCTATTCCGCGTACGAGAAGTAAAAGTCCAATCAGAAAAGATACAGTCTGGTATCCATAGAGATACACTGAATGCATTTCGTTAATGAGTGTGCCCAAGAAGAGTATAAGAAGTGCTGCATGGGAACAGCCGAACATGGTTCGCTTTAGTCCCACCGATAGTAAAGACCGCCATAATTAGTCATTATAATCATTAGCAACATGTTCCACTGTTTAACTACCATAAAATGAAAGCACTTTCATCCGCAAAGTTGTTTACTGTATGTGGACTAAGCTACTGTCCAAACTTCGACAGGAAGACGATTAACTCCCAAAGCAGTCTTGGTCTAGAAGTTAAACCTCAAGGTAGCCGTGGTTGGCTTGGAATAACAAGAACGACCCCCGTTTTATGGTAGCAAACGCCACATGCAGTTCTGGGAGGCATGTTTGTTGGACCCCTATTCACTCACTAACTGTGCGCATGGTGCAAGGGTATCCTCTAGTACGACACAGTTTTATGCTGAGGTACTGTTGCACCACGACGCACTTCATACACCCATTATGCCTCTGTGACTGATTTCAAATATCGGCTAGCTGCAACTGTAAGTTTCATTGCAGGCACTAGCTTGAGGAAGTAAGGCTCATACTGATATCATATTGTTCTCCATACTGTAGACTGGGCATGGTAAACAGTACTTAATTTGATCAGTATTAACGCCTATTCTTAACGTATGCAAGCCTGGTTTGTATCCATAGAACTTGCGTCTTGTTCGAAGTTAAAGCGACTGATGCACTCACGGGTGTCGTTCATGACAAAGAATAAAAAACACTGTTCAATTAGAATCACCATCAAAGTTTCGCTTAGTTTTATTACCTTATTTTCACAATGGAGAATGTTCCTCGACGGGTGCTTGCGTCGACCTTCACTGCAACTGTTTGCTTGCTTTAGATGCTAATACCGAGTTTATGTATATCTCATGTGGGTAGAGGTAGTGTACATACAGCACGATGCGAATTAGTCTTGCAGGAGCGTTTTATCTCCCATACCTGTGATTAATTTCTCTCATTTCCTTATAGCTGCTTCAAAATTTACATACCTAATGCAGTAGGTTTACATCACATGGTTTATTAACAGAGTCATTGTCAGCATACAAAAGATTCTAAAGCGTGGTCGAGATAACAAACTGTATTTGGCTCGCTATTGAAGACGTGGCCAATACAACCGAGCTGATATCGCAAACTTACTAACTTTGCTTCCCACAGTACAGTTGAATCTTAGATTAGAGTGTTGACTAAAGTGGTTTTTGAAGCGTTCTTTCTAGGCTAACCAGGAACACCGTAGAAGTTGTTATCTGTCTACTTGAGAGAAAACTGACTACGCGTTCGATCTCACGTGCATGGTTGCAAATAATAGACATTTTATGGGATAGACTTTGCATTCAGTCTAACGCAGCCTGTGCATAACAAATACGCATTTGATTTGCTTTTCTTTTCCGGAGATAATTTCGCCATTTGTTGACATTTAGATAACACATCATTGTCGCAAATTTATAATCGTAGCCACACTGAACCAATTTTTTAATCGTTCCGGTCATTGTCTATACTCCAGCTATGCGGCTCTTTGTCCTGTCAAAATAAAAAATCGATCCTTCTGTGCTGGAAGGTATAATATATTGGGGAAAGGATAGAATTTCTTCTGAGGCAGTAGGTTGTGTTGAAAACGTACTTCAAAAATCTTAGCACCGAATATTTTGTATTGAGAAAGCAATTTTGTAGGGAGTATGCGAAACTCTGAGGTGCATCCAGATACTTCAGTGTTTTTCAAACAATCGTCAACCTTCGTCTTTTCAACAACTCATTTTGCACACAGATGTTTGGAGAAATAACAAGATGAATGCGTCAGTATTTTTACGCCACTGTTTTCAGGTGAACCAGCGTATTTTGTTTTGCAGGATGAGAGTTATGAATGGAGTACACACAATCACGAGGATATTATGTCCTGTTTCAGGTTCGGAATATAACAACTCATCTGGGATAATGCAGTGGCTTGGCTTTACTCACTGACAAGTGCAAGGCTATTAACAAGGACAGAGGTAAATGGATCAGCCCTAAGGGGATTACAACTAAGGTGAATGTCCATAATGTCTCTTGTTCTTTTTGTTCTGTTCAGGTTCTTCTAGCTTCACTAGCTTGTATTCTAAGCAATCTCTGCTATGATGACACTGAGATAAGAAGAGTAAACCTCAGGTCCATGGATTGGTCCTCGATTACGACAATGCTGTTCATCTATAGCTCACGTGACTTGATCCTGTGCAGATACGAAAAGCGTTCTACGCAGTATTTGCGTTGTAGCAGCGTGATTTTGAACAAATCGAGACTCAAAATTACCTAATATTTTTTATACGATTAAATGAAATCAAATCAAATCACTGTGTACATTTTGCCACGTACAGAAACCGACTACGATGCTTTGTCTTATCAAACCACGCTATTCCGCAACGTAAGCTGCCCTGAGCAACTAATGACTTAATTGAGACTTCTTCCTGTAATTCAAATCAAATGATACCAAAAAGCACAGAAGCATTTTGCCAGTATCGGGAGAGATTTCAAAGCGCAACTTGCCGGTAAGTAGTTAGAGACTGAACAGGTAATCGAGAGCAGCTGATAAGCATAGTTGTTGTTCGCAATTAGATTCCAACCCACCCACTTATGGGTCCAGATACCTATGTGGATTTATGGGATGCGCATTGTCAATGATTCCGAAACACAAATCGTTGAGCAGTTGCTCATGGCCATTCAGCAAAGATTTATTGTACTTACAGTATGTAATTACAAAAATCCCTCCTGCTGTTGGCAAATACCTGCTTGCCCATACCCATCTAAGTACTCTGGGGAGTTCCGAATAAAAAACTCAGATATCTGATAGTCCTGGTTTATCCGTGGGTAAGTTGACACAAAATTATTTTCGTCCCAGTATGCAGTCGAGTAACATAAATCAACCGAATTGCCAATACATGAAATGAGATTTCTTGAGAGCAAGGTAGCCCTCCGTAGTTCACAGAATGAAACTCCTTTACTGCTCGTAAAACCGTACTGCCATAGTAAGAGAAATATCCCACCTGCAAACATCTAACTGCAGAGTGGCATTGGCGGTTATCCCAAACGATTCAGACACATAAGAGTGGGTGCCCGAACTACTAATGCTCTGTAATCTGCGTTGGGAATGACATGCGATCTGGCTTCAAATATACATTCAGGCAATTTGTTCGTACCTTGAAGCACAGAGTCAGCGGATTAGGTTGCCTCAGGATGCATATCGAATGGGCCCGGTTGAGTTAGCGTACACCAAAATAGCGACGTTACGTTTATTTGGACAATTGGAAAAGTGGGGCAAAAGGGTCAACATGCAACTCATTTTGAACAGCTTTCACCTGAAACCAGGTTCTTATGCACCCGCCTGCACTACTGCAAGCACGGCCTTCTGAAAGTATATTTTTACGACTTATACGTTATAGAACTTACTCTTGGGCCAAACAAACGACGCGTCCAAAGAAAGTGTGCAACAGACATTTTGGCCTTAATTACATCGAGTGTTGACGGTTATACTGGACTGAACTGTCATCTTTTACAGAAAGTTTGATTTTGGGTCCCTCTTGCAACCATAATAGGTTTGAGGAGTTTCCGAACATTTAAAACAAAATTATGGCCATTAGGTCCTTCAGTGTGAAGTAATTTCAATTCATTTTTAATCATTCCTCACCGAAACACATTGAAGAGGTTAGTATTCGGGTCCAGTAAAGTTCAATAATAACCTAACGTAAGAAAATTAATTGGCGGAGGTGAAAACTCTCTATTGATTCGTATTTAGTGGTTAAACTATAACATAACAATAATAGTACGGTAATTTTTGATATACTAAAAGGTACAACCTGTTGGATTAGAAAAACAGAGTTGCAGGGCTTAAGCCGCAAATAACTGAGAGAAAAATTCAAGTCAATCGCCCGTTCTGTGTCTCACATAAATTACTCCGTTTTAAACTGCAAGCTTTTTCACTTTGTCGGCTGTTCGTCGTTTGTTTCGTTTTGCATAGCCACCTAATCAGCCTAAGAAGTGCAAAGATTATTGGGCTGCCCAAGAGGCCAAGGCGTCCTGTGAAAGAGCAAATATGCTGATAATCCCTTGTCCTTTCCGATTTGTTCAGCAAAAGGCATGGAGGAAATATTTTCACGAAGAGTGTTTGGTCGTCAGAACAACTGAGCAAATTTTGAATGAAGGTTGAAGGATTTTGTAGCCTAGCGTAGCCGGTTGTACGTGTGGTCACTAAAGAAACCATCCCTAGATGAACGAGTCTCACTACTCGAATTGCTGTGTGACGAAGTGTTGAAATTGCCAACTCTACGATCCTCCAATCTGTATGGCTTATGATTGATATCGTAGGAATAACGTTTTAGGTGAAATTCTGTCATCCAAATAGGCAGCAACCTTTAAACGGATTGTTTGACTGGCTAGCCAGTAAGATGACATTGGTGAGCTGTCAGCAGCACACCAAATTTATTGATATTAACGCAGGTTTTCTATGTAAATGGACTTGTGTCACAAACGCGGTTTTGGTAGCGGCCAAGTAGCTTTTCAAGGATGGCAATGATGGAATATTCTAAAGCAGCAGTTTATACTATGACCAAATGCAACATTACAACTACACCTGCCAAAAGCGTGTTGGAAAAAACATCAGATCAAAGCTTCAACTCTGCCCTGACTGACCAGACACTAAGCTTAACGGCTAAATGACAACAATTCATCATACAATTATCGCCTAGTTTACTTTAGACTAATATTTTGGCTGTGCATTCCACTTATAACTGTTTTGACCGGCTGAAGCTTTATGAAATACAATTCCTTGTAAAATTGAGTAGTGTCTTATGTAATACAGGCAGATTGATGAATACCGAATGATACCGCAGTATTGTTCATCAAGTCAACCTCCACTGGTCTTTTCCCAAGTTCTCTTTCATTTTTCAAATTTCTCTTGAGTCTGCAGTACGTAATTTTTTTATCCACAATTTGACCAAACACAGAAGGGAATTGATAAGGGTTGTTCTGTCTGTTGGGTCGAGGCCTTATAACATAATTGCTGTTCGGTATTATGTCTGAGAAGAGCATCCCTTTTCTCTCAGAGATGGTGAGGATGTTTGTGGTTATTGCAGCACTTAAGATGCTAGTAGAAGTGTCGTTACAGCTGCAAGGCTCGTAGATAATTTACCGAATTAGCCGCAGAAAATGCATTTCGGATGAGCTTGAAGATGGACTGAAATGCGTTTCTAGTCTATAGCAAGACTCCGTACCTTGCACATCTTTACTGATGAAATTACATTTTAAGAAGGAGGCCTGTGGCTAACTTAAAGACCTCCATTCAGAGATTGTTGTGCTTGTTGGACGGGCTACATTAATGGCTGCACTGTTCCATAGTTCATAGATATGGCCTCTGTCAACAGATTCTATAAGGTGTCTTCAGTTTTGTTAACATGAAGGTCACAGAAATGTTGTTTGTGTCGGATGCAGTCAATAAGTCCTGATGATGTAAGTAAGAAAGGAATATTTTATTGTACAGAATGTAATTTGGTCATGGAAAACACCTAGCGCCCACAACCGCGGTGCTGCGGCCATGTGGTATTCACGCGAAAACATTGCCTACGGATACGATCGTTGTTCTTCAGAATCGTGCAAGTTGTGAGAGTGGCAACGTGTGACTTCGCACGTTGCTGTGAAGGAGATTACGGAGAACTGGTGCGGTCTGCTTTCCAGAACGGTTTCCAGGTGACCCTATCTAAGTTTGCCCAAAGACTTTGGAAGAGATCTAGGCTAACGAACTTGCTGGCCATTGAGTTGTTGGTTTTCTTCAGATTTTTTGTTTGGATGGTTGAACATATAGACACCTTAGAATGTGCTTGATCGGCTGACACCAGGTCCCTCTCCCACTCAATTTTTCTTTTTCCACTCTACCTTTTTAAACCTTATTCGATAAACTTAATGGTTGTACGACAGTGAAGCATTAGCATCAGCACTGAGGTTGTTTTCTCCGCTGCTGCTGCTGCTGCTGCTGCTAATGGTGATGATAATGAAATTTCAAACGGATTGACTTAAATTAGACATTTTCGAAAGGTGATTTTTCTTGAGTGGAAAACTTTTAGAGCCAAAGGTAGGAAGACTGAAGAAAGTGATGCTGAAGCGAAAAGCATCACTTCTTTTTTGCGTCATGATTTTCTTGCTTAGCCTTTTCACCTCCTTTTACGCGACGACGAACGTTCTCAATCAAACCATCCAGTGGACCCAAACACTTAAAGCATTTTATTTAAGGGGAGCTTGCATGCCTTCGCGAAGGATGACGCCTTTGTCTCCTTTTGGAGGTAGCTAACGAAACGTGTTCGAATGGTTTTTCTCCGAGTGAATTCGCCAATTAGTTGAGCATTAAAAGAACAGCACTGGTGAGTCTAAATAAAATGGAAGGAAAAACACTGTATGAAGCTAATAACTAGGCCAGTCACGAGAGTTGATTTATTTAAGAAAAGAACGAGAAAACCAACTCATACCGTTTTCGCAGAAGGCATCCGATCGGCGTTGCGCAGAAACATTCACTGCATTTGTAGTAACCAAGGTTCAGGAAATCACCAGCGCTATGTTTGCGCATTTTCCAAGCAAGAGGTTGACCAATGTATGCATCGGAACTTGTTCTGAATTCAGAGAGATTCATGCTCCCAAAACGAACTAAAAACTACGTGGAAGTAAACAAAGTTATATATATTTTCTCATGTTCTCTCCTGAAGGTGGCCGTGAGTTATCTGTCAGCAAAACTGTTTGGCAATGGAACAGGAATAGGTTGTTTCCACGTTTCTTAACCTTTTGGTAACCTTTTGTCTTCGAAATAAGAACAAACCCCTCATGCATATACATAAATATCGAATGAAAAATACACCCATAAATCATGGATAAATGAAAGTCGCACTTACGATTTTCACATCCAAAATATCGCATTATTTTGCAGTGTCACATAGACACAAAGTGGCTGGCCTCTCCCCATGCGTCTTGCTTAATAGGTTAAAGGTTGATTCGCATCTGGAGTTTTTTTAAACAGGCTCAGTAGCCGTTTCATCAGCAGCGTCATTATCATCTATACTTACACGAACGTACCAAACAGAGGTTTCCAACAATGCAAAGCTAGGTAGCGGAAAAAACTGAACACTGTATGGTTTGGTACTTCTGTAATGGAATTTGACGGTGAAATTTTAACCACAATTATGCTACTCAGAACATGACTGCAATGGTACAATCAGTATTCTGCGGACACTTAAAAGCTGCATATTTTGACCTGTGCGGTGCAGCATACGACAGACGCGTGTAACTAAGTGTTCTGAGCTCCGATATTACATAGCACAGCATCCTACATGTGAGTCCACGAAATAAAACCATGTTTTCCGCTTCCAAATGGTAAGCCAAAAACATCAATCAATTTTGCTCACCTCCATGGATGATAGTTGCTCTGCCTCAAGTTGGATTCGCATGAACACTCAGCAAGACAAACATATACACACATACCAAACTTTTGGTTAAGTCGAACGGTCAGGACTGCATGTGCAAAACTAGTCAGCTTACATTACTCCAAACTCTCGGTAAGAACACGGCGGACAGAATTAAGGCTATGAATATTATCACAAACAAGTGCTGCGATCAATGTTTTCCTTAATTTTGATGCGTCCAAATTCTGCCAATAAAAGTTCGGCTTTAATAATTTGAAATCAAAGCGGGAGACCCACAGTCAAACGCTTAAGATTGGATATGTTACTTGCAAGTAGAAAACAGCTGCCTCGTCCTTATCAAAACTCATCACCAGTGTGCATCTTAGGAATCTTCATGGAAATCGGCACCCGCGACCTTCTTGCCTGCTTTTGAAAACTGAACCGGTCACCAGCGACTGATTCCAGAACGAAATGTTGAGCGAGATTTGAAAATCTCACGCTATTGGCAAATTATAAGCAGCTCATAGCGGAGAATAATTCACACGGCACCTTTACCTCTCATCCGAAACCGTCTCGCAAGGCATCACCGGACACATTAGCACATGATATGAACTCAGTAACCGCGAGAAGAGTGAAGTTGGTTTTTAAGTTCTATCCTAAGGGTTATGGGTCTAAATCGCCTTTCAGACTAATGTTATTCCCACTGCTGAAGATTCCCACATAGACGAAACAGCTGTGCGGTTCTCCCCAGCGCTGGGCGAAGTGACCCCACTTACAGGACGAAGTCCCAGTTAAAGCTATAAAGATAATCACAAAAAAATTCGTTAAACTTTTTATTTGAATAACAGTAGCAATAATTAAAACCACTGAATACATCCCATAAAAGGAGCCTCTATTTAATTACGGGCCCGAAGAGATTAAGTTTCCCAACACTCTGCCTAGGCAAACTACGTCGGTGAAGCTATAGATGATTTCATTGACTAATGTTCTAATAAAGGTATTTTTGGGAAATGCATTCATGCTGCATCGCGACCGTCTTTCTAGTTTTGTTATATCCTATATGTATACCGTGTGAAAATGCATCTTTGACTGGAACTGTATTGCTCCAAGTTACGCTTTGGAGATCTTTCATGCAATGGGTAGATGAGTTTGTATTAGCACCCCGTACATAACGGGGTAACGAAGATGTCTGATTCCCCTGGATATTGTTTGATTTTATTCCGCAGAAAGTGAAAAGCAGGCCTGGGTTCCCTCCAGGCATGCCTCGTTTACTGTAGTCCCTCCGAATAAGGCGTACGGTCATTCCCTCTTCGTTGGATAGAGGATTCTGTTGGGAGAAAATGCTACGTCGCTCGTGTCAGTCAATAATATTCTGTGTCCGAAGTTTCGAGAATAGCGCAAGTATAACCTGAACCTAGTGTCACACTGATGTGCATTCCTTTATGATGACTGCAATATAAAAGCACCTCCATATAGGGGGCACCTTCTTCGTCTACAAAAAATGCCATCGTATAAATGAGGAAAACTCCATTAAAAAGCCACTAGTTTACAAATAGATTTTGTAACTGCACCACAAACTGTCAGTTGGGCCTGGACATATGCTCAGTCATATAGAAAACTTTGTACATTCGCTGCGAGTTTTTTTTCTATTTAGGAGAAAATCTAGCATCAAGGCTGTTCAAAGCTGTTGTCAGTGTGTCGCAATGTTGATAGCTCGGGTATGTTTACTAGTGGTTAAACACACAGCTTTTGTTCGCCGAGCTTGTCCCCAAAGCCAAATGCGATGTTCAGGGCTGTGTTACTTGCACGCCATCATTTTAATTGTTTGACAGTTGATCACGACGCTCATGCGCATGTGACTTAATAAAGCAATACTTTAGTCGAAGGTTCTGTTGTGCGAGGACCTCTAACGGTTAAAGTTGTAGCTGCATGAGTCCAGATATCCGTCTTCGGGGAGGTAATTCTCAAGAGGGACCAAATAACTCCACTCTGTTGTGCCATAAACTCACTTCAATGGGAGCCTGTTTCTCGGAAGTGACCTCCTCTATTCGGTCCTTAGAGGTAGCTTCCGAAAAAAGCATAACTAAATAATTACGTACTTCTAAGGAGATAACTTAATAATAGAACCACGAAAGACTGAAAGACTACTTCCTATAGACATTTTACTGGAATGCCGAAATTGCCTTATTGCCGTTCCCTTTATAAACTTTGCCTTCAGAGACTCACGAAAGACGATCCCGTTGAATACTTCTATTCATGGCGTCAGTGTTTTACCTCACATACACATGCTAAGTTGTTGTTAATTTTTGCCTGGAGTGCGCTGTGATAAAACCCTTCTGAGTGCACAGTTTCCAGTATGTAGGAAGCTAGCCATCAACAAATTACCACATTGTTGTAAGTTGAGGAAACCTTATTCTTTGTGTCTCCTAAGGAAAGATGTTCAAATAGTTCTCGTTTGACCGAAATCAGGTTTGTCGATGTGTAGTCTATTCCCCACCGTACAGATGATATGTTCTTGTAAAACACCTTCTTATTCACATTCTACATTAGCAAATTCATACGAGGGGTAAACCCGGTCCACGCGCAATGTCCGAAAAAAATATGGGACAAGATAGTCAAGCTCACAGCCCTGTACCGCAAACTAACTTTGGAAAAACACTCAAAATAATACAGAGGATCTGCCATCAAATCGCTTGAACTTGAAGCTTACTAGCCACCCAGTCTCGGTGCAACGCACCAATCAAAATGCTTTTTGCGAATTTTGCACGTATTCCTCCAAGTTGGCTCAAACTTTGGAGTAAACAGTGTTCTAGCCAATCTGATTTTTGAAGTGATCTTCAACCCCTATGGCAAGTAGTTAAAATGCCACTACCACGGAACAACGCATAAATGTTGAAAGCTGTTTTCACGTTCGCAACTGCCAAAAAGTAACCAAAACATAATTGTAAATAGCACTATTGTAAAAGAATTTGATCACATCTGTTCCTTTGCTACTGCCATGCACTTAAAAGAATGGGCGACTTCAAGTAATTTGTCGCCGTTTATCTACTTGGATCTCTTCATTAGCAACCTAAGGTAACCAAAGTTTGTTAGATGGGGCGTACTTTAAAATCACGGACTTTGAGCTTGATCGATCAAACTACTTTTGTACATCGTTTCAGTGTCTGATGAAGCACACTTTCTCCAGCTTCCAACAGCAATGTTTTCATCCGTGATCATATCAAGGCTTCAAAGCAGTTGGATATAAAACATGCCACCTGCACTGTCTAACGCGAAAATTGCATTGATTGACCATCTGAGGACTAGCTCCAGGAACGCCACTGCTCAGCGAACTCGAATGTGTAACCTATTGACTTGAATACTGCTTCTCGTGGATCACCATCCAAGCTATTCCCAACGGACGTTCTTGTACCAAAGTCTGTGCCCATCCTGATTCATCCAACTGTGATGAACTCAGGTATGGAGATTTCACCCTCAGCGTGCGATCACCTAGCCGTGGCCGCATTGCCACGTTGTGTGTCATCACAACTTGACCGACAACGTGTTAGAACCAAAATTTCAATATCTATAGATGCGTCTGTTAAATTGGCGCAGATATTTTGCATAATCTAAATTTAGCAACGTACCTGCAAAATGTACACAACCGGAACTCTACCGATTTAGAAAACACATGATTATTGATGTGAACTTAAAAAAGCCTGCGTGAATGTCACTGAACTGCGAAAGCGAAGCATTATGAAAAATTGAGAACCTGTCACTCTACAGAGAAACCAAGCGGAGTGGATTACAAGGTACGATTATTCAACTGAATAGAACATTTAATAGGTTTAAAGTTAGCTAAGGTTTGGCTTAGCATATCGAACACAGGTGGAGCGCAACGGCAGGTTTGAAAATAAATACATCGTTTCAGTCAGAATGAGCCATTAGGCTTTGTGACAGATTGTAGAATGCATGTCTGGTGGGAAGACTTCTTTGCCGTATTTAAGTGAAACCCATGGAGAGGCAAACGTTAGGCCGTATCGCTGTAAGAGTCAGAGACAAGTAGTTATGAAATATACTGAGGGTCTGTAGAGTGAACCTAACCAGCCGTTCCGGAGTAACTTTATATAATAGATGCGCTGTCCATCAGTTTTTCTTGATCAAATACTCCATATCAAAATAAACTGCGGTGCAGAAAGATGTATCAGGTAGGTCTGTCAAGGGAAGTTTCTGAACATATTGATTTCTCGGTCCGAAAACTGAAGGAATCAAACTTGTAATCATCAAAAAATCGATTTCCTCACGCTTTTTGGCATCGAAAAACTCGCGAATTACGCTAATGTTTTTAACTGTTTCGTTTAAAGTCCACGACCTGGTCTTTCTTAGGGTGGGTAAATTGAAAGAACAAATGAAATGTAAACAGATAAAGTAGAAGAGATGAATTGTCTTAAACTCACATGAAAAATAACGGAGAGAAGACACTGGTTATCAGCCTTTACGTGGCTACGTGCTGCTTAGCAATACAATACGATGACCGGAATGGGGTCAATGCTACAGTCTGTATTGAAAGTCTTTCCAACACATCACACATGTATAAGAATCGTTAGACCAGTTCATGTTTATCGCTCGCGCAAGCGCCTTTTGACGGCATAGAATTGGAGTACAGCGTCCTATGGTGGTTTCTCCAGCCGTCACAATGTATTGGTGCTGCGTTGAGCTTGATTTTTTTCCGGGATGTCTTTCAAAGGAGACTAGGGCAACACTATGCACTACATCAGTTAAATACCATGCAATGGATGTGACAGGTTTCTTCACAGTTTCGATGGTCACCTAGTTTAGACTGAGTTTTCAAGAGTTCCATGCAGTGTATCAACGATCGTTGACGAACTGTTAGTCCAAACTTTACCCACTTTCAGTCGTTTCAAACGATGCGTAAGCCTGGAAAGTTCGATTCTTCTATCTCACAAACGCAATTACCTCATCCTAAAAATCTATCCACGATAAAGCACACATCGTCGCTCCTATCTGTTCTATCTCATCCTGTGATTTGATTGAATGTAGTTACCTGAATAACATCATAAGGCCATTTTCCTACGTTTTTGATGCTCTGCATATCACCCCATGATTTATGGAGGCCTAAAAATTAGAAATCATTATTGGAAAAACTATCGTTTATTCGGCCTTTTCCGTTTAACGCATAGATATTCTAACGAAAATTAACATGAGGAAGACTGTTTTTAAATGTATAAGTAGAACAGCATTTATGATTAGAAAAAACACCTGGAGATTCCACTTTCATTCTATGCTATTTCTTTCAAGCAGCCTCATGTAAGTTTCCAAATGATTGTTTTTTTTAACCAACTTATAAGCATCTGCCGAACGTGAAACCAGTTTGCTAAAGCCAAAGTTTTATTTACCAAGTCATCTAGGCCCGTCGGAACAACAGGGCATTTTATTCTCTGGGTGTCCAAGGATCCAGTGACGGAGAGTATTGAACTAGAACCAAATATAGCATAACTGAACGCTTGTCAATAGAAAACCGGGTGATTTAAATTTTTTCAAGTTAACCAGTGGTCGTCCTATAAAGGTCACCCTTTGGACTTATCAGACTTAGATGCTGGTTACAATCTACTATCACGCGACTAACGCCGATATTCTACCGTTTTGTGTCTTATTCTACCAAGCGACGATAATAATGTCAGTTTATTATTCCCAGGTAATACAATCATGTTGCAGGAACCATTCGCGAGATGAAGAGCATTCATATCGAGCTGTGCAAAAACTGCTGTATGCTGAACTCGTTGCTTTTACGAATGTTCTGGTCTACTTAGTTTATGATATTTTTGTATGCATGATGTATGTATGATTGATCGCCATTTTTTGCCGCAACCGCTTCTCCCAAGTATCCAAAAAACGACTGAATCGTGTCCAATAATCAGGCTGTATTTTGTTTGCATCAACGATCCCTGGTACTATCTGCGTACGAACGCCGTTTCGAGTAACAGAGCTTTTCTAAGGACGTTATTTATCAGTGTGCTTGCGCAGGTTGTTGCGGTGCACTACCTCTTAAAAAGTGGACAAATATATCTAAGAAAACTGTAGGTATTCGCCCCGAAAAAACTTGCTTAGACGTGCAAAGGTGGTTACTGTAAACTTCTGTAGATTCCGATGCGTGCTTCTTTCTATTGAAGAAAACTTTCTGTTTCAAAGCATGCCCAGTCCCAATCTTCCAATAAAGTTTAGTTACGGCGTTGATTAACAAATGTGCCCTGATAGAAATTGGATCGCCGTGAAACGAACCAATGGGCGACTTAATCAATGGTAAAGAAGTTATTTTATTGAACGACTGCTTGACTCAAGCAGTGATATCTTCCGAGATGTCTCCTCTGAGTTGAATCAGTTAATGAAGGAGCCTTCAGTATTTTCTGAATTCCACAGAATGTTTGCATACTAAGTACATCATGAACGTTCTCTTTAAAAGGTAAATATTAGCCAAGGATTTTGTGGCCAAAGCAATAGTGGAATCAAGGAGATTGTGTATTCAACAAATTATCATAACAGCTTCATCCTCGCCTTCATCATTTGGGAAGCCTTAGCTCATCAAAGCACAAACATAAACTGTTGTTGGTATGTTTACTGATGGCTTATTTAAGCTTCTTTATCGTACTTCACTTGCTAAATTATTCTTCTGAGAAAATGGTTCACACCAGAATGCACGATTTTAGCCTAACTTTTGTCCACAGAGTTAGCAATCCGACGAGTTGTGTGGGATGTTTTTATTTAAAGACGGTACTGACGTGCCAAAATACAGCGCTATTTGCGAGCAGCTGGCCTGAACAGACTTCATTTCATCATCTCTAAGTTTGGATATATGTATTATAACTTGGTTCACCCAACCAGAAACGAGTTTTTTATTCATTCTATTCGTTTTTCAAACTATTGCTCTTTATGTGAACTCCAAACTTTGAGCTGTCATCCTTTCTGATAAGAAGTTTTTGACACTAGTTTTGGTGATGATTAGGATCAGTAGGTTTAGCTCACCCTGCTAATAGTTATGCTGAAGAGCGACGAAAACGCTTATATATTTGTGGTCCAAATCAGGAAAATTTACTTGTTCATTAATGTTTTGGAATTTTGATTGTGCCATTTAGAACATATATATGAATTATCGTTGTTTCACTAGTGACACTCCAGCGAAACAAACGTTTCCTCTGTGGTAATATATACACATAATTATGATGATATGCTGGGAAGTTAAAAGATTGACAGTAGATTTTCTAATTAGCCCTTATCCAAACGCATAACCTTGATGTGGCGAGTACACAGTGGTCAGTGTTTTAGTGCAGTGGTTGTTTATTTTACTAAGATGTTCTCCCTGCACCTGACAAGTGGTTTCCTCTAACGGAATGAGACAAAACGTCGTAATTATGTCATCTTAGATTTACTATTCTACACTGGAAAAATTGATTAACGCTTAGTGGTAGCAGCTAATGTGCTTTGACATTTATAGTATTAGCCATTTTTCGAGGGTGGGAGGCTACCGCGATAAGCACTTTAACCTTCAAGCCTTCGAATTGTATCCCCGTGGATTGCTTTTGGTTGCATGATGATACATATTCAACCAGATGCCAACAATTTATCAGGTTGAGGTATTCAAAGGCCAGAGTTACTTATTATTTTCCGGGTCGTGTGTACCAGTGTGCCTGATTTGGCTTTCACTTACGTTAGGAGATTTTTTACTTTGTTTACTTATTTGGCTTGATCGTTTAGCCGACGCTTTTGCTGGACGTGTGAAGTTTGACGTCACCTGGCCATTGAAAAAGAGTCTTTCTGCTCCCACCTAATCAGTTCGCTAACACTCGAACCCCATCCCATTTTTGTGAGTTTCCACTCTGCTCCACTATTGAATTCAATCAAAATATTAGATAGCAATTGGTGTATAACAAAATAAATTAATAATAACTAAATAAATAACGAAAAAATAAATTTACGAAACCATCTTGACCAAAAACCTTAAATCTGAACATAGATCCTCAATGAGCTTATCTGCATTCTCCTTGTCATCCAGGATAAGTGTGAGCACAATCTTTTCTTGTTTTTATTTAACTGCTTGAATGATACTGGAATCAGTTTGACGTGACTTATCAATAGAGTGAGGTCAATAAACAACATCCTTAAATACTACAATCACAGTTAAAAATTTGCACCACAATTAACTAATGGCTAACAATCCTGCGAAAATTTTTTGAATGTCTCTTTCTGTTGCCGGATCCAGAGAAACGAATTTCAATTTGCTCTGTGGACGACTTATCAGACTTGGTTTTTCCCGAAATAATATTTTTTTTACATTCTAACCGGTGTAGGTAGTTCTTTGCAAGCTCCTCATACCACAATAATTTAACATTACAGCAAGCATGTTGTGACCCTCTAATATCTAGTCATATTTCAAGAAATATAGAAGTTATTTTTCCTCGGGATGAAGTAAGACGTCCCTTTCATAATAATTGTGACTAGGCAAAACCTATGGTTTAAAAGCACTTCGGCTAATCCTACAATCCAGTGTAACTCTTTTTGAAGTTCTGCTTTGAAGTTTATACTTCAAGATTTGTATTCGTTGAAGCCTGCTTTGAGATGTACACATTATCAAACATTAATTAACCCACCCTCTTTTTACTACAGCAGCCTTTTTATAAAACAAACCAAAGGTCTTTGACCTATGTTTTATACATGTTTCCCATAGCAGTACCCTCCATTTGTAGGAAGTATCGTGTACCACGACCACCCATTTCTTATTGTTTTTGGCTGATCAATTTCAATCGTAGAAGAAAATTAGAAGGGGCGCTTGCGTGGTTGTCGCTAGTTAGTTGGATCCGCATTGTTTGAAGAAACCTACGTGTGCCATAGCCGCGATAAACTCATGACACGTACTTGGCTCTGATCAGCTTCACTTCAAATTACCAAGTGGTGCCGTTTTACCAAAGAAGATTTCACTACCAATGTTGTAAGACAAAACACACTACTTTTCGTGTTAGACAATAGTTCATTGCGTTGGTCCTAACCATTTTCCCCGGAATAATTCAGCCGCTTCTCTGGTTACTACCATTTGTTGTGTTATTTAGACACCGGTAATCAAATGTTTTAGCCGGTTACGGCCTTCACACCGGGTGGGTCGTGTTTCACATCCCTAATCGTGCTTCTTTTGCAGCTTTCTCGTATAACAGGCTTTGCCAGTCCAACGAGATTCGTTTCCCACACCGTTAGTGTCGCGTGCCTGTGGATGCCGTTCATGTTTGAGAATGCGTGCAATGGCACCATCACACTACAGTCACGGCTAATACCAGTGTCGGCATTTATAAATTGATCAAAAAGTTAAAATAAACACGAGGAATTGTCCTGTTTAATAGCCAGGCGTCTGTGTCTGTTAAAAAATATTATGGATCCATATTCATTAGAATTTTGCTATGCAGCTTTCCTACAACAGTGTGACCTTGTCAGAAAGAGCAATGTGTTATTTTACGCAGCTAAGAGTTTGTTGGGACGCTTTGCAGGCTAATTCCAATCGCCGACAAATTAAAATTGTCGTGATCACGTAGATCACAGTAAAAAAAATGGCCTACTACAAAAAAACCCTCCTATGGGAAAATGCCCTCAGCCCAAACTATCCACATGGCCTACTACAAAAAAACCTCCTATTGGAAAATGCCCTCAGCCCAAACTATCCACATTAGAATCAAAATAAAAAATATTTATGTTCTAATGAAAGTATACATTCAAAGTCATACGGGAAGTGTCAAATTTTTCCCAACCTCCATGTATGAAAATGCTATGCAATGAAAGAAATTGTAACTCACGGTTAGTCTGTTTGTCCACCAACAACCCATTGTCAGGTTGTTTGTGTATTGCCTATAACTGTATTAAATTTGGGCACCCGATCTGCTCCGTTTACAAAGACATTACCGGGCAACATGTTTCGAGTTATGATACCCTCATTGCTTTTCAGCTTCCTATATTTTGTCGGCAAAGCACATTTTTGTTATATTAATGACAACCAAGGCAGTTACGGAATTTGCCATACTACCGGAAACGTAAATGATTAATTGCGATGTAAACGGGGTTGATATACTTAACTTGTTCGTTCAAGATCAAAGCATGAAATAGTCGATCACAGTGACCGGAGTCCCTTAAGGAAATACTGACCAGTTAATTCCAGCGTGTCCTCTGTGTTTACAGGGACGTGAGCATTACTCTGTGGCTGCCATTCTGTCATTGACTGGCCACATTATCTGTTGTACATACTCTGTGTTATGTTATCATTTATTGTTTTGCCTTGTGAATTGGTGTATCTCATTGCATTCTATTTATGCATTCTATTTATGTAATACGTGCATCCACCCGGATACTCTGGATATTCTAGAGTGTTGACCCTATAAAATCACCACAAGGGACTCTGTGTCCATCGTTGTGTACACGTAGCTGAGTGATGGATCGCACTGGTTAGCCACATATTCATCCCTAGGACGAACCTCCTGGTTGGTGCGAGCCAACAGCTGTAGTGTTGGACTCATATCTTCAGTTGTTTGTCTAAGGAACGATTTTCCTAGAAACCCTAAAATAGTACGGAGCTATACCGAGAATATAAGTAAAAATTATGCATCCATATATATGATGTTGTAAAACTTGACTGTGTCAGAGAACTGTGTTGTCACTTTGAACGGATAGAACGTGTGGTATCCTGTTTTCGTGACTGAATCCAGTACTACAGCGATGGATAGTTTTATTGAAGTAGCTTGTTTGCAAGTATAATGTCAGTCCCAACTTCTTCGAACAACTCAGCTTGCTAAGGGGTTTCAGAATTTTCCTGTGCCCAATTTCACTGATTTCCTGAGAAGTACACCGGCACTGAACCAATGTTGCACTTCAACAGGTACATACTAGGTACATGTAAGGGAACATTCAAACCAAAACACTAGGCGTAGAAAATATCACGTATTTTGGATAGACCTTTCTCAACAAATGCTCTAAACGGTCGTGGCTTGGCTGCAACAACATCCAGTCGAACAGTCAGCCAAAAAGATTATCAAGAGAATGGCTGGTTTTGCAGATAAACTACGCCGAGTATTTAGTTTAGCTCTCTGGAGGATTTTTCAGTCATACATACATTTGAGCTAACTGCCCATTTTCTAGTGGAAACACCTGCTGTTTCCACCTCAGTGGTATGTTTTATGTGATGTAGAACTTCGCATTGCTGTAGTTAGTGAGTTGACTTTTATCATTATTTGTTTTTATTGATCTACAGTAGACTTTTTAACGTTGTTTGCAAAGTGAAGCCGCATCCACTGACGCCTTTTGATAATTTGATAGGTGGTCCAACAACAAAGATATTCACTCGATGGAAACTCAAAATGGAAGAATGCTCGAAAACTATTTCAGGGCAGCGGGCCAATACTTCAGGCTCAAGAGGCCATCGGCACGCCAGATATCGTATTTATGACTAGATTACAAAACCGTACCGCAAACTGCATAAGCAAAATGAGGATTAGTTAAGTGCAATGTGAAGCGGCTCGGTGCAAAATCCCTTAAAAGACGCTACAGAAATGGGGATTTTAGGTACGGTACGAAATAAGTAAAGAGTAGTGTCAAATGGCTGGCTCCCTCTGACTGTGTCCAGCAAAGACTATAAAGCCCTTCCACGAACAAGCTGACATTATGAATTCTCGGGCAGAGCGCAAGATGCCGGGACTAAGATAATTGATCTAAACCTCCTGAAGGCAACAGCACTTATGTAGGGAATGCTCCGTCGTGAACGTGATGGCAGTGACCCACTTTTGAATAACGGCTCGGTCTCGTACAAGCACTACCGTGGATTCCGTAAAACTGTCAGTAGAAGCTCGCATTGACTGTGACAACAGGTCTCCTAAGTTAAATTCAGAATCTAAATGAAGTTGACAGCACTAATGTCACTAGGTTTTTCTTGGCTTAGTTCAAGGAAGATACTTTACGTAGTGAAACGCTAAAGAATCTGACCCTGTTTTTATAAATGAATAGCAATAGCAAAGTGGTATCTAAACAGTAATGTTTCACCTCAAATAGACGAGCAAATGAGCCCTCAGATTCTACTGAAAATGTCCAAATTGTTCGCAAAAGTATGTTCGAAGACTGTCACATGTCTGTTGAAAAAGATACGGTCCGAATAATTCAATAAAGAAAGCTTCGGAAATAGTCAGTAAAAATCAGAGACTAAGGAACTCTCAAACTGGAGACTACATGAGGTAAGGAGTTGGGTGACACATTCAGCACAATTCGGACCGGACGTAAACCATGCTCACCTGATCGATTGAGCACAACCAGGATGTATCTGGAAGCACCTTCTTACTGAACGTTTATCCTACTGGAAATTTATTCCCCAATTATTTCGATGTAAATCCAGGTTTGTTTAGCGCTGCTAAACTTTGACAAGGAGGTCATCAGATTTCGCTGCACATAGAGTGCTAACACCATCAGGACAATAACAAAGCTTTGAAAATCCTTGAACCATAGTTGTTTTGCGCATTATTTCGACGCCGCCATGCAGGAAGACGATGTAATAGACAAAAATCATCCATATTAACGTAGCCAATCGCAGAATTCTTTGGGAGGCCCGTTTTATAGTGTATATTCCGAGAAAACAACTTCATGTCTGGTGTCTTCTGTAAGCCGCCGAAATCCGAACAAAAGTTTAACATCGTGGGGAATTGCATATTCTCAACAGAAGGTGCGAAACTTGACCAGTGTCACTCTAAAAATTCCAGTGGCAATCAAATACCTTCGCCTTGCTTACCTTTCTTAAATGGGCAAATGGTTAAAGTCACTAAACAGCCTGAATGAGGAATTACTTTGTTATTCTCATTGTTACCTTGCTTTAACACCAAAAATCCCCAATTTTTCTTCAGTGGAAGAATAACCACCAACTTAGTTGTCTACAGTAGAGCCCCAATTGCAAATTACCAAACGTGAGGGCCTACATTAAAGTCGTGCGTTCATCGAGGAATTTTTTATTGTTTTGTTCCAGAAATACAAATTTCCACTTCATGATTCAGGGTGAGGGCAATTTGTCAGCATAGCGGTGAAAATCCAACGAGCTTGAAGTTGTCTCATCCATTCACATTATTTGTACCACTTTCTCCTGTCATTACCCCAAACATTTTCTTGTACCATTCATATCATAGCAGCCAGTTCATCCAGGGCGTAACTACCCAGTCCTATCTTCCTAGACTATAGTCAACACAGCTGTAAGAGCTACAACCACTGCACAATATGTACGGTGATTGGAGCTGAAAATTATTATGATGATCTGAAGGTTGTCAGCATTCCTGTTTTTATCCCGGCCAGTGGGTACTTTCAAATCCGTCCTTGTGTAAGATCTCCTACTGCTTGCTGGCTTGCTCGTTTTCAATGCTTACTTTCTTTAACCAGCGAAGCCGTTAATGTTTCAGGTGTGCAGGAAACATCATTGATCCTTAATGGTCGGAACGCGAAATGTTGCCATGCCTGATTCAGCATTCGGTAGTCAACATAGGCTTACATCCTTGTCTTTTCTTTTCACTTGCACCAGCGACCAGGATTCCGACGACTATATAACACGATTTTCCAACACTCCCTCGATTACTTTTGTAACCCTCGACAATAATGAACTCGGGATGTGACATGAGGGCAATCTAATGAGAGTATTCCACCAATGTGTACCTCGAGCTTCAGCAGCCTGATTCTTTCTAGTTTATTTGTAATCCAGGTGAACGTGCTCTGGCGCTCTAGTGTAATCTGCCTTATTCTGTGGAGTGTTATTAAACTGCTACAGAGGAAGATTTACCCTTAATAACACTGAATGTTGCAGTGAAATCATATCATAAGACTCTCAAGCATGAAACACAGCATGTTTGTAATACAAAGTAAAAAAACTAATCTTGGTCTCCACGAACATCACCGCAGATAACAAAAATGTTTGCACAGACGTAGCGAAATACACTCACTGGTATATCAATTTGGTTTTAACGGGAGACTCACCTGGAACACAACTGAGTCTCTAGTTCATGATATCTTCGTGCAACAACTCTGATAGTTGCTGGAGGCAAGTCAACTTGTGTCCTACTGCAGGAAGTAGGTAAAAAACACCAAGTTCGGGAGAAATGGTTAATTAGCAGCTACAAAAGACGGAAGAGCTTGCTCGTTCTCTGTTCATCGCACCAGTAAGTGTCTGTAACCCCAAGCATGTGAATCAAACGTCACCTAGTAAGCCTCCCTTTAACAACGTAAGTATTACTAACCCACGTACAGCTTGGAAATCACCAACTTAGCTTGAAAACTATCATGATAGATATTTCCTGAAGAGTGCTGCCATCTTGAATTTAACCAGCTATTAAAACTCAAAATTACCCTCTGTTCTAAACTTAAGTATGGTAGGCCAAGAGACGGAAACAACAAGTCTTACGTGAAGAGGAGAACCTGATCTCAGAAGGAGTACTTACTTCTCTCATTTCATGGCAACGCGTATGATGACTATGCCAGAAACGTAATTACCTGTCAGCTAGCATGAGTTACAGGTCAACAATGAAATATCATAGCACTTTTAGTGGTATTTTTGATAAACTTCTGGGAAGCTTTCCAAACTGATCGATTGAATACGAGAAATCCCAGTGTTTCTGCGTCGACAAGAACCGCCACGGCCATTAAACAGAGTGGCAACAACTAAAGAAAATAACTCGAAGACACCCTCGGGCCCTTTTATTGCTCTCCTTTAAGACCCTTACATTATATTTTGAAATAGGCACGTTATACTCTCAAGAATTTTTCAACTGTAAGACAAGCAACCACTGTGCAGTTGCTTGAGAACCTCAACTGGCTCAATGCTTTAAACCATGACCAAATCTAGAGCAAGCATTCAAAAGACGACTACTAAAGCTGTGTTTCGTTGAAGTTCCGAATAAAAATGCCCAAAGAAAAGTTACCGCTTGATGCACTTCATCAGGTCCAATAATGAATAGAGAAACCCAAATTAATCGGAAACCTTGTTCTTGGAAGGCTCGGTTCTGGATTTCTAACCGTGTAATTCTACCGAGCACGAAATGCCTACGAACAAGCACTGGCGTGATTGCGTCTGTTTTGACCTACCGACCTACGGTGAGCACATCCTCAGCGCCACCACTGCAAACAATATCTAATAAGGGGCTGTTTTGAAGCCCAACGATACTCATGCAATGAAGAGACGTCTGTTACCCTGTAGTTCTTATCCCTCACACCCACGACCACGGTGTCCCATTTTCTTGGCCATACAATATCCTGACCACGAGTTTGCGAGTAAGATCAAACAGCTGACGTTACCCACTCGAGAGATACCTTGGTTCTGTTTCGTCACATCGATTCCTGAAATTTAAATGTCTCGATGTTCTGCCTAGTTTTCAGTTTTCTCATCCACATATTCATGCTGTCTGCCTAGATCCACGGATCAGCAAAACACTTAACCCGTCCAAAACCCCAATGCACACTCTTACACCGAAACAAAAATTAGTTTTGCTTAGCTGGTTTCAGTGCAAACTACTATTTTGCCCCATCGTAACAAATTCTTGCTTAACATGCGTAATAATGTTTTTAATTGCTCTTACTGGCACCTCGATTTTAATGGGTCACCTATACTAAGCAAAAATTAAAACGAACTTATGGATTCAAGGATTCACGGAATGATACACAGGATCGAGGCACTCCCCCAAGCTTTCCGGGTTGGATTTGTTCTTGTCGTTTGGTTGCCTTCCATTCACCTGAAAATAAAAATGTTCAGTATCGCTCTTTAGTTTCTCAGCGCTTGGCGGTAAGGTGTCGAGCGCGAGGACTCGCATAAAAAAGAATGCAAAATGCTTTAAATTAGGTTCTAGATATGGTGTAAACAATTGTCGATGGAAAGTAATTCCACCCACCGACTATCCGAAATGAGAGAACTGTTATTCGACAAAAACAAAGGCTCTGAGCTGGAAACTTCTTACCATGTCCTATCCAAGTATTAGTTGGGTCAACTGTGAAAAACCTTGTTTCAACGCGGTGTAAGTGATTATTTAGACCCTCTGAGAGGACGATTGTCTAGAAGAACCAGTTCAAGCACCTGAATCCCGATTGAGAATCAACAGGCCGGCATCCATATTTGCAGCAGCTCGGTGGAGATGCCGTGACTTACTTCTTTCTTCCATCCCTAGTAGACAACCTGGTAGGCGTATTCAGAGAGCGGTTGAACGTGTGCCCCATAGAATATCTAGAAGCCCATACGAGGAAAGGGCGCCCAATCACCTGAAGAAGGATAAATTTCTTTTGAGCTGATTTTTCATGGTGATGTGTGAAGTGCACGTCTGAAGGGAGCCAGATAACCAAAGCTTTTTTGGTACCCATGTTTGTAATGTTTTGGCCCATTTTTACCGTGCACGATGAAGACATTCACTGAGTCCGTTCCGGGCGGCGTATGAACGTGTTCTCGTTATCAAGAGGAAGATGCCAGGTGACATCCATCTGCAGGAACTGGTTTTGGCACCGCAAGATATGAGGTCGTCTGAAAAAAGTAGACATAGAGTTAAAAGCGCATTTGGGAGGTCGTTGACGTACATCAGAAACAAAAGCTGTCCAAAAACGGAGATTTGAGGAGCCCCAAAGGAGACCGTTGCCGAAGACTATGCGGAGCTGACTTTCACACTTAATGCTTTATCTGAAAGGAACGTCTTAATTTAGCGTAGAGTTTCTCCCTGAATCTCGTGGAGCTCGTGGATCAGCGGACTCGATTGAGTGTTTTTCAGAATTCGAAAAATATATCATCCAGCATGAATTCTTCGTCTCCAGCTTGGGTTATGCTGTTCATATGTACGAGTTTGTTTGCCACCAAAGAATGGTTTCGGAGAAATGCGTATTGTGCCATGGATATTAAGTTGTTCATAGTGAGGTGACTTTAAGCGACCTACTTTAGAATGCGTCCTACCACCTAGCCCGGTAAACTTGTTAGGCGAATAGGCTTGTGGCTGCAGAAGGATGATTGCCTTCGAGCGATTAAAAACATTGAGTAGAAAGGTTTTGCCAAACTGTGCGTACTTTCATTCAGGATCCCTGGATGGACCTTGTCCAGCCACATAGCGATGAAATTACCTGGCTTATGCAATAATTGCTAAACATTCTTTTTCTCGAACATGAAGTTGGTTAGAGACTATTCGGAATTCCGCGTTGACAAAGTTACAGGTGGTAAGGTGTTGGGGCGGAATACAGACCCGCATAGTGTGCCCCGTACGCTTCAGATAACACTATAGGGTCACTGAAGTGTTCACCGTTCCTCTTCGTTAAGGAGAGGACCGTCGGCTTCTTTCTTCGGCGAGGTCTTATGTACGCATACAGGGATTTTTTGGTCCATCATCATGGTTTGTTTTCGTGCCTTCTATTGACGGGTTTTTTCTATCTACCGCTCTTGCGTATCTTACGAAACGCCAACTCATCTGTATCTCCTGCAGTCATCTTTTCGAAAACAGCTAGGACCTCATTTTCTGTAAGAAGCCAAATTTTTTGGGTAGCTGCTGGTTTTCGATTAAGCACTGATTAACTTGGGACGGAAATTGCATCGGCTTTTTAAATTTTCTGGAACTTGTTCTTGTATGGCTCGTCCACTGCTAAAGCTGTCCAAGAAAAATGCGTATCCCTAAGAAACTTGTGCAGCATAATCTTCAAATGCAAGTATGAGTTCATGCTGTAGTAACAGAGAAAACCAAAGTGGGTAGACACTGGTCACTTTGTCTCAGATGTGCCTGAATTATCATTGGATCAAAGAAGTGTCTCTCGTTAGTGATAGCTAAGTCTAGTAGGAATGGCAGTTGGCCTGTCCGGTATCTGCCGGATGCGAAACATGCTGCTGCGAAACGGTCCGAACGATATGCTAAACGAGTTTATTAAGCACCGACGAAAAATACCCACTGGGCTTGATGCCCTGGAATCCAGCCAGGGATATATTGTAAGCTTTAAACTCACCTACCAGCAACAGATGTGTGAATTGCAGTACATGCGAGGAAGAGTTCGACTACCGGGTGGACTTAAGTGGCAGCGACGGCAAGAATAGAATCGGTTCAACACAGTGACATTTTATTCTGCATTGCATTACAAAGGGTGCAGGACTAGTGTTACAATGACTAATCGTAGTGGTCAGGGCCACAGTTAACCATAGTACAAATCCGCCTTCCCCATAAGTTTCCAGCCCGTCCGGGAAGCAAGGGAACCGTCTATCGAGATCTCACTATCGAAAATGTCTGTGTGGGCATCCACATGTGGGGAGCGGAATAGTGTTATGCCAACGAAGAGGTCAGAAGATTTATTATTTCTACTCCAGCCTTTAAAATTAAGGCTTCGAAGGAGCCGCCGTAGCGTGCATGCCTGCCTCCAACCTTGATGGTCCCAAAGCACCTCGTTTAGCTGTTAGGGATTTTATCCCTCAGAGTCCGATTTTGATAACTCCTTGTTTCTAGGAGACATTGTTTCTCATTTCGCAGGAAAAAATCCGATGGTTGATATTTGCGGCTCGTGGAATACCGCATTTTGGACAACACGCAGATTTGGCTTTTTTCGAAGGTTTACGGTGAACATATTTCCCGTTGTGTTCCTTGGGATTCCAGAAGCAAACTGGTCGACAAAATGTTCCATCGGGTCACTTGACCGTCAGGTTGAACAACCAGGAAACAATCCCAAGAGGCGCACTTTCGTAGTCGACCGCACCTTGAATTAAGCCTGGATCGTTCCGATCGGACGAGGTTAAGTGGCCTATTTGACAACAGTCGCTTTTGTTTTGTGTTTGTATGGACACCTTTCTAACTTGGTGTGCGTAGGAGTTTTGCATACAGCGTTGTCAGATCTAAGACTTTGGCCATAAGGGTCACAAGTGGCTACTGGCCCAAAATCAGACTGATCGCTTTTGAGGGAGTGTAGGTTGGCGCTAGCGTTTTGCATTTTCAATTTAAGATCATTTTGACCGACTGTCTGTTTGACATTCAAGACTTCCGGATTGTTGCTTACCCACTTATTTATACGAAATCCGCCCAAATTCAACATCGAATTGAGTTCGCAAACTAGTTTCTTTAGTTATATCGACAGTAATCCACAGATACAATGCAATCATCTACGTAAAAGTTTTCATTCAGTGTGGAACCTGTCATTTCGTCGAAATCATTTCTGTTGTCATCAGCAAGCCTAGGCAGAGCAAAGGCAGCGCAAAACGGGGACGAGGTGGCTCCAAACGGGTGCACGTTAAGATGATAGTCTGTATCTGCGTTATTCAGATTGCCACCAGTATACCATAGAATACTGAACACTGCCCTATCATCCAGTGGCAAGCGTACTTGTAAGAACATCTCTTCTGTATCTGCGGACAAGGCAGTTTCATGAAGTCGGAAACGCTGTAAAACGCCGATGATGTCACTTGTAAGGTCAGGTCCAGAAAATAGGCAGTCGCTGAGGGAAACACACTGATGTTTCGCAGCGCAGTCAAAAACTATATGGAAATTCTCAGGCTTTCGATGCTTGAAGACGGGATGATGCGGGATGAAACGAAAGCCTTCCGTTGCACCAACTAACAACCGACTTACATACCCCTTTCTTTCGCAAGTATTTAGGGTCTCGGTGTCTAAAAAGGTCATCATCCTTCAACAAGCAACCTTTCAAATAAATGAGGCGTTTCTCCGCTACACTCAGGTTACTAGGTAGGTTCTTCCAGTCGACCTTCCAAGGCAGCGGCACCCGATAGTGACCGTCCAACAAGCTTTCATAATCTCCTTGTTCTTAAGGGACAGTGACTTATCTGTACCATTACTTTCGTTGAAATCCGATTCAATCATCGTCAGTATGTGATCCTTAACACTGGGATCCGTACCATTCACTGATATTCGTTTGGGTACTGCAGGGGGAGCTGGTCCGAAAATTGCCCATCCCAAGGCCGTTAGATATGCGCAGAGATGTTTCGGAGAACCCATACGTTGCTCGATAACACAGTGGGCCTCTGGAACATTAGCTCCTATCAAAATCGAGACGTTGTTTCCAGGAATCCGTGCTGGTTGAACATCCGCAAGGTGCGTACATTTACTCAGCAGCAATTCATCCGGAATCGAAGCCTTGGCGATGGGAAGTGACTCGATAGTGTAGGCACAGTCGACGTCCACAACATATCCGTCATGCAAAGACTGAATGGCAAAGCTGACTGCCATAGTATCCTTGAGGTCGGGGCCAACTACCGATGAAACTTCTACGCACGTCGCTTCCCCTTCTATCCCAAGTTGCTTTGCCACGTCTGCCGTTAGCAGAGTGGTATCAGAACCATTGTCCAACAGAGCATGAGTTAGTACAGTCCCCATTGGTCCAGTCAGCCGAACTGCTACGAACCCAAGATAGCTTTGAGTTTCCCCTAACTACCGTTGGGTTGACTTTGGCACCTTTCACAGCCCTATTCACCACATGTTGTGTGCTGTGAAGCAGACGGTGATATCCCTGGTTGTAATTCGAGACGTCGCAAAGTGTAGGGACGTGACACTCAAATGCTCCACGGTTAGGCGCTAGGCAATTGAAGCATAACTTGAGGCCTTACATCTACTGGACTTCTTGACTTGAAGTAGAGTGCGAAAAACCTCACAGTCTGGAAGGCTATGAGTCTGGGAACAGTGAGGACAGACCACACTCACCTTTATAGCTACGACTTTGATGCGGGCCTTTCTAGGGGGCGTTCTAAGCCTACTGTGTCCACCTGGTTACCATATCTTCTTCGTCTGGCGATAACACCGTGGCAGTTTGAAGCAATGGATACACCTCTGTCAAGGAAGGGCACCAAGTGATCAAATTCCGGCTCTGATCCCGAACGCAGTATACCGTCTGCCGCTCCAACCCACCTTTGTTGAAAATGCCGAGGTAAACGTTCAAATATGCGCTTGAGATTTGTTGAGCAGTTCAAGTCGGCTGCGTAATGCATCTGTCTCAATGCAAGATCACATTTAACCATTTTCCTAATCAAACTTCGTAAGGCATCAACGTCTCCGGGAGCAATGGGCCCTCAAACCAGTAGCTCGTTCATGAACGACTGTGCAATATCGTGTGGCCTGCCGAATTGCGTCTTCAGGATGTCCATGGCCTTTTGATAGCCTGTCTTTCCAGGAAGGAACATTCAGTGTTCAATCGACTCTTTCGCTTCCCACAGAAATAATGGAGAAAGTGCATCAATTTATTGCTGTCATCAAAGAGCCCATCAACTACGCTTATTTGGAAGGCTTTCATAAATTTCCAACATTCCACCGGATTTCCAATGAACTTATCTATCTCTATTTTCGGTACGTTGGACCCTGGTGCTGTGGCACAGTGGTTAACATGTCCTCCGTCCATTTCGTGCGCCGCATTTTGAGTCCCGGTGGCGTCGTCTTTTCTAGAACGATTCGTAAATGACTGCGTGCATTCTATTTCCTCTGAATTAATCTTTGCTACAAATTTCTTGACCTTCTGTTCACTGGATGGAAACCCACGTTCACAGTAGCCGGATATCGAGCTTCCATCATCAGAGGACTCATACAACAACATCCGCTTCCGGGACGATAACTTCAGCTTTCTAATCTCTAGTTCCTTCATCTCTATCGCGATCTCTTCCTCCAGTATCTCTTCCTCTAACCTGATTTTGGCATAATCTCTACCCGTCTGCCTGCTGGACCTTACACTACCAGCTAGGCTTGGCTTAGGGGGAGAATGTCGACATAATGAAGGAGGTTGAGAAACACAAATGTCACGGCCAACAATAATACCAGAACTATCGTTCAAGTTAGCAAGTTCTGGGTTCGATAAGGTTTCGAGTAACTTGCCGCTTCTTGTCCTTGTCATGTTGGTTCCAAAGTTCCAATATTCCAATTCGGGTGAACGTCCAAGATACACGGGGTACTTGAGTTCTAAGATTTGAGTACTATAGATTGTTTCCAGCAATCTGCTAGACCACGTTGAGTTACGCGCAAAACCCCAAAAGCCAAAACGTTAAATGGAGTTTGATCTACAAATGCGGTACTGTAAATGCAATAATAATAAAATAAAACACTTCAAACTTCAAATCGTGGGACTACGCCGGTTTCTATACACCGGTTAGGAACTGCTAATTCTTAAAGGATCCCAAACTCCACACCGACCCAAAGGCATGTGTCAATAATACAACGAAACCACGTGTTGACTTAAACAACACGTGCAATGACAACGTCAAAGAACGTTTTACGTTCAGGTCAAAAACAAGAAAGTTGGTATAGGCGCAAAGGCGGCGTGACAAAACCGGAGAATAACGTTGTACAAAATAAGGATAGAAGAGAAGAATAAACAAGGGGGAGTTCCGAATCCACGTCTGTGGTTCCGGATTTCTGGCTCAGTAGCAGATGAAGTCAAATGTCAGCACATAGTGGTCACTGTGTCCCGGTAAAACTCTAACTACTGCTTGGTCGAAAAGTCTCTTTCGTTGGTGATAACCAAGTCCAGCGTGGATGGTAGTTGACCTGCGGGATATCTGGTGGGTGCGGCGACATGTTGAATGACTTTGGTCGGCGCTGATGCAAACAGTCTACTAAACTCGATCCGCCGAGTTTTCATCAATGAGGGTGGTTGGAGAGTTAAGGTTACCCACGTGCAAGCGATGTGTAGAGTGGTAGCTGGAGCAGAGCTGCCTAATGTTTTGGTTGAAGAATTGGTTATCTCCCAGTAGAGCTGAGGGGCAACGGTAGACCACACAGAGAAGAGAATCGGCTCCGCACAGCTGGAGTTGAATACGCAGTTCATCACAAAAAGGTGCAGCAGTGGTGTCGGAGAGGACAATCGCGATGGGCAGGGACGCATATAAGTGTAAAGCAGCCCCACCAGCCCTCCCGCTTTTCGAATCAGCTCGACAAACGGAGTAGCTGTCTATCGAGATTTTCGCGTCAGAAAAATCCCGTGTAAGCCAAGTCTCTCTAAGACGGATTATGAAAGGACCGAAGTAGTTTATAGATATGTACTTCAACATAATTTGTACTGCATCCGAAGGTAGGGAACTGAGAAATTTGTTACCAGGATGGTTGGCAGATTTAATAGCTGTGCGCCGGGTGTGAGTCCAAAGCTCTGAATGGGCCTCTGCCGCGTGCTTGTCTGCTTCTTTCTTTGTTTTTCCCGAGAAGTCGCCTTCGTGCGCAGGGGGATTTACGCCCCCAAAATTTAACATTTCGCTGTGATTTGGCCCCTAACGGACGTAGTTTTCCCCCTCGCAGTTGAATAGTTCGATGGCTACTACCTGTGGCTCCTACAATACCACCTTATGAACATCCGTTGTTGTTCAAGGATTTGGATTAAAAATGCACCCTAATGTTTCTTGGGCTTTTTGGTGCGGTGCGAACTGTAAGCTTGTTCTGTGGAGCCTAGTGAGGTCGTTTTGGCGGTCAAGCGGTATGCCTATTGGTGGCACTCCCAAGAGGCACATTTTACGGAGGACCGCACTTTGAATCAAGCCAACAGCTTTTCTATGGGGCGGGGTTTACTTGGCTTATTCAACCGCAGTCGCTTTTTTGTGCTTTTGTGGGCTCACAAGTTGTCCCTGATTAGCGTGGCAGATATGTTGCATGCAGGAAGTTTCAGTACACTGCTCTGGGGTTTGTGGTTTTGGCTACTGGGGTCAAGAAGGACGATTGTGTCCACGATCAAGAGACTGCTTCTGGTGGAGTGCAACTGGAGGCTGGCAGTATCTCACTTTTCGCGGTTGTGGGGCTCTCGCAGCAGTTTTCGACGGCCGTTGATCCCTCAGTTGGCTTCACAGCTTGTCTCCGCACAGCCGACACAACCCAGCTTAGACGTTGTGAATTTGGCATAGAGTTCACCGCTGCGCCTTTTTGCGCGGCAAGGAAATAAGCGATGATATTTCTATGTACGTTGGATGCCGCCTCCACTCGCGGCTTCCCTTCCCAAGAGCATATTTTTCGTTGGTGGTTGAAGAATCTCCGGTGGCTGTGTACAAAATGCAATCCAGGGACGCGGTCGGCTGCGTCGGCTTGCTTTTAAGAGTACATGGGTCTACAACGACCATCGGGTGTGCCATAAGGTTATGGTCGGCCCAACTATTGCCAAGCGGAAGTTTGTTACACTCCTCCCCCCAGACCATTGTGGCCAAGGTTTCGCGCCTCTAGAGAGCGGCCCTAGGATATGCGCCTCATCTTTTGAGTATCATCTTGAATACTGGCAGTACGCGCAAAGATAATTGGTATGGAAGTTGGCGGGGAGAGGCTGACCGAAAGCTTAAATGCTCGCCTGCTTCCCTTTTCGCGTAACCACTCTGGGTGAAGGGATTCATTTTCAGGGTTTGTGACACGCCCATCGAGCAGTGACTGGGGGAAGTTTGTTTGACCGCTTGTTCTGGAGAACGACCCACAGATGCTTAGTCTGCTCTCCTCCATACGCATCTCCATTGAGGACACCGTGGTGGACTTGAATGTCGCCTCAGAGAGCCGGATAATCTCTTTTGCAGTCAACATACCCAAAATGGATAGCGTTGGTTACGCGTTTAGGGAGGACGGTTCATTATCGACTTTAATAATAATAATAATAATAATAATAATAATAATAATAATAATAATAATAATAATAATAATAATAATAATAATAATAATAATAATAATAATAATAATAATAATAATAATAATAATAATAATAATAATAATAATAATAATAATAATAATAATAATAATAATAATAATAATAATAATAATAATGTTTATTCCCAACTTGTGGGGGCATGCCGTCAGGCATGATCATAAGGTTACAGTCAGAATAAAGGTATGACTGGTGGGACTGTGAGTACAGGGGGTTTTGGGTGGGAAAAGAGGACAGCGCCATAGGCGGTGAGCTGTATCCAATGTAAACGTGGTCGTCACTAAACCGGCACGAGCAGGGAAGCTCTTTTGTCGAAGAGAACATCAAGCAAGGTCAGATCGTTAGGATTTGAAGGTGGCGGGCAAAAACAAAGCGAGGGAGGGCAAAACAAGAGGCTTCTTGCCTGAAATATGACAAGAGAAATGTAAGCTGTGGAAAATCAGAAACCAGAACATCAGATCTGGTGAAGCAGCAAAGTTGGCATCATCCAGCCGATCAAATTGAACTGAAGCCAAAAACAACCGCTGAGGCCTCGCGGCCTTGGACTATTGGGCTCGTGGCCAGGGTCACAAAAGCGTAAGTGGGGATGATGAAATGGAGGGACCAGCAAAGCGGGTAAATGGTAGCAGGGATCTCAGAGACATGGTATACAGTTAAACTGTAGTGACTCACTGGTGTCGCTGTTGTGGAGGCGGGCATAATAGTTCCTTTGGAAGAGAGAGATGGTGGCAACACACGAGCCGGAACGCGAACTGTATAGAAAGTTATTGGATTTGGTGGGAAGCACAGTAACACAGAGATGGTTAAATTTCAACCAACAGTTCAGCAGGTTGGAATGAATGTGTCATGGAGTCAGCTGGGGTCGATTGGGGAGTTCGTCGTATTTGCAGTTAATGGAGAGTGGGCGAGAGGGCACGGTCGAGAGAAGGAATGGAATAGTTGCGGGAGTGCTATCGAACTGGGTATGGCAGTGCCGTGCCGTCATTGACCGGACATGCTTCATTTTTTGGACAGCCCCGTAACGGACGTCACATTTTAAGGTGAGTGGGCTGGGGTGTGCAGTTCTTTGGGCAGCGGGATTCATTTCAGGCTGGCGGAGGAAACAAGGTGGAGCGAAGCCGATATGGAATCGCAGGGTTCTGTTGGTCCGTTTGAGCATCCTGTGGTTGAAGATCACCGGCCAGGTGGAGTGGGTAACAGCCAACCAGGTCCTCCAAACCAGGCATTGCCGAAGTTCGAAGCTTCAGGCACGATCACAATGTTACAGTCAGAATAAAAGCACGACAGACTTTCGTAGATGGCTCTGGGGACGATGCCACTTTGTTTCGTGCGTTTGTATCTCCCGGAGCGTTGGAAAGAAGTTTAGTTTCTTTCCCGATCATATAAAATGAAACTGGACGTTTGCACCGGTGGACAGTGAGCTCCGAAAATACGAAGGTAGATTAGAATGGTCCTTGGTTTGAGCACGCACGCAACAAAATGAAACCTTTTGGCGCAAAAACGTTTGTGTCACTCGCAAGGGTTTTGCAGCTAAGAGCCGTGCACAGCAACCGGGCCTCCTTCATGTGTTCTTCAAATGGGAGATAATATCTACAGAATATCCAGGTGCTTAGTTGGATAATGCTTGTGCGCGTTCTACTCATCAGACGTAGCAAATTAGAAGAGTTTTCTCAGGCAAATGTGGCACAACATTTCACTGAGAATCTTGCCATACGTTGAAGCTAACTTGATGCGTTGTGCAATACTGATGCAAGCTGGCATCTCTGCAAATAATTCCCACCCTTAGTTATGGACAACTTGTCACGAGATATTACAGTGAGTTGAGATGTCTGCATGTGAATTACCAACATCTCGATGATATATCTTTCCCATTGGGAAGAATGACGTCGCCTGGCTGCGTTACATCATAAAGAGCAAAGACGTTGCCAGAAAATAAGACCAAATATTGTCCTCCATCACGATAACTGTACACGCTTCCGCCTATCTCGGCTGCTTCTCGTAAATGCTAGGCCCACGTTTGTGTGACGCTGATTCTGCGACTTCAACTATGAATGACAACTTAGTCTAATGGTCAAAGACGACCTTTCGTGTCCACCACAAACTGCCTATGGTAAATTTTAATGGCCAAAGAATTTGAGGCACATAATGATCACTCTGAACCATTGGAGGAGCAATGGAGTGGCGTAACTGGATTAGGCGCCAAACATGACGACGGTGGTGAGGGCCTTTTGTAACTCGTGCTAATACCAGTTGTTTCTCAATGGATCGACCCCAGACAAGTGGATCGCCATTGCGATTCCTATGATTGCTGTGGAGCAGAAGCGTTAAAGGCTATCCGGAAACAGTGTATAGCTATGGTAAGAAAACGTAGAATTCCTCACAGAAGATAGCGGTACAAATGCAATCCCTGTCCAGCTGAGTGCTTGGCATTTTGTCTCAGCGGCTCGGCAGGTTAACTGGATATAGCTAATTTCGCTGCAAATTAGCTTGCAGGTGTTTTGGAAGCGCACTTATTCCAGGAATGAAACTGTCCACACAAATTACACAAACCGCCTTTATCTGATTTTTTCCTATGTTACACTGCGAGATGTGCCGCACCAATAAAATTCACCCAAATGATTGCATTTTCATCACTAGTATCAGTTAGAAAGTACTGACTTTATTTGAACTCTTTGAGTAGCTCTGAGAATTTACCGTCAAACAACTCGTAATAATAAGCAAATTCACTATCAGCTGGGCCGATCTTAATGTTTGAGGCAACAAAAAAGCGTAGCTGAGGTTCAATGCAGCTGAGGGACTAGCTGTTGTCATATGCTTTTTCTGAAATGTGCCGACTCTAGTCCTCTCCAAAAACGTTGTGCGTGGAAGAAAAATTTTCCCTTGAATTTTCTGCGTTTCTGTGTATGCGTTACTTAGCCAAAATGCACTGCAATGTGCCATATGTTCGTTGAAATTCCTTTCAATTAGTATTTCTTCCTAAATTTTGGCCGGAATTCAATTTCATTAATTGTACTGCCATGGCTAATAAAGTTGATTGTTCGTCCTCAGATGTGGCTTAGTTAAATTGGCAACTGTTCTGTTTGCATCATTGATAATATTTAAAGCGTTAAATCATAAGGGAAATCATAAGGGATAGCTGTACGACAGTTGCGCGCAGCGAGTAAAACCATTATAGTTCCCGAGAAACCATTTTCATTCACCGGATACCGATGGGTTTGAAAGGTGAATAATGTAACATTCGAGCAAATTCAGGCGAGGCAATTGTAGGGATGGAGTTCTCAGCTACACTTTTAATTCCAGCATCACAAGAGACAGAATGTGCCCCTCCAAGCTGCAATGTTTAGTAGGTGAGTCTAATAGCTTTTGATGTGTTTGCTAGGCTTGGTAACCGTTTCGCAAACTTTCCGTTGCCAAATGAAGAGAGAGTTGCATTACGCCTTTGGATAAACGCGGACCATCCAAGTGCGATAAAGAGTGCGGTAAAAACAGGCAAACGGTAAATCCCGGTACTTTTATGTCTCCTCCTTCCTGATACCGGGAATCTCTCCAAAACGCATCCCTTTCTCCGAAAGAAGACTGTCCGTTTTAGTTAGTCAGTTCGGTGCCGCCTCCCATTTGCGGATTCTCTACTGTCTTTACTCGAAAACTGCAGAACCCAGCCCTCACTGACATTCCTCCAGACCTGCCGCCTTCTGACGTCGACCACTAAGATTGTGTCGATATCTTCACTTAAACGCAGATATCAGGGAGATTACGTTTCTATCGAGGAGTACCATAAAAAGTTTCGTTCCACCGGACACTGCTCGGACACTGTTTCAAACAATGTTACCTTAAGTGTGCTGATACGCGTGATGATATTACCAGCGAGCACCCCCGTTTTTCCTTCTTCAAGGGCCTTCGCTACGCCAAAAAGCATGGGACTGTCAATGCACCGCACAAATACTTGCGCTCCATTATCCAAGCAAAGCAAAGCTCCGAAGAAAGTGGTAAACGAGCCCCGTTAAGTCACCTCAAACTTCTGCTGCTCAATTAGCTCCGTCAATAGCCAGGACATTCATTAAACAGAGGAGTGAGTTAACCACTCGAAGATTTACCGACGTCAAACTCAACACCAGTTGGCTCAGCCCCGATATTCAGACCACAAGCTTACCTGTCGACTTCCAGATGCTCAACACCGAAGACACAGGTACGAAGACTACGCAAGATCGGCAAAGCAAGAGTGGGGAGGAACTTAAGTTCAACTGACTGTTTCTCATGACTCGGGGCTCTATAAAGGAAACAAAAAACGGAACCACCCACTAATTACTGTAGGGCATTTAACTTATCAAATAAACCACTGAGTATAGACGGACGTTGTCTGTTAGAAAATGGGTTAAACTTTGCTATAAGCAGAAATGTAATACGAGCGGGGGAATAAATCCTAGCGTCAGATCAGTGTTTTGAGGACTCCCTTGGGCGATTTTTGTGAGGCTGCGGGTACAAATGTTTACGGTCCTCAAGTCCCAACAGACGGAAGCTTCGAATATTTCATTGTCGCGGCGGACAGCGTTGAGGGCACTGAGGCAGGTAGCCAGAATTTTTATCACGAATGCCGACAAAAAGGAAGTCATATCAGCTATGAACAAGAGCGACTAGCTTCTAAAGGTCAGGCAACACCTCGCCGGGTTTCCCTATCGAAAAATCGCTAGTGGCAGTTTTACTTCAATAGTGAATAACAGTGGGGTTGATGTTAGTAGATATTTAAGATTCATAATAAACCGTTTAGGGAAAGGCAATTGGCATAGCTTGTACCCAAACAGTACGGTTCAACCACAACTCTACGAACAGCCAAAAATCCACAAGGCAGACGTCTCGATAACGCCAATAGTGGATCGTATGGGTTCGCCACCACATGACTAGCCGGATTCTTGGCTGCTATACTAAAGCCAATCACGGGGAAAACCAGCACCTTCACTAGAAATCTGCACGACTTTGCCAATAAGGTCGCAGGGCTTCCTTTGGAGGTGAACGAGGTCCTCGTAAGTTTTGACACAATCTAAATGTACACAAGCATCCTTAGTGCGGATGCTTTGGAGGTAACTGACAGGTTGTTGCTGGCAAACACGATACTTGAAGAACTGACGCAGCCCTTGTTAGGTGAAATAGTTCAGGGCATAAGAGTGTGCCTGAATATCGATCCGTATGTTTTTGACACAACTGTTTACTCACAGGAACAAGGTCTTGCAATGGGATCTCCAATATTCCCAGTTCTAGCTGATATTTATATGGAAGAATTTGAACAACTTGCCTTGGCCGGATATCCTTGTTCACCGAAAATCCTTTGGCGTTATGTGAACGATATATTTGTTGTAATCAAAGTGATAACTTGAACAACATCCACGACTATCTCAATAGTTTACATCCTCACGCCAATTTTAGCATAAAGATGGAGCCCACCTCGGGCATATTACCCTGTCTAACACTTAAGAGTGTTGAAAAATTTAAAACTACAGTCTACCAGAAACCAACAGACACGGGAGCCATCTTAAACTACTCACAGCACATCCAAAGTCCATTTACTGGTTGTCAGTGCACCTAGGATCTTTGACAAAAACAGGGCGTGGAAATCCCAACCCGACCAAGGTTTACACAACTATCGTGGCATTAGCTCATCCCCACAGACGGAAGAAAAGTGCAAATGGCGTTCAGGAGGGATCATTACGTAAACCTGATTCAAGTCCATGAAGGTTTCCCCATCGCCTTAT
Source organism: Clonorchis sinensis (assembly GCA_003604175.2). NCBI lineage: Eukaryota > Metazoa > Platyhelminthes > Trematoda > Opisthorchiida > Opisthorchiidae > Clonorchis > Clonorchis sinensis. Next base: position 155,799,334 of record CM030369.1, on the reverse strand, counting down.
TACTAGGTGGCCCACCTTAACACGCGAAATCCCTCGGCCACAACTAACAGATGTAGCTTGACTTACCTGATTGGTTCTTCTTCCGCCTTGAACCTTGACCAGTCTCATAAGCTGGTCGCTTGTCGTGACGAAGCTATTGTGTCAAAAGCGAAACGTTGCCCACCAATAAATCTATGGATTTTTAACGGACTCCGAACACGAGCAACCCCATGACCAAAAATCACAAGAGCCCTATGAAGAAACTGTCCTTCATACCGAAGGGCCCCGGATTTTACTCATACGTTTGGAGACCGGAATTTGAACCAGGGGATGCTTAGGCCCTACATTCCACAAGTGGATAGGCGTATCGATTACCAGTTAGGAATAAACATTATTATTATTATTATTATTGGAACTAGCAATGTGGTTTACAGCCCTAACAAAGGATTGAAAAGTACTCCACAACTGTCATTGCCAATCCACTCAGTCGTGTAGGCGTCCGGGCGAGCATTTGAACTAGCTTCTGGTGTGACCGGACCCGTCACAAAATGAACTGAATTGTTTTACTACGCAAAATCTCGGTTGTTATAGTACCAACAACGGAGGCGACACGATTTTCTCCTGTCAAACTAAAAATATGGATGCGAATGACTTACATCTAAATATAGATTATGTTGGATCGTGTGGAGTGGTTCTCACGCCAGAGCAAAAAGCAACCCTACAAACATCCCTAACAATCCTTAGACACGAGAATGACTTTACAAATGTTTTGTTTTGGGGAATTATCCGTGGTGTTAGTGGTGACTACTTCATTGCACAAGGGATGGGAAAGGACGCTATAACAGACAGAAAGACCCTTTACAGGTAGTTTTGAAGATCAGTAAAATAAACTCGCGTAGTAAAGACTGTTTAGTTTGGGGCCTCTTACCCGTCCCTGGCAAATCCGATATCGAAAAGAGTAAATATTTCAAGGGGAGATTCACAGGCGACCCTTCTTATGAGTGTGAGTTTGTCGACATTAGACAAAGACCTGGCGAAGAAGGCGATGAAATTGAGGAAAGAGAAAATTTAGTATGCATTTCAATCAGAAAATAACTTTATTCTCAGATCACAATGAAGGAAGAAGACCGGCTTGCGGCTACTATCGAACGCATTGAACGTGATGTAAGCATCGTTCCTCGAGGTGCTTACATGCGGTTATCCTCTGGTCAAGTTATCAGAAACAAAAATTTTGAAGGTAGGCGACCCGAAACTGTGATTTTGATTTGTTATTTAGGATTAACCGTAGCGGAAGCATCCAAATTGCTATCATACTTCCATTTCCGTCCGCCTATACATCTTCCACATAAGCCTTTGTTGGACAGAGCACGTTTGGACAAAGCCATCGATTTCTTAGATACAATTGAGGATGACAACCCCAAAGGTTAGTTAAATGGTGTTTCAGAAACCGCAGCAGTACAAAACCTTCCGAAAAGCACATCGGGATAATGTAACTAATCGCAAGGGCTATTCTTCTTTCCGGAAAACTAACCACAGGCGAATTGGAGAATGTGCTAACTACCATAAAATAATTTAACTTATTTTTTTAGGCCGTATTGTGCCAGTTGGATGAAAAAGCTCAGAAAAACGCTTGGCTGCATCGACGTAGTAAAACGTAGGCGGGCGTAAAAGCTGGAAAAAATTCTGAAAAACCAGTCAGATTATAACATAAAATTTAATTCGAGTGGATATCCATTCTTTGGGCAGCTAATTCTCCCACTATTCTGGCTCCAAATATGTGGACGATGCGCTCTGACTGCTGAATACTTCGGATTAACGCCGGTTGCATTAAGGCTGTTGTAAAACAAAAGCGAGAAAAATTCAAGAACTGATTACAAAGACCTGCCAGCTACGGGTAGATGGTTTCTGTGGCGCTCTACATCCGTTGATACATTGCTGCGGTCAAGTGTGATATGAGCGCACAAGTAGAGAGTCTGAACGCTGCTGAAGCCCAGATGCACGGCTATCTTGGATCGGACGAAAGACGCAGAGACAATGTAGAGCGGCTATGACAGGACTGTGATGCTCACAGAGAATCCTTCTGCAGTAAATGTTTCAAAACAGTGGAAATCGTTTGAGAACGTTGTCAGTGAACTATAACCGAAGCCAACTAGACCAGGCTAATATCAGTTGCCAGTGGTAGATGTAGATAACTGTCTGCCGCTCCCTCTGATATACGCAAATGGACGCTGGTCACGCACCGTCCGTCGCGACTTTTCATTGTCCCGCGGGCCACTCGAAAGGTAACAACAAAGCAAACAAATGTACTGAAGCCAACCTTTCCAATACTTGCCTCGTGGTCACATTCCACATGTTTTAACTGGTGCAAGGGAGCAAAAGCTCTTTGTGATGCTAGGACGTGTCTGCAGTACAAATCAGCCGACTGGCATCACAAACTGGATTCCTGATCAGGTTGTGGACATTCTGGAGATCCAAAGACAACCTTTCTGGTTACAACAAAATTCAGCCTCGACGTACAGGTGGGTGCTGAGTTAAACCGGATCGATGTGTAGACTGGAAATCCTGATCGATCCAGATGAAAAACGCCACAAACCTCCGCCGGGTATTTTAATCGACTCGTCACACAGGCCCTCGGAAACCCGTTGTCAGCAAAACCGTAAAGGACAACAAAGATGCCCTGTAATACAGCACACAACGTTCGCAAAGTTGGGCTGAAAAATTATAACAAGAGTTTCATTTCCCATCGGCTATTTCAAGTTCGGGCTGTCGGCCCTTGTTGGAAATAAATATGCAGCCTCCATGAGATCCAACTTATTAGTGCAAACGGTTCCTCGAGTTTCTGGTCCGTCTGATTTGTTCCTGGATGACTTCGGGTTTCTCAGTGCCCTTACCACTTATTCACGCCCACCTAGGTGAGGTCGAACACAACAACTAGGACGGGTCGAAAATAGTTGCTTTGTTCCAAAAAGACACTCAGAGTGAATGCAGTAATCCGTACTTCCAGTTTGGCATCTGTCGTAACAAGCTTTTCTGCACCAATGATTCGTCGTCTTCAGTCAGCAGCCGAAACCCAAACCCATGAGGATCAAGTAGGATCCCAACCAAGTAGACGCTGCGTCGACCAGATCGTGACACCGCCAGGTGCTGGAGCAACGTCATATCTTCAGGCGACTCACAATCATGATGTTCACTGGCTCTAAGGATGCCTTTGATTCCGTCGATCGGTCAGCGTTTATAAGTAGGCTTCCTCATTAGGGGATATTCCAGAATTTCGCGAACAAAATCCGGTCCCACCGGACGCTTGAGTAGATGGAGTTCTCTACAATAGTTTTACTATAAAGGCCAGTGACCGGCAAGGAGGTTTCTCTCCCCGTTTTTGTCCTACGTTGCTGTCAATTAGCTAATGAGGCGGGCTTTTGGAAGTCAGCAAAATCATTGTGTTCCCACCGTTGATGGCGAAATTCCTGTCCATCTGGACTACGCGGACGACGCCATAATCTCGAGGAAGGCGAATCAATTTTGAATAAACTGAACAAAAGTATACAATCATTCGGCATACACCTTGTACCTACGGTGAAAATTCACGATTTGGAACGTGCAGTCCTGAATGTGCTCCTTGAGATTCAAGAAGCACCAAAGGTAGTCGTATGGGCCCAGACGGAAGTGCTTGGTGGTGACAGTGCACGAATCCCAAAGGTCCAAATTGCGTTACTCAAATGCCACCACTTGTGGGCTCAAAAAGAAGCGACTTTCTGTCACAGGGAGACTGGAACTTACTATGATGTGACGGTCTAAGCATTTTCATAGCCCAGTGAGCCATGTCTGGAGTGCAGGCGTGAGATTCATAAATCCTCTAATTCCAGGTTAGTCAGTGAGTAGAGGTCTGATAGACGCATTCCCTTAGTCCTCATTCCTGGGAATTAGAACATCTGTGGCGACTCGCTCTTTGAAAAAGTAGGATTATTTGTCAGTCTTCGGGTGTTCTTCCGCAGCACGAAAACTGATTGAAATATTTAAGAGTAATACGACTGCCAGCTTTTCTGCATAACACGGTGGACTGACGTGTAATGCACCTGTAGCTGGAAAGTCCTGTCACCTTTTTGTGGTGGTTGGGCTTCCGTGCTGCAATGACCTTCCGGGCTATACTGGCTGGAACTCAGTTCCTAAAGGTGTAACCATTCCGGAAAGGCCAACGATAAGCAGTCCAACGAAGAACAACAAGTCTCCGTACTGCGAGAAATCGTATTACTAGGCGGTCCGGTGGTAAAGACGTACTGTCCTCTGTGATAGGAGGATGAAGGCAATAAAGCGTTTCCCCCAGGCGACCAGTATATCCATATGTATGGAAGCAGTGGTACTGCCCTTCCTTGAGGAAGGACGGGATAGAAGAGTTCGAATCTAAAAACTGCACACTCCGATCGCCCAAAGATTGACCGTGACCGCCGGCGCATTATTCAGTACGGTCGAAGTCCCCCCGCCAAAACATCTGCTGCCCGCTACATTGCGTGTCAGACTTTCGAGCCACGGGTTAGAGGCAGGGTCCCAGAACAAACCACTACACCCACCTACTGCCTTGTGGGTCAGTCTTTTGGGTCAAAATGTCAAGGTAGGGTAACTCAACTAAACCCGCTTCTTCGGCCTGGGAAACCGGGAAGCATCATTCGTCCTTACAGCTCTTCGCACACCGGCATTCCCCCATAGCCGCACGGAATGATGCGGCGCGACCAACCGATCTGCTAGTCCTCTTGACATTGTTCCTTCTCTAATCTATGACCTGGCAACGAAAACACTAACCAGTTAACTCAGGCGGGTCGACAGCTGCCGCCTCCATGCATGGCGACCCCGGGACTCAGTTTATCAATCGTTAGTGACACTGGCGAAAATCTCACACTCACTAGCTCTCATGCATCAAAGCTATCGTCTTCAATTCGTAGCTGCCCATTTCCCGAACCAAGTGAACATATCACCGCCTCCAGGGCTTGGCTGTATGTCCCGCACTCCCACTTTCTGGTGACCGAAACTGTAACAGCTGGAACCAATGTACCCATGGTACCAGTTTATATCTGATAAATTAAAATTAAAAGTTCTCATTACGTTCCATTGTTGAATGCATTCTTCGGTATCAGGTATACTGTAGGTGACAATACAGCAGAGTTCACTTAGCAGCGCTCCAGCCATCATTCACTTGTGATTCATATTCTGTAAATGGCTCGATTGGGAAATTGGCCTCTGGAATAAGTCAGCGAGATAGCCAGAAAAGTGCTACCGGATAGCCTACTGTGGGCGAGTTGCTCCTCACCAAAGCCATTTAGCATACCTTTTCCTTGCTGGGAACCCAGCCGGATTCAAGCGCTGTTCTGAACATGAATGGTTAAGCTTTAAATTCATCGTCCACACATAAAACAATTCTAGTCTAGAGAACGGTTATGCATCCTAGACAGATAATCTATCAAACTGGATTGTAAGGGCTGATTAACTTGAAAAATGACTTCGCTTTTGACCAGATCGTACGAACTTGTCAAGTTTAGAGATTTTTAAGTTATATTAATGTGAGCACGCGCGCACAGACTGTCAAATTCACTTCGCCTCCAAACAGACAACCTTCAAGTTCTTACTGACATATGGAACGGATCCATCGGGTTTCGGAAGCCCTATTGCCAAGAATAAAATAGCAATGAAACGAGTGTCAGATATGAGGCTTTAGCGAATGCCAATGGCCTCTCAGCGTTCTAGGGAGGCTAGATTTTTCGAGTTTTTTCCGTCCTTTTTTTAGTGAACAGAGTGGTTATCTTGGCGATGTGGACAAATCAGCGTTCCCTTAATGCACAACCGAGAGAGTAAGGTATAGCACAGGCAAGCACCCTGCCAGCGCATCCATACATCACAGGTTTTTATTCTGATGTGGACTGGGAATGCAGTACAGACAGTCACCCTTCATGCAGTGACGACATTAGATGAGTTTGAGGGTTCTATAAGTGGTTCCTGGCCTTCTGTGAAGGTAGCATTCGGTTTCGACTCGCAATTCTACCCGAAATATATTTGACACATGCATTTTTTATTCTGTATTGTAGGATGCTGGTCAATCACTTTGGAAAGGGGGAGCCGCTTGGTTCTGGTGAAGAGTTTACTATGGTTGGGATACGTTCTCTACCATCTCCCAGGAACGAACAAGTATGGGTCCATCTACGTGGGGACGGGTGAATACAATGTGGACTTGCCATTCATGCTTTGATGATAGTCTGCTCGTCAGCTACACCAACAACCCCATAGCGAGAAGTCACTATGGAACGAATAGGAATCTACGGATAAATATACATGTTTACTCTGATTGAATTGGAATTGTTCAACAATGCTGGTGGAAATGGTGTGTAATCGCTAAACTGGATGTGCAGATGAGTAGGGCATTCGGTAGGCAGCCGGAAGTGCTCAAAATAAGCGGCCGTCATATCACAGTTGATGGGCTTCGACAGTTTTTATTGTATCACTTATTGTGCTGTCGATCAAGTTTATCCAGGAATGCTTGTCGCTTCATGCGCACCTGTTCGGCTGTCGCAGTTGGCGGATTGGTTGCTGGCGAGGAATGATCTGTGAATAAGAGTGCATAAGATGTACATGTCCGTGTCAATACCAAATAACCTATAAAGAATCAACAGAAGTTGAGCCAGGCTGTCAAAAACCCATTCAATGTCTAAACATTCCAACATCAATTGGAGAGCTGCGTTAGAATTATACTGACTCTCAGTTCATAGGAATGGAAATTAGGGACCAAAAGAACCTAAGACCATGCGAAATTGGACAAGGTCATTGAACAGCAAATACAGATCAAACAACATGAAAGAAGTTATTTCAACAGGTGACAACCATTAGGTTCCATGGAAATAAACTCCATGAATTTTGATACAGCGAATGAAAGAATGATTCGTTTGTCACCCAACAGAAAACATAAGCACAGACTGATATCGTGCCGTGTGTGTGTACAAGGGTACAACAAGACACCGACTTGTATAATAATTCACAGGAAGGCGAATGGGGCACTAAACACTTTTTATATAGGTGTTTTGTGGTAAAGGCACCAATAAGCACCACCGGCCAAACACAAAGGGCTAGGTGGTCACTGTTAAGGTTGATAATGAACTTTTTACTGTATAAAAAATATCAACGTGGAAGACAGTCTGAGGATAACCTACTTTTGGCCACAAGCCTATATTCACAGCGTTCAACCGTACACAGGACACCACCACTAGTTCATCAGTTTACTGGGGTAATTTGCACCTACATTACACCTATTTCTCCATCCATTTTACAGTTCAAAAGTGGGACGAACTCAAGCAGGAGTTCACTTTTCAAGTTGGGATATGCGGTGCTTTACAGTTCATTTCATTTCCACGAAAGACCTCACCTTATCAAAACAGTAACCTATCCAAAAAGTTGTTCTATGACCATGTCCAACACGTACCTGCAGCTAAACTGAGTTTGATAGCTTCCTGTAGTTCATCGTCCTCCGGATCTCGATATACCTCCTAATGTATGTGGAAGCAAGAAGTAAGAGTATCGAAAATGGCACAATGTAACGACATATTATAGCTTCTGGGTTATAAAAGCTCTGTGTCCCGGAAAGAGATAAATGCGTAGGTAAGTGTTACTCACATTTGCAATATTACAATAAGTCATCAAAATAGTTCCGAAAACGAGCTATACCCAACCTAACCACTTAAGGTCTACAGAAACACACAAAAAAGCATGGATCAGACTCGCCATTAATAACAACGTGTTGAGCACTGGAAGTCCAATATTGTATTACTAAATCATCAGAGGAAACCTCACTGAAACGGTTAGAATCTAAATGACAGGCATTGTGCAGGAGTCAAGCTTCTTGAAAGGCCCGTTGTATGCCGGAAAAGCAGACTGGTATTGATGATAGCAACCTCTTGCTCAGGAACGAGCCGACCCCAATGATGTTCCTTTTCGAGAAAGATAGAGATATTTGGCAGAGGGTCAGAAACTGTTACCAGCGTCAAAACTTTTGTTCGAAGTGCCACATTTAGTCTTCCTAAGACTAAGACACCATCAACTAAGATACCGATTATCCTAACATTCAATCACACTCAACGTGTCAGGGCTCCGATAGTGACCGTTCAAACACTTTTTGTCATGTGGAAGCCCTGTGGTTGACCTCACACAACAACTTACATGAAGTTTGGAAGCTCATCATCATCATCATCGACAGCATGACATCAGTGTTTAACACCGATGCTTCACTGCCATACAACCATGATTTATTTGAAAGCCTTATTGTAAAGAAAACAATAAAGGTGGATGGGGAAGGTACTTGGTGCTAGCTTACTACAATCAATCCGAGGTGCCTACACCGCCAAACATTCACTCAGGCAATCTGGATAGAAACTGACAACAAGAACGCCACTGACATCGGTTGGCAACACTGGTTACCAAGCTGGCCAGATTAGTTCCACTTACCTGTCTCCGAAGGCCACTCTCATAAGGTTGGGGCAATGTAGTGAAGGACTAGTGCTTCATTTGGTATCCGGAAGTTCCCTAATGCATGCTTAATGCAGTAGCAGTTGATATTGACGTAAATGCGAGAAGTCATACACTCGGTACAAAGAACTAGTTATTGTTGGGGACAACAAGTAGGACCGTTGAAGCAACATATGTATGTACTGGAGTTGATAATGGTCAGAATAAGTAACCACGTCGATCACAAGCACACAGGTTTTACAAGGCCGGCTAGACAGAAGCATTCACCTAGTTTAGCACATACAATCCGAGCAAAGCGGTCGACAAACTCCACCAGATAATCTCAGCTGAACGTCCACCACAATAACCCCACTGTACACGTTCTGCTTTGTAAGCATAAGGCATGTATATCTTAGTTCGATTTATTTCCCCGTCCATAAATTGCGTGATATGTTCGTCCGAGACTGGTATCATTAGAACAGAGGGACACCCAAGTAACGATGGCGACAGTATGATCGGTCATGAAAGGAAGGGATTTAACGTGAGTCGAAAAATTATTCCCCGGTGAATTCAAATCACGCCTGCCTTCGCGGTTGAATGTTTCCATACCCAATCTTATGAATTCATGTGCACATAAAAATCGGACCTCCCAAAGGCAAATATGGATCGTGTAAAAAAACGGCATGACGAACTCGGGGTTCACGCTGAGAAGCACGGAGCGAACACCACCTTCGAAGAGATATTTGCGGTCTTTCTTGAAGTCCCTAAATTTGAATTCCAAAACTAGATCGACATTCTATGGCACAAACAAGAAATCTAATGTACCCAAAAGCCTTTTAAACAGAAGAGTGATATCGTCAGCGTACTCAGTGAGCGAAAGCTGAGGGTAGTCCGATAACGGAATTGTTTATATGCTTATATTTATATGATCACGAGGATTTAGAAGAGGGGTAACACCCTTGTCTGACGCTGGATATGATGAAATCAAGGGAGATTTGCGGCACGCGTCCACGGGAGACATATATAGCCTTTCAGTGTTTGACCATCGATGTCTTCGGAGCATTGCCCGAATCTGGTGGGAACACCGGATAGGGAATGCTGAAGTACGTCGAATGGTATTCGGGAGAAATAACTCACCCTCGATAGATGAACTGATCACACTACATAGGTTGCGCTGGCTTGGCCACGAGCTGCGTATGCCAGTCGACCGACTTCCTCGAAGGGCGCTCTTCGCACAACCACGTGAAGGGTGGAAACGAGCCAGAGGCGTTCACACAATGACTTGGCAATGAAGTATGGAAGCCATTACCAGCAAACTCAGCTGCGCTGGTCATTGCCGTCTTCCTGGATGGGGACCCCGAGACGGGCCACATCAATGGTTAGAGACATTGTCAGACATGGCCCAATCGCGCCCTCAATGGCTCTCGTGCATCCAAGCTATTACCTTCAATGCATAGCTTCCTTCCCAATCCCTCCACTTAACAGTCCATTGACTGGTGTATGTACGCACCAGTTTATCAGTTTCCGCCTCCAATGCGCAGGTACCTATCTCACCTCCCTAAATCATCGGTGAACGCAACTGTGGCAGCTACAACCACTGTACAAGTACACGGTTCTTACAGCTGACGATGATGATGGTAAGAAAAGAGTTTAGAAAGGATGCTCTTCAGACATTGTCAGAGCGAATCCATTCAGTAGTCAAAAATATGCGTATGTGCTGAGTCAATGTCGGGAATACGATTTGTCCATTCCTGTAAGCTTCGTGATATCTGGCACAAGTGCGCAATCGGGATGTTGCCAGTTTTCCCGTTTCTGATAATATGGTAACTTCGACTAGATGTTCAAAGTAATTTTCTCCAAAAGTTGAAAGAGTTCAGAAAATTTTAGGGGAAGTAACGAATATATATATATATATATTCCGTATACCTTTATGACTGAATATTTGATGAACGAGTTAGAGTGATGCTACCTTCAATTCATCGACCTCGAAGCCGACATCTGATAAATAGAATATTTTCATCAAAAATAGAGTTTGTTTAAGATCTGTCAAGGGACAGGTCATCATACTCATTGTGCACTTGCAGATGGAGTGCATAAAAAAGCAAAATAACCAGAGAAATAAATACCTTGGAGAAAGTTCAATGGTCCCACGGCAGTCACATGCCACCCAAACGTATAGAAAAAAGAACGATCTACATTCTGTTTGACTTACCATTTTCGACAACTCAAGCGCTCGTTGTAGTTCCTTTTCTTGTGCTTCCGCTTCGGAGGACTGGAGGATACGTTGCAAAGAAACATTTTCCTCATCCATCTCTGCTTTACAGATAGCTATAGCTAACTGCATCTGCTCATCGTCTGCGCCGTCAGCGTCCACGTCTGATGACCCAATAGTAATTGTTCGCTCTTGGTTGTTGGAATAGTCTTCTGGGACTGGACAGAGCTGATTGAGTCATATTAGGAATAGAGGAAAGAAGTTATAACTGCAAGTGGAACTGCAACAATAAATAATGGATCGCGTCAAAAGCTCGGTGATGTGAGCTGACCACTCAAAATTTGGTAGGGACTATTAGACAGACGATGTAAATCGAACACAGAGCGGCAAACACTCAGCCTAAATGTCAACGTAAGGGTCGACGTTTCAAACTAATCAATCCAACCTAGGACAGCTTTCCATCTGGAGGGGGTCAACGAGTCCATTTCCTTCAGTATTTTTGGCTACCTACAATTGTAATTTTCCATATATTTCACGTTAATTTCTATCAGATTGTCCGACAAAAAAACAGTCGCCCGACGCCACAATATATCTTTAGTTGGGACGCCAATCTCTAACCCACCAGCCAAGAATGACCAGTGTATCGCTGGGCATACACATTCACTCAGCGTTTCGTCGTGTCAGTACTGATTCTTACATTACTCAGTCCAGCATAGCTGAATATAATGGAATGGTGCCTCGCCAAGTGAGACTGCTCGGTAACCAATCAGGTAATTTCTTGTCGGGTGAACGTGGATCACATCAGGAATCCGTCCTAATACACTCCTCCACCCACATGCCTTATTACGGGACTAGCCATTCGCTCTCCAGGTGGTCACACGAGGGACAATGCACCTCGAAAAAACATTTAATTATAGAGTCCGTCCGGTACATAGCTGTCTTACAAACCGGAGGAAGTGAGTCTCATCCCACTACGATTTAAAAAGTGTAAAACCTAGCCGCGGCACCTGATGAGGTAAGATGGATTAGAAAGAGTCTAGGTGCTGTCGACGCTGTCCATCTCATGGGAGATGTGAAGTGCATATGACACTCCCTACACTTGGTTAGAGGCATGGCAAGATATACCTGTCAACCGACACCGAAAGCATCCCTTGCTATCAATTCTGTTCGGATTTCCCAACCAAAAGCTTAGAGGTTTGGGCAACTTGGGTGTTCGCGGTTAAGCGACGGTTAAGCGCCGGCATTCTCACATTGTTAGTGATGGCGATTCTACTGATGAAAACGAATATTTCTATTGAAATCCGTGTTGTAATATTGTTCGAGAGAGCTCACAGCTCGAGATAGCTCAGTGGTTAAAGAGCAAAATCACTACTCCGAAGGTCCACTGTTTGAACCCAGACCGGGCATCCTGATTTCTTTCGTCTAAACTTAAGCAACTTTGGCAGTATCTTAACCCTCGTAATTCCTTCGGGTGGTATACAAACCAGGAACCGAAAGTGTTACACTTGAACGATTGTTTCACTGTTTTTTTTGCGCAGCAATACAAACAACCGAACCAAACCAACAACCTAAATTAACAGGGTTTAGTCTCCAGCGTTTTTCATACCACAAAAAACGAAGATTGGCCAAAAATTCAAGCTCACCGCAATCAGTTGCTCCGCCTCACAATCCGGTAAATTGCCCGTAACAAAGAAGATTGAATGGCCCTCTTGTTGTAGTTGGGCTAAGTAGATGTTTAGATATGTAGTGGAGATCAACCGAGGCTTTGATAAGGTTGAATTCAAGTCAAACCACTGGTTCCCAAAACGGCGAATTGTGAACCAGTGTTTACGAAAATTGCAGATGAAAGCGCGCTGCTGTTCTGGATGTTGCCTGGCAGATTCAGCTTCTGAGCTTTGACGAAGGAACGGCACGAGTTCGAGAGACCAAATGGATAGGGCTTTGCTGATCACCTAAGCAAGAACCAGGAACTTTCATCAATTAGTAACAATGTACATCACTTATTATCCAATCCCTGTTTGTGATTAACAATTAGATCATGAGCTGCCAAGCTCTCAAATGATTCAATTGAAAATAAAGTAACCTAACAATATAACTTTGATAAGACACTAGAATGAACAATCAACATTCAGTTGTGATGAGGCACAAGTAGCTTGCCTCAGTACTGGAAATGGGTACGTATAATGGTGAGTAGAAAGCTTCAATAAAGCGTGATATTGGGTGCTATAAAGTGCCGGAAGCTACAGAAATATCTGTTCGAAAAGGTAGGCACGAGTGGCTGTTTGGATACCACAAGTAATGACAACTTGGACATAAGGTCATACTCAACAAGTATTGATGGCGTTTTAACAGACGATAATCGTCCAGACAGTAATGACACAGCGATTCGCTTACAGCACTCGGGGTCTTCAGAATCGCAGTCCGGATAACAAAGGCATTCACGCTGTGGGTTCCTATTCCCATTGTGTGAATGAAAGTCTGGAGGTTCTCGCGGTCGGTTAACATTAGGTGCTTCGATGCCCACGTTTTCATCAGCCTGATTTTACGACGGTGAAGCTGGTGAACGCTGATGCCGCCACATACATCCAATAAAAGCCTGGCTCATGGGTTACCGGTGACAAGGCGACTTAGCATTACCGGCTATCACGGGTGTACATGTCTGACTCGGGAGCAGGTTCGCTACCTGTTCTTGCAAGTGACAGGGACGGTTGAACCAAGCATCTTTTGGGCACCGATGACCCATACAGGCTTTTCTGGAGGACAATTTGTCCTGTAAATGAAGCCCATCTGAAAAGCCAAGAAGCACTGTACAGCTGTTTCATCCTCATTGGGAATCAACAGTGCTTATCTCTCGAAACTCCAGACAGTCTCGAACTCGCGACCTCCCGGCTAGTAGTTTGAACACTTAACCGTTCGGCTAAGGACGGCTGACCAGCAGTGTAATTAACTCGCACTTAGACAGGAGATACAGCAGCTCATCCTTCAGTCACAGGATCCACACCACGTTGTCACCCGTGTTAACTGAATCCTCGAGCAGTGACTTATCAGATGGAAGTTCCCCTCATCAGGTGAGTTTTATTCTCCGCCACAAAAATTTCCAAATCTCACAATACGAACAATATATAAATAGCTCAGAGGAAGCATAAATTGCATCCGATGAGTGAAACTTCCATCTGAGGAGTTTTTGCTCGAGGATCCAATCAAAGTGATGTGGCCACGTGACGTGGATCTCGTGAGTGAAAGATGAGGACCGCTATATCACACTGTGGATCAGCCGCTCGTGGCCAAACGCTTAAGAGTTCGAACTTTTAGCCGGGAGGTCGCGGGTTTGACACTCTTTGGAGTTTCATTAGATGCGCACTGTTCATGATCCCCAATAAGGATGAAACAGCTGTACAGCGGTTCTTGGCCTTTAAGTACAGATTGGTTTCAATTATAGGACGAAATCTCCATCAAAATTCCCAAACCTCCTCACACTACTAACAGGCTCTTATTCTCACTCACAATGAAAAAATCGAGAGGCCGGAATAGGGCTTGCTCACGAATGTGGACACGCATCTAAACAGATTCTATTCAAATTGTTCGGTTTCAACTTGAACGAAGCACGACGATCCAATGCACACAAAAATTCTATCGATGTTCGTGACGCTACTCATGACAAAGCACAAATGACCGGTTAGCATACAATAAGGAGAGTTTCAATGGCGAGTTAGTGAAGTGCCTGTGAAGGTCTATGTTTAGTACCCGTGAGTGAGTGAGTAATGCGCTGTAACATAACGGCATTTAAGTCGTAGGTGGGACTGGTGCGTAAGACTGGTAGTGACCTAATTACAAAAACCGGTCATCATTGTTGGACTGAGAGTAAGTTCATCTACCCTCGTTACTGCTCATTAGCGTCACACATAGTTTGTATGCTTCTAAAATACTAAGGAGGTGATCACATCGGTTGGCAATGGTTTCCTCGAGAGGTAATATAGACCCACGAAACAGTGTCTACACGTTCAATCGAAAACAGACGTCGGATGTGAGATCCTCGAAACCTCAATGCGAGTTGGGGTCCTAGATAACATCGCTGAATTTCTTAGTAAAATCAGGTTTATAAAAAACGAAGATGAGCTTGTGATCTGAGCAACATGCTTACCAATACGTAACAACTTACCTGGATGGAAAAATAACCAGCTTCATCCATGTTATTAGATACATGTGACGAGTTGCAACCGTGCTCTAGGGCACTCCGTTCATCCTCGTCCAACTGAGAAGCTAATTCAGCCAACTCCACAGCAGTGAAGAAAGGGCCCTGGAGTAATGCGTTTAAGCAATGTTGAGCGCATAGTGACCCTTCTTGCTAAAATACAGTATAAAAACGGGCAAGGTCTCAAGAACCTACTTTTTCGTGGAATATGGAATCCATATGTCTTCCAGTTGTGAAATACGGCGAACTCTAGTTGGTGCTTGTTTAACATTCAGTTGAAAAACATCTGCAGCGGAAAAGGGGAACTATTCTTCGGTTTGTTTCGGTTGATCAGTTGCTTTAAGTGTAATCGCTACCCCACCTGCGCTAATGAAACCAAATCCATGTCAGAAGCAAGTAATCTCCATCCTATTCCACTGAGCACTGATGCACAAAACGTGGCTCCTAAAGATTTTGCGATGCACAACATAACCAAGGGTGAAGAAGCTGGCGTCCGATAAAGCCATCAAATTCAGGGAGTTCCAAGCACTCCAAGTCAGTACCCTACGACCAGAGCTAAAATGTGCACATGGGGCCACTTGTCGACACTGTTAAACAGGCTAGGGGGAAGGACCGCAAAAAGAACGACTGTTATTGGCGGCCTGTCGAGTGCAGTATCCTTGCACAGCATGCATCCAATGAAGAGAAAATGTGAACGATGAAGGCAAAAGTATCGCACAGAAGACAAGCAAAATTCATACGAACAACAGCCCGGTATAAACTTACGGACGGTCACATACACATAGCTAGCTCATAACAGGTGAAGAACAGTTACAGAAAGGATGGAGGCTGTTCAAGGATATCCAAGACCTAGAAGACACTGGTGCAAGACTCAAACTACATTTCCACCATAAAGTCATGAGTAAAAGCATCACAAACATAGAAGAGAGAATGCTTACTCCCCAGCACAGTAGTTTCCAAGTTCCCGCGTAAAACCCGCACATCAAAGTGCAACTACTCTGGTTTCCACCATGCGCTTTACCAAGTGTAGGGGAAAAAGGATAATAGAGGCATATACGGACGATAATGACGGCAACTTCCAACAACCCGATGTAAGGTAATTCGAGTGTTCCTTGCTTGGTTGAAATGAACAAAACGGACTGACGGCGATATCCTTGACACAGGAATACCACCACAGGAATACGACTGCGTGTTGGGTCGCTTTCTGATGGTATCCTTAACCAGGGTCATCAAGCAGGAAAACGGCAATAACCGGACTTTGATGTGTCCAAACCACTTAGCTAGTTGATCACTTCAATTCGATCAAAGAGCTATGAAACTCTGGCTGAACTAAGCCCAACTGACCACAAATAAAGACCAGTTCATCGATTTTTGGTGACTTCCTTAGCCTGAAAGCAATCTGGCATTTAAGCACAACGGGCGCAATGTTGCTACCAGAATGGAGAAACGCTCCGGGAAATCGGTGGAAAAACACTGAGCGCTTCCTATTCATTTTTCTCAAAAGAATGCAGTCTAACGTTGCATATTTCAACCTACCTCGGTACCGTAGGCGGATTTCGCCTCCTTAAATTTAAAAGTCAAAATATTACCATCTTTTATCAGGTGGAACGAATCGCAGTCCATCTGAAGACTCTTTAGGGCAAATAACAGTGTTATTTTCAAAGGATTCGGTACGGGAAGGCATGTCAGCGTACAAGCATACTTCTAAGGAACACTTCCGTCCCAGAGGTGAGAGCAGCACACAAGTTCCTAGCATCAACAACATCCGCAGTGTCATCAGCCGAGTCGCTCTACTTGCTGCAAACACCAGAGCGGGTGAGCGAAAACATACTACAACTGACGCATTTATTCTTACACTTTCAACAAGTCCCTCTTCTACCCAACTGAAACCCAATGGAAATTCTCCCTTTGCGGGTCTCAGGACTAGGACCGACCGCCTTCGCCATGCATCACACTCAGCTACAGCTTATCTTCATCCGAATGTACTAACGACCTTAAACATCACGAACAAAGCTTCCAAACCCCGTAAGCCGCTCCAATAAGCTGCCTTTAATGTTCGCCCACTGAAGTAAGCAGGACAACAAGTGGTTCTTGGTCACACAGCAGATTCCATCTACATTGATATATGCCGTCTAACAAACACAACGATCCAGGACGTAAGTACTGCAATTGAACTGACTGTACTCTCGCTCACTTCCATATTCCGACTGCGCACCTCTGGTGACGCTGAGGCCGCGGAATTCGGATATATGTCCGGCCATCGAGCGGACGCGTCTCTACTTGATTGGATAGCCGTTAGTAGTCGCCCCTGCGCTGTTCACTTGGCAGCGTCTATGAAAAAGTCCCGAGTGAGGTCCATCGCACCCTGTTTATTGCATCTTCTCACGCTCCGACGGAATGCAGCCCTGAATCTGCCAAGTACAGTCTATGTGACGCTGTGGGGATTCTTTTACAACGGGCTAAAAGCCAGACATCGCCAGGTTGTTTGTGACAAGATCAGGCAGGCACGTTCAGCGCTGCTGAGAACCAAATCAGCGGTCTTTGGTTGGAAAACAGACACAATTCAGTTCAATTCAGTTTCTAAGCTGACAAACCGTGCCCCCAAGTGCAGTAGTTCCGACAGCTGCTGCATCCCTTACCAAGGGTAATGAGAATAAGGGAATGGGAGTCACGAGTTGAAAGCCAGTACCCAGCTCATTCAGGTCCTGCAGATCTGTTTGTCTGGCGGTCCTCTCGCGGAGAGGGTAGCTATCAACGCGACTGTGTCGACTGATCAGGGCTTTCATGCTTCGTTGCCAAGTCACTATCCAGTACAAAGCTGAGCGAAGAGGATGCTACGAGTCAAACGGTCCCTTGGCATACGAAGCACATGTCCTGACCAGCATAACCTGTAACCTGTGTTGAAGGAGACCAACTGAACTGTTACTTTGCAGTGTTCAAAGTAACGAAATCGTCCAGACGACGATTTTGAGTGAACTTCTGTTCCGTCTTTTTCGCACATTGCTTCACTGACACTCTTCATTTGACCGGCTAATTGATTCACCTGAAATAGCGCGCGCATGTTGCCTTCAGTAAAAGCATTCTCCATCCCCTGGGCCTCCGCAATCCACCAGCGTTCTCTGCCATTCATCAAGCTCCTGACTATCCGGTGTTTGACGGATCTACTTGCGCCTTTCTGGCAGCATAAGATCTGCGGATTTCGATGGTATCCAGCGTTCATTTAGTTGAGGCAGAAGGCTTGGACAAACAGCTGTGAAAGCTGAGAGCATAGGTTATTTAACTCGCTCAAATTCAATGTCCAAAAAAAACTTCGTTATCCACATGATCGCGTTTCCAATAAGTTTCTGGGTAGATTGGTTCGATACTCTTGAGCTACCGAGACTTGTCGAAATCGATGAGTGCAACCGTTCTGCTTTGGCACGTGTAATGCTGACGGAAAGCGAAGTGATAGCTGGGCTTGCACAATGGCATGATCAGAGTCTATTCTAGAAGGAACGGCAACCTTTGATTGGGGCTGTCCATCGGTTAGTCAAATAGTACAAATGAGTCCATGACTGTCTTGCGGTTGGTAGCCTCTAACTAACTCGATGTGGACGTTTGTGCTGGAAGCTTGTACCGGCCAGGAACAGTTTATGATCTGAACCCGACTGAAGTCGCTCCACACTATCCGTACATTGAGCATGGACCCCAAATCTGCCACCTAATTGTGATTCTTCCGGACTTAGTCGTCTAACTTGAGTACTCGTATCATCCGCCAGGATTACTACGTCCGTCCTTCTTGCTGACCGAAGTAATCGTGGCAGAGCTGCATAAAACCCGTCGTTCTGTATCAAAACTACGATAAATAAACACCGTTTACCGCATCGACCTTCATTGACTTCAATTGAGCCGGACAACCGCACAGCACAAAGAAGACTGTTTACTGGGAGCCAGTCTAGTAAGGCACCTTCAGCCTTGGGGCTGAGTGCAACTCTCACACCATAGGTACAACGAACCATTGCTTCATACTCAACAAATACAGCGAAATGTGAAACATCCTAGCTCACTCTAAGCGGCTTAAGATGCACGACCGAAGTTGGGTTCTCGTATGCGCCTTTCAGATGCACAACATACATCGACAGATAGGAGAAGCAAAGTTTCAGCAAGAGATGCCTGTTGCCCAATTTGACGTAGGGTACGGACACTGGAGACCGCAAAGTGTGTCCGATCTTTTGAGGTTAGTACGTGCTTGTTTTGGTTTACTATTCTGGGCGATAGTTTAGAGACAGAACAATGGCTAGGGGACAGACAGACGAGTTAATCGCACTGCATCATTCAGTGGGGCTGTGTGGGAAGGCCGGCGAGCGAAGAGCTGCAAAGACAGATGATACCTCCCGGTTTCCCAAGCCGAAGAAGGGTGTTTAGTTGTTACCCAACCTTGAGATTTCGGCTCACAAGTCTGACCGACAAGGCAGTGGGAAGGTGTCGGTTTTGTTCGGGGACCCTGTCCCTGGCCTCTGACGCAAAAGTCTGACCTGGTCGGCTGCAGAGAGCTGGCCTTGCCTCAAGGCGCAAGGAGTAAGGCATTGCTGCCTCAATCCTAAGACGGAATGATTCAGTAGGTGCGATTCATGCACAAGCCAAACTCAAGCAAATGATTAGCTGCTTCGATTCACGTGATCCACACCAAATCATACGACTGCTCCATACTGGGCCTAGCTGCTTAGTAAACGTGTGCACCAATCGCAGGTCGACGCTCAATGGCTTGGTGGGATAAGCTTCACGGATTGATGCACAGGATCGAGGCTTTCGCCCAAGTTTCCCGGGTCGGTTTTGTTCTTGTCGTTCGGCGCCTGTCGTTCACCTGAAAGGCACACGTGAAAAAAGGTGTAGCACTGCTCTTCAGATTCTCAGCGCGGGGCAGTACGCTTGCCAGCTCGCATAAATAACTGTCTAATAGTGTTTTGGACTGGGTTCTAGAGGGAGCGTGGACAAGGTGGTTCGCGGTTCAGACCCCGTACACGTCGTCCGTCTTTTCGACTTTCCCCGTCAACGTATTTCTTCTGAGGACACTACCGCTTTTCCGCTATAAAAATATGATAAACTAAGATGAGAGAAACCTGAAGTTCCGAGTGCGAAAAGTCTAGCGTATGTATACATACCCAAGACTATTGTTAAGCTGGAATCGAGATTTCCTAAACGACAAATGTCGAGTTCCTGCCAAACTTTTATTGGAAGAAGTGATGTGGGTGGTCAGAAACAGGTTGTGTGAGGAAACGGAGGTAGATGGAGGGTATTTTAAGGCACGCGGATACGTTTTGTGATGTTTCATTTTCTAAACATTAAATTGTACATATTTCACGCGGAGAAACTGAGATCTCCTGAAATAAAATCTTTAAATTGTTTCGGGCTATCTTTTCGCTCGCATTGACAGTCCATCTTTCCTTAGTTTACGCGCTTATAAGCGTATATATGCGCTTCGACCATTTGACGCGTTTTTTCTTGGTTTGTGCGCAAATGCAGTTTGAATCCGCGTGTTTTCTGGCTTGTGCACCATTAACCAATCGGAATGCTGGCTTGTGCATGAATCGCATGTCCGTTTTCAGTAGCACCGGACGTCTGGTTTTGAGAGTACCTCAACCACACCGAATAATGCGCCGGCGGTCAAGGTCAACCTTTGGGCGATCGGAGTGTGCGGTTTTTAGAGTCGACCATTTCTATCTCATCTTTCCTCGGAAGAAGGCAGCACCAAAACTTCCATAAACATGGACATGCCGGTCAGCTAAGGAGAGACACCTTACCGCCCTCACACTCCTATCACAGAGGACAGTATGTCTTTACCACCGGACCGCCTAGTAATACGATTTCTCCCATTATGGGGGCTCACTGATCTTCTTTGGACTGTTTCCCGTCGGCCTTCTTGGTATGGTTGGACCCTTAGGAACTGAGTTCTAGCCAGTATAGCCCGCAGGAATATTGCTCCACGGTACCCCGGCCACCAGGACAAGGTGGCAGCTTTAGGTTGGTACACGCCATCCGAAGGAATTACGGCGGCTGAGATCCTGCAAGGTTGCCCAAGCTTGGGTAGCAGCAGTGGAGATGCAGAGGTCGGGTAGGAACCAGGGACCTTACAGTCAGTAAATTTGCCCTTTATCCATTGGGCTATCTCGACCATACTGTTTTTCAATATAGCTAGATTCCCTCTGAAAGATGAAAAATTGTTAACGCAGTGGAACCATGCTGAATCGGTAGCACTACCCATCACCAAAAGGTCTACTCGCAGTGAAGCTGGTAACCACAGGGGCATCAGTTTGACTCTCAGTGTCACGGGATATCTAGCGTCAGCGATTCTTTGTCTTATAGCGGAACGTCAAACCTTGACAATTGAGCATCAAACGGGGTCTCCATCGGACAGAGGCTGTGTAGACCATTTCGTCACACTGTCGGGTATAACAGCAGAAACAGAGGATCCAAAACATTCACGTTACTTGGGTTCAAGCATGTTTTCGATTCCGTCGATTGAGTTGAAGATACCGCAGTCGTCTGTGAACACAATCCGTTCGCCATGTTATCTCTCCAAAAGTCTCCTTACAAAAGTGGGGTCCGACAAGAATGTCTATTCTGTCCTTTTTTCAGCTTCGTCGATGAAATAATGAGGCAAAAGTTGAAAGGTCATCAGAACCTCGGTGGTTCCAGTGTTAGCTTTGAGAAACTCGTCGAGCTGAAGTACTAAGACAAGATTGTTCTTGTCTCTGAAAAACACAAGCCATGTTGAATAGACTGATCACCGTCATACGATCTTTCGGAGTGAACCTCGCGCCTTCAAAGCGCAGTGATGCTTCAGGACGAGCGGCCTCTGAAGACACCCCTTGCAATTCAGGAAAAATCACAGGAGGTTGTGTGAAATTTCACGTACCTCGGTAGTTTTATTGGCTCTGAGGGAAGTGTGCCTAATGAAGTCAAATGTCCGAATCACGTTTGCCAATTTACATCACATTGTCCTCAAAATGTCATACCGCTGGGTCTCAACCGTCGCGTACCTTAGGCTATAGCAAGAGCTGAATTGTTTTATGTCTGCGAGAGATGGCCTATGCGGACAGCTGTGAGGCATCTTGAATTTCTTGACCACCGATATCTCCAAACGGTTGTTGATGTCAGGTGGCATCAACGAACTGGTGACGAAGCAATTAGGAAACAGGCGTGCGTCAATTACTTCAGTCGCGGAAAAAGTCCAGCACCGTCAGCCATGGTGGCCCGGCCATGTGACACGCACGCCGAAACACAGCCTATCTAGATGAGCGTTGCACCCAGCGGCCCCTTCAGAATGACGCAACATGCGAGGTAGTCGCGTGACTTGCCAGGAGAATGTGGAAGAGATTGCAAAGAGTTAAGTTGTAGTTGGTCAGGTTCGCCTTTGAAAAATGGAGTGCCCCTGACCAACATGTGATCGGCTGGCGACACTGCTAGACATGGTAGCGATCGATGTCTGTGGCGTTTGTATTGACAGTTCACTCCCAGCTTGTCTGATTGAGCGCCGAGACCTGTAGATGCCTCAGAAGACCTGTGACGGGCCAGCTACAGGTCACCTCCTTCAGCAAATCTTTTTTCTAAGAAGATAAATGTGATTGGATGAACACTCTGACCGCGTGGCAGTTATTCATCTGTCAATACTGATGTTGCTGTCTCCGGCGGTGATGAGGATGATGTAGACACTGATGATGCCGTCTCCTATTGTGTTTGACGAGGGATAGAGTGTATCGACAATCAGAGTTGAAGAGATATCAACATTAACATAACCCTTCAGTTCTTGACTTTTGTGCAAAATTCCAAACAAGTTTTTCCTCGTTTCGTGCACACTAGTATACATGCTAACACTCGTAAACTTCCAGCAAAGATACCAGCAGATTCCCCACTTCCATTGGTTGACCCCACTTACATAAACGTCGGAGCACCACGAGGTGGCACACTCGTTATGGTTTCCCAATCTATACAAGCGGTCGTTGCTACTGCTGCTACCTCGAGTGAGGGATACAGAATTGCCGTTCTCACTTCGTTCCCGAGAAATCTGACCAGCGGGATGTACGTTCACGAACTCATGCACCACGTCAAAAGGTACGAGCGTATTTCAGTGTCGTTCTCGAAAGCTAATTCCTCCGGTGAAGATACGTTCATCAAGTAGCGAAACCGCAAATGCCCCCCGCGTCATCCATAGGAGGGGAGACGACACTCACTGCTTGATCACACAGTGTGAGGCGTTCTCTAATGCGGACAAGCAACGTAACTCGTTTAAAATAACCAGGTTTAACACTATGCACAACCACTAGCTTCTAGGGGCCGAAGCATACAGGTGGTCCCGCATCAACCTTCGATGGAATCTTGAGGAACCGTTTGGTGGATGCACATTGCGCAATAAACACGATTTCCTTACAAAGAATTCACTCTCATACAAACTGCCCTCACACAATAAGTATCTCATTTAGGCCTGTAGAATTACACACAATCGATGGGTATACAGTCATAGGCGTACAGGCATACAGTATAGGCATACAGTCATAGGCGAATGGTGAAAACATCGTAAATACTGAACTCTGTGGTGTTTGAAAGCTCAAGAATTGTATACCAACAAGCCAGAGTAGCGGCCCTCCCCAAAATACTGTGAAGAGAACACCATCCGAAGTCAGAATGACCTTGTCTCGGAAACAAGGAGTGGTTTATCACGACCGGGCCTTAAATGCACACCCAAAATTTCTCTAAAAAACGTTTCGAACTAGGGAAAACTTAACATAGAGTTTTAGTTATCGATGGTAATAATTGGAGCTCATGAGTTCCGCCCGCACGGCTGCAATTTTGTTGAAAGTTGTTTTAAGGTATTTAAAGCCCATTGTGAACGCGGAATCCCCATTTTGATGACTGCTATTGCCCTCGCTTATCGCGTCTGTAAAGACGGTAAGAAATATTGCAGAAAGGCTGATTCCTTCACGTGCTTTCTTCTGTATTGGTATTGGAAGTAATCACGAAACTATATGAGCAGTAGTTGCGGCCTCTAGGTCCACGCAAACTCAAAATGGATGAGCCGTCCGCGACCTAGTTAGAAAAAATTCTTCTGTCGTTGCGACAGACAAACCGCCAAACATAGCCAAAGAGTTCGTCACAGCTAGTAAGTTTTTTGTTCTTTTTTGAGATGGTCAGCACACGCTTTATCGGGCGCACGGCAAGGTCTAAACCGCAAGCGTACACCCAAACCTTGATAGAGCCGTTGGATGAATTAGTGGGTATATGAGCAGAACAAGTAGAAGACACCATAAGGTGTCCAATGCTCCCAAGTCTTTGTACAAATTAAACGGATTGGGATAGACTTGTGGGCGCTCGTCCAGGAGGTATTGGAGGTATGGTGAACTACGGGCAGGCCATCGGACTAAGTATGACAGTCGCGTCATCGCGACTTCTTACTTGGGTCTGAGGACATCCCCGTACATGAAAATCTTGGGTGAATCGTTTGGGGTTTTTGTTGTAGTTAGGATTTTCCAAGGAATCGTGACAAAGTAAGACGGCATGGATCAAGGATATCCTTGGGTCCAACGAGGGCGCGCGGTGGTTCGTTGCTGCCGCTTAAGCGAGGCAATAAGACAACCGTGTCTACACTGGGGTCTTAAAATGAGAGAAAGTTTCAAAATGGCCTACTAGGAAGCAGACAAAAGTGGTCACAATTCCTACCTACCGCAGTGAGACGACACTGCCCAATTTCAAAAACGGTAATCGATATTCAGGTGCAGAAAAGAGGTGTGCGGTTGGTGCGAAGGGGTGTGGGCATACGTGATCATTAGTATTTTTCTTTAGCTGAATCGTGCGCAACCAAGGTAGCTCGGAGCTTGCAGTGAAATGGGATCAGAGAACATCGTGAGTGTTGCGTGTTTTTGTTATGAGGTAACCTCAGAATAACGTAGTTACAGTCTGAAGAAAAGCGTGAAACTTTGCAAAACGAGTTGCTTCTCAGGCGTCATCCTGCCTGTGTGTAGTGCATCTCTATTAGCATCCTAGCGTCGTTATCAATAAGCTTTGCGAATCATTCGGGGATTGCCCGGGATACGTGCTATTACCGCATTAAGCTCAAGCTGGAAACACGGGCGCCCGACAAAAGTTGCTCCCATTTTAGTTTTCCCTTCCCGCATTGCAGAAGGCGGATTATGAGGCTCAGCGTTTAGGACTAAATTTGGAAAGACGGCATGCAGTTGAAGTGAGGGTTGCCAACCGTAGGGTCTTTTGCATCGTCGTAGACAAGAGGTGCGGAAGGGGCAAAAATGATACAGACACACGGGGAGCACCGAAAGCTTCCTCACTCAAAGCGGCGTCCGTAAAGGACGCCTTCTCTTCATTTTTACCTAATTTCGTGATCGACAGGACAAAGAGACGAACGCTGAAATGTCCTTTGAACCCCGCTTTTCAAACATTTTGTGACAAAAATCTAGTCGAGCTGGAGTATGCAGAGATCGTTCTCATCTTCGAAGAGGAGGGAAAGGCGCAGGTGTTTTTGGATGAACTGACCAAAGCCCTCTTGTCGTTTAATTTGTTTGGTTTGTTTAATTGTGTGCTGCTGTATACGAGTCGTAATTGATTATATTTTTCCCTTTCAGAAACCCTGTCGAGTGAAACTGTGAGCTGGATTCACTACACAAAACCTTTGTACTGATGGAACCAATAAAGAGAATCATGATTCATCAAGGGCGGTTTTGCATTTTTCAGGCAAGGGCTTGACGGACGGACGACATGTGTAGATATGTAAGACCGCCTCTGGTTGTTGTATTAGTCTTATTTATAGTTGGGGGCTTATAGTCAGCTGCGAGCATGGGTGTGGACCCGGCAGTTACAATGAGCAGCCAAGGTAGGTGATATTGTATACGGTTGGGAGTATGACGGGCCGTTCTTGGCCCTTGCAACAGGTTACCGTGCATGTGTGAGGCCTCATAATCAGCGTCGCACATAGATACGGGCCTAGCAGTTACGGCTGCTCGAGGTGGATGAAAACGGCTACCGTTATCACGGTAACCGCTTTATGACGTATTCCACATATGGAGTGTCATATTCCTAATAAGAATGATACCATTGTGTTGGTAAATTACTTACAGTTACCCCCTGACGCTGTATTATTCACATACTAGTTATGCATATCTGGGAGAGAAAACACATACAGAGATGGCCCTTGCATCTCCACTGCGACATTCATGATATTGAATAACAACATAACAGTTAATGGGAGTTGAATTCCATAGGAAAATGTTGTAAAGTGGTTCGCTGAATAGTCCAAACCCCTACGGATGATTCGGCGCAACTTCTCTCGCGTTACTCGCATGGACTTCCAAAGCAGTGGTCTTGGACAAGTGCACTCCTCTGAATGACGGGAAGTACGTCCACATGTCATTCGAGGGAGACGCAGCGAACACTTTGTCGTGCATGGTGATAATGGACCAGAAGATATCACGAGGATAGATGCCAAAGAGGATTTGGGTGTCTGGTTCTCTTCAGACATGTCCTCCTCACTGCACCATGCGAAATCGGCCCAAAAGGCATTCGCCGTTCTACGGATGATTCGGCGCAACTTCTCTCGCATTACTCGCATGGACTTTCAAATACTGTATGGGGCCTACGTCAGACCGCTTCTTGAATGTGCCAGCCGAGTTGTCTAGTCAGGACGCACGAAGGACATAACCCCGTTAAGTGTCTCCAACGAACTGCTACGAAACTGGTTGCCGGTCTCAAAGGCGTGGACTATGAACGCGTCTCATCTCTTTCCCGAAATATCCTCTCCTCCGAGGAGACCTAAGCCTTATCATGTCCTGTTTGAACAAGTTTGGCCGACAAGTTTTCACCGTTGACCCAGCAAGCACACGGCGGGGACATGGAAAGGAGATTTTCAAGTTCAGAGCGTACACTTTCATCAGGCAGAATTTTTCTCATTTTGAGCAGTTGCCACGAGGACCAACCTTCCTCGACGGCTGCCCACGCTCCATCTAGAACTCAGTTCAAAGCACTGGTAGACAATTTTTATGCGAATCCGCGTGCTGTCAAGCTTACTGTCCCGCGCTGAGAACTTGAAGAGATTTGCTACACCATTTTTCGCTTGTGCATTCCAGATGAGCGGCAGTCTCTGGCCGACAAGAACCGAACCAACCCGTGAAACTTGAACGAAAGCCTCGATCCCGTGTATCAATCCGCGAAACCGTGAATCCGTGATCCACACAACCATGTATGATAAAGGCGAATGCACCTTTGCACCACATAGATCTCCACCGCAGCCGTCCTGGCTTACACTCCGCACCAATCGGAACGAACGAGCGGAAGCATGCGAGGTCCGACCTCTCCCGCGTTCCCTCATTACCGTATCCTTCAAGAAACAATCTTCCATACCTCCTAGTTTGCCATGCATTAGAAGAAGGAACTGGCTCCCTCTGGTCATGTCTGTCACCTCACGTTCAATTAACAGGCCTCGTCACCCCCATATGTGCATCCATTGAGGTTCGAATCCCAAATATTGCTGACCTACAGGCTGTTCACACTGACGTTCGTCGGCAATCGCTTCGCTGCGCTGCTGAAACTCGTATACGGCACTCAAATGGAGTAACTTGGCTTAGGGCACTCGCACCGGTCAGACGCTTTTGGTTGAAAACTCTAAGCTGTTGCAGCTGGTTGTGCGGTTTTGGTTCAGTTGTCGCCCATGGGCTGAGTCGCTCTTGACTGGATGCCTCCAAACGGTCGTCTCTACTCTGTTCATCTGTTCCATTCCGCAAAGGCCCGCAGTGTTTGAGATGGTGGCCACTGTTTGTTGATATTTCTCCTCTACCCACCGAGTGAATCACTTTTTCACTAGGACGTCTGTTGATGTGTGGCTCAACTGTATCCCGATTGCTGGTAGATCTATGCGAAATTCCATCTCCCTAGGTTATTTTTAAGAAATCTAACTGACCGGTTGTTCATTTAGCATTCTGGATTTAGACACAGTAGGCGCTGTTATATTTTCTGGTGGTTGCACACCGCCAGGCGCGCTTACTGTTCATTTGGAATAAAGACCCGACTTTCATTAGTTGTGGGGGCCTAGTAACACAATAGCACACAGTAACATACAGTAGACCCGCACAATAATTCAACAATGGGCACTATTTAACGCGGGTGAGGTCTTGACGAAATCGGTACAATCTAAACGCGGTCGACAATAAGGACAGTGAAATTAATAATAGGTTCATTTACCGGCTTAGAGAAAATTGATCAACAGAGGCAATAACACGCAGATACAGTGGTTGTGCATTTCCTCGGGCAACGGGATCTGGGTTGATCGCACCAAATACTTAAGTGAGCGTGCATGGGAGCAGATTTGTCTTTAGTGACCGAGCAACCAATGACTGGGGAAGTTTGCGAATATAATGCTAGCCTAGTACTGGAGGCATAGAAACCTAGAGTTAGTGTAATGCGAGTATGGGGCTCACGCAGATGGCAATGCGAGCGGCCAGCATTGGTGGTGAAATGAGAGCCTCGTGGTGTGTATTGGTCGTCAGACAACCAGAGGGCGTAAGGCTAGAGGAAGAAAGTGGCTGTGTAAATTTTAGGAAGGTGTGGATCTAGCTGATGTGACATCAGGAAAAAGGCTAGCAGTTGGTCTAGTTAGTAGAAGCAATTATGAGGTTATTTACGTGGGTAGTCCTGGCAATTTCTAGCTAAGTTAGAGTTCCATAAGAAGGAACCCGTTGTGCCCAAGGGCGACCAGAGTGTTAAGAATCACCATGCGCACCGATAATGATGAACATAGAGATGATGGTGATCATGATCATGAACATAATGATGGGGACCATGATGATCATGAGGTGATTGACATGGACTAGACCTACTGGAAGTAGCTACGTGAGCAGAATAGTACCATGACTTTGGAGGGGCGATGGAGACAAAAGTAAGGATCGCCAGTCCACGAGTTATTGCCATCAGAACCAGACAGCGATTAGTGCATGGAGAAATAAGCCTATAGACGCTGGCCGTAAGTATTGTGATCGAGCAAACGGCAATTTTCCTATATTTTATTTGTACGTGACTGCTTTCGAGACCGGAGAGAGGAGTGTGTGTTATGCTTGACCGACGGAGTGGCTTCGCATTGTGCAACTTCAAATAAGACGGAGGCGACAGCAACTTTGCACGTCGTAAGGTATCTTAAGGCTACCCCATGAATTTTCTAATAGACGGGAAGACAGTAGACCGGACTGTACCGTGAAACATTTGCTCAAAAGGCATTCGCCGTTCTACGGATGCTTTGGCGCACCTTCTTTCGCATTACTCGCAGGGATTTCCAAATACTCTATGAGGCCTACTTCAGACCGCTTCTCAACTGTGCCAACCAAGTTGTTTACTCAGGACGCACGAACGACTCATCGAGTGTTTTCGACACGCAGCTACAAAATTGTTTGCCGGGGTCAGACCGTAATCGAAATGCTTGACCTCATTCCCCTAGAGTATCGCTGCTGTTGAGGAGACACAATAGTGTTTATACATTCACTGAACAAGGTTTAGCCGACGGGTTTTTCACCGTTAACCCAACTAACACACGAATAGCCCATGGCAAGAATTTTTCCAGCTCAGAACCCTCGTTTTCGTCGGAAAATATTTCTCCCATTTAGGTAGTTGCTGCGTGGACTTACTTTCCTTCAGTGGCTGTTCACGCAGGATGTAGTACCCAGTTTAATGCATATTTAGATGCTTTGTTATGAGAGTCTTTGTGCTTGCAGGCTTAGTGCCTGGCGGGACGACTTGAAGAGCGGTGCCACACCATCTTTGCTCCTACGTCTCAGGTGAACAAAAGACGCTGAAGGACAAGAACTAACCCAACCCAGGGAGCTTAAGAAAAAGCCTCAATCCTTCGAATTCATTAATTGGCAGTGCCCATCCGTGACCATGCCGGTTTTAATTTCGTAGGCCTGTCATGCGTATTACCACTACTCCATCAGCGCACGACGGACGCATGTGAAGTTTCATTTCTGCCAAGCCAGCATGTTTGCCCTTGGGTGGTGCCAGGTAGCCGCAGGCACTTAAAACATGGTGGACAATTTTTATTGGGTTAGGAGTGGTTGTGGGGTTGTATATTGCACGATCACTTTACGGAACACCTGCACATAATTCAGTATTAGTCAAATGTGCGAAATTTTTATTATGTCTGCGAGCAAGCTTTGAAATTCGTCATGCGAGTTCTTCAACATATCCAACATGAATTGCATCGAGGCATTATACAGAGATTCCGTGGTTATCACGTAAAACCAAAATTTGAGAATGCCCTCACTGCAAAGTTATCACGCTAAGCTAACGCCCGAAACTGTGTAATATGGACAATGGTAGTGGTAAAGTTTTGTTTGATGAACACCGAAAAGACGCATGTGCTGTTAGTTGTGTATCCCTGTATGCAGCAATTGGCCCACATGGCCAAACACCGAATAAAACTGCGGCGAAAGGTACTATTGTCTCTCTCAACTTATTGAACAACTTGACGTGCGCAATTATCCAGTACTTTCGAGATATTCGAGATGACCTACCTCAACTCAGATATTGGTCTGTGCACACCTTAACCGTCATTCATGACGATGTGGGTTGCTGAGTTGACAAATGTGAATTGATAAACGCGATATACGGTTCTAGAATAGCCACGTGGATGCGCCAGTCAAACACAGAGTGGCCCACGTGTGCTCCATCCGGAAAGGCGAATGGAACCCATGCTACACCCTGCTACACATACTTAGTACCGTTGGCATCACCGGAACCTTATTGCAGTGGTTCGCATCCTACTTATCAGACAGGACGCAAATAACGCAACTCGGGGACATACAATTATCTCCACTATCGAGCACTAGTGGAGTCATCCAAGGAATCGTGCTAGGCCCCATCCTTTTCTTATTGTATATCAATGGCGTCTTCGGCGCCATATCCCATGGTAAGGCCTTCGCGGACGATATAAAAAATCGCGTACACATTCCCCTCTACACAAGCCCTTGCCTTTCACCAGATTAAGCGAGACCTAGATTCATTGACTCGCTGGTCAAACGACTCTGGCCTAAGCTTCTCCTCCACAAAATCCTGCATCACTTCCTGTCGCTGCTCTCCCGGCTGACGCTTTCACAATTAATGGAAATCCTATCACCCATTCAACGGAGATCAAAGATCTCGGCCTCAGATACTCCTGTACTTTTAGCTTTTCCCACCAAGTGCAGTTTCAGGTTGCCAGAGCACGCAGGCTCAGTTTTTTAGTACTGCGCTCCTGTCACCTTCCAGACACGATGGTTGCAATTTTCAAGCTATGCATAAGACCAATCGTGGAATTCTGTCCCGTTTTCTCCTCACTTTACACCCAAAGTTGCAGACTCGCAATTGAAAGTGTCCAACGCTCATTCACGAAAAGCTGTCCCTCGGTCCTACCCCTCTCTTACCGTTCCCGCTGCCAAATCCTAGGCCTCGAACCACTATGGCTTAGACGGTTAAAGCTGAATCTAACTCTCTTACACCGTCTGCTGCACAAAGACACCTTTATAGCAGAGGCCAGACCAAATATAAACTCGCAACCCCGCTACAGACTCCGTAACTCCTGCAACCTCTTAGTATGTCCCCCAGCTCGTACAAACCTACGCCACTACTTCTTCCTAGTTTATTACGCTCGCATCTGGAACAACCTTCCTGAGCAGCTGCGAAGCATCACGCATCGTCATACTTTTTAGTCCGTAGACAAATTCCTTACCTGTGAAACTGCTGCCGCCTTACTTAATACCCAACTACCCCTGACCTCCTCTACGAATCGGGTCCAGTGCGCATTTGATTAGCGACGATACAGTTAGTGGGCAAGTAAAAGATCCTGTTATCATTTCTTCCTATCCTCTTGACTCGCTTTAAGCTAATGTAGGACTTAAATGCCTACTTGATCTAAATGTGCTGTGTTACTGGCCTGGTTGTTTTTCTTTTTTCCCAGGCATCTTACACCTCGTTCTAGTATAGTCCCTACCCCGGATTACTCTATCAGCTCTGTCTAGTGACTGGTGCCCTCAGCCTAACTCTAACTGACAAGAACCAAACCAGAGTCAGCTTTTTCTTCATTACCAGAGCGCATTCTGCGCCTATATATATCCATCTGATGATTTACTCCACTATACACTCACAACATCGCGGTAAGCTTCTGCTCGACGTGATAGCTCACATCAGCGCTCCGACGCCGTTTAGCCATGGTGCAATCGCTGTGAATATCACTATTCCACTCCTACTGTCTCATTGGCAGCTGTCAGTTCACTTCTCCTCCGCGACTTGCCTCTACCAGCGTCTGTATGCCGTTTGTCTGCTCGAATTGACTGAGCTGTCTTTACTGGCCTTGCTTTCCCCGACCAGAAAAAAATTGGTAGCTGGAGTATTTTTTAATGCACAAACCGCATATGCTGCTTGGTTGGTTTTCCACCTTGCAGATCTGGTAGCATGCACGAGGGATGAAAACCTCGTGTGGTGGACGGGTACGCCCTGCAGGGAGGGTCGCTCTGTTACGTTGCACCATGGTGCGTTCGTATACCCGCCACCCCTCCAGTAGCACGGGTGCATCGCCCATCGCCGGTGGTTCTGAGCCTGGCCTTTAAATTCAGGAAATCAAAAAGTACCGCTGACTTCTGTTTGTTGCTGTTGGTGCTGGGCTCGCCTCGGTTGAGTTTTGTATCTGGCAACGCCATAAACCACAGATGAAGAAAACTGGCCTCTCATCTGTAAAAACAATAAAAGATAAAAATACACCTGGAATAGCCTGAAGATACTCTGCAATGCCCATGGCTTACATCGACGAGCATAGCTGTATCTGCCTTCATCAGAACAGAGGCTACACCGCACCAAAGCCCACTCCGTCAACCAAACAAAGAACACATCTACCTGCCGCTCCCAGTGGTAGACATGAAAGTCTTCATCATTGCACCACTTACAGATTAAAGCTGATAGCAGTGCTTCGGGGACTGGTGACTATTTCTCTTGTACATGCTTTCTCCCGTTGTGCCCTTATAACACCCTGATTTCCAATACACCACCACTCTGCATGCTTATATCGGCCTTTACTAGATCCCTTGTAATTTAATATCGTATGTTAGCAAACCCACCCCCTGGTCGCTAGTCTATTAAGTACAAATTCATCTATATCCTATTCCATACAATCACTTGTCATCACCCTAATCGCGGCAGACGTCAAGTTTTTCTTTCAATGTATATTAATGCACATTATCCCATTTGTTGTCTTTTCAAACTCACCATGCTTTACTAATTTCATCCCACCCCTCATCTTCCCAAGCTTCGAACTTCGGCAATGCCTGGTTTGGAGGACCTGGTTGGCTGTTACCCACTCCACCTGGCCGGTGATCTTCAACCACAGGATCCCCAAACGGACCAAAAAACCCTGCGATTCCATATCGGCTTCGCTCCACCTTGTTTCCTCGGCCAGCCTGAAATGAATCCCGCTGCCCAAAGAACTGCACACCCCAGCCCACTCACCTTAAATGTGACGTCCGTTACGGGGCTGTCCAAAAACTGAAGCATGTCAGGCCAATGATGGCACGGCACTGCCATACCCAGTTCGATAGCACACCCGCAACTATTCCATTCCTTCTCTCGACCGTGCCCTCTCGCCCACTCGTTCCATTAACTGCAAATACGACGAACTCCCCAATCGACCCCAGCTGACTCCATGACACATTCATTCCAACCTGCTGAACTGTTGGTTGAAATTTAACCATCTCTGTGTTACTGTGCTTCCCACCAAATCCAATAACTTTCTATACAGTTCGCGTTCCGGCTCGTGTGTTGCCACCATCTCTCTTCCAAAGGAACTATTATGCCCGCCTCCACAACAGCGACACCAGTGAGTCACTACAGTTTAACTGTATACCATGTCTTTGAGATCCCTGCTACCATTTACCCGCTTTGCTAGTCCCTCCATTTCATCATCCCCACTTACGCTTTTGTGACCCTGGCCACGAGCCCAATAGTCCAAGGCCGCGAGGCCTCAGCGGTTGTTTTTGGCTTCAGTTCAATTTGATCGGCTGGATGATGCCAACTTTGCTGCTTCACCAGATCTGATGTTCTGGTTTCTGATTTTCCACAGCTTACATTTCTCTTGTCATATTTCAGGCAAGAAGCCTCTTGTTTTGCCCTCCCTCGCTTTGTTTTTGCCCGCCACCTTCAAATCCTAACGATCTGACCTTGCTTGATGTTCTCTTCGACAAAAGAGCTTCCTGCTCGTGCCGGTTTAGTGACGACCACGTTTACATTGGATACAGCTCACCGCCTATGGCGCTGTCCTCTTTCCCACCCAAACCCCCTGTACTCACAGTCCCACCAGTCATACCTTTATTCTGACTGTAACCTTATGATCATGCCTGACGGCATGCCCCACAAGTTGGGAATAAACATTATTATTATTATTATAGGCATCTTTAATCGCCATCTTTGGAGTCATATTTAGTTAACCCGTACGTTTTCCCTCTCACTCAAAATACTTTCCTCCTAAGGAGGTGCTTTGACGCGCTTATCATATGATCGAAGCACCTCAGCCCGCAATATCTGGTTCAAATGCCAGATTTCTGAAAGTAAAACATGGGAATCAGATCATCTGGGTATGCTTCTGACGAAAGCGTATGAACCACAATTCTAGAAGCTTGGTTTTGTTTGGCTCTCCGAGCAAGTTGTCGAAGGTCCAGATTCCGTAACACTAGCTCGTCAGCATTTCATAGAATGAGCCCGTATGAGACTCGCAAAGTTCGAGGGCAAACATGTCCTACAAACCATTGACTTCATCGCATTTTGGATGAACATTTCGTCGATTTGTCCTCCACGTTCAATACGGCACTTGGAACCACCTGGCAGTAAGGTACAACAAACTGGCGGCGAAGTTCGGATAAACCAGGCGCTCCCTACTTTACTAAAGATCAGTTTCTCGATTACCCAGTTGCAAATTTACCGAGCCAAGCCAGTTACAGCTGAGGTGCTGGAGCATCGGTTTCCAGAGACCCAAAGCTGCTTCGGCATCCGGTAGTGACCGTGTCCGCAGACATAAAAGAGACATCCCGAAAATTAGTGGGATACGCGTATCCTTCGCTACACAAAATTAGTCCTAGAGATGCCACAATTAGCATAGCATAGCAAGGATGCTTCTGATCCTAGGGCTTCGTGCGGTTAATTTGTTTGTCACCCTGTCACCCTCATACCGCTCAAAGTTCTCACAACTTCTAATCTGAAGTCGTTTACAAAGAGCGTGCGCCATGCGCATGACAGCATTATGTGGGTGTGAGCAACACGTGAAAGCATTGAATAACCTTGATCAGCTGTTCTAGTAACGTTTGCGCCTTTTTATTCATAACGAACAAGAACAGTGTCATCTGCATACCCCCAGTCAAAAGAGGGGCTTTTCAGATCTCACTTCATTACACTATCATTGAAGTCGCTGAACAGAACAGGAAACAGTGGACAGCTTCGAATACCACTTTCTGCTGGCAAGGTTTTGGTAGCTCTTCATACATGCACACGCAAGTATGTAACTGCAAGGAACGTGTGGTACCGATGAACCACCACGAGCATTTAGAAGCGCGAACCAGTCAACATGACCGAACGCACCCTTGAAGTCCAGCAACATCAAGATCTTATGGATCTCACACGCATATGTCTTGGCAACATCTGCGAGGGTGTAAGGATGAGATGTCTGAGACCCCTCCGGGACAAAATCCCACTTGCTGCTCTCAGTTTACGATTTGGCGCGCTCTTTTAAGATAACAAAAATAAGTGGCGCATGGAGCCTTATTAAAGGCGAAGCATGCAAATTCGTGTGATTGCAACCATCAGCAAGATATCGTCTTAAGGAAACGGGCACCATTGATGACTCAACTAAGTTCGCTAAGACGGTCCCCTTCGCTCACTGAAGGTCACATAAGTCGAACCGTAACCAAGGACCTAGAAACGCTTGTGGTGAAAATGGCATTTGTATGGCCCCGAAGCCGCCGAAAATTTCAAGTTCGCTGACCTGACCGGTTTGAAGTTCGAAAATCGGATCCAACGATAACGATGGGTCTGGTTAGTCGTTGCTGTGTGTTGTCCGAAGATCCACAAGTTTTCTTATTAAAAATACACCAACCTGCTTGTTGTTGAGAATTTTGCCCCCAGAAGCGAGCGTACGTACTTATTCAAACCCACGGTGTAGATGTAGCGGTTTACGCCAAACCACATTCAGAGCGCCTGGCATCTTAAATGTTTTCGGATGGTATTTTCGCTAAGAGTCGATATCAGAATCCATAGGGACACTAGTGATTTCATATTGTGTTTTGAGAGATTCTCAATTACTTGACGAAGTGTGTCCACATTGCTGCCCACTTGCAGATAGTAAAGAAAACTAGTGACAGACAAACGCGTGTTCAGAATATATATACTTGTTCCAGAGTCGGTTTCATTATCGACTCATGCTATTTGTGACCGATAGAGATGTGGTCCGTCCGCCTCCAATATTGGGTTGAGCGCAGGGTGCACCATTTTTCTGGGCGACTGCAGTTGCTGCAGAAGTAATTACTACATATAAATGGCCTGTGGTCAGCAAACAACCGAGGCGAATTTTCTGCGTTTTGCGTGCCTCTTGATTACAATCCAATACAAACGTCTAGTGAGTCTGGACTGAGGTAGGCCTATCTATCTGAGTGCGCATGGCCACATCAACCGTAGCCCCCTCTGGGCTTGTACCCGCTGCACCAGGGTGCTTAGGTTTTCACAACAGTGTCTTTGAGGGTATCAGAGTTACTCTCGAAATGGATATGAGCAGAGTAACTGAGTGGACAGCCATCACCAGTGCCTTTACGCGACGCTTTCACAGGTGTTGCCAAGCGACTCTAACACAGGCAGCTGTCAATGTACATTTGATGGAGCACAGTCCTTTGTTCCGACGGATTAAATTAATGCAATTGACCAAAGAACCAACCGCGGTGGCCTTGAGATCATTAGAGGTACCAAACTGGAAGCCATTGAACGATAGTGAGATCAGTTCTCCAACCGCTCTTGGATCATATCTCGGACGTAAACGTAAGGTTTTTTATTTGCTGTGATTAATAAGGCTGGTAGATGCGTAGTCACAATGATCGAAATGACCCGATTTAGCCAAATATACAATGAACTGTCAGTGTTTTAAACCTCCCATCAAACGCATCTGCCATTTTTACTTGACCCCCTCGCGAGCCGCCTTAACCAGCACCTGGTTGCTGTTTGCCTGTTCGAATTGACTGAGCTCTCTTACTGGCCCGGTTTTCTCCCCAACCGGTAAAAAGATCCAGCAACCGGAGTTCTGTAATAGTGCACAAGACGGATTTGTGACCGCTTGTTGTCACTTTACCTTGCAGGTCTGGCAGCATGCACGAGGGATGAACACCTCGTGTGATGTTCGGTTACCCCGCGCAGAGAGGGTCGCCATGTTACGTTGAACCATAGTGCGCTCGTATATCCGTCATTCCGCTGGTAGCACGGGTGCATCGCCAATCGCAGAGGGTTCTGAGCGTGGCCTTCATTTTAGGAAATCCACAAAAGAACACTGTTGCTTTCTGTTTGTTGATGTCGGTAGTGGACTCATCTCGGTTGTGTCACTTATCCGGCAAAGCCATAAACAACGGATGATAAAAACTGACCTTTCGTCTGGTAAAAGATTCTTAAAAAACACATAGGATAGCCTGAAGAAACTCTGCGTTGCCCGCGGTTTACACTGACACGCAAAGCTGTAGTTGCCTTCTTCATCATTGAGGTTGCACAAACCAAAGCCCACTTCGTCGACCAAACAAAACACGCCCACCTACTTACCACTTCTACTGCCAGCATACAAGACTAGCACCTTTCGCCTTTCGCCTAGACTTTTTCGCCTTGCACCACTTGTTGATTGACCAGCAGTGCCTCGGGGACTGGTGATGATTACTCTCACATTCAATTTCTCTCCTAGATTGTGGTATTGTCCAACACACGGAATAACCCCCAGAAAATCTGGTCAGCCACCTCAGACGTTCTACCCCCATCAGTACCTGTGTTTGGTTTCTACTACCATCTCACGTCTCTGCGTACATATATTTTTTTCCTGTCTCGCGTATTATAATAGCTTATAATGACAAACTCAGACAGTCTGTGATCGCTGAGCGACTCAGTACATGTCTAACCCCATCCTGTCTTAGCTATTAACTTTTTATCTTCAACCTTATTGTGGTAAGCTTTCGGGTTCTCTTTACTTTTGGACCTAATCCTACATGATGCCTCCCAAAACTCATCAACCGTAAATGATTTCATCGCATTTCCTCTTCTTCGCAAGCGTCCATATTCGGCTACACCTAATTCGGACGCCCTGTTTGGCTGTTATTCACTCCATCTAGTCTATATTTTACACCTAAAGGGATCTGCGATCTTACATTGGCCTTGTTCTATATCTGCAGAATCCTTGGGCCAACCCAACCAATCCCGCTGCCCAAAAATTACACATCCCAGCTCAACCATCTCAAACATGACGTCCGTCGCTGGTTTGTCCAGAAACTGAAGTATGTCAGCGCAATGATGACGCGGCACTGCCATACTTAGTATGGTAGCATAGCCGCGATTATCTACTTCCCAATTTTGACGATTCCCTCTTGTCCATTCTTTCTCCTACCTGAAACTGCGGACGAACTCTTCACCAGGCCACAACTGCATCCGGGACAAGTTCATTTTAGTTTGCTGAACGTTTTTTTCAAATGTAAACATCTCATTGACTTTAATCCTATGCTCCTCACAAAATCTTTGATTTTTTCTGCATTACGCCTTCCATCTTATGCGTTAGCACCGACTCATTTCCCAACAAATTTCTACGCCCGACTCTGCCGCAAGAGGACACTGATGATTCTCTACAGTTTCAGTTTAAACATTGACTATAAGGTTCCTGTCACTATTTATCCTAATTTCCGATCCCTCTAATTCATCATCCTTAGTTACGCTTTTTGTGGCCCTGGCCGTAAGTCACACAGCTCATGGCCGGAAAGGCCCCATCGGTGGTTTTAAACTCAAGTTCATTTTGCGTGGACAGACCGTGGCCATCCTACTACCTGCATCAGATTCGTTGTTCTGGATCCTAATTATTCGCAGTTCAAAGTTAACTTATAATGTGTCAGATAGAATGACCGTTTATTGCCCTCCCTTGTTCTTTTCTCCCCGTCGCCCTCAAATCTTAACGATCTGATCTTTTCTTTGCTTGATATGTTCCCTCGAAAGTAAGACAAAATCCTGGTAACCGTGTTTACTTTCTAGTGCCGGTTTAAGCGTGACCAGGCCTATATCGAATATTACCCGCTCTCTGTAACACTGTCGTTTTATTTGCGCATTTCCAGGTACCCGCAAACCCCCAGGATTGTTTTATTCTGACTGTAACCGTATGATCATGCCCTAGGGTATGCCAAAAGTATAAGCATTGTTAATATTATTATTACTACCCGAGACTGAATAAACACAGAGGCACGCCGACTGAAGAACCGGGCCATGTAAGCATGCGTGTGCACCGTGCAGACCTAGCTTCAACAAAGTAAGTTCGAGTGGATAGGAGACGGGATATGGCAAACAAACAGCACAATTTATGGTTTACAATAAAGTACACGTTCTATTTATTCTGCAAATGAAATGTCCACGTATAGTTGTTCGCACATACTTGCACGTTGAGCCTGGCAATCCTACTCGGCACGTGTAAGGTGTATTTTCTTATACTGTGGCAAGCTAACTTCGACGAGAACGTTTCTGCCAAATTTTTTTAGGTTCACCGCATAAAATCAACCCCTGAATGTGGTACCGTGGTGCAACCAGTGTTTGATTGATGCAACGAGGCTTCGATACCTAATTTATACCGAAAAATTGTCGAATATAATATGTATGTTTAATTTAATTTCAGGATGAACGCTTGTCGTCAAAGAAGAAACCCGAACAAAACAATAATCCTCGGTTTCGTGGATATACATTGTCCCCACAAAAGGCACTTTGTGTCATTTTCTCTCACAAATTTTACGCACACAACAAGCACCAATTTTACGAATGATTCTTCAGGAATCACTGCTGGATGTGTTTTAGGTTTCGCTGATTTGTGTTAGCAACCATCTTGTCGCGCGGATTTAAGAACTGGATAACTTAAGCTGGCACTGGCCTTACGCCTCCTAATCTACTGACGCTCAGTGCAAAACGAAATACAACTCTTACCACCAGTGATAATCTCTTGCCTCACTATCTACATACATGCCGAGCAACCTACGAATAATAATTTGTTGCGTCCTCAATATACATCGTCAACCTCAGCCATCCCTTGGTTTATAGGTCGGCCAACAAAACTCCACCCCTTCCTGGGTTCATTTGTCTTGCTGTCATCCCCTTTTAAATTTTTTATATCGGACACCGTTATATTTGATGCCACCCGACACTCACCAGACACTACGGCCTTCATCTTATTCCTTCTTTATTCTCCCTCTTTCCAAGCTTCAAACTTGTGCTGTAGTTGCTCCAAGCACCCCGTACAACTGTTATTCATTGGGTCGGGCTGGTCCCCGGTCTGCACTCACACGATCCCCCAACTGAATCAAAATTATCCATGACTGTACATCAGTCTGGCTCTATCTGTCATTATCCGCGTCTCACCCAGATCCAGCTGCCATAGAAACGCGTATCATCTCCGATTGTTGCAACCTTGACGACTGTTACGGGGCTGTCCAGAAACCGAAATATGTCAGTGCGATGATGGCTTGGGACTGCCACACCTGGCCTGATAGCACCCCCGCAATGGCCACTTGCTGACCACCGAGCCTCTATTTGTAACTAAAAACAAATTTTTCGCCCAGCCCTAACCGCCTCTGGGACGAGTTCATTGCAACCCGCTGAACCTTTCTTGCAGGTTTCATTTATCTGGTTTTCTGCTACAATTTCGGTTTGCCTCCCGCGCAAGTTCATTTTATTTACGATGTTCGTTTGGCCGTATGCATTGGCATTATCTCCCCATCAAAACTATTTTTACACCTGAATTCCCTACGACAGTGACAAAGGTGAGTTTACTTAGCTCAATTTAAACCACAATTTTGAGAAACCAACTGCCATTTGTCTCCACTTTGAATTCCTTCATCTTCATTTCCATTTCTGCTTTTCGTGGCCCCGGCCAATTCAACCGCCCAGAGTCACTCATGGCCAGCAATGGTTTTCAGTTTCAGTTCATGACAGCTGGGTTCATCGTCGAACTATTCGTACTTCATGCCCATTGTTTTGATTTTTCGGTTCACACGACTGCGGTGACTTTTCACGTATTAACCATGTCTTGTTGGTTGTATCTTCCTTCCCGTTGTTTGATGATCGCCGCGTTTCTGTAGTAACGACACTATCATGCCTTAATTGGCATGCTCCGTACAAGCTGGGAAGTTACGCTGTTATAATTATAAAAAGCAATATGCCTTAATCATCTACGGTAGATAACTCTGAGGGACTTGTGGTGACGATAGGAGAACATGATGACTGTTAAACACAAGCCTATATGGTGTAAACTAGGTTGGCAGAAATGGTGTGCACTGTTGCAGTATGTGCGCAGAGTATGGTCCGTTAGGTGTCCGTGGATCTGTTGTTTCCTGCCCAGTGCGCGCGCAATTGTGTCAGTCATATTGGGTGGCAGGCGTAGTTTTTTTACGTAATAAAAACACTGTGCAATCACATAGGCCATCTCCACTGGGCAGCTACGCGTGATGCAGGCTGTAGCGAGAAAAAATTAACTGTCAGACTAAGCGAGGCAGTCGTACAAACTTCACCTGCAAAATAAATGCCCCACGAAAGTGTTCCTATACATCGCCGCTGGATGGCACTTTATGTGCTAGTTTTTGTCAACAAAACCGCGGTGACTACACCAATGTTATGAGATACCTGGGATTAGTGAACTGGTTAGCCCTCATACAACTCTTTCCAGACAATGTAAAGAACGCAATACCGTTCCACATACAACGCTTTCCAGACAATGTAAAGAACCCAATACCGTTCCATATCTTTAAAGGTTGCAAAAGGTAGCCTCAGTATCAGTAGTGTTCTATTTTAGGGAGATTCGCATGCTGGATGTAAGTCCTCAGGCTCAGCCTCAGACACTTCGTTGAACTCCTTACAGTTGACGCAGTGCGCAATACAGCCTTATGTCTAACGGCCATCGTGTTCAACAAGCGTAACCACAAATATATGGGACAACTGAGTTGCGTGCGGGCGTGTTGCCCACAATCACACGTTAACTTCGCGCTCGATAAACAGTCCTGACATGGAGAATGAGGAAGTAACTGATAAAAATCCCACTGCTACCGCAAAACGTTAATTTTTTATCAATCTCATCTATCCTTCTCAGAACAAAACTTAGTGTTGGTACTGACGAGCTTAAAAAGTCTACGTTAGAATGAGTAACTCTATGAATTGTTCTAGATAAACGTGAATGCTCTAACGGTCTTTCAAAAAGCCAAGTTACTCTAGCTGTAATCAGGAATACCTCCGTTCAAATAAGGAGCAAGTAATTTGTTGAAATCAATCAGTCCTCCATCAACAGGAATATCGCAAGGACTGCTCGCTACGGCAATGTCCTTTTGAAAAATTGTAGACAGATAAAAGAAGTAGCTGGGTTTAACCTGTCATAGATATTTCTTATGGCAAATCCGTAGTTGGGCGTACATATCCAAATTCACTGTGCTAACATGAAAATAAACTTTGGTAATATGCATTTCGACTGCCTTTAATTGGAGTGCAAGAATTTGCGGTGCACGATGGTCCTGCTAAAGGAACTAATAATTACTGTACATGGACTAGCCGGACACCAAGGGCGTAGGACCAAATTTGCTCACCGGTTGCCGGGCTCGTAATTGATCGATCGGATAAGTTCCCTAACTTCAGTCCACTGGGGATCACAACAAGCGGAGACCAGTCGCATGCGCATCGGAGCTAGAAATTGTTCACTGAGCCGATGGCTTTTTCAGATGGCCTGTGTCCTGGTGATGGACCGCAAGTTCGGAAGCAGCGTAGCAAAGTTCTTGGATGGAAAATCGTGTAACATGCTGAAAAGTTTTT
This sequence comes from Clonorchis sinensis, assembly GCA_003604175.2. Taxonomy (NCBI): domain Eukaryota; kingdom Metazoa; phylum Platyhelminthes; class Trematoda; order Opisthorchiida; family Opisthorchiidae; genus Clonorchis; species Clonorchis sinensis. Next base: position 155,756,390 of record CM030369.1, on the reverse strand, counting down.
GTTCGATGACATTCGTGCGCACCCAAAAATGGACGTATTTCAAGGTAAACAAAGGCTAAATTAATGTAGTACCGTAATTAACGATGTCACTTCACTAATAACATAGGAAATTTTCACAAATTAACGAAGCTACCGAAGTATCAGGTAATTTTCAACCCTTCATTTGGACATAAGGTTGGCCTGAGAGGCTGTGCAAGTCATAAATACTGACGTAAGGAATCATGATCCATTCACATCACGGGATTCTACCAGCATGCGTAAGTGCATCCACACATGGAGACGTTCCCCTCTCCAGCATTGGCATCATTAGCATCATCAACAGGATTATGCCAGTAATAATTACTAATCCTTACTTCCCATACAGCACTAATTTCTTTTTTAGGGGCTATATTTGCACACAACAGCTTATGGCGGACTGTGTACCATTAAAATGGACAACTGACCGGGGCAAATCATCTACCCCACTATCAAAGTGTGGTCAAGAAATTCACTTTACTTGTGGCTAGTTGCGATAGTTTTTATTTTTTCGATTTACACTTAAGTTGAGGTAGACCACATGACCTATGATGTCCGGGAGAGATTAATAAAGAAACATTAGATAACAAAGCGTAAAACATGTCACTAAATTATGAGCTCATTTCGACATCGGGAGACAAAAGTCTATATATATCGAGGCGGCTGGATTGTAAAACGTGAAATTGATCATTACAATTGTGCAAACATCCAGTAATTTTCGACTAGAGATGGGGTTCCTGGAAAGTAGGAATTACTGAAATCTCACAAGATAGTCAGTGGTACAGACTTACGCAAAGCTCAGCATTAATCTCGTGTCATTTTACGGGTACACACACACGTACAGCGATGCGTAGCTTTACCTTCGTAAGCAAGGATGTACCGGCACATTTCAACTGCTGATGAATATCTGGCAAATCCATGTATTTTACTGCAATATTTAACCTTTAGGGATGTATTTACTCTAAGGAATGAAAGTGAATCTAGAAAGCAGACACATTAAAGGTTCCGGTGATGCCAACGGTACTAAGTATGTGTAGCAGGGTGTAGCATGGGTTCCATTCGCCTTTCCGGATGAAGCACACGTGGGCCAATCTGTGTTTGACTGGCGCATCCACGTGGCTATTCTAGAACCGTATATCGCGTTTATCAATTCACATTTGTCAACTCAGCAACCCACATCGTCATGAATGACGGTTAAGGTGTGCACAGACCAATATCTGAGTTGAGGTAGGTCATCTCGAATATCTCGAAAGTACTGGATAATTGCGCACGTCAAGTTGTTCAATAAGTTGAGAGAGACAATAGTACCTTTCGCCGCAGTTTTATTCGGTGTTTGGCCATGTGGGCCAATTGCTGCATACAGGGATACACAACTAACAGCACATGCGTCTTTTCGGTGTTCATCAAACAAAACTTTACCACTACCATTGTCCATATTACACAGTTTCGGGCGTTAGCTTAGCGTGATAACTTTGCAGTGAGGGCATTCTCAAATTTTTGGTTTTACGTGATAACCACGGAATCTCTGTATAATGCCTCGATGCAATTCATGTTGGATATGTTGAAGAACTCGCATGACGAATTTCAAAGCTTGCTCGCAGACATAATAAAGATTTCGCACATTTGACTAATACTGAATTATGTGCAGGTGTTCCGTAAAGTGATCGTGCAATATACAACCCCCACAACCACTCCTAACCCAATAAAAATTGTCCACCATGTTTTAAGTGCCTGCGGCTACCTGGCACCACCCAAGGGCAAACATGCTGGCTTGGCAGAAATGAAACTTCACATGCGTCCGTCGTGCGCTGATGGAGTAGTGGTAATACGCATGACAGGCCTACGAAATTAAAACCCCGGCATGGTCACGGATGGGCACTGCCAATTAATGAATTCGAAGGATTGAGGCTTTTTCTTAAGCTCCCTGGGTTGGGTTAGTTCTTGTCCTTCAGCGTCTTTTGTTCACCTGAGACGTAGGAGCAAAGATGGTGTGGCACCGCTCTTCAAGTCGTCCCGCCAGGCACTAAGCCTGCAAGCACAAAGACTCTCATAACAAAGCATCTAAATATGCATTAAACTGGGTACTACATCCTGCGTGAACAGCCACTGAAGGAAAGTAAGTCCACGCAGCAACTACCCTAAATGGGAGAAATATTTTCCGACGAAAACGAGGGTTCTGAGCTGGAAAAATTCTTGCCATGGGCTATTCGTGTGTTAGTTGGGTTAACGGTGAAAAACCCGTCGGCTAAACCTTGTTCAGTGAATGTATAAACACTATTGTGTCTCCTCAACAGCAGCGATACTCTAGGGGAATGAGGTCAAGCATTTCGATTACGGTCTGACCCCGGCAAACAATTTTGTAGCTGCGTGTCGAAAACACTCGATGAGTCGTTCGTGCGTCCTGAGTAAACAACTTGGTTGGCACAGTTGAGAAGCGGTCTGAAGTAGGCCTCATAGAGTATTTGGAAATCCCTGCGAGTAATGCGAAAGAAGGTGCGCCAAAGCATCCGTAGAACGGCGAATGCCTTTTGAGCAAATGTTTCACGGTACAGTCCGGTCTACTGTCTTCCCGTCTATTAGAAAATTCATGGGGTAGCCTTAAGATACCTTACGACGTGCAAAGTTGCTGTCGCCTCCGTCTTATTTGAAGTTGCACAATGCGAAGGCCACTCCGTCGGTCAAGCATAACACACACTCCTCTCTCCGGTCTCGAAAGCAGTCACGTACAAATAAAATATAGGAAAATTGCCGTTTGCTCGATCACAATACTTACGGCCAGCGTCTATAGGCTTATTTCTCCATGCACTAATCGCTGTCTGGTTCTGATGGCAATAACTCGTGGACTGGCGATCCTTACTTTTGTCTCCATCGCCCCTCCAAAGTCATGGTACTATTCTGCTCACGTAGCTACTTCCAGTAGGTCTAGTCCATGTCGATCACCTCATGATCATCATGGTCCCCATCATTATGTTCATGATCATGATCACCATCATCTCTATGTTCATCATTATCGGTGCGCATGGTGATTCTTAACACTCTGGTCGCCCTTGGGCACAACGGGTTCCTTCTTATGGAACTCTAACTTAGCTAGAAATTGCCAGGACTACCCACGTAAATAACCTCATAATTGCTTCTACTAACTAGACCAACTGCTAGCCTTTTTTCCTGATGTCACATCAGCTAGATCCACACCTTCCTAAAATTTACACAGCCACTTTCTTCCTCTAGCCTTACGCCCTCTGGTTGTCTGACGACCAATACACACCACGAGGCTCTCATTTCACCACCAATGCTGGCCGCTCGCATTGCCATCTGCGTGAGCCCCATACTCGCATTACACTAACTCTAGGTTTCTATGCCTCCAGTACTAGGCTAGCATTATATTCGCAAACTTCCCCAGTCATTGGTTGCTCGGTCACTAAAGACAAATCTGCTCCCATGCACGCTCACTTAAGTATTTGGTGCGATCAACCCAGATCCCGTTGCCCGAGGAAATGCACAACCACTGTATCTGCGTGTTATTGCCTCTGTTGATCAATTTTCTCTAAGCCGGTAAATGAACCTATTATTAATTTCACTGTCCTTATTGTCGACCGCGTTTAGATTGTACCGATTTCGTCAAGACCTCACCCGCGTTAAATAGTGCCCATTGTTGAATTATTGTGCGGGTCTACTGTATGTTACTGTGTGCTATTGTGTTACTAGGCCCCCACAACTAATGAAAGTCGGGTCTTTATTCCAAATGAACAGTAAAAGCGCGCCTGGCGGTGTGCAACCCACCAGAAAATATAACAGCGCCTACTGTGTCTAAATCCAGAATGCTAAATGAACAACCGGTCAGTTAGATTTCTTAAAAATAACCTAGGGAGATGGAATTTCGCATAGATCTACCAGCAATCGGGATACAGTTGAGCCACACATCAACAGACGTCCTAGTGAAAAAGTGATTCACTCGGTGGGTAGAGGAGAAATATCAACAAACAGTGGCCACCATCTCAAACACTGCGGGCCTTTGCGGAATGGAACAGATGAACAGAGTAGAGACGACCGTTTGGAGGCATCCAGTCAAGAGCGACTCAGCCCATGGGCGACAACTGAACCAAAACCGCACAACCAGCTGCAACAGCTTAGAGTTTTCAACCAAAAGCGTCTGACCGGTGCGAGTGCCCTAAGCCAAGTTACTCCATTTGAGTGCCGTATACGAGTTTCAGCAGCGCAGCAAACGATTGCCGACGAACGTCAGTGTGAACAGCCTGTAGGTCAGCAATATTTGGGATTCGAACCTCAATGGATGCACATATGGGGGGTGACGAGGCCTGTTAATTGAACGTGAGGTGACAGACATGACCAGAGGGAGCCAGTTCCTTCTTCTAATGCATGGCAAACTAGGAGGTATGGAAGATTGTTTCTTGAAGGATACGGTAATGAGGGAACGCGGGAGAGGTCGGACCTCGCATGCTTCCGCTCGTTCGTTCCGATTGGTGCGGAGTGTAAGCCAGGACGGCTGCGGTGGAGATCTATGTGGTGCAAAGGTGCATTCGCCTTTATCATACATGGTTGTGTGGATCACGGATTCACGGTTTCGCGGATTGATACACGGGATCGAGGCTTTCGTTCAAGTTTCACGGGTTGGTTCGGTTCTTGTCGGCCAGAGACTGCCGCTCATCTGGAATGCACAAGCGAAAAATGGTGTAGCAAATCTCTTCAAGTTCTCAGCGCGGGACAGTAAGCTTGACAGCACGCGGATTCGCATAAAAATTGTCTACCAGTGCTTTGAACTGAGTTCTAGATGGAGCGTGGGCAGCCGTCGAGGAAGGTTGGTCCTCGTGGCAACTGCTCAAAATGAGAAAAATTCTGCCTGATGAAAGTGTACGCTCTGAACTTGAAAATCTCCTTTTCATGTCCCCGCCGTGTGTTTGCTGGGTCAACGGTGAAAACTTGTCGGCCAAACTTGTTCAAACAGGACATGATAAGGCTTAGGTCTCCTCGGAGGAGAGGATATTTCGGGGAAAGAGATGAGACGCGTTCATAGTCCACGCCTTTGAGACCGGCAACCAGTTTCGTAGCAGTTCGTTGGAGACACTTAACGGGGGTTATGTCCTTCGTGCGTCCTGACTAGACAACTCGGCTGGCACATTCAAGAAGCGGTCTGACGTAGGCCCCATACAGTATTTGAAAGTCCATGCGAGTAATGCGAGAGAAGTTGCGCCGAATCATCCGTAGAACAGCGAATGCCTTTTGGGCCGATTTCGCATGGTGCAGTGAGGAGGACATGTCTGAAGAGAACCAGACACCCAAATCCTCTTTGGCATCTATCCTCGTGATATCTTCTGGTCCATTATCACCATGCACGACAAAGGTGTTCGCTGCGTCTCCCTCGAATGACATGTGGACGTACTTCCCGTCATTCAGAGGAGTGCACTTGTCCAAGTCCACTGCTTTACAGTGTATACAACCATTTGGAGGGCTCTGGCGTTGTAACTACAGGAATTCAAGTCGTGCGCAAAAAGTATACATGGACTTGAAAGAACACCTGGAAGGTCGTAGGTCAGAAATAGCGCTGGTCTCAAAACGGAGCCTTGAGGAATTCCAATGGAGACCGGCGCCGTAGAAGAGTAGGTCGAGCCTACTTTTATTCGAGATGTTATGTTTGCTAGGAGCGCCTTAATTCAGTGCGGAATTTTCTTTTGAAGCCCGTAAGACTCGAGTTTGCGGAGCAACAAGACGCGTGGGACTCGATCGAATGCTTCTGAGAAGTCGAAAAATATGCTATCCGATATGGGTCCCTCATCCTTGGCTTGGGCTAAGCTGTCCATAAGTACGAGTGCTTGCCACCCAAGAACGGTTTGGGAACAATCCGTGTGCCATGGTGTGGATCCTGTACAATAGGATGGGCGTGGTCCTTGAGACATCTGGGAGACAAACATTAGCGCGGGGAAACTGTGGTCATTTAACAGCCGTTTTGGTTGTCTGAATTCCGGCGACCAGGCCCACACAACTATCCGGATCTAAAGCCCAAGCACCAGAGGACCGGTTGCAGGGCCTCTGCACACTGAAAAACCTCGTATGGCAGGCATTGTCGCTGTTACCGAACATCCTCCCAGAAAGCTTAGTGGGTCCCCGGTAACGAAGACCTTCTCAAGGCCATGGGGCCTTTTCCATTGGTGATGCGCCCGCATGCGGGGTTCGCGAATTGTACTTAAGTCACTGGCTTGGTTCTTCGGCAGCTATGGGATAATTAAAGGCCCGATGCAGAAAAGCGAAGGCTGTTACAGCTGTACGTATAGGGCAAGTGCAGAATACTCCACACGTTCCAACTGGAATATCTGTGAAGGAACGAGGGGCACCGAGCCACAAGCGCCCAACTCGGATTGGCTCACGTCTTTACCAATCTAGGCCTACCTTATTATGAGCCGTAGTTGGTTCTGTGCAATCGACCTCACAGTTATCCAGTTAGAGTAGCGCGCCTCCAAATTGTGGAGCACTGAGCGCGTTAGAAACCGTTTAAAGTTTTTTCAACAGGGTCATTTTGACTTTGGCTGGTGTCCTCTTGAAAGTATTTTGGCGAATAACGTTACTCTGGCTTGTTGGTATACAATTCTTGACTTTTCAGACACCGCAGAATTGAGTATCGGTGATGAGTTCACTTTTCGCCTACCTGATTGATGCCTATACACCCATCGTTTATGTGTAATTCTATAGGCGTAAGTGGCATATTTACTCTGTGGGTGAAGTTTATATGAGAATGGATTCTTTTTGAGGACGTCGTGTTTATTGGGCAATGTACATCCACCAAACCGTTCCTCAACATCCATCGAGGGTTGCCGTTGCACACCTGTATGTTCGGCGCCTGAAAGCTCGTGGCTGTGCCTAACATCAAACCTGGTTATTTTAAACGAATTAAGTTGTTTGTCCATGTTGGATTACGCCTCACACTGGAAATCGCGAACCGGCAAGTAAATTTGCTGGAAGTTTACGAGTGTTAGCATGTATACTAGTGGGCTTTAAGCGAGGAAAAACTTGTTTGGGATTTGGCGCAACAAAGAAGAACCGAAGGGTTGTCTTAATAGTGATATCCCTTCAACTGGTCCACTGCAACGCACTCAGCTGTCAACCATTGTTCCACCTCTAACTTGTGGCCCGATTAAGTGGTCCAAAGTAGCTTTCCAACGAGATCAAAGTATCAGACACATGACAAGTTTATCGATGCACGTACTTTGTCTAGTCATAACAACAGCCACTTCCTGTATGCACTTTGATGTCGTTTTTCGTCGGGGTATGTTACGCCTTAAAAACAGGCGTGCAATACTCCTCTTTAACCATACAACTTAGTCATCTTTGGATCTACACTTAGCCTCACCACTGAGAGCGTTTTTTGGACTGGATTCCAATAAACAGTTGTGTCCGTATTGTACAGCTGTCCTTTTAAATTCGAAAAAATTCAGGCAATGTGGTAGATGATGTTTCGTTGTTGTGTCAGCACACGCCCCGACAGGCTGCGGCTCTGGAGTTGAGCAGGTCGGGTTCAGTCGAGACTCCTGAATTACTACTTCGATCAGCAAGAATAACGGATATTCTCATCCTAGGGGATGCACGAACACCCAACTTGGAAGATAGACCCAGAAGTCGATGATCACCACACATGTAATGGGGAAAGGTTCTGATTTATTTGCTGATTATCGTCTCTTGGATGTTCAGGTCGAGTTGTTTGGGGGCAGCCCACAACCAGAAACAAGCCGTGAATTCACCGATAGAGAGCTGGGAGTATGGATCTTAATTTCTAGTTTTACGCAGCAAGGTTATCCAGACTCTGGATGGTGTTCTGTTTACTCTACTTTGGAGGCTGCCGTTACTCTGGCTTGCTGGTATACAATTCTTGACCTTTCACGAAACGTAAAGTTACTTAGGTTATCAATGAGTAGCTTATCGGTGATGTTTGCAACACTCGTTTACTCCATTTAAGAGGCCAAGAAGGGATTTAGGATCACGTCGCTGACCCATGTTGTTCCTTGGGAGTTGGATTGGTAAATGTACGGTTGAATGGATTTAGTCATCTGGCTCATGATTCGGCTTTCCGATTTTACCTCACTTTTTATGGTACATTTTGCTATAGGCATGCCAAGTTAGGACGGAATAAAATTTACAGCAAAGCTCTTAAGGTCAGATATTGTCATTGTTCCAGTGGTCTGTAGGTATTAGTACATAAAAGTTAGGAGAATGGTTTTAGTGCTTAACTTCCTGCGCTGCGAGATGAACCCGGGAGGAGAATCGGCCCTTTAGATCTGCAATCTTAGTGCATTTAGTGAACACTGCATACATTTTTGTATGTTTAGTTGCATGGCGATACTTTCCGGCTTATTAGGCTGGCCACGGTGATCTTCAATGCTGTTTTTTTCCAGGAGGCGAAAAATTTTTGTTAATAAGATCTTGTCGCTGCTTGCGTGGACGAACTCGAACATCGAACACTGGAGTAGCATGTCAACAAACGTATATCTGTAGCGCTGCAACAATTAAAGAAGTCTGTTTCTTGAACTTAAGTGTGCAAGCATTGAAAAGCACGAAAACGTGACGTGTTAAAAGAGGATATAACTTAACAGTGAGTGATATATCTACCCACGGATCCACCCGTCACACGCAGATGACCGTACGCCATGGCGAAGTCACGGGATTAATATTTTTCATCTTCCACGGCAACTTCTATGTTGATATCAAGTAAAGATCATCCAGGGCGCAAATATTATGCCTACAATTAAAACGTCAAATAAACTTCACGATGTGTATAGAGTTAGGTCGCCTGCAAAACTAAAGTCTCAACGTCGGATCCAACCCATCCGCGGCGCTTTAAGTAATTTTTGTACTAATTAATTATTCATTTAGAGCATTCTGCTCTCCGGCTTTTCCTTACTTGATTGGGAATTCTTGACGTCACTATCAGTCCAACGAGGTTCTTCTCATCAACTACAACGTTCAGTCTTATCGTCACTTTATTTCTATTTCCCGAATCTCGTACTCCGTAGCTCACAGTAAACAGCGGTTCAGCCGTCTTCACTATAATTTGCAACCTTTCCATAATTCAATGTATAAGTACCCTTCTTAAACACTAAAGTCCGGTTCCCGCGTCTACGCTTGCGAACGGCTTTTGCCGTGCATCTCCATATCTAGAGTTAAAAAAAGCATCCAACTCGCAGGCTCGTGTTTATCTGACACATTGTTTCCCCTGGTTTCTCTGTTCTTCCCTAGCCTGTGGCACAGGTTTGGACCCCATCTTTTCAACATACTGCCACAGGTCTTCACTTATACAGCCCTATCTAAACTGTCCAAAAACCGGCAAGGTAGTTTCAGACAGCTGTTTATGGAGATAAAGGAAGATTATCACAACCGTATTTATACAGTCATCGAAGAATGTTCCACAAGGTAGTGCTAGAATCTCCGTGTGGGGCGAGAAGCGTCGGGCTAAAGATGCTCGATCCAGACTAGCTGACATTCTGACCAATCAGGGCATGCCTCTGTTAGGTCCGTAGCCCGCACGTGACATCTGTGCGATTGACGCGATGTTTGGCTTTTAGGGGCGGTTGGCCTCCGGTTACCTTCCTGTTGCGGAGACTCTTCAACCGAGCACTGTTTTGAACTCATCTGTGACGAGTCCTGTAGGTGATGTCGCATGTCAGTCCGTCCCTGGGGATGTGAGGATGCCAATCTGGGATCTCGTGCCCTCCACTTCAGAGGTATGTTACGGCTGTCCGGTGTCCCATGAGATATGCCTCGTGCTTGACGGAGTTTTCGGCTCTGCGTCCACTATGTGGAGCATCCCCCATATCCTCGAATCAGTATCTGACCTCTGTGTCTGTTGCTGCTTCCCAACTGCCGCTCCTCCTTTCTCGACTTTCCAGACACCAGTGGAACGATCCGCATGAACCTGGGACTGTAGACCGACGGGGTCTGACCGCGGGATAACGTTGTAGGCTGCTGACAGGACTCGCCAAAATGGACTGAAGTGAGATGCCGGACGCCAGGAGATGAATAGCCGCCGTGACGCATATGCTCCATCTGGCCTCCGGTTTGGTTGTAACTGTGGCGACCGCAAAAACGTCAGGATCTGGTGTTCTCGTGAACATATTGCAGCCATCTACAGATGTTTCGCCACAAACGGCATTTAGGGGTTGGTCCAAGGTATGAGGCTCATTAATCCAATTCAGGCCCAAGAGATCAAGATGTGTGTAGCTCGTGAGGTAGCAAGTATCATTGAGCTGCGGAACAGCCCAGCGTCCCGGTTTGAGGCTTCCACTACATGCATTACAACCGGTGCACTTTGTGTGTTTCACTGGTGGCCTTTCAATTGCATCCAAGGTTTGTTTTGAAATCAGAGTGAGGTTAGAGCCTGTATCAAGTTGGAGAGCAACCGGTGTGCCATTGATATATGTTCTGACGAATTTTCGTCGACAGGGTGGTTTCATCCTGACTATAGCGGCCATGGCCTCTGCTTGCGTCCCTTTATCGGTTCGGTGTTCGCGCGAGCTCTTGTCTCTGCTGTATTCTTTGTTACCGTTTTACTGTATCTGCTGCACCTGTGGTTCGGGTAGGGACAGTGGTGTGAATGGTGCCATTCATCACAAAACCAACAGGGTGTGAGCGGTGTTCTTGGAGTTCGTTTAGAATTTGGCTGCCTTTTTGAAGGTACGTTGCGTACCAGGTCAAGCTGAGAGAATTTGTAATGTTCTGAATGTCCTTAGAAACAGATGTGAGTCTCAGTGAAAAATGTTGCGGATGTGGTGCAGAACGAGGAATATTGAATCGGTTTGGTGTTGCAGCGCACACGGAAGAAGTCTATACCTTTAAATCGAATTCATTCCGAAAATACGTGGGCATGGGTTAATTGAAAGTTCTGTTTGTATTATTCCTGAATACTCAGATATTTTGAATGAACTGTGGTAACATATCACTACCTGCCCACTTGCCTTCACCTTTTGCAAACTTTTATCTGATTGACTGATTTAAACTGTTCGGGTTTTCAGACTTCTTGTTCCTGTGCCGCTAAGACGATTTTCGCTCATTAGGTCCATCGACATGGTTGTATTCTTATGCTCATACTGCAATGCCTCTCTTCGGAAAAACATAGTGGAAAAACACTTCTACTGTTGTCGAGGTTGTACGACCGTTTCTTGTATGGACTGTCACAAGGACTTTGAGTGGGTTCTTACCTTAATCAACATACGACGGTTGCAATTTTTCGCACAGTAAAATTTCTTTCAAATCACATACAAGTTGCCTAACAGAGGAAGAAAAGTATGACAAACTTCGTGTTTCGCAGAGCAAAGCAGGATCCAACAAGCAACAACAATGGACATCACTCGTTCAAGAGGTGATTAGCAAAACTGCCGTACAAGATCCCTTGCTCTGTCAAGTGATGCAAGAGTTGCAGTCTTCTGAAAATCTGCCGAGGAAGAAACAGAAATTCCTGGTGCGTTTGTAACCAAATTCCCACTAATACTGCAGAATTTCATGAGGTCTAAATATCGTAGACTGCGTCCCGATCAAGTGGAACAAATCTGGGAGATCTTAGATAGTAAGTTCTTGATATGCCTCTATATTTTCAATTACAGCGGCGGCATCTGGATGCAAGTCCGGTGTTGATTCTGAGCCCCCGACAAAACGGCGGAATCTGAACTGCGAAAAAATAGACAGCTCTACACTGGGAACAGGCATGGTTTACGAAGTTCTTAAAAACCACCTTCTCTCTGTTTTAGCAGCACCTTCGTTCTCTTTTACCACATACATCCGGCGACTTTTGAAGGACGTTGATGGGGCCCTCTCCTTGGTAGAGTTGAAAACAAAGGTATTGACCGAAAGGCCGTCCCGTCCCATTTGATATTCCAATGTTTACATTTCGGTATTTTGCCAATCACATTAGTCCTGATTATTATTAAGTTAGGTTGGGAATTACGCTCATCTTTAAATGGGCATTTATTTGCGACGGTGACACTTTTCGTGAAAACGATTTACTTTTCATCCATTTTTTTGTTGATTCGTACATCGCGCATTCGTTTGTTTTCCCTCTAATTGGCTTCAGTATATTTTGTGGTTATCCAGTCGGCGAATTTGATGGGTTTTCCAAGACGCTGCTGACATACAAAATTTCACGGAGAAGTTTCCGGAAGCTTTCGCTGGATCACGGACCCGACCTCTGCCTCTCAACTTCCCCTGTCTAGTCCTGGGCAACCCGACAGTATCGCAGCCCTCGTGGCTCCGTCGGTTGGCATGGCAGCTGGCACCGGAAGGGTGTTACAGCTGAGCGCTTTGCGGGTGATGATTTCCCCCAAAAATGTCAGGTTTCTTTGTTCTTCCCCGCAGTTGAGGCTTTCAAAGAGTAGATGCCGGTGACTGTCATTGTTTTTGGAGAGCTTCGTTTTTTGAGAACTCTACCGACAAAATTCCACACCGAAGAATAACTATCGAGGTGGCGATTGTTGTCAAATTTTCCGTTACTTGTGTGCAATAAAAGTGGGTTTTAAATTCAAATTTAGCTGCAAAGGGACCGGATTATTAATTTTTCAGAACCAAGAGGCCGATATTTCATTGACCACCCAATCGAAGCAGCCTCATTGTTGGGAGCTTTAGGAGATTTTGGGATTTTTAACGGATATTTCGTCCTGTACGTAAAGCCGGTTTGTGTTGCACATCTGTTTCATCCTCGTTTGAAATCGTCAGCAGTGCGCATCTCACGAAACTTCAGGGAGTTTCATACTCGTGACCTTCCGGCCAGTAGTTCAAACACTTAACTGTTCGGCCAGGAGTGGATGATCAACAGTGTCGTTAGTTTGCATTCAGACAGGATATATCGCCACTTATTATCCAGTCACCGGGCGAGATGGCTCAGATGGTTAGAGTGCGAATTTACTGACCGGAAGGTCCGACCGGAACCCGACCTCTGCCTCTCGACTTCCCCTGTCTAGGCTTGGGCAACCTGGCAGTATCTCAGCCCTCGTGCTTCCTTTGGGTGGCATGGCAGCTAGGCACTAAAGGGGTGCTACAGCTGAACGATTCTCCAGTTAGGGAATCCACATCACATGGTCACACATGTTGACTTCCTCCTTGAGTAATGACTTCACAAATGGAAGTTTCACTCATCAGGTGAATTTTATTTTCTCTCTGGGCACTCACAGATTCTTGGTAAAGTGAGGATATTTGGAAATCTTTCAATCGAGATGAGGATGATTATTCCCGATAAGGATGAAACAGCTGCACAGGGCTTCTCGGCTTTCCGGCACAGATCGAAATTTCCATTACAACTTTCGCCATTCCAAATCAGAGCACTAGTTGTCGACTTCAATCCTGCAAGACTTAATTCTTTACCTATCAAAGAAAATATCGCCCCTGTGGGTCAGCTATCGTAATCTTGTTTGTATAGTCAAATAAAGTACTCATAAAAATTGTTCCTCCATCTATCGCCCTGATTTCAGTCAATGTTCATTTATACTCTATTTGTGCGACCACGAATAACCTTTGGTTGTACTTCTCCGTTTATTCTTCCTGTCAAGTTAAAATAAGTACTGTTGTTAAGACCTAGTTCGACACTTCCAGGCGCCAGTTCACTATTCCAATACACATGGTGTCAGCCGCCACCGGGGCTTGTCTGATAGGAATAGATAAAAACACTGGCTCTTTAAAAGTGCAAGTCCTTGCCGTGAGATCGAACTAGGATGACTATATTCGGTCAGTTGAGGCTTCATGTTTTCTGTCTTGGCCACTTTCTGGATCCGATGGTGTTACAAAGGCTGGCACAGAGACTGAAGACATATTCCTCACGTTTTTTATTTACCAAATTACATTATGATAACCCTAGTGAGAGATGACTCAATAATCACTTAAGTTTTAGTTGCTGTTTGGTTGGCTATTTCAATGGTGGATTAGCAAAAAGCGCTTGAATTTTTCTGAGTAAGATTAAGGTGGTACGTTTAAGTTATGCTGCGGTTAGACCAGGAATTCCCTCTGGAACAGCAGTCGACAGCGTTGGTTGAGTCATTCTGCTTGCAAGCGCTTGCAACAGACTTTCCTTTCTGCCGTGACCACAGGGAAACTTGGCAGTATGTATTTTCGTCCAAACTGCGAATTAAGTCCACTGATAGCTACTGATCGTTTAGTTGACAAACTTGGATAGATTTCACGGTTTATGACTACTCGTTGGCGCCCAAATCGATGTTCTGCTCTCTGAAACTCGACCGGTCTGTCTCTCCCACTTTTTAAGGGAGTCCAGTGCAACGCGCATCTCCAGTCGCCTGACAGCCGCACCGTTGTGTCCTCGTATCCAGGGTTCTGGAGGACTGATCTGTACTCACCTGTCACAAACCCAATTCGAGGAGAGAGCGTAGTTCGTAGTTTATCATGCAGTGGTGCATGCCCAGACGCATTTGCATACGGGAGCACACTCGTGGGGTAATGCGACTGGTGGATTGGGAAAACCGAGAGAAGTGGTGGGTTCTGAAGATTCGGTGGTGGTTCTTCGGGTGGTATGACAGCCAGACGCTGAAAGGATGTTACAACTGGACTATTATTATTTTTATTCTTAGCTGGTAATGGTTCAACACAGCGTAAACGATGATGTCGTTGCATTCAGTCCGTTCATAGTGTCGCTTTCCAGTAAATTGTCTCAATCGGTCATGAGCCAATGCGAACGAAACTACAACCTAGTTCATACATAAAAAAACGAAAACTGTCAACGAGCTATTGGAATGTGCTTATCCGTTCCAGTCAGGATAAGCAAGTAATTTCAGTTTAGCTGGTATATATATATATATATTCGGAGATAATATGCGGTTATTTCTGTTTTGATAAGTGACTTACAGGCCTTCGCTGTTTTTCTACCATACCATGAGTTAACCATGCCAGGAGCTAAGGCGCTAACTGTTGATTCTCTTTGGTTGTCCTCTGTTCAGCTGTATTCAGTGTACAAAGCATCCGTTTCCACCAGTTCTTGCCGGCTATCATCACAGGAATTCGAACAACGGCTGCTTGATGCTATTTCATCTAGAAAATCTATTTCATATTCAGAGGCTGATGGCATGGTTCGACTTCTCACCAGAACACCCAATGAAGATAGTATGCAGCAGGGAGTTGATCTGGCCCTGGAGGTACCGACTCATATCGCTCCCTCCGGAACAAAGGTTGAGACACTTTTCAATGGGTCAGTTCGCAAAACCTTATCAGACTGGGTCGTTGATATTCTTCAGGCAAACGGAGGTCACCTTCGATTAAAGAAGTTGCATAAACAAGTGAGTACTGGCAGGCGACAAACAATGTTTCTCATGCTTCCGTAATTTCACGGCAGTTGTTCACTTTTATTCAATTTCGGTCTCAAGCTCTGACCAGACCCTAACTAAGCGAGCTAACATGTTCAGCTGTGGATGTGCAACTGCCTCCATATGCGGTACCGTGATGTCAGACTGACCCACGAAAACATTGATCTGGTCTTGTATCCGCAATTCACAGCGGTGTTTGTTAGTTGATATTTTGATAAGGAATTTAAAATCCCAATTTCCTCTTGGCTTAAGCTTTCCCATGTAGTTGTCACACATTTCGTTACCCTATCGAGGCTTAGGAGCTCTCCATAGTAACTATTGAGATTTTATCCTGATTCATTCCACTGTTTCTCGCAAAATCACAGTGTAGAAAGACCCTATAAGCTCCCATTCACTCTCCAAATAAAGACGTTATATTAAATGAGGTTAACCTACCAGCATGTTTGCTGTTCTAACGAGACTTAATGCCAGTTGTTATTCGCCATCGTAGAATGACCTACGGAGCCCTAACCTGAAAGCAACATTTCGGCCCGGAGGTATATCGATGGACCTCCACGCGTCTTCAGGCATGTGACGGTGCCAACCGAGGTCTTGGTCTTTTGGTGTGGCAGAACAATATGAAGGCGATTGCGAAAGTCTGGGTACTATCATAGCTACCGGTTTTCCCGGTCCATGTAGCCCACCAGTGGCTTGGTAAGAGATATCGTAACCCTTAAAATGGCGCCCTTGCTCCCGCTGTCGTCTAACTGAATGTTTGAAGCTTATATATCTTGAGTGTGTCAGAGGAGAACATCAAGCATCTTCTTCATCTTTTGTGCTCATCCTCATAAACCTTCTTAAAATGTGGGTTTACGATTGCAGGTCATCCAAGTTTAACGATGTTACTGCATTCCGCAAGGTTGACATGAATATCGAAAATCTGTGCAACAAGACTCCCCTTAGTAGATGTAATCCTCGTCGGCGTACAGCTCTAATTTTTAGTTACGATTAGCTTATGATTATCATCGTGAACTTTCGGTACCTGTCATTACAATCCCTGCTCCAGTGAGATGGCATCGATTACCCTTTTGATCGGTGACTTCGTGATACACGTTCCTCAGTTTCTACCGAGTTCTTGATGCTTTGTTGACTTTTGTATTTAAAGTTCGGGCTTAGTTGTCAGATTGCCTCCCAACGACCTAGTCATTTTTACTCCCAAGTTCTACAGAAAACTTGGGAGAAGGTACGTCACTACTCCGAGTCTTATCGATCCCTTTTGGAGAAGGGAGTGACTACTGTATCTGCACTCCGTTACTCCGGTGCGCGTCGGTCACTAAGCTGAGGTTCGAGTCTTTTCAAATATCTGAGACTTATACGGTGATGGTCTCGTGTTCCCATTTGTTGAGAATTGCATCCTTTGAGCACAAACGTATTGCTCTTGTCGCATGGTTATTGCGAGTTCCTGATACACAAGCCTTTAAACTTTATGCTCATACAGTTCTTGTTGAAAGTTCTTATAGATGGAGTAATACTGAAGCCGCTGCTTTTACCTGCTGCGGACAGACATACTTTTTACACGAAGCCAAATAATTGCAGTTTTTACGTGACAAACTGTTGAGTCTTAACTGTTGGTCCGACCCACACGGAGTGTAGAGCTTCGAAATAAAGCTAGACGTAGCACTTGCCCTCAGCTGTTGATCGCAACCCAGAAGCTCGCGCACAATATACTGTAAGTGTACGTACCTCCGACTAGTTCAATTGGAATTCAAGCATCCATTGCTGCCTGATGCTTAAGTACATTAGCTTCAGTGCGATTTAACAACGGCCGTATGCCTTATACCAGCGACGCACCACCTTTCAAGAGAGAGCCAGTTGCGGCCGATTTGATTGTTCTTAGCATCCACAAAGTGTTATTTAGTTACGCAAAAGTTCTGCCAGAAGACGGAACAGCAGATAAGTAGATAGTTGGTACCATCCCGACCAAAAGCTGTCACCTTGTCGTGGTGGTCGGGCTTCTGTGCTGCAATGATCCTTCGGGCTATACTGGCTGGAACTCAGTTCCTAAAGGTTCAACCATGCCAGGAAGGCCAACGGGGAGCAGCCCGACGAAGAACAGCGAGTCCCCGTACTGCGAGTAATCGTATTACGAGGCGGTCTGGAGGTAAAGTCGTACTGTCCTCTGCGATAGGAGTGTGAAGGCAGTAAGGCGTTTCCCCCAGGCGACCAGCATCTCCATATTTATGGAAGCAGCGATGCTGCCTTCCCCCGAGGAAGAACGGGTTAGAAAAGGTCGGCCCTAAAAACCGCACACTCCGATCGCCCAACGGTTGACCGTGACCGCCGGCGCATTATCCACTACGGTCGAAATACTTTAAAAACCAAAGAGTCCGGTGCTGCTCAAAAGGCACCTGCTGTGCGCAGCCGCATCAGGAATGAGACAGTAATGCCTTATTCCCTGCGCCCTCGGGCCAGGCCGGCCCCCTACAGCCAAGTAGGTCAGACTATTGAGTCATCGGC
Organism: Clonorchis sinensis; assembly: GCA_003604175.2. Lineage (NCBI taxonomy): Eukaryota > Metazoa > Platyhelminthes > Trematoda > Opisthorchiida > Opisthorchiidae > Clonorchis > Clonorchis sinensis. The sequence goes on along the minus strand of CM030369.1, from coordinate 155,738,586 downwards.
TCCGAGCAGGGTCCCCAAAGAAAACCCTACATCTTCCCATTGCCTCGTGAGTTAGACTTTTGAGTCAAAGACTCAAGGTGGGGTACCTCAACCAAACCCCCTTCTTCGGCCTGGGCAACCGGGAAGTATCATTTGCCCGCGCAGTTCTGTGTCCACCGATGTCCCTCCCCAACCCCTTCCCACCACACAAGCAAACGTCACTGGATCACTTGACTGTCAGTTATCTGACCGAAAGGCCCTATGCCCCTTGCTGCCTATTAACAGTAAACAAAATAACACCCTTCTAAATCCACGAGATCCTTTCTATAGAGGAGCTTTTAACGTCCGTACTCTATGTCAAATCGGGCAACAGGCATCCCTTGCTGAAACCTTACTTTCCCTCTCTATCGATGTATGTTGTGTCTCCGAAACACGCATACAACACCCAAGCGTGGTTATGCATCTCAGAACGCCAAGGATGAACTCAGCTCTTTCACATTTCTCCCTCCGTGTGTCCGGTGACCCAGAAGCGATGACTCGTGGACTATATGGCGTGGGAGTTGCACTCAGCCCCAAGGCTGAAAGCGCCTTACTGGACTGGATCCCAGGTGTGGAGTTGCACTCAGCCCCAAGGCTGAAAGCGCCTTACTGGACTGGATCCCAGTAAACAGTCGCCTTTGCGCTGTGCGGTGGCTGTCTGGCTCAATTAAGATTAACGCAGGTCGATGCGGTAAACGGTGTTTGTTTGTCGTATCAGCATACGCCCCAACAGACAGCAGTTCTGAGAATGAGAAGGACGAGTTTTATCAAGATCTGTCACGACTGCTTCGGTCGGCAAGAAGGACGGATATAGTAATCCTGGCGGGTGATATGAATGCCCAAGTTGGCTAAGTCCGGAAGAAGCACAGTTGTGGTAGATTTGGAGTCGATGCTGTGCGTACGGATAATGGAGAGCGGCTTCTTCAGTTGTGTGCAGATCATCGTCTGTTCCTGGCCAGTACGAACTTCCAACACAAACGCTCACACCGAGTTACTTGAGGCCACCTACCACAAGACAGCCGTGGACTCAATTGGACCATATGGCTATCAGTTACCGATGGAGAGCCTCAGTTAAGGACTGTCGTTCCTTCTGGGGTACGCAACTTGACTCTGATCACGCCATCGTGCGAGCCCGCTTATCACTTCGTTTCCCGCCAGCACTACGCGTGCCGAAAGAGGGCAGCTCCGTTCATCAACTCCGACAAGTTTCAGTAGCTGAAGAGTATCGAGCTGATCTGGCTAGAAAGCTGCTGGAAACGCACAGTCATGTGGACGATGAAGATTGCTTGGAGGATGGATGGAGGCGAGTTAAAGAAGCAATGCTCTCAGCTTTCAGAACTGCTTGTCCAGCCCATCTGATTCGACTCAATGAACACTGGATATCTTCGAGATCAGCAGATCTTATTGCTGCCAGAAAGTCCATACCAGCAACTAGCGACTATGATGGCGCACGCAGATCCCTCAAACGCCGGATAATCAGGAGCTTGAAGAATGACAGAGAACGCTGGTGGATTTCGAAGGCCCAGGAAATGGAGAAGGCCTTTGCTGCAGGCAACAGCCGCGCCCTGTTTCAACTGATTCGATCAACGGGTCAAAAGAAGGCAGGTGTCAGTGAGACAATATGCGAAAAAGACGGAACAACAATTCACTCCCTCAATCGCCGTCTTGAGCGGTGGGCTGAGCACTTCCAAGAACAGTTCACCTGGTCCCCTTCAACACAACCACTGGAAGAACCAAGCAGGCCCGAATGGAACATTGACACCAACCCACCATCAGCAACCGAAATCCAGCGTGAGATTTCAATCCTGAAGCGCGACAAGGCACCTGGCCCGGATGGTCTACACCCCGCGCTCTTCAAAGAAGGTGGCGAGGTCCTGGTGAACAGTCTGACAACCATACTGCAGAAGATTTGGAACGAAAACAGAATACCAGCCGAATGGAGCTCCTCGACCGTCATCCCAGTTTTCAAAAAGGGAGCAAGAACGTCATGTGAAACCATCGTGGTATCAGTCTGGTATCCGTCGCATCTAAGGTACTCTCTGGCATTATTTTGCGCAGGTTGATGGATTATCGCGAGAGACAGACTCGTGAGAATCAAGCTGGGTTTCGCCCCGGTCGAGGATGCATCGACCATATCTTCACCTTGAGACAAATTCTTGAACAGCGCCACTCCTTCAGACGTCCCACGTTGGTCGTTTTTCTGGATTTGAAAGCTGCCTTTGATTCTGTCGATCGTCAGCAACTTTGGCAGTGTCTGGCGATCAAAGGTGTCCCTTCCAAATTTCTATCTCTTATCAAGGCACTGTATGCGGACTCCTGTGGGCGCGTACGAGTATACGGAAGCTCGCCTGAGTTCACCACGTCCAGTGGTGTAAGACAAGGCTGTCCTCTTTCCCCTTTCCTTTTCAACTTTGTTATTGACATGCTGCTTGAAATTTCTCTGCCTGCCTCTGAAACCTCGGGAGTCGAAATGCTCCCGGGACGTTCCCTCGCAGACATTGAGTATGCGGACGATATTGCTCTCCTTGGTTCAGACCCTTCCGAAATGCAAATGATCTTAAATAACCTAACTAACTCTGCCGCACGGTTTGGCATGCGCTTCACACCGCAAAGTGTAAAGTGCTGCTACAAGACTGGGTGGGATCAAACCCGCACCTCATGCTTGCAGGTGAGCCAATCGACGTGGTAGATAAATTTGTTTACCTGGGCAGCTGTATAAGTTCCGGTGGACTGGCTGGAGATGAGATCATTTCTCGAATCGGAAAGGCCAGGGCAGCTTTTGCCAACCTCCGACACCTGTGGCGCCGACGTGACGTGAGCTTGTCTGTCAAGGGAAGAGTTTACAGTGCGGTGGTTCGATCCATACTGCTTTATGGATCAGAGACGTGGCCCTACGCGTGCAGAGGACGTACGGAAGATGTCAGTGTTTGATCATCGATGTCTCCGCAGCATTGGTCAGGTCTGGTGGGAACATCGGATTAGTAATGCTGAGGTACGTCAGTTGGTCTTAGGAAGAAGGAACTCTCCCGCGATAGATGAATTACTCACGCTTCATATGTGCTGGTTGGGACATGTACTCCGCACGCCAGAAGACCGCGTGCCCCGTAGAGCTCTTTTCGCCCAGCCCTGTGCTGAGTGGAAGCAACCGAGAGGTGGACAGTGTATGACCTGGCAACGAAGTACGAAAGCGCTAACCAGTAAACTTAGTCGGGCGGGCAACTGCCGTCTCCCTGGATGGGGACCCCGGGACTCAAATCACCAGTGGTTAACGACACTGGCAGAAATGGCCCAATCGCGCAGTCAGTGGCGCTCGTGCATCAAAGCTATAGCCTTCAATGCGTAGCTACTCAATTTCCGAACATACCTTCGCCTCCAAGGCTTCTTTTTACGTTCCACATTTCCGGTGATCGAAACTGTAGCAGCTGGAACCAATGTGCCTGTGGTACACGGTTTATAGCTGATAAATTGAATTGAATTGAAGTTGGTACCATGATAACGTGGCTTGATTCCGGCGAAAATCTGCCCACTGATTTCAGTTCAGCTGGGTTTGACAACAGTGAACCATGCATGTGTGTGCGCTTTTTAAAATCGTCGGAATATGTTGATATTGGTCAGCTGACTCCCAAATTTTTCACCATATCCTTTTTGTGGAAATTCAAACGCGTTTCGTACATTTTCTCTTTGTGTTTCTTGTTTCTTTACAGCTTAGAACCTAACTTTGTGATTCAATCCACTACTGGTCCAGTTGTTTTTGTCCATTCCAGTTGCTCAGTACTTTTTCGAATGAAGTAACGGCTACCGAAGACCAGATGACCATGGAGCAACTGCAGCACCGCTTAGAAAAGCGGTTACAAAAGGCCACTCGTTTCACCCTATCAGATGACGGCAAATTTGTTATGCTTATACAAAACGGAACAAGTTGAATAACTATATATGCTACCACATTGTACAGACGTGCCTACATTGCATGGTATAATTCTTAGAATGTTGTCTGATTTCTGAATTTCTCACTTATGGAGCGGATGGCTGTTCGTCTTAACGAGTGTTAGAGGGAAGTGGCGCTTTATCTCTCATTCGGGACTGGGAGACGAGTGCTAGTCGTTTGATATTTGGAGTTGTGCAATAACCATTGCCATTTTATGCAATCAACATCGTTTTTACCTGGTCTGACTTCAAAAAATTGTATGCTCTCAGTGTGTTGAAATGTCGGTAGCTCGGGAATGCTTAGTGTTAGGTGGTCAGGTTGCTGTTGATTTGTTTGTCGAGCTTGACAATGGTCTTGCAAAATTTCTGTCGCCAATCGAAGTGACTGCCAGTGTGCGTGCTAACCACATTGGACCGTAATGTCTATTCGTTGACCCCATTGCCAACAGAACTTTGCAGTAATTTGAGTCGATATTACACAAATAAAAGCACACCATCGTAATATTACTGAAACAGGTGAGCAGTAAGATCGTCCGCGTCTCCTCAACAACACAGTGTTAGCCGGTATGATACGTTAATGAGAATCACTCACGTACAATATTGTCCTGATCTCCTACTTACAACGACGCTCGTGTCACCCCCCTTGCTTGTCCACTCATTCCAGTTAGAATTCGAACTCGTTTCAACCGACATAAACTGAAAGCTGTTCAAATGGGACACTTTTGGTGCACGGCTGCTGCGCTACTCAAAGGAAGCAAGAAGGCCTATGTACTGCCAGGCTACCCAAGACCAAACTGGGAATAAATGATCAGGGTCATGGGAGGTGTCGCTGAAGAGAACGCTTCATGCGGTTTTTATCAGCGTGCTTAGTCTTGTTAGTGTGCAACCACGGCAGACTGGTTCTCTATACAAAGTGTCACGATACAGTTAGTCGCAGGCACTCATGCATGTTTTCATCATCACGCAGAAGATAAGTACAGGATTATTAGGCCACACGAGGTAAGTAATAACATTGACTGATCTTGCTATCCAGCTTCATAGTACGGAAACTTGAGCGTACTGTCTGCAAAAACCGAGGCACTCAAAAACTGCGTTGTCATGTAGATACCCACAGTATATCAAGTGACGCCCACTCGATTTCGAAGCAAAAATTATATATCCGAAATCATTGGGTCGGAGCAAACAACACGCACTGTGCGGCAGGCGCAAGGGGTTCACAATGCTGCACAACAGTCACTTAGCTTTATTCTTGTAATTAGTGTAAAAGGCTTCCCATGATTTAGCCCCACACAGTTTAATCATTATTTTCGTGGCTATAAACCAGTGCGCTGCAGAATACAATAATATTTCCTGTGAACAACGCAGTTAGCAACAAGCAGACGAATAGCCTTCGTTGAGCAGCAGTAAAAATATACCTGGTTATTTTTCATCTACGTGTTTGTTTACCTTCACGAAAATATCTGGAAGTCTGGTAAGCAATCGGTGAGTGTCAGACCCAAGTGTGTTATACCAGCCTCTATATCACCTTATCGTGGTAGTCGGGGTTCAGCGCTGCAATGTTGCTGCGACCTACACTGGAAATTGGATCCTTATGGTTCAGCCTTGCCAGGAAGTCCAACAGGGAGTGTTCAGACGAAGAACTGCGAGAAATCCTATTACGGGGCATCTTATAGGTAAAGTAGCACTACCCGTGCAATAGGACTGTAGGGTGTTCTGTTCAGGCAACGAGGATGTACATATGGAAGCAGTGATGCTGCCTTTCGCCAAGAATGGTCGGGTTATAAACGTTAAGCTTTAAAAACTGCACATCCCGGTCACCCAGCGGTTGGCGATGACGCCGGTGAATTATCTGGTATGAGTGGAAAACGAAAAAGCCTTGCCGTGAGCCCGATGCGGCTCCAAATGCAATTGCTCTGCAGGATCAACAGTCAGACATCCATGCCTTACCCCTGCGCTATCGGGCTAGGTCAGCCTCTTGGAGCCACGTGGTTCAGACTGTTGAGTCAGTGGCTCCTCTAAGGGCTTCTCGGGAAACTGCAAACAAACGACTCGGGTTTCGGGATTTTTAATCAGAGGCTAGGGAAGGGTCCACGAACACGGCCCTACACTTCCCCTTCGCTGTTTGTGGGCCGAACGTTTAAGACTCAAGGTGGGGTCCTCAACCAAACCCCGTTCGACCTAAGCAACCGAGAAGTATCATTTCCGTTTGCAGCTCTTCATTTACCGAACTTTCCCGCATATCCCAACCATATCTTTCTGATTCATTTAGCTGTCACTCACCTAACTTATGTCCGTATCTTAACTCCCATCCAGTATAGCAAATCAAAGTAAACCTTTGTTAAGTTTATGAGATCTGTTCCACACTGCTTCTTTCAGTTCCGTACTCTATATCGATTTGAACGACAGATATCTCTTGTTCAGTCCTCGTTCCCCTTTTCGATGGATGTATGTTGTCTCTCTAACACATGTAAAGAGTCTCAGTTCGGTCATACACCTCAAACTACTTGAGACGAATCCGGGTTTCTAGCACATTACTCTTGGGCTGTCTGGTGATCCTGATGGTCGTGATATCTAGGGTGTGGGTGTTGTGCTTTGCCCGAGGTTGTTCAGTTGACTGGTTCAATCAAGGTCAGTCCACGTTTGTTGCGCCAGTATACTGTCCGACAGATGGCAGCTCTGAGGCTGAGAGGGAGGTTGGCCAGCGAGAAGTGCGGTCAACGTGATTCTGGTAAGCAGTATGAATGGCCAAATCAGCCCAATTAATCCGAAGGAAACCTACCTTGACGGCCGATTCGGGGTTGAGGCTCACCACGCAGATAACAAAGGGCGACTTCAGCTGTGTGCTGAGCATCACTTGTTTTTTTTGCCTTCAGAAACTCTCAGCAAACGCCCTCGCACCTTGTGACTTAGAGACCATCGACTGGGAATCGAATGTGGACTCGGGTTAATTATGTGGCAGTCAGCTACCGATGATGGGCTTCGATACAGAATTATCGTTCATTTCGGACTCCTATCACGGCATTGTGTGGACAGGCGCATCAATTCGTTCCCCATCTGCAACATGTCTATTGTTGAAAAACCATGCATTTCATCAGCAGTATTAAGCTGAGTTATCTGAAAACCTTCTAGAACTCAACGAGCACAATGGTAAGTGGTTGGAATAACGACAGGAAAGAAACCGTTCTAAAGGCTTTTGAATTCGACTGTCTTAGGTCGTCTGCACACCTCAATTAGCACGTAATCTTTCCAGTTTCCTGAAGTAATATGGCATCGTGTTGCGTTTCGATACATGGTGCGAGCGGGTTTAAATGAGCACATAACTGTCGACCCTATAGTCCTGGAATAAGTTGTTCATCTGTTGACTACTTCTGAAATCAGCCCGGAATTGTGCAATCATTGTGCCACTTTAACTAGAAAGACAATTCAGAGCGTGTGATATCCAATACCCTTAAAATCATGAAAACCCGATCATTCACATCCTCAAATTGTACACCGTACTTGCGAACACTGGATGCAGATAGAGGTCCCGATTTTGTAGCATATGCATGAAGGGTTCAACCCTTGTGCACACGTTCATTTGACCAGCGAGACAGCCCTCGATATGCGTGCACAGCATTGCTCCAGGTGATACTTCGGCTTTGATTTATTTTAAGATGAGAGGAATTTCCTCATGCGTTTCCATTGAACATCCTGGGTATATCGTAGGTTTCCATATGACCATGCGTCAAGAGTTCCGCTAGTATGTTCAATCTTCATGAAACGTAACCTTGACTTGCTTTGTTCAGTCTAACCGGGAGGAGTACAACATTATAACGTCAGAACCAGGCAAAATTTTTCATCGGTCTTTCTAACGGGCCTTCAAACTAAGATCGAAGGCACAACCTGGAAGTAGGTGTTGGCTTTCATACTACTACCATTATTTTGGATGACGATATATCCTGGGACAACAGATGAAGCTGTTTGCGACAACCCCGAGCATTTACTGAACTCAAACAGTTTACCACTAGGTTACGTTCAAAATCCGAAGAAACTGTGCTCACAACTTCGTAGAAACCTGATTCCAACACGTCATTAGAGGTTAGTAGTAGTTAAGCAGTATACGCCTGGGGGATATGAAATATGGTAACTCTCGACAAGTAATGCTCTTCAGGACCGCATGCTTCCATGTCCGCTGTGCCGCATTAAATCCCGCTTGGCTCATCTTTTCAAAAGAACGTGTCGCCCATCGATCAGACTTTTGCACCTTGCCTTGAAAACCACTTGATAACTTGTCACCGAGTAACCTCCAGAAGAGTCTTTTCGGAGTATGGTTCCACGTGTCTTCTGCAACTCCGCACCAAGTGTTCACAGGCATGACTTTCAAATTGAGGATATAACTTTTAAAGTATCCATCTTCTCACATGTACAGCACGGTAGTTCGGTGTGTTAGGTCTTTCAACGTGCTGACTCATATGGAACTGTCAGTTCGTATCAGGTTTTCTAGCAACCTGTTCGCTCAGCTCCTTGTTTCGCTTTCAAAATTCTGTTTCGTTAGAGTTCCCGTTTGTGTTACTGATGAGTTTTGCTCACACTGAACAATCCATACTCGATCTTTTTAGTTGGATGCGAATATATATATATATATATATATATATATATATAATTCGCCGCACTGTGTTGGGTTTGCATTTTACGGTGCGATCTATTTTGTCTTCCAGAATCAATCACCAGACTGAGATGCTGTTCGCCTGCTACTGTGCTGAAACATTTTTAGTTCGCACGAACCCAGCGTTGGAAAGTCAAGCTGTGCTGGAAGACGGTATGACAACCTTAGCTGGCTCAGCAGGTCAGCTGAATCGGTTGACCTTGAATATATGTCCATAACATTTACAAAGTCTTTTCGTCAAGGTTTTCCTTATTAAGCAGCAATTCACTGGGACCTGTGGAGGAGTCAATTCGCTATCTGTGACAAATACTGCCAGCGCTTTCAGTGGACATTGGCTTGGTTCGGCAACAGATCGAACAGTTGCACGAAGAACCGGTGAGTACGTGCTTAGCGCCAGAGAATGTATTTGTTTGAACTTTGACTTACACGCGATTGGTTCACCATCTTGCCGCGATATGACCACAAAGGGGAAAGCACGGTTGTATGACTAACTTGCGAGCACACGGTAACGTGGGTTGGAATGGTCGATTTGAAGTTAGGACGAGCATGCTAATGTTAGTAATTTAAACGTACAAGTTGCCCAGTCCACAGGAGTCCATTAAATTTGCCGAAATAATTAAGCGGCCGGAAGGGTATTCGAGTTACCACAGCAACATCCAAACCACTGTCATGTACCAGCCCACAATTGTCATCCTGTGTGCATCTACCTAGGACACTCAAGAGCTCTTATATTTTTACCCCGTATATTGTACCTGCGGTTTGGTGGTTAGCATGATTTTAGCAGCACGTCACCCGCCAAACTGAATGGCATAAAGTGAACATAGGATGATTAAGGGGACGTGAATGATTCTTATAGACACACGCAACGAAAAGCCAGGTGATATTTTTGAGATGTATTTATCCGCTCAGTAGGATACAGTCACATAAGTGAGCACCGTATGGTACATTACACATTTGGTGGAAAGAGACATTCGAAAGACTTGAGTGTATTTACTTGACCATAGTGGGATGGTGGACACGACTTCTGACAGCTAACCGAACGCTTTCACTGCACAGTTGTCCCAATATCCGGTTGGCGATCGCCAACATACTGCTCACACCTAAGTATCCAGTTCAGAGACAAACGACCTCGTGTAGAAGTTGCTGTGTAAGACGCCCCAAACCTACCATAGTTCTCTTACTGTATTCAGTTTTGTGTGACAATTCTACGACATATTCCACGTTCTGGTGATTTGAAGCTTTTCAGTCTGGTTACAAGATTTGGAGCTGTCAGTACTACCTCGAGTTCATAGCAATCTAGCAGTCTGGTTTGGACCTACAGAACTATCTGATTCTTTAACCGTCTGTTCAAAACCAAATTGTGAGCCCTATGGAAGAATTTACGCACATTTTTTAACACTCATCTTGGTTATTAGGTCCTGAAATAATTGGTATGTGCTTTGATCGACTGCGTATCACTAGCAGTGTTGTTTCTCGAACATCATATGATGAGTCCAAGAGACTAAACATATGGAATCATGGATTCCGTTCATACGCGATTAGAACAAAAACGACACAGACAATTGAGTGGAAACGGTTTTGGGAACATGCTTGTGTAAACTTCTAATTCAGGAACGAAGTTAAGTTTATTACGGAAGCCATCGAACGTCGGTCTCTAAAATATCCCTAGCTCTTTCAATCTCCGGGTTTCACCAAACAACGGAATGTTTCGTATAAATGTTGACGAATGGGAAAAGCCTCTGTTTGTTTATTTTAGAAGGAAACAGTCCAACGTACAAAACACACCAAATTAATAAATAGCGTATAAGCTCGGCACAGTCGTTTGTTCCCGTGCATGATATTCCTCCAAAGCAGAACGAATTCTCCCTTGAAGCGAACGGTTTGTCTTGGTCCAAAGGGTGTCCGCTCTTTGGGGATTTAAGTGTGTCTTGATCAGTGATCTGAAGGCCTATATTTTATAACACGTGCTGTAGAGATAACCAGAGGAAACAGTACGCGTTTGTTTATGCATCATTGAAATGAATTCGCTAATGTTTCGTGCTACAGTAGTGTAGAAGTGAATGTTGAGATCTTTGGGCTAATGGCATCTAGGAATGTTCGAGGAAAAATTGAGCGAAATGTCATAGATACAAAAAACAAGGGCCGGGTACATTATGATTTTTGGGGACGGGGCGGGGACGGGTTAGCCGGATAGATCACGGCTATGGACTACGTAGTTAGTTCTTTTCTCGGCAACTAAGGGAGAGTTCACTAGGGGGTGTTGTTCTACTGTGCTGGTTGTGATTTCCTTCACATTTTTCACCCCCTAGTGATAAACCGATGGTTATTTCGTTAGTTGTGGAGCCGTTGCTCATTCAGTATTAATGTTTCGTTTTCTATAATTGTGGGACTAATTTACATTTGGTCCTCAAAGGGAGACTGACAGGACCGACAAGAGTCATTGAAGTAGCTCGTGAATGGAATTGGGGTTAGAATCGGTCTACAATGGATCCTCTTGATATTGACATACAAACCAGTTCTATCTGAATTCCTGAATAGTTTTTTCCAACTATTGCGGCGATGCGAGGAAGGTTTCGTTGCTAAAGGAAGCAAAGGATAAAACATGGTGAAAATCTGACGGGAGCAAAGTGAGTTTGTTAGGGTTGTTCCAAGTGGTGCGAAAAGGACGGCAGTCAGCCGTTGGTAAATATTGCCAAGGTTGCTCTCTTAACCTGCTCAACAACAAAGCTGGTGAAGTAAGGTTTCAACAAAGGCATGTAGCTTGATGCAGAATAAATCTATGCTCTGTGAATATGCTGGACTATTGCATGGCTGGGTTCTCTGGGTTGAATCCACGAGTACTCGCATTGCATCGGCCGAACACTCCAATTGAAGCTGATCGGCCGGGAACACGGTCCAAGTTAACCGAACCAAATCGGTGTAAAACATCCAGACGAGATGGTATTCCGGCTCTAAATGCGTTGATCACTCTTATCTGAAATCAGAGAAACCGAAAAGGACCGATCAAAACCTGTGTTGGTCGTGATATTTGCTCATGCCATCTGAGTGGGATTCAACTAATCGGGAGGGTACAGGCACCGTTGCAATCATGTCCGTTTGTCAAGCGTGTGGGGGATACAACGAACACAACTAAAAAGTTATATATTTTGAAGGATAACGTGACAACATGCAATATAGGGCGGATCAGTTCGACAGGAGTTATAAATCACGGAGGTCCGTGCGATCACCCGGGGTGCCTACTGACTACGAAAATGAGTAGTTGGAATGCAATGAGATCTAAAGTGCCGTGGCCACAGGACTTCCGCCATTTCCTGACCAGGCATCATAGTTAAGCAAACTGAAAAACCATGCCAATTTCACCAGTAATTTGCCTTGGTTTACTGACGTGTACATCATAAGCTTTACTGAAACGAGACGTAGTTTATATCACTCACTGAGGAGGCGTTTCAGGAGTAAAAGTGTAATGAGATATTGACTATGGGAAATGGCCAACCTAATCAAAATACTGACCCTTACCAGGAAAGACACGCATCTTCTAAAGTTCGGTTCAAAACGGACGTTTTTCGGTGAAAAACAGCTGGATTCGTTAGTGAGCTCGGTACAAGAAATGTCTGTCGTTCAACCAACCATAGTTCGTCATTTCTGGTCTTGGATGAATATAGGATGGGGATATTATTCTGTATTTCGTCTATAAAAACTGTAAGGAGAATCTGGAAAATGAACACTCCACTTCTCGTGTCAAACGATGCGACATAAAGGAAAATTGACTGAGCGTCCATTTGAGCTTCAGGGATGACTGAGTCGTATCGGTGAATTGAGGTAATTGCTGGTATCGAACAATGAGCAGTGTAATCCAAGGCAATACAAACTCTGAATGTGACCGAAGAAATCTATGAAGATCATTTATATACATCTGATTTGGACAAAACTGTCTTTCAGTTTAACGGCGTTGGTGGTGGAGGCGCTGGTGGCTTGCTTGATCGCCTGCCACCGGCCAACGATCGACGAGGCGCAGTAGGTCGTTGACCAACAGTGGTTATGGACTCTGTCTGGTATCCGTGATTGGGTGTTGAATAAGCAACAAAGTTTTCTGGACGAGCCTCTTGGGGACCAACCGGTCCTGTTGTTCGTTCTGTATCAAACTCTCCCACGGTGTTATTTCCGGTTCCTTCAATCGACGGTTTATCTGTTCGCTGTTTATCCATCCCGAATTCAGAGTGAACAAACTCGCACTCGAGCTGATCATTCAAGGGCGACGTCATATAAGTTCCGTAGTCATTTTGAGTCTGATACATGTCGTCATGTTCCGTAACCTCTGTATTAATGGACGATAGCGGGTGGTCCGTAACAGTATCTTCCTCCGCAGCTGTTTGAAAAAGAGCGGTCGCAAAATATTCTTGCCGGTTGTTTACTGCGGAATCCTGATGTCCGTGATCTGTCTTGGTGGATAACTCGTCGCTCCGCCGACTAACAAGACCCTCAGCAGCCTGTCTGTGAAACAAAGCTTCTCTAGAAATAATTTGACGTTGCTGATGAATCAGAGCCGCTACGTTTTGCTTATCTCCCTCTACAAAAGGTCTTTCCCTAAAAGCTCGCACGGCCTTAAGCTGAACGATAGTTCATTGTGGTTGAACAGCCAGTGTGATTAAGTATTACGATTAGTTGTCGAACCGTTTGGCATCATTAGAGTCGCCGTACACCAAAGAACACACGTACAAATAATTTTTGCCGGGAAAGAAAGAAATCACAAAATTGAAGATGTAGCGATTAACGAACGAGCACGATAGATCAGGCACAATAAATAGACAGTCAGTGCATAGATTAAAACGATTAGATGTGGCGGAGGAAAGCAGCGAGTTCCATCACACAAAGCAGGTATGTTGAATAAGAGATAGCACAACACCGATTGATAAGCAAAGCAGTCAGCAACGGAGGCGTGAAAGGAAGAGGGAATAAACACACAGGGTTAATGTGGCGCATTCAGCGGAGTTAAAAGCACCTATCTAATAAAAAATATTGAGATGAAGGCGAATGAGATCCACTTATTGTTTCCTAGTCGATTCCCGGCAAAATGTTTTCCTGTATTAACAAGCGAGAACCGCTTCAGTAGCTTTTATTCAAATACAATAGCGTATTCAGAATAGAATGGAGAGCAGTAAACACGAATAGGTTAATTACTGTTTACAGACAAGTAAGCGAAGTGAGAGGGGTTTAAAAGTTTCCAATAAACCGAGTTTACTTTCTTTCAGAGGGCTGTGAATCGAGGACTAATCCGAATTGATGCACAAACCGCCCGTTGGATGATTAGCGATGGACATGCAATATCTGACCTTGAATAATTTTGAATACTTTTGTCCTATTCAGTTTTTGTTATGCCTGTTATACTGTGTTGTATTTTGGCAGCATCATGAAAAATGTGTTCTGTCAAGTCCTTTGCTGGTTTTCTTGATACTCGCGATTAAGTTAAATAGATGCCGACGTCACGTAAGGATCAACTGAGATTTGATTCAAGAATATCTCCAGATGGTTTACAGAAACTTTGGATCTCTAACAAGCCCTAGTGAAGGGAGGATGAAATCCTGTTTCGTCGGTACTACCAACTTGTTGTTCCACACTGGACCAACCGGATCAATGTTGAACCACTATGAGCTGCTCATCCGACCGATTCGACAGTTCCCCTAATCTTCTTGAGGTTTCTGTGACCCGTGGGACGTGAACAGCTGCTTAGGACTTCGTTTGTGTCTAGTTACATAGTGGCGTGCGACGCGTTCACAAGCTTTCGTTCTCTGGCGCGCGCACTGTCACTGTCCCTCCCTCGTTCCCTCCATCTTTTTTCTTCCCAAACGAGTATGTTTTGCGCACCGGCTCAGATGCATCGACCGAATTAGGGTTTGAAAACACGATGGTATGTGTGTATGTTTTGTGTGTTAACCTGTACGTTGGGTTGAATGAACAGAGGTCGGTGTGTTCCCTGCTGGATTGTTGCACTTATAAAGTTTCACTAACGCTAACCAGCAACTTTGCTCCCGTTATGGTAAAAATCAATAAGCAGGCGTGGTACTATAATGGATGATCCGTTTATTAAATTCACTCATTTTCTTTGTCACAGGACTTAAATATAGGCAAGTGGCTTACCATACAGTAAAAGTTTGTTGACCGACACGTGTCACGCCAACCAGATTGTAAGAGCAACAAGATACAATGTGTCAGTATGTGTATGCGTGTGTGGATGAGAACTCAGATGCGTGATCAGTTCAAAGCTACAAAAAATATCTCACATCGTTCCTTATCCAAGCTGGTATACAGTCACACGCATTCGTGCATACCGGTACCAGGGTAGATAACCAAACCCGGTAGTTTGGCAGATAGTTATATGTATATGAGTTCAACAAGAGGACTTGCCAAAGTGTAGGGTCGTTGCTCAGAAGAGTAAAATCACATAAATCAATTGGTTACTAACATACTAGAGTAGTTTGGTCTGAAGGAAAACATTGTTTTCAGAACTGCGTGTAGCTTCTAGGATAATGCAAGAGATGAAAAAATGTCTTAGGGAGGAAGAATAGAAGGATGGGCGAGAAGTTCAAAACGGATTGCCATCAGAAAATTGGGGGTAAATGAACCGATAAACGGATGAACACAGAACGACAGTACTCCACGTCTGTAGCTCATTTTCACGCTGTAAACTTTCCCTTACCAATTTGGTCATTATACATGTTAAAACTAAATACCTAGGTAAGGGACCATACAACAGCATAAGAAGTGAATACATTTTTTTCGAGTGTGAGGAGAGGCAGAGCAATTTTCCATCCTGCCTCTGAAACCGGTAAGCAGACCCCTGCAACACTGAACGAACCAAAGAGCAAATACTATTGGAGTTTTTCAGTGAAATCTACAGAACTGGTTGAAAGTTTTTATGAGAAGAGTAGAGGATAATATCTTTCCGATCCGAGAAAAGGTGTTAGTGGATTTTGTTTCTAAAGAAATCATTCATCTCTCGGTTACGTTGTTGGTGTGTTTAACGTGAGTCCGGCTCTTCTACCTCTTCATCCTCTTCGGGTAAATCTTGGGTCCGTGCACGATAAAGTGTGCCTGGTTGTTGCGTAGACTCTTGCATCGTCGTACTCTGACGTCTTGCGGCCAAGACAAGAGGATGGACCATGCCTTCGGTATTAATCTGACTCAGTGTAAATCGTCGAACACGACCCATCCATTCGTCTGTACGCGTATCTAAACTAGGTTCTCGGGCCGCCTGAAGTGAGACATGGCACAAAGGTAATCAGCCCCAGTCGAGGTAGTGTTTCATGCGTACAACGAAAAAATTAGGTAGTTTCGTAGTGGCCGGGGAGCAGTCACATGCAGGTATGGCATCAGTTGCCATTCGGTCGGACCAGATTGAGTGCGTAAACACAATCATTCACACGCAGCATACGACCAGGTCCATAGAAATACGGTATATAAGGGATAGTACAAGCAGGCAGGATACGACGAAGGGCAAATGGCATATTTGGAGGATCATTTTTGAAGGGTGAATATGAAAAGGTGTATCGAACAGAGCATTGGGATGCATGTCGGTAGTGTATTTTGGTTAAGTTGAGTGGGGTAAATTGGTTTCAATAGGCAAGTGTGCAGCAAGCGCCAACCGATAAGAAGGAAAAAGATCAGTGTGTGGGGTTGTTGGGTGTATGTATGTGTAGATGATTTGACGTGAGTTGCGAAAATGCAAGAAAACAATAATGTATAAACGGGAAAATAGAACATACAAGAGGGTGCATTTAGGGTTTAAGAGAGTAAAGGAGAGAAGAGACAAAGGCGGAGCGTTATTATTATCGAACGTATCTGTGTACTGATAAATATATCAACACTCGTTCTGGACTACTACTAAGCTTCAAGGGGTTCTATGCCAGCAACGTAGGTGGTAAAAGTTGTCTGACAACAGTGTGAGCACATTGACAATCAACACAATTTCAGGGTACAGAACAACGACAGAATAAGCAGTGTGAGAGTTTCATATTTAATTCGGTCCCTGCACCTTGCACAGCGTAGTTTTCAAACCTTCCAGCCGTGGTAAGTTATAGGTGGTCGAAGAAATTCGCAAAGTTTCCCGTATGATTATCTTCTGTTTTGCAAATTCCAGACATACTTGGACTTCACGATCAAGTCGAAGAACTGCTTTAACCAAACAGCTACTGTCCCAGACGAACGACCGTAGCGCCTATTCATTCACTGAACTACTGGTTTTCTTCCACAATGTCCTTCGCTTATTCAAATACAGCGTGAATTCATTGGTGTTTCTGAATCAGTAGAGAACCGCTAGTGCCCGAGGTGCTTTGGGTCACGGGGGGACAAACAGGCCAAGAACTGCCACCATGGGCCACGCTAGAGTGATTGACAGCAGTGCACTGACGCATCTACGAGGGTTTAGCTAAATAAACGTTCGTGGAATCAGTATTCGTTGCTTATCAGACTAACGCACTTGAACCGGATTCTGTTGAATGCTATCTTCATGTTGTAGCTTAGCGTGCCTTCATACCGTTCTTCAGTGTCATTGCGTGCACCGAATTCGTTTTTTCTACAAAAAAACGGTTTGAGTTCGTCGTAATCTGGTCGTCTTCATATTCATGGGAACAGGTAACTCGGCTCTTCCAAGGGAAACCCGGACGGTTTTCATGCTCATTTGCTTCAAGTCAGCAATCGAAGACTGTAAGAAAATCTAGTTTATATAAGCCCAAATTAAACCTCCAGTATTCTGTGGAGGCCTCAGCCTTATCAAAAAGTGTTGAAGGCCAGTTCTCCACGATGAAGTTACTACGGATAGTAATTATGCAGGCGGGATATTAAACTTCCGTAACACCACGTCTCATAACCAGTTTCCTCAGAATATTAATGAAGTTGAATTATAGGTCTTGCGCTCTTGAAGTGTTTTTATCTGGTTGAGGATGTCCAGAAACCGCAGTGAAGCACGACAAGTTGTGATTTTTCTCGGAGGTTAACCTTCATATAAAAGTTTGTATCCTCATCATATAAACCTGATCGGAAACCACACTAAGCTATCGTCCGAATTCATGGCCAAAAGTGACTGGCCGTATGTGAGAATGGAAGGCGACTGGAAACAAGGGAACAGCAAGGAAAACTGATCAAATGAATGTCTGACTGCCGAACGCGGACGATGCTTTCTGAGAAAAATCACTCTCGCTTTGCCACCCTCACAGTGAATGATTAGGCGGTTCGTTTGTAAGTGATCACAAATCCACTGACGTACGTGAGATATTATATTATCACACACAATATTACATCAACTGGTGTTAAAATTTTTCCCAGTATTATTATATTTCGCATAACATATTTCCGTCCACCCCAACAACTGCATATGACCAAGTAAAACTGAGCAATAAGGTTATTCACAGTATAACAAACTGTGCTTTCAATCAGTCAGTTTGTTCCCATAACACAATGATTCACTTCCAGTATTGTCTTTCCGTCTCCTCTGATTAGTGCACCACAATCATTTGCCCCCCTCTAGAGTGTTGACTTAAGTGTCAATAAGACCTCAATATCCCTTTGGGCAACGTAGAAAAAAGCCCCAAAAAGGTTGTTAAAAGGATTAACAGTTTGAAAACAGGATATTTATAGTTAATGTTCTGTTGTTCTCTCATGCACTTAGATCCACTCACATCTACGGATAAACTATACAAGGCAATATTTGATCGTTTCACTGAGCTGACAAGAGATGAGAAACACACCATATGTATCCAGCGTATAAAAGTTTCTGCCGAATTTTATTAGTATGTCAACATATGATTGCGAAACTTTAAAGAATCCGTGCTCCACAGTTTAGAAATACTTTCAGTCTTAAATTGGTTTAATGATCTAACGGCCCGGGGTGGCGCAGAGCTCAATGTAGAGATAGATATTTCCTATTACCATTTGAGACGGATGACAACGCCGTGAGAAATATAAGCATATTTAACTGTTAAAAGGGGTTTAATTGCGGTATTTGTCGGATTCCACATGGGGTAGCTCATTGCCGTATCAAATGAGTGAGAATCGAGTCCCTTGGTGTAGCCAACCTATGTCTTTCCACCAAACATTGACACAGACTGCGTAAACACCAGCAATTTTGAGTACAAACAAGTCGTTTTGCCCCTCCGATCCCCATCAAGGTTTTGAGAACACACTTTGGAGAAAATCCAAAAATCAGTAAAAACCCACCTGAGTTTGCAATCGTGAAAGACCCCGGATCCACAATATCTGTCCTGTATTTTTTAGTTCAGCTCCGGTCATGTTTTCGTGTTCCTCATCCTCGTCTTCTTCCTCTTCTTCCTCTTCTGGTGCTGAAGCTGGATAGATTGCTCCCAATCCGCGAGCCACTACATTGGCTGCTTTGGCTACAAATCCTGTGCTTGGGCGGTGTCCCAAACCACCATCGGCCATAGGGGTCCGCCTGCCTCAGCGTCCATCAGACCAGTAGTTTCTGGTGCGTTCACATCAGTCGCAGGCACTAGCGTCACGCGCCTCCCTTTGGGAGGCTTGCGGGTGCGCTTGGGTATGACTGACGATGGAATGGTTGTAATAACCTGGAGGGATTAGGAAGGAATCTGTGGTTAACTCCTTTTTAAAGGAGGAGCACTGTATACTGGTCGACATTGATGGATTTGTTGTTCCGGAGATAAGCATTGTGCAAAATAATAACAACCCAAGCAAGGACCTGTCAGTTGGAATCAGAAAAAGTGATCCCTAGCAGGAAGAGCCCAGCTTGACTGCGACACCTAGTAGATGTGATCAAATGCAAATGATGCCTCACCGATAGACTAGCTCTGTAGCACTTGCGTCTGCAGCAAACTTAACATTAGCCCAATGAACGACTAGCTAGTACCTTAAGGAATCCAACATGCCGTTGATGTTGCCTAGCCACCTAAGAGGAAACGTTTTGAGTTCCTTGGTCCGTAATTAGGGAAATGACACCCTGTCGACTGAAAGGTTATGTTACCTAAAAGGTATGCACCGGGAAAGACTATTGAAATTGTATTCGCTGACAGTATCTACGAGTAGGTGACAGCTTCATACAGTTAAAGGCACACTTATCCTGTTTGTTATGGATTCGTGGCCAACTAAAATATTGCTGTTTTGAGGTTGCTATTAGCAATTCAGGATGAAATGAAAATCCTTCTTCGAGGAGACGTTGGCCCAAAATTCTGGAACTCGACCAGTTTGAATAATTCTGCAAGGACACATTTCTCCGAACCAGGTTATTGTGGAGAGGAATGAAGTGGAGGACAAATTTGGGTTACCTTTCCATGTAATTTTCTAATTAAGCAATGAAACTTGAGGGGTGCATGGGTTTGTTGTTCACACTGTACAGGAGTATAGCTGGCTATTTTAAATGAACTATTTCTGATTGCTATATACCCCCTATGGTATCTGCGTGGAAGTTCTTAGTTGAGCTTCACTTGAATACATGGAATACAAACGGAGTTAGTCGTAAACAAGTTGACTCACCTGACCCCAAACAAGAGAGCCGATCCCGAAAAACAGACACCACAGCCAATGTTCCAAAGGCAACGGAGCTGTGCTAAATGCGTATCCGCCGAACTGGACGATGATCACCTGAAAGTAGAAGGTATTTCACGGACGAACATTAGCCAAAATCAACCAGTGCGGCTGTATTGAGTACCACAAAGCTTGGGTCAAACGAAGGCAGTGAAAATGTTTCAATAATAATCCATGACATGTATGGTCCGTCGAAATTCTTCAATATTTCCAACCTTGGGGACCATTTGACCTAGAAGTAAATCTTCCCTGAAAGTACATAAACGCTTTGAAGTTACTACGCAGGAAATCTCAGTTAGGGTTGCGTTGAAATACATCATTGTCGAAGTTCAAACACCGGAAGCCGTGAAGCTGAAAAGTACTTTTTGAAGCTTCTAGCTGATCATCCTCCATTTAACCATTTCATGACTCTTGTGGTCAGAAAGGCAGTTTAAATGAGCGAACTGCTATTTTTGTGCAATTCGTCTCTTGTTGACGAGAAGTGAGTTATACACATTTCTGTGAGGTCCTACAGCACATTCTGCCCAAATATGCACCGTTCAGTCCATTATTGTTAACAACTGACGAAGTCTTATTTTAAAGGTATGAAGGCCCACGCGGCCCTGATAAACCGCTACAAGCCCCTTTACTAGGACGGACTCGAGTCTGAGGAATATGATCCGAACAATTAGTAATACACAGTCAAAGGTACCATTACTTTAGATCCGGCACATTGGTTGTCAACTGTATTAGGCCTTGTGAGGATAGATGCGTTGCCCACGTTTAGGATACAACACCTCTTGGATACTGAGTGAATTTAACTTTTTAAATTCACCGTATATTTTGGATGTACTATATACAGGTTAATGCACTTCATTGATTCGATTATATCCCCTGGGTAGGATCTGTCGTATGACCAGTCAATCTTGTCTGTTGTATGAATGCACCTTTTCTTGCGTCTCGCCGGTCTGTACTTCGGTTTAGCCCCGTCGCGTTAACATATTCAGATAGTCGCTACGGGTCCACTGGGGTGGTCCGAGGTTATAAGCGAATCCGGACCTAGATGCTCGTTTGCAGTGTGTATTCATGCGCGGTCTACGGTTTTTGTCTGCTTAGCGTTGTGCGGATGTTGCAGTTTTTGAGGACTATCGTTTATCGACACATTCGTACAATCAGCCAACTATTAGAATACATTCTGGTGGAATTTTTGTGGGCCCGGAAAACAGTCGCACAGTAGCGTGGATTTAATTGAATGAAGCCAGTAGTGCGATGAATCTTGTGAATAGGACATTATATCCGTTTTTCTCGAAAAGAAGGAAGAGACATAAACCAGTGATGAACGCATCGTTTGTTAGCCTCAATTTTGCAAACTTACTTGATTTTGAAAAAAATGAACAAAAAGAATTCCGAGGGCGTGCGAGCCAAAAGCACTGTGAAAGAATACTAGCTATTAGCTTAACAAAAAGAAAGCTTATACTCCAGTCCTGATTTTGTAAATCTCAGGGCTGTCGGACTCCAGTGCGACAGCGAGGAAAAGACTGACAGCTTAAGCACTACGGAAGGTAGTTTGTTTGTTCTCGGAGCTAAGCAATTCTGTTTCACGTTTCTTCACTAATACAGTTACTGCTGTAAAACGGAACCCAGGGGTTCGTCACTGGTGCACCAATCATTTTAAGATCTGAACACAGTTTGTGGGAAACTGTGACCGTCGATTCGAACCATTCATTTAGAGGATTGAGTGATTTTTCAGTTGAAGGTGGTCTACCGAAAACATTCAACTCAATTGATTACCTTAACTTTTGGTATGAGATTAGGTTGTGCGGTTTACTGCCCTAGTTTTCGTTTTGTTACAGTAACATTTAATCAAGGGACGAAATAAAGATACCCATAATTTCCTTAGTATCATAACATATAGCCGTCGGTCAAGCGTTGCTCAATAGTACGACCGGGATGTGGCTGACTTTGCCACCTGAAATGAACATATCGAGTTATATGCTAGCGAGTCATCTGAATCTCCGAACAAACACTGTTGAAAATGAAATTGATCGAGATCTCTGCAATAAGCGATAGACTCGACTGGCACAATATTGGTTTATATTTCAAGGCGAGAGTTATTTCATATGACTGATTATGCGGCGCATTTTAACAAAAATAGGCTGCGTTTTTCTAGTGAGAACAATGCAGAGAACAAATCTGCTAATATATTGTACGTTATACAAGAAATTTATGACGGACCAATAAAAACTTGCATGTAGGATACCCGTAACTAAATGGGGAAAAGAGTAACAGTTGATCATTGTCTTGGCTAATACGAAACCCAATTGGGGGATATTTTGAAATGTTATGGAACTCACATATGTGGGCAGAACTAGATAACTATGCTTTCAGTACCGAGACCGCTGTGTCTCTTTTAAAAGGAATATGTTTACGTTCATAGAGAGGGGTACTTTGATGACTAGGTAAACAGATGCAAGTCGGTAGTTGTGTGCATACATGTTTGTTTCTTATGTCACGGCGTATGTTTATCGTCACGCAGAATTGATTGACGACCATTGAGGCGGTGGAAGGCAAGGTCAGCGATCGCAAGTATCGACCAGTACATCATCTAGTTCGTGGTGGTACGTTCATTGAAAAATAACCTATTTTTTGTATTACAGATTTCGTGAACCAGCGGTAAAGGAGACAGTTTGACCCCGGTTCGTTCTAAGAAGACGGTGTCGTCCACACGGCTCCGTCAACGCTGAAAAGATAAACGCCATCAGATGAGAATCCCGTTAGCTATCTTGACGGAAGACAGTCGCTGCGCTGGGATTCACCGCACATGTATCTTATTTCCAAACATGTCAGATGTTCGAGCAATAAACTGAGTGTTTGTAGTGAGGGATTTGGAACTGGAGAAGTATAGGCACACAAATTTTGGACTCACCTGGAGAAAGAATGTTGCCACCCAGATAATAAGAAAAAGAATATTGTTCATCAACCCGGAAAATATATTGCGTTGGCCATGTATCTTCCTTGCGTTAATTTCGTTGAACAAGGTCATCATAACGAAGGTGTTGAAGATCACCGTGAAATGTTCTGTTGGGCGGTTAATACCTTTCTCACTGAGACCACGCCCACTTTCCACGTCCAAAATTTGTTCACCTGGTAAGGTGAAGAATGCAGATTCAAATGCAATTCAATACAATCAGGGTGGGTAAACCACGTGAAAATATAGGGCAATTTTTAAGTCGAGATGATACTTAGTTTTACTCCTAAAGATGCTAAGTGACGTGGAAGTAATGTAGCATATGTTCAACTACGTTGATTTATCTACCGGTACGCCGAACGGCGAAATAACAGAGCTAAGCCATCATTCTTAGCCATGAGGACAATTTTAAAACAATTTTCCGTAAATTAATACTAAATTTATAAGGGAAACTATTTTTGAGTAAGACTTTGACTGGGATATTCATGTTTTGAACCAGTCACATCTCCACATTCAGTGTTTAGGCTTGGGTGAATTAGCAATCTTCCTTGTTATGAATCCAAATAAAACTAGGTACAGAACAAGCGCCAAAGGCCGTATTTAGGAGGAGCAGTGGAGTTATCTTGTGGATTTGTTTCCAATAACTTTCTAGATAAACGGTTATATACCGCAGTGCATTCGCAGTAGCCGATAAAAGACGACCTCGCGGGCAGGCAGTTTGAGTTTGAGTCTACACAAAGCTTCGGGTACAGTAATTCGAAATAAGGATCCGTGCTGAGCAGCAGCAAGAGCATTGCCCGATTTATGTGGTCTATCAACCCACTCCTGATACATTTCCAATTAGTTTGGCAATTGTCAGTCTAAAGCTTATCGGTCTGTAAATTAACGACTGCCACTTGGCACCGCTTCTGTAGAGTGGCTTGATAGTGCCCAAATTTTAGTCGTGGGATGCAATGCCTGCCGTGAGTGTGGACACCTCCGATGGAGGTGTTGTCGATACGGTTGTGAGATGGTGAAGAATGAGTACACTGCTAAAATTGTAAGAAATCCGGTCTTGCATATATTCATTGATACACCCAGACAATTGCACCACGTTTAGACTTAGCAATTTGTGTGCATTGGTTCAACCGGAATATTTGTAGTCCAAGTATTTCGTTGGTAAAGAACAATAATATTTAAAGTGTTGAGCACTACAAGCTCCTTGGGACTATTTATTTAATGTGCTGCATTTTTTAATTCGTACTTAGTATACGGGGTTAACCGAACATATATTCTCGGCTAGCTGCAAAGTAATGAATGGAACAGAAGCGGAATACCGAATTGTAGAATTACTTATCACCCAAATGGGGTGATAAGAATGGCGTTTGTTATTGGCTGGCCGATTGACGGCAAGTTCAATCTGCTAGGTCGATTTAATCGCTTTGGAGCACACAAAATGGAAGTCAGTAGTCTGATGGCAGTCAGCCCGGTCGCGTCCACAGCTAACTGCTGAAATACTTTCGATCACCTGGGACTACGTAAGTGATGCTAAATGCACGAGACAGAGTGATTGGTGGCCTGTTTCCTTTAAATGACTCAACACTGCGCTGTCGCCTGACCCCTCAGTCACCAATGCGGGGGACT
Organism: Clonorchis sinensis; assembly: GCA_003604175.2. Lineage (NCBI taxonomy): Eukaryota > Metazoa > Platyhelminthes > Trematoda > Opisthorchiida > Opisthorchiidae > Clonorchis > Clonorchis sinensis. Next base: position 155,713,882 of record CM030369.1, on the reverse strand, counting down.
TCAGATAGAGTTTTACGACTCTTGTGACAAGCACCAGGTCGTATGATCAACGCAGTTTGCGGAGCACAGAGTAGACCACCACAGATTATCACGGACAGACTGAGGGAATTGTCTTGAAGATTAATAATGAAGGTTGATGAGCCATAAGACGACAAGTCTAGTACATCAGCGTTGAATGTTTGGGGTGCTGTTTAGTCTGGTTCAGAATATTAGGTGAGAAGATCCTGTTGGCCCTATAGGTCAGAAAGCAAATTAAAATTCATTTGTGTTAAATGTCAAGGTCATTGTTAAATTCGGTGTCCTGGCAAGTTCATGATAGCTTCGTTGCGGTGATGAAAAAAAGCTTGTTCTGTAGTTGAATTATTGCGTTGAATTTTATGAAGTAAGTATCAATGAATGATGTATACATGGTTGGGAATCTCCGATCTTCATCCGATGACCCTACACAAAGCATTCAAGAAGAAAACAGTAAATGCGGCCGATAGAAAACTTTTGCGCCGTACATTTGTTTCCCAGCAAAAACACCGTCCCAAAACTTGGCTTGTCTGTTTTGCAACGATGACGTTCAGGAAGGATTAATCATGCCACGGACAGCAACTAGTGCGATCAGTAGGTTGATATAACCCGAAGAAATTAAAGCATTAGATTCATACAGTTTGGACAAAAGGATGACAAAATCGTGGCGTGCCTTGATAGAATAGTACCTTAAAAGATTAGTGTAACTGTTGAAATCTTTATTGCAGTTTGCCGGCTACAACTAATAAATCGTTATTCTCGCGGCAACGGAAAAGCTAACTGTTTATGAATGCACTCAGTCGTACTCGATGACCAGGATCACGGTCGTCAAACATATAGAATATTGCTGCCATGCTATTCTATAGTAAGGAAAACATATACTCGGAATTGTGTACGGACTGTATACAGTTAAAATTGTTCTACACAGACTGGTAGCCGAAATAATCTGGGGTTCAGACATTACATGGTGCGAACAATCGTCCTTTCTTCAGGTAGAATGCTGAGGGTGCTCATCTCATCAGTTTCTCTCACTGAGTTAACCCAAGCATATCTTTGTCTAGAATCGCAATATTCAAAGTGCCACAAAACAGTTCATTGTTTTGAAATGAAAAAGCTCAACAGAAAAGGTTGCGTCTTTGAGAGACAGGCTGAACAGTTGGAGTGAAGAGGCCTATCTCAATGGCCACTCGGATTCCTATGGATATTGCACCAAGTGAATTAAATAACTTACCGAACCACAGTAAGTAGAATATCACCGCCAGCTGGTACAAAGCTTGACCAACAATGTTCTTTATCATGGTTCGGCCAATAATCGGTTTTGATCGTCCGTATGGGGCGCGTTCTAGCAATTCTTCTGTTGGTAATTCTGTTGCTAAGGCGAGTGAAGCCAATGTGTCCATAATAAGATTGACCCACAGCATTTGGACTGCCTTCAGTGGACTGTCCTGTATGAATGGAAATGCTCTATAAACTGAATACTGCTGTCGAGCGGGAACCAGATTATGTACTGTGCGCGAAATAAGTTACGATATTCTCAGTTTGTATTAAGTTTGATGCAGTAGTCGATTCTGTTACCCTACTTGTGCCAAGGATGACGTACAATCATACACACTGAGAATTTGCCATAGAGACTCATGGCCTTTGGTGAAGATGAAACGAAGAAATATTTGCATAAGCACCTAAAAATTTGGCTTCGAAAACTTAATGCAAAAAAAGACTGAGGAAGCCAAGATAAATTATGGTACGGCCAAAATTGGAGGCTGATATTCAAACTACATGCTTTATTACATCGGGTTAGCTCGCACAATTCCTAAAGTGGTTAGTTTAGAGTCAAATAATGCGGTTTTGTACCCTAGATAGGCATTCTTAACTAAAGTACTGGGTTACAGCGATGATATTGCAATATCGCTGTGGCACTTGAATATACAGACCATAGGGTCCTCAAAATATGATGCGAGTAACATAGGCTTTTTGACGACGGCATCATGAAGTAAAAGTGGCTGTTCGAAGACCACGGAGACTCAACTTTGCTAACTAGAGATGGAAATGCGTATCAAGGTCACTCCAAGTGTTGCAGCTCCACAACTTCATCCCGTAATTTTAGCCAATCGAAAAGCGAACTTCCAGTATCGGGTCCATTAAAGGTGCACAAGACGGAATTCCACTGCAGCCAAAGTGCATCCACCTGTAGAAAATTTAAGGGAGCCCATCGTATAAGGTATGGTGCATGGCCATTTTATTTTGGAAGATGTTGATAAAGAGACTGATGGCATTTTCATGAATGGGCGTTCCGGACTAGCTTAGACTGGCTGATTTCCGCGCATGAGGGAAAAAGACCTTTGATGATATTGGGGTTATTTAATTTAATTCTGAGATTTTACTTGGTTTTTAATTATAATTTCACCTCACTTGAGGGTTTTCCTCACTTGTTTTACGTCCATTAGCCTTATGTTTCAGTATCTCACAAGCAAGGTTCCAATGATTGCTTGCAGATATCTGTATTGCTGAACAGTAAAATTCGGCGACTGATCCATGAATCAAACGGGAGGACATTATTTCACCCACCGCACAAAAACAGGGACTCAGAAAGCCTTATTATATTGCACGAATGTCACCTGTTTTAAGGATATACTCTAAAAAGCAGAAATATTTATCAGGAAAACCTCTATTAAAGGTGGCTATTCTCGCACGCTCATATGTGTGCCCATAAGATGAAGCCCAGTGCTAACCAGTTATCTGGATTTCTTCGGAAAATCTGTCTCCCCAATTGTCTTACTAGATCACATAATTAACAATTTGTCTCACAAAAATTTCTGAGCATCATTGCCCGATTATGCATCTGTTCAGCTCAGTTTACTTCTACTAACTAGTAGTTGTAGGCCTAGTTCGCTTGAAAATTATAGCTTACGCTTAACTTATCGGTTCATTCGCAGTTGCAACGATACGTTTATACAGGAAGAACAGAACGGCAACTGGTTCAGTTAGTCTCCAAACACATTCCACATTTGTTAAAAAACGGTGCAGCAAAAGGGCAACACCAAATCATAGACCAGAAATTCTGCGTCGTTGAGAGAAATGTATTTAACGACTGGATGTCAAAGCAGCGTCACTGTTCTCTTTCATGATCGCATCCTTAAGGTTTCGGCTTTACCCATCAAGAAGAAGCACAGCTTTTAGCCAACGCAGTTGCCACGCGGTTTACGACCCTTTTGACTTCCCTGTTCCATAATGAATAGGTGACGCTCACTGTTGCTAATATACGACTAAAAAAGTCATTCAAGCGATAACATGCCACAACACCTGCCTTCTCTATGTCTTGTTGAAGTGGGTGTTTTCTTTCAGTCGAGTACTGCTTGAAATTGGACTCAGAATGCAGAAAGTGAGCTAAGTTCCTTGTTTCTGGATGTACTTTACTTCGTGTAGCACCACCGTTTCTCTGTATTCTCCGAGCACATACCACATAGACACTATCGAATTGAAAAATAATGGTAACAAGCGACGTATGAGAAAAGCGCATCTATGATGGAAAAATTGGGTTCTGAAAGACACGGCTGATTAGTTGAGGATAGACCTTCGTGGTGAGCTGTTTGTTAACCCACGAGTAGAGCGCGTCCTTATATGAAGAAGCGGTCAAATGTAATTGTACGTGCTTTTCCTGTTGGCTGTGGTCAAGAAAGTAATGTCATTAGTTAGCTAGTTTCTGAATATGCAGGTACTTGTGGGCGCCACTACTTACTTCTCAGCTAGTGGCTGGTTATGTTCTTACACGGTTAAGCAACAAGTGATTCTATTGCTCAAAAGAACACGCCACTTACGGTGATGAAGCAAGCTCCAACGAATGCCACAATAATGGCGACCATGTTCACGGTCAGCTGGAATTGCAAGAACTTTGAAATTGAGTCGTACACATTTCGGCCCCACATAACGGCCTTTACGATACTGGTAAAGTTGTCATCTGTGAGGATAATGTCGGAGGCCTCTTTAGCAACATCAGTTCCAGCAATCCCCATGGCAAATCCAACGTCGGCTTTTTTCAGAGCTGGCCCGTCATTTGTTCCATCACCCGTTACAGCCACAACTTCCCGACGCGTTGTCATGTGGCTGTCAATAATCCCACTGACCAGAGTGTATTTGTCTTGCGGAGATGATCTGGCAAGTACACGTAGCTGTGGCCAAACCTGATCGATCAAATCTTGGCGCACACGATTTGTTTTCGGATCTCGTACACGATTGTTAAATTCTTTGCCTTCCAGTACAATATAGTTTTCGCCTGGCTTTAATATGCCACATTTGAGAGCGATAGAACGTGCTGTATTGATATTGTCGCCAGTCACCATTCGAACAGTTATACCAGCTCGCTGACATTTACGGATGGCAGCTGGTACCTCAGGTCTAACGGGATCTTCAATGCCAACGACCCCGATGCACGTCAAATCGGCAACAATGCTATCTTCGTCATCCAGGTCGGGCAGCTGACCGCGACTTAGTTGAAATTCGTTGCGCTCCGGATCAATGCCTATGGACAAAATGAAAACATTTCATATATATATATATATGTATATATATACATGCAGACAAGCAAAATATTGATAACTCGACCTATGCTTAAAACTCTTCGAAAGCCCTAACTGTTCAACCGACAGGGTGAGTAGATTTTCTAATTAACTCATATTGGGGTTTGGAATTTTTTCGTAGTACATACCACCGTAAGACGCCTTCAGTTGACATTTAAGTTGAATAAATCATCTCGGAAAAATTCACGCCTGAGAAGCTAAATCTCTACCAGCCGTCTGCATGCGACCAAACAATAAGAAGTGATATACGAAAATCCATTCAACCTGAATATTGGACATTTGTAGTCGACTGAGAAAGTAGTTACTCACTCGGGTGGAAAACGGCGTGGTCCACCTCCACAGCCACCACCACAGCGTCAAGAGTAACGTAGCATTGATTAGACACGCACCTAGGCGTTTGGTTTGTGGAATTCGATCAAGATTTCGCAGTGTGTTGACAAGATATCCGATGACGTTTTCTGGTTTTTGCACACTAATCAATCGTGGTGAGGGGCTAACCAGGTGCGTTTGTTGTTTGATTACATTTCTGTTCCTGAATTCCCAAAACTTGTACCGTGTACCAGCCAAAATATACTAGAAAGGAGCGATGTCGTGTGTCAACTAACATCAACTGAGTCATCAAGACTTTAGATGGAACCCTTCTAATGACAACCTACAATGAACGGTGCTTACGTTAAAACGTTAGGAGTAAATTACTGACAATGTGAAACTTTCGACATCATTCACAATAAGGGTAAGGTACCGGATATAGTGCAACGAATCCAAACGAATCATCAACGAGTTTTCTCATAGTCCAGGAAATGATAATGATTCTGGATTGTGTTTCGATGGGAAAAGGACTTTCAAATGCCCAGTCACCTGCACTATGCATGCAAGCAAGAATTTTGTTCACTTCGAGGTTTACAACTAGTTAGCTTTCAATGACCAATGATTGTTCCTGTCACATGTACGTCATAACGATCTTCCCAGGCGGTCTAAATACACAATACTTTTGAAAGCTAGAATACTTCAAATGCTAGAAGACGACTTTGAGTTCACAACAAAATTTTTAAAGCTTTTTGATGCCAAACAATGAGTGGTTCATACTTCAGATAAACAGCTATACTAAATTAGACATACTTAATTCAGTTAATCAACTTGTAGGCTACGAGAGAGTGATGCACTTTTCAGTCATTTTCTCAGGCGATGACGCACTTCATCCTTCTATGTTAACTTCCTGTGAAGGCTTTATTAGAGTTAATGGAGAATATTCAACGCAGATAAAATAAAAGAGTAGCACATGGACCAAAAGGTTATCCTTATATTTAATAACGCTTCTACCACATTTTATACGTAGTGCAATGTCTGGTTAGAGAAAAGCATACGCATTAAGAAATATGGAAGCCTACAGGATAGGGTCAACGGACAAGAAAGAATATCTTTTCTTCATCTGCGACGGTATAGAATGACAAGCTCGTGCTCAATGTCTGACTTCGCTTGTTTTGTACGGCTATATAAAAAATACACTCCAATTTGACTAATTTCAGATGTAGCATAAGTAAATTGTTAGGGCATTTTTACCTGACCGATTGGTCCGTTTTTCACGACTACATTGACGTGGTGTCGAAAATCACTTAGTGTACTTTGCCTGCATGCTGGGTTGCTGGTTTCAACAAAAACATACAACCAGACTAATCGTAAAAACGGATCATTCAATTTCCCTAGTTATTATGCAACGCAGCAAAAGTGGCACAATTTCCTTCAACCGAGATAAGTGTTGATAATGGTGTAGTGCAAATAGAGCTTTGAAGACTCTCAGCACAGTTACACTCCAAGTTTGGCTGCTAACATTTGCTGGCTTGGATACCAATCAGAATGGGAAAAGGGATGGGAAATCAGTTACTGGATACACTATTTGGAGAATTTGATAGCTTGAAAACACTGTGTTGTTTGTTGAATGACTGCTGTAATCCATTGCAAAAAAGATGTACACTTTTGTGAGAAATGTATTTATGTCTTATTCAGGCTTTCTTTATACCCTATAGCATGGGTTGTAGCGAAGGTTTTTTGTAATAATGACAGTATTTAAATGGTCTGTAGTATGTGTTTGTATGTATGTATGTAGTACTCAATAAACCGGCTCCACAGCCTACGTCTGGACTTGTCTAGACAGTCTGCAGAATAAGTACGCACCTAACCAGCTGGCGGTAGAGTAAAATCCATACAAAAGCAACACCAAACCGAGAGCTTCAGAATGAACCTGTTTATTATCATGCCGTTAGGTAGACAAATAAATCTAATTACCAGCCTGCCCTAACTTCGCACGCAATTTCGCTGACAAGGTAAAAAATGCCGAGGAACCATCGTTTACAACAGTTCAAACTTTTTGTAGACATCCGCCATGCTCAAGTGTTTATGATATGAGAGTGCCCTTCTGTCCTGATATCCAGTTCGGTGTATCCTAAATGGTTAGATGTTTTTATAGTAATTCTAACTCTGATTGTCTACGCTACAATACAGTGTTGTACTCCTAGACACCCATCAGATCCATCTGATTTTTTTTCTCGTGTCATTATAAATGACTGAAGCAAAGGGATGGTAAGTAGTCAGTTTTCGTTGATGGTAGATCGTCTGTTGACAGAGCTGCACGATTTGGTTGCAACCAAATGGCAGTTTTCACAAACTAGACTCGCGGATAAAGGGTGAAAGAGAAGCAAAAATCCTGCACGAAATGCTGAAATTTAAAAGGAACTTGGTTGAGGTTTGTTCCGTTACCTGTTTAGAATCCGTTCAATAACTAAAGGCTTGGAAAAAGAAAAAAATAACGTCTAGGAGTGATCATGGTTCTGCTGAAACTAAAATTCCAGTAAAATGGCCATTACATGTCATGACTGTTCGAAGCTTTGTCTTCCAGTCAGGTGGGGTCATTCTACACAAAATCTGCGACGCAAAATAGCTTTCTGTGTCTTTTCTAATATGAATGAGCTTTGAGAACAAACTTTACGTTCAGAGCAGTGCGCAGTCAGAGCACTGAATCAGATTTTGCCACAGTTTAGGATCACACTGTCCAGAGTTAGACTGGAGTTGCTCAGCGCAGTAACACGGAAAACTTCGTGAGAGAGATCTTACAGCCAAAAAGTATCTTATCTAAACGATCACTTTTGCGTGTAAAATCTTATCAAGATTATGGCTGATTTCAACATGACCGAACGTGTTTAGCCGAATATGTTTCGTCTGGTTCACTGGTTCGGTTTAACTGTACTTGGTCACGGAAACAGTAGGGGAACAAAATTTGAAGCGCTGTGAATAACGTATAATCCACTACACACTTTTTATCATCACTGGCCATACGGAACGAGCTGTTGACAGTGTCAATCACTGTGGGGTTGAAAAACACCGTCGGAAACCAGGTTGAACGTGAATTTGCTGTCATGCTGGTAGGTGATCGTGCACTGCAAACTTTCACAGCAGGTGGTGTAAGTACCGTCTGTCTTAGCACAGACGACCGTACATTTTTTCTACATCAGGTATAGGAGTTTGTGACAGTTTCACCCGTTTTTTCTGGCAGAAAAATTTTTAGGAGCACCAGTCTTACGTTGTGGCAAAATTTAGAGGAAATAACAGTTAACAGTAAACGCCTGGGTAGTCCTATGCTCTGTATTACTTCAGATGAAGTTGACTGATTTTCCGGTTTATGACCTAAAACTTTTGCAACCATTCCTGGTTATTCAGCTTTTCGCGCATTTCACTTTCGTTTTACCCAAAGAAGTGTGCAGTGGAAGAGAGGGTAAAAGGTCTTGGTACTTATGAAAACAATGAATGACCTGCTCAAGAACTGGTGTTGTTTACGTGAGTCTCATTGTTTGTTAAGTGCGCAACACAGTGTGTCATTAGTTGCTCGATGCACCTAGCAGAAATTGGTGTTGCCGCCCCTTAATCCTGTGTGGATAACCACCAGAGGCAACCAAAGCTATTATGTCACAGTGAACCGTATGCCGTAATGCGGTAACCTCTCGAAAAGATTACTTACAGGGATTATTCGCAATCCAAATATGAGCAACTTTCGTCTTTTGGACCAAAGTGCACATAGAGTGCACTGTTTTCAAAAAACGACGAATATCCTATTCCTGGCAGCTTTGTCTTGAATATGCAAAGTTCCGGTTGGTAAATGTGCTATCTGAGCTGTCTGTCGGTCCTCTTTCCCTTTTGTTAGTCTTATTCCGTCACAGTTTTTTTCGGGCTGATGTGTCTTGTCTTTCCAGTACTCACCTTGGAACTCGGTTTCTACTTTCAAAACACCGTTGTATGTAGAATGTTGAATGATTAATAATTCTGATTTTAGTGAAGCGTTACAGAGTTGGGACATATTTATGTTACATCCGTACAATTAAGCACTCTTCAAGTCAGACAGTGAGTCAAACATTTTTTCGGAAGCATACAAAGAAAGTTATTAGAGGAATAACCAGTTGTGCATGCTAGATGATCGGAGTTCGAAATCCTGCCGTGGTCGGTGTGTTGTAATAAAACTGACCGTATCCGGAGCACTCCGTTCATCTATATCGTAAACTAGCTGAACCCTTGAAATTTTTCAGTGGCAGTAGTCCACCGGGAGACATTATTAACCAACTGGTTCACACAGCTCATCAATTATTGATAAACACACGGTGTGGTGATTTGAGCTTCCACATAGATTTACGGTCTGAGGGGCAGTTTCTTTGAGAGTCTGCTGCTATTCTGTCTCACTAGACGATATTTACTTTATTTCCTCTGGTGCATGTTTACACATGCCAAAGTATGATCCAAACAATTGTTTCAACCCGGATCACTGCGCGCTTCTTTCTAGTTAATCGACTGTACTTTTCACCGGAGATTACAGCACTACAATGCAAAGAACGAATACCTTATCAAACCAAATAGAGCCCTCGGCGTTGTCGAGCATGTTGTTCTCAGTCCACAATAGTCCTAGAAACCAAAAAAGTGAGTCCGGTTTTACATGACGTCATCAAAGCTCATCTGCTGAGCTTGGTAAGTGAATCTCAACTCTTTTGATAACTGCTCTTCTCCAACACCGACTTTCTGGCCTTCAGCAGTAGGTAGGATTTAAAGGTGAATAGGTCATTCGACATGAGTAACCAGCGTCCCATTCCTCAACTTAATAGTCCACAAATATTTACAATGTTAACAACCAGAATAATTCGAATCTTAATTGTGAACAAAATACAGTTTACCTTTTTTTACATGTTCACTTCGCTACGTCCGGGGCTGAATAAACTGACAAGTAACCAATGGGACCGATTGTTATGTGTGATGACTCCAAACGTATCAGCTCGCCTTGGCATAAGAAATCAACAGGGCTTATATATATCATGGATCAGTTAGTACAGTTGCTAGGGCTACCATCGACTTTCTCTGTCATGCTCGGTTAGGCTTATGACAAAACTGTGTTATACTTGCTACTTGGCTGCCTTGCACCCACGTGACCCTGACCCAATGAAAAATTGAAGCTGGGCCATGCGGCCTAGAATGTGCACAGTGACTTGGTGTGAAATGATCGAACACAACCGAGTTTGGACATGTCGTGGCGTGTACTAAGGGCAAAGATTGAAAAAGGCGCTGACTGGTGTGGATGAATGGTAACGGGTTTTAAATGAGGCATCCATGTAAAATGTGCAGACGAATATCATTCAATGTCCCCATATTATAGCTCCACTCACCTCGCCGTGCATACTTTCTGTTTACTGCCTTTGTGTGGCGTATACACTGAACCAAAGTAGACTTTGTTCAATGTTACGGTGTGGCAACAAGCTTTTGGAATGTAGAAAGTCCGGTCAGATAGTTTTCCAATCCCCATGTGAACGAGCAACTCATTTGTTGGCATGAAAACACCTGACAGCTCGGGTGTACTTATTCAATGAAAAAAGCATATGCTGATTCAGTGTTTATTGAATCGACAGTTCATAACAACACCTCGGGAGTGCGTGAATGTGTCCTACTAGAGCCATACTAATATATCTCCTGTTTTCTCAAACACAAAGCGCAGTTCATCATTCAGCCCTAATTAAGTTCACTCATCGGAGCGTAGGAATATATTGCGGGTTTACGTTTCGGAATTTGTTTGAAATGATTTACTCATGTTTCATTGGCTTGCAATTTGGATTTCTTAGATCCGGATCAAACTAGCACTGCCTACAAACCACTATGGAAGCTCATTTTGGGTGATGCTAACTACTAACAAAAAGTGTCCAATTGTCTCCTTAAACAGAAAATCACCAGAATCGTCCAACTCAGATGCTGGCTAGTCCATAAAATGAGCCACTTCAAAGAGACGGGAAAAATTCCATCCACATCGATATGGGCATGAGGGTATCTGCTTTCCACATGATTCCTATTATACAACTAGGCCACGGATTCCTACTTTCCACCAGTTTCGGTCGTGTTCACAACTGGATACCTAGAGCTGACATGATGGTGTGGGGCTTTGGCGTTGCAATGATCCCGCAAGCTACACTAGTTTAAAACTAAGTTCCTTAAGTTCCACCCCAGCCAGAAAGCCTAACGCGGAACAGTCGAAAGTTTGGCGATTTGACTTACCATGAGATAGGTTATGTGAAGGTATGAATTATAAGAGTGTTTTTTCCGACAGGCAGCCAGCGTCTTTACATACAAGACAGTTAAGATGTCGAAGTCTCCAGAGAAAGGAAGAGGAGTGGAAGAGGTCGGCCCCAAATACAACATGCACCGATTGCTGAAGCTTGGCCTTGATGCCAGCTCATTGTCCGTTATGATTGAAAGTACTATTCGCCATCCAAAAGCCACGGGCCAGTATTATGTGAATCCATTGGTTGGATGAAATTTAGCTGATTTTTTCTGGCATATGAGGTCACACCGTCACTGTCTAGTGTGGTCCTCGCGTCGGAGCAAATTTTATCACCGATGGACTATTTCAGACTTCTTGACATCCATGTTCATGCATGCTCCCGAGACACCGATAAGGTCCGGCATTCCAAACGTGCATTCGAAGTCGGAAATCTTGTTAGGAAAATGCCTTAAGTTTGCATGTATCAAGTGTATCAGTCAGTCTTGATTCAGCCAACAATGGGTCCCGTAGTTAGTCCCTTTAAAACTACCCGAAAATTAGTAATATCACTTTGTATCTTGCAAGTTTTGATAAGAGAAATGCCAGGTCATCCGATACGCAACTGATGGATTTGGAGGAAAAATTTTTAGTACTTTTGAAACCGAGAGATGAGAAGTTGGATCCTCTCAGCTTTTTCAGGTAAATTTTAGTAGCCACAGTCCAAAGATAGAACATAGCCCAACTGGTTATGTGTCTAGCGCCGCCTCATCACATTCGGGAAACTAATCGGCATACAACTTACTTGTTTTTTTTTAGCATACGGCTTTCTTCCGTGCATAGACAGCTCATCTGGCACTTTATGGTATTGTCTACCACAACTGAGCAAGGCCTTGGACTGAGCACACATCCCAGCACTTAACCGTAGCTCAAACCTGATCGATCAAACGGGATTTGTATCCACCGAGGCCTCGGAAAAAGGGATTCATAGTAAGAGCGACTGCTCGTCGTGAGAGTCCATTAGACAGGAAAACAATCAATGGTTAATTGTACAATAGTCGGAGCACTTTAACTCTAATTGCTCCATTACGGATTTCACTATCCTGATCTCTCACGGCAACATCACACTTCAGTATTTCTTAAGGACTTCATTGCTGTGAACCTTACAGAAGTTGAAGCAAACGAATGATATCACATATCAAGCTCCGAAGTCTCTTGTGGTCTCCTGTGGAGTATCTCACCTGCGATGTAACTCTGAGATGGCTTTTCAATCGTGTTCTCTCAAAAATTCCCTACCTACATCCTCTTCAAGCCCCTTGATATGCAGTTCTTTAACTCAGAAGTTTGACGTATAATCACGAAACCATGGGTAACGAATTTTTTCTCGAATTTTCACTACTAACTTTTCAGTGAATACTTTGGAACATTTACATTTACTAAATTAGTTTCAGTGGATACTTTGGAACATTTACATTTACTAAATTCAAAAGTTACTCAGTTAATTTATTTAGGTTTTGTTAGTCATAATGAAACATCAAGATTTGTCTCTTCCTATTTGGATAATGTGGACTAAACAACTAGCCAATAACAAAGACTACAAATATTACTCACTGTAAAAATATATATTTTAGCACTGAGTAGACAATTGCGGAATTTTTGAGCTGTATACACTTAAGAATAGACTTTGACTTATGTTTGCAGAAAACAAAAATTCATGTTGGCAAGATCAATATTGGCGGTATTGCTCATCCTAACAAGCAACAAATGTCGGTATTATTTCTAGTATCTAGGACATAAAATACTCTTCAGCCAGCAGTTATTCAGAACTACTGATTCTGATTGGTGCACGCTTCAGAGGATGTTACTGTGATCGCAAAAGAAGACAAAAAATTATAGTGGCAAAGACGGCAACATTTTTTTAGTAATCGTTTTATTGCTGAATGGTTTAAACAGCAAACGACATTTCATTATCAATGTGAGGAGTCAGTAGGGTAAAGTCACCTTCATCCGGAGTCGAACATCAAGAGGATTAATGAGAGACGTTCTGAACGGATTTGTCCAAGGAAAACAAACGCTAATTTCCTGCGCCGTCTGCATCTTTGATTACCCGTCGTTTGCTTATGGCCTAGTGAGTGTGTGGATCCAGAACTACTCGGCGTGTCCATGCACATACAATCACGCACAAACATACTCAAAAACGCAGATTGCATACAGCAGTTTGTGGAAAAACGGGATATAGTTAATGAATTCAAGCAATTGACACGTTTTTCCAAATTGGGGACTGCCGGTACAGTGTTGGTTTGTATCGCATTATTTCAACCCGTTTGTTTGAATGTAGCTGGGTGGAGGAGAATAGTTCGTAAGAGTCGAACTATTCATCAAACGCTTTGAGAGCAGCTGCTTGTATTCTACAACGGACTTAACTAGATGACAGTCAAATCCTCGACGGTTCTTCACCGGATCTTGTAGGGACGTGTCATCAACAGTTCAAAATATGTGATGGATGTTTTTGACAGACACAAGAAGGAAGCTAGATGATTGCGAACGATGGGTTTAATCCTAGTGGTAATCCGTTCACACCTGAATGCGTTTTTCATCGATCCAAAGGACAGCAAACGGGAAGAAAAACGAATCAAGCATACGAAACCCTTCCCACCAGAATTTGGGCAAATCAGGCGCAGAGTCGGTGAAAGACCAAGAATTTCAAGCACCTAACCAATGCTGTTTGTTTTGAAGAAGACGGAAGGGTGAGAAAAGGGGTACAAATTATGTGAGGATTAACCTTAACTTTTTCCTAAATGCTACCAAACCACTCAATGATGTAGTTTACTGAATCCAGAGAAGTAGTCAGTTTGTATGAAAGGTTTCATCATAACTAGTCTTTCGTTTGAGCTTGTGACCATTCAATCATCTTATGAGTAAGAACTGAGGGAAAACTCATTTTGATCTACGTGAAAATATTGATATCTCAAGCGGCCGGTCATACCTACTGCCGTATGACAATTAAACTAAACCATCATCAAGATTAACTTGGTTTAGGCTTTGCAGTCGTTACATAGTCGACCGCATTAGGTCACCGCAGAGCACAAATGTGAGTCAAGTGTTTTAACTGCTTAGCTCAGTGAGTGTCTGGACAAACAGCAATACTAAATGATCAGAAGAAAACCTTGCGGGCCGCTCTGCCAGCTGAATAGGTTGTAACTAATGTGCCGAACTCATGAGTCGTTTGTCGCGAGCTCTTGTGGGCTGAGCAAAAAGCTATCTGATAATAGCGACCGGTTTTTCACACAGTTTGATGTTGAGCTTTCAAATCCTGTAGTCTTGTAGATGAAACTCACTAAGGTTGAATATCATAGTCGTATTATTTATGTTGAAAATTCAAATAATGTTGTCTCTGCTGGTTCGAACAGTGATTCTCTCACACCTGGATAAAATATGGAGCACCTCGTCTCCCAGTTACGCTGCTCATGTCGTGTAACTGACTTTCTCGGCAGCCCTGTCTCTAAGCAGATTACTTGTTGTTCCCTGACAGTGTGAAAACGATTGTGAAATGTGTGGGCGAGGACTGAGTTTTTCAGTTGTAATCTTGAGATTTGTTCTATGGAACACTCCCGAACACACTGAAACAGCTAAACAAAGTTTCCAGATTTTTCGGTTCGGGCTGGATGCTAATGCAAACGACTTGTTTGTGAATTTCCTGTTTATTCCGCCCATCGGACGGCATAGTGGATGCGAATATTGTACGATATCCCCCTGATTTGGAGGCAACAGCCTGACCAATCGTACCGGGCTCAGAAATGGTTTTCCTGAAGTCTTTTGCCATGTTCTGGATAATCGAGGTATTGTTTAGAACGCTGATTTCATTTTTTTAACTTGACAGAGTACGCAGTGCAACTAAGGTAAGATTTTCATAGGATCATACAGGGAACCTACAAGTTAGCAGTTTCCGAAAAATAAAAGCAATCTATAATCCACGACTGTAAGTTTTGACAGGTTTCTGCCTCCTTTAGGAACCTAGAAACAGAGATCAAGCAAACTATGACTTCCTCAAGGTGTTTGACAATATAACTCGCAGAGGGGAGAGCTTTGTTCCACAAAGGCCATTGTTCATCAGAATACACTAAACAACGAAATGTTTCGCATTAAACATGTGGCACAACGTATACTTCTCTTTAGTAGGATACCCGTGTGATGGAAGTTGTTTTTCCCCGAAAACTATTTTGACTGGCTTGCTGATTATCCAACGCTGTCCAATTAATACAGGCAAGAAGAGTCTGAAGAATTTATCATGTACACCAAACACTTTGAACAGAATGTCAATCCTGGTATTCAGACAGCTTTAATGAATAATATATATGTAATACTGTGCACCGTACCTGGATTCAAATAGGTTTTGTACGCGAGTCCAATTGTGCGCAACCCGTCGCTTGCCATTGGTTCAATCACCTCTCGCACAAGAGCTTCCTGGTGAGACTGAGTGAACGGTTGTGGTTCTCCATTCTTGTCCAAAATAAATGTACACCTGCGAAACATTGGATGAAAAAATTCAGGGAACGATGATGATATTCTTTCTAGGAATGATTGTGAATATCACAACAGCTGAATGTACTTCGCATAATAAATCAAGCTCAGGGCGAGGAGGTTTATGTTACGAAAATGCAGATGCCCCAATGTTCAGCACGGATGATTTTAGATTCGGAATTCTATCCTTTATCCTTTAGTCCTCACGGTTGATTTTCCTGCATTTATAAAGAAAATAAAGCTTGAAAGACACACCCGTTTGCATATCAACTGATTTTTCACTGGGGAATTTACTGAATTTCTCGTTTATGATATTTTTCAGTTGTGCTGCACAAAGGACGCCTCATGTACCAATGGGTATGATGTTTGGGATGTTGTAGTATATTTTCAAAAAGGAAACATCACAAACGAGAGATTCAACTGGGTTCCAGATGAGTCTCTCTAAAACACCAAATCGATTTGCAAATGAGTGTATTTATCGAAAGCATTCGCAAGTTTGCTGAAAACTCTCCGATAAACCCTTCGTTGCTAATCAGTGTATTTTTCCCGGTCTGTCCACTTTGGGTTCAAGTAGAACATAGGGTTGACGGAATCTCGGGGACTGCGTCTATTTGATGAGACCTAAAAAGGTCAAAACCGGTCATGGGCTGTCGAATAGTTTTCAGTAGTTTCCTTTATGAAACTAAAGCTAGCTCTGCGATCAAAATTCATTCGTTTCTCACCAGACAGAAGCTGCCTTCATCTTCGTCTCTGCAAAACAAAATTATTATCAGCCAGTGATAGACTTTTCCCGGTGATGTCAAACACAGAAAAGAATGGGCAGCCTCTCTTGGCCTAGATGATTCAAGTTGCATCTGGCGCAGTGTCTGAGGTATTGCAACTTTTGTTGACCTCATCATAAACGTAACTTTAAGTTGAGTGGAACCACAAAATTAAGGTTATTTACTACTCAATGTAGTCTGCGGGTCAGAATTATTGCTAGAATGATATTATATTGAAGAAATTACATAGAGAATATAAACAGTAGTACAAATAATTGGGGTAAAATTGTTAACCTTGGCTTACATAGCCCATTACTTATTTTCGCTTCTGCGACTCGAGTTTGAGGCTCCGCATGTGGGCCTTCGAAACGGCTGCAGGTCTCCATATTGGAAATCGTGCCATCGTTTGACCAATAAACTGAGTAAAAAACAAACTACAACTTATTTTGCCTAGCGGAATTTATCCTGTCAGCTTTTGACCTTCATTGCTTATTTGTCGCGCTAAATTGCAAATTTCTCCCCACTATGTAAATTCTGATATATGTTTGCGAGTTGCTTAGGAGCTGCAGAATTGTAGGTCACGGTTTCACACGGCTCAGTGTGAAACCAGACAAGCTCCAATTTTATGAGATAATGGACATGGTGTCATCCATCGGAAAGACCACAGATAAAAAAGAATTGGTAGTTTTCTCAATGCAATGTCTACTAGCAGCAAACATACCAGCTGAAGTACACAGCAATGGTCCTATAACGCC
Source organism: Clonorchis sinensis (assembly GCA_003604175.2). NCBI lineage: Eukaryota > Metazoa > Platyhelminthes > Trematoda > Opisthorchiida > Opisthorchiidae > Clonorchis > Clonorchis sinensis. The sequence goes on along the minus strand of CM030369.1, from coordinate 155,696,703 downwards.
TACATGAACACGACGGTCATTTCAGACATAGGTTGTATTATTTTCATGATTGAAGCATAAAAGAAGGAGGTTATTAGGTTCAGAGCAGAAGTAGATTGCAAAGATGCTCTTTAAGGTGCAAGTACTTTTATGAATCATCAAAACAATATTTGCTGACTTAATCTGGATCAAAATTTTGCATGCAGGTCTTCCATACTGAGGACCGTGTGACCTTTAAAGACAGACAACCAAGTGCTGTTGTGTAAGCAGCGTAGGACAGCGTTCCATTGCGTTAGATTCACTGTTTACTCGGAGAATGACAGCAAACCGGAAACCTAAACTTTCAGACAGCATGCAAACCCACAAGAACACAACATCTCGGAAAGTTTCTCAGGAAAACAGGGCAAGACGAATGGATCCCAGCACAACAACCTATCAAAACTCATTATCATCTGACAGAAAAACGCATCCGAGGGAATGTAAAAACTCGCAGGGATTGTTTGCCTGAATCAGGTTTTATTTGGGTTTTAATTGGGTCAGTTGGAGAGACTGAAGTAGGTGGTTTCTCTTCGCTTTGCTGCCAGCTTGTTTGTTTGCTACCGAAAGGACTTTACTGTTTCAGTAAATTGCCAATGAGTTAGCGTTGAATCTGCACGCAGTAAGCTGAGTACGACGGATGTAGTTAACGGTCTGAACTCAGTATCTCAGTTTGTGCATAACTTCACTTACCATCCTTACACCAAAAACAATGCCTAGTGTGAATGCCTAAGTGGTGATATCCCCTGAAAAAGTGGAAGTTGTCTTAAACTTACAAGGATAATCTAGGTGTGCGGAACAGGGTATCGTATTGCCAGGTCTATTCACCGTCATGTCGCACCCAATTTACGTAGTGAAAAGCAATCTTTCGCGTTTGTATAGTACTGTTAGCCTGACCATTATCTCCTGCCTGACTTGATAAGGTGTGATGCATCTTGTGAAGTGGATATTCACTTTGACATTACCTTAGTGAAAGATGACCCGTAAACTGGCTTTGTGTCTAAAAGAACGTTACACAACTGAAGTTAACTCATGCTCTAAACTTTGACCAGGACAGTTATAACTGAATACAATTACTTCTCCTTGCTTATGTCATCTGTTTCTTATGTAGAGAAAAGAGTACAATTTCATCTTACCCAACAACATATCTTCTTTACTCACTTTTTCAGACCAATGTATTCAAAGTTTGGAATTAAAAAACACATAAAACAGTTTTCCCGACAATCGAGGAGTTGGTCATTTGTTTGACCCTCAGACGCGTATGACCACAGTTGTTCTATGCAGTTGCAACTTTTTAAAAAAACTGCTGAGCTGAGTTTTTGGGAGACACCATTGAATACGCAAATACTATTGAGAAACAATGTCAGATTTTTTCTTTTCTGACGTGGAGATGAAGTGAGGTGGGGGAGGTTTTCGTTGAACTGCAAAAATGGAAGTACCACTCACTTTTTTAACACCATTTCTGACGCTCCTTTCGTGAACACTGTGATGCCAGGGCGACTGGGTTCCAAATCTTTTATTATTGTGCTCATAGATTTTCTCACAGAATTGAAAGTATAAACTTTCAATAGTGATTCTTGTGGCCATTTCTCTCGAATATCCTCGTAGTTCACACCAAGATGACGGACAAATCCAAGTAGAGCACATTCGGTTTTGTTGCCCAGCTGTTGTGGCAATTCACTGGATTTTGCTGGGACCTGGCATTAGAATATATATTAATAAGGGCTGAGATAACTGATCGTCCCTGAAAAACACAGAGCTTTCCAAAAAACACTTTTTGTAGGCACTAGAATTGGGTGTCAGTAGGAAAAGGTATACTGTTTACTTTTTGTCAAATGCTTGAAGTTTCAAATGTTCAAATATTTATTGCAGATAAATAAACATATATTAAGTTAACTTTTAATGAAGTGCCCGTGGATAAGACAAGTTTGTTTTGTTCCGAAAAAGCAGCCGTGTGGTTTCGACTTCACGCTTGCTTCACTAGTCGCATGAGTAGAAAGACGTTGGATCTTCATGTACTGTTGTGCTAGACAAAAAATTAACGCATGTCCCTAAGAGACAGATTATTCAAAAATCATCTTTAAATAACGTCGAGTTACATTGTGAGGTAGTTAACTCTTGTAGCATACTAGGAACAAATTGTCTCAGACAGAGTGGTTTTGGTGAAAAGTCTCACACGGACCAGTCTCTTTTGTTTCACTACTTGAGTCTTTTTGTGTTTGTTGACGGTACGATCTGATATAATGAAGTAAAACTTCGTCCAGTAGTTTTGCATTTTCACTTAAAGCATCCTCCATAGGAGGAAGATGCCCTAGAGCTATCCTGTTTGTGTAAAACCCTGTAGTGAGAAGATGTACTAGCTCGGTGCTAATAGGGGTCACCTAACGTCATTTATGAACCAGGTTGATGGTGAAATTCCTCACCAGTGATCTCTAACCAGGTAAGTACGGAAAGTTAAGGACGACTCCAGCCTGTTTTCAAAGGAATCGCCTGGGTGCAAAGAAGATGGATCTGCTGGAAACCATAGCATTGCAACCAAACAATAAACCGAAGAAACACTACAAGCGCGGTTAAGTGAGAAAGTATGCAAAAACCACAGACTGCTATTTGGCTTAGTTGCACAGGTTAAAATGTGGTTGAATTTACCAAAAAAGCCAGTGAACACTACACCTGAAGCAAGTAAGTCGGTTATGTATCGGAACAGAACTAGAATGAACTGCAATCCGAGTGATTTTGCTTAGCTGTTTTTATGTATACCCTTGGTCAGTGTACATAAAAATATTTTGAAAATGACAATTTCTTGGCCAGTGCTAAAGTGCTGTGGCCCAGAACAATCCGTCTGCAACAAACGCATTTGATATATATACATATATATATATCGAATGAAAATTACTCGCTGATATCAGTTTAAGTGTTCTTTGTCAAAAATTGGCCTTCGGAATAACTTTGTGGCATCCCACTGTAGTCCCCAAAACAAAAATCATCTGATCAAAAAGTCTATGTTGATCGGCAGTTAACATAGGGATTATTAATTCATACTTAGAAAACTCCCCGCATCCACACAAATCGGGCCTGATATTGGGCAACTTGACGGACAAAGCTGGTTTAATTTTTGATCCACTGATGGTTAACTTGCAACTTTCGGAAGATGGCGGAATAATTCTCACATTGAGTTTTTAACTCTTCGAAGTTGTGAAAACTTACAGTTCTAGTTGTTACTTCCACAACCCGACGACTCTGTGCGCCTCTGGGTTCTTTGAGTGAAATTTACACAGTCCATACGGTATATACAGTACTTAAAAACATACTCATTATGATTTTATGTGCGGTTCCAACCCGGTGTAGAAGAATTAACACTTGTTTCTGACTACTCTGAAAGGATTGACAAGATTTGCTTACTGGTGTGATAATCAGCCGCTTTTGACTTAATAGTTGGCTCCAAACTACCAGCCGGAGGATCAAATGTTCGAAATTCCCTGAAGTATCGTGCGACGTGCACTTTGCAACGCCCACAATCAGGATTTTAGCATAGACAGGCTTCGCTTAAAAAACGAAATTTCAACTGAATGATTGCTACCCGCAAAAACTTCATTCCTTTGTCGTAATCAATCACTCTTCTGCAAGCTATCAGCTGCAGGACACAGAATGTAGTGAAGAACTATAAAAACCATGGCAAAAACCATGGCAAAAAACCCAACTCACTCATGTTTATTATGTGGGCTGTTTACAGTGAAAAAATATTGGTAGCTCAGGTTGTACTGATACCCGTAGGCTTACTCGTTGGGCAAACAAATTGTACAGCTGCATGAACAAACAAACCGCCATATAAGCTGGTATGTGCCCGTTGGTTCATGAAGGGATATATAGTTTAGTTATTTTATAGAGATAAACTTTCTAGGCACAAACGATCGACGCCCGTTTGAACGTTTTCCTTTATCACTAGGTGGATTTGTTTTGCATTATACAGTAGATTAGTTCAAAAACAAAGTAAATGCAGAATATTTCAAGAGTTTTCGAAACAATTCTCCTATTTATCTTTCCAAAAGTTGCAAACAGCTACAGCTATAGGAAGAAGCAAACTTTGTTAAAGCGGAATTGAAATACTTGAAAGAAGCCGCTAAACAACAGACTTCGGGATAAATTCTTGTCGAAAGGTTTCCATATGATACAAGTCAATTTTTTCACAACTTTAGCCTACTCATAGACACCGCAATGTTCCTACGAAAATTTACTGCATTACTTTCAATCAGTCGGTGAATACCAGGTAGGTTTGAATTTTGTAAAGTAAATAAATGGAAATGATAGGTTTTAAATGAACAACCTAATGAGAAAATTTGCTTACACCTGTACAACTAAAGAAAAAAAACAGCTGTCGACTCACGGTGATACGTGATGTGTAGCTACTGTTGATTGCCACACTGTGCACAAGACGATGCCCAACACGGTGATGCAGATCATTCAGGCGAGGGAGTTCCGCCTCACGTTGCGTAAATCGCCCACCCAGATAGCACTGTACAACCGTCATGCGATTCGTTGTCAGAGTTCCAGTTTTGTCCGAACAAATAGCTGTTGCGTTCCCCATTGTTTCGCATGCGTCCAAATGACGGACCAAATTATTGTCCTGGATTAGAAAAAATAAGGGTTTACAAGTCACACTGATGGGATGAAGTGTGATAACTGACGGGTGGTAATTTACCATACGTTTCTCCACCTCCGATCAATAAGGCTGTTGGGCGCGCAAACAAGTTTCCGTAAAATATTTCGATGCATCTCCAAAGTTTCTATCTGAACTCAATATCTATTTTCGCCATATATGACAAAGGGGTAGCCGAACCAAAAATACAAGAAAAACGCGTTAGGTTTTAGGAACACCCCATTTATTGACCTAGATCACGGTAATAAAATTAGTAAGGAAAGGTCCCATTAAGAGAAAGCATTTAATTTGTAACATACCCAACGGAATTTAAGAGGAACTCAAGGATTTTGGCCGAGAAATCGGTTACCTTGTAGGTATGAGTGGTTTTCGCAAGTGGGATAAGAGCACACCCACACATGCTGAAGCAACTGCGTACAGGCGCATTCCGGATGATATGCGTGGGCCGCACTATTTACTTTGTTATTCGAGCTGCAACAGACGGAGCTTAAGTTCTTATATTTTTGATCTGTTAGTGCCATCGCTGCTTTAGAAGCGTTTTGCTTCTGTTGTAAAATCCCTTCCTTTTTCCACTCACTCGACTGCCAGGTCTTTAGCTTTCAGATAAGTAGACTTTACGTACATATCAAAGAGAAGAGCCAGACAGACATAATATTTCTGCCCTTTGATTAGGAATATTTAGGTGAAAAGTGTGTTATGCCCCCCTTGTCGTAATACCAATGAAGTGATAGGCCTCTGATGTAATATCCTAAATCACGGACGAAATTCGCGGTCACAAGAGCACAACATAGTCGCAGTATTTTGACACAGTACTGCGAATCTTCTGTAATCTCTATGTTTGCACAATTGCTTATGTACTAAACAGTTCTTTGGTCCGTACTCTTTGAGCGTCAGTAAATACCAAATCCTTGGATAGCGTAAATACCTGTTGGTCTTAAAGCTGGTAGAAAAACGTGAGCTTACAAACATAAGAAAAAGATTTCTGACATAAAAAACGGAGACATTTAGGCGGTATTAAGTAATGACATATCTTCAAAAGACCTAGCAAGAAAAATACAGCGGAGCGAAATATTCTTCCCTTCCGTAGAGATTAAGTCAACTTGAAACCGCATAATCAAAAAGATCATTCTTATAACACTGATTTGTCGAACACTTCGTCAGTAGTTTGTTCCATTACAAAGTTCATTTGTACCAGTAGGTGTGCGGCAAAATAATCTCATCGTTCGATAAAACTGTAAACGTTTAAACAGATTAAGTGAACAAAAGTGAAGGAGAAATGCACACGCATCCAAGGTTTTCATCCACGTGTACATTGCCTACATTTATAAACACGTTTTAAGACCAATTTTGTAAACCTCTGAGAACATGAACTTCGATATATGGAATATGCAGCTGGTCAACGAGGAGAAAACTTTTCCATAAACAACTTGCTGCATATTATTTTCCCTCTTTAGCTGGAGGAAAACTTCGTGGATTCTGCAGAAAATATGCACAAGAAAATTGTAGTTCAGACGTAAAACCCAAGCGGACTCTAAGCACCGACTTTTCAAGTGCGACTAAACAAGCCTAGATTAGAGACAGACGCATAAATTGGATGTTCGTTTACTTGATAGACTGTTGCGCACATCTACCCAAGATAACTTTATAGAACTTTTGCCGCCAAACAGTTGCATTTTCGGCTGGAAAGTAAAAAAAACCTCCATGAATAAAACTTCCCAAAGTTTGATAAGGCAGAGAATGCTAGTAGCAAGTTGTTCAGCTAGTGGATGAGTTGCTCTCAGAGCTTAGGGATTTTGTCGTAAACGTTTCCTTTCCAATTGCGGAGGCGTCCCCAGCGCGTTGTTGTGGAGCTGAGCAGAGCTGTGGACAAAAGACTGCGCTAACTAATGGTATGCTGAATTCTGATACGTGGTCTCGAGAGGTGAGTGACCTTCGATTACGAATGGTTGCCCCGGTAAACAACTTTTTTGACTGTGTTGTTCCTGAGTGTTCTGTTTTCCGACCCCCACAGAAATCAGAACTTCACCACTCTTTTCTCACGTTATAACCTTTGCCGGCTTAGGTCTGCATTTTAGACTGTCATCCACTCCGTTTGACAGCTAAATGCGTTCGGCTGATTGAGTTTCTAGTCTCCTACCCTTAGCGGAGCATCGACAGGGTCCAGCTCAATATTTCAGGTGGTAGAGTTTGTTATATAGTACGATGAGCCCAGAAATTTCCTTGCGTGTTTGCATCTCCAAGATCCAGAGTATTACATATTGAACTAGTTACTTTCCAGGTCTTCTTGAATGACCATTTTCTGTTCTGTGGTTGGTGCGCGCGGGACTGCATGATCTCAAATTGGGGACGCGACCTTCACCGCCCCTGGTTTGAAAGACTGCAAGATATGGATATTACTCTGTCAGTGCCGTTTGTGTTGTCAGTTTCTATGCAGATTGCCTGATTGAGTGTTTGGAGGAATAAGCACCATTGAATGATTGAAGTAAGGAGTCTTCCTCTGTTCATCTATATTCACAATAAGACATTCAAATACATCATGGATGTGCACCAGTGAAGCCTCAGTGTTGAACACTGATGTCATGCTGATGATCTCGCGATGATGTGCACAGTTTTCTTTTAGTTTGTTCGATGTAACTATTTTGTTTTATTTTATTTTATTATTTTATTAGTATTTTATTATTTTAATTTTTATTTCAAGTTGTCTTATTTGGAGAAAAAGCAGAGAAGCTGTTGCGATTCAAAAATCCACGTCATCAATCAACCAATATGACCCAACACTCCAAAGAGGCAAAGTTATTCTACGTCCTGTGGTTCTAATATCATGGCCAGCTTCGAAGACGTACTAGTAAGTTCAACCTCGACAGCGCAAAGTGCACATCGATGTGCACAGCCACTTGTTGCAACATCGTCTGGGTGCTGAATATTATTCAACCAGTTTTTGGAAGGACGTTCTGCTTTGCGTTAGTGGGCACAGCATCGTTTTTGTGGGAAGGGCTTCGATTACTAAATAAACTAGGAGAGAGGACAAAATGTGCCCAAAGAAGTGCCAGTTTTGATGAATTCAGGATATTGCCACTGGCACATTTCCACGCGTGCGGGCCTTCTGGTGTATGCAGATTTGAGAAGCGTGACGAAAATACTAGAGTCACGTATGAAGAAGAAACATTGAGTAAAACACTGCTTATCACTACGAAAGACGATTCTTTGCCTCTTTGTGTATAGCTTAAGAGCATTTTAATAAAAAGGGTCATTTTTCCTTCTTCGATAGCAACTTTGTGAATGGTTTATGGATAAGGAACGAGAATTTCCCAAGGCAAATTCTAGAAATAATCATATCCTGAACGTTTTTTGATGAAGTAGACATTATTACTTCTATGTTCAAAGAGGTTAAAAAGTGAAGATTAATTTATCATAGTTTAGAAATTCAAACGTAAGGTACAGGCGCTACAGCATTGCACTTCCGGTACTGAAAAAATGGCGTTCGGAAATCACTTTTACGTGCCTTCATGAAGATCACCTATCAATGAAACTTTGGTGCTGTATGCTATTGCAAATTATACCGACAAATTCGCTGGACATATAAAAATATAAACGTAGTACGCACGCTCGGCTCAGGAATATGTTGTTTCTCTTCAAATATACTGTTAACTGTACCCCCTCTTTTCATGTTTTCAAAAATTATTTTTGTACCTATTTTTGTACCCGGACGCGACTCGGTAACCCAGGGAGACGTATGATATGATACGATATCATATTGAAAACCCAAAAAACGTAAAATACAGACGCATTGGTTTGGTGAAGTGAAGGATTTAGGTTTTCTTGAAATTATCGGAGTTGAAAATGACAACGGCAAAAGGCTGAAGAGAGAACATCATTCTCATGTTAGAACTTTACATGGTGATTTTTTCTGCTATCCTGGCTGACATTATATCAGTGCTCACCTGTTTTCTCGTATATGTCCACTTAGTGAACAGTTAATCAGTGTCATTTGAGTTCTTGTTATTATTTTAACTAATCCAGAAAAAAAGTCAGAACCAGCTGCTTCCTTCACGTCTTCTTCTGGTGTATACAACGATAAAAGCACAGAAGAGCAAATTAGCATCTAGTCTACCTTGTTTTTCAGATGTGCTTTCAAAAGATGGTCGCCCTGATAGTATTAGCTTGCACAAATCCTTCCATACTGATCATTCATCTGGACGAACTCTGGCATTGGTGAATAAAAATAAGGTGAAGCACCCTGAAAAAAACATGTTAAAATACTTCTCACCGACATTTCATTGACGCAACGATCAGACCGTGCATTAGTTATTCGACGTCTTCTACGAGCCAACCCATCCTTTTCTGGGAGTGTTACCGAGAACTGTGGGACCTGGTAGTCTGCCGTTTATTTAGGCTCAATGTCTGTTTGACCGACCATATTTTCGCTTCTCAGGAAGGTAATGGTTTATTGCCCGGCAGGCGCTCGTTTATTTTCGCACATTCGTCAGCATCGTATTTTACCCTTATTCGACTTGGTCGTAAATTTGCTGTTGCAGATGGCTGCTGTCAACCCCCATGTTTTCCCTGCTGTTCAACAGTACATGACAAAATACACGAGGTAGCGCATTGTTGATTTAGGTTTTTGGTTTGAAAACTTCCAGATTATTGTTTACCGTGACAAGCGAAATTCATAACGTCAAAAAGTCTAACAATATTGATACATTTTGGTGGATGACTATAACCGTCATCCAGTAATCAGTTCTTATTAGAATATTTGCTGCTGTTTAGGTAAAAGCCTGACTTGCAGAAGCTTGGTCCTACGTGGGCGAGATGAGTTATTTAAGCTAATAGCCATTAATGTTAGCACTCTGGCCTAGAATCTTCCGTGAACTTCTGTAAATCTCACCGATGCCACTTTTCCAAACATTTAGGTGACGGTAAAATAACCATTGTGTTGTTCGGTTTTAAATAAACGGGTATTTATAATTTATTCTGTAGTTCTCACAATACTGAATATTCCACAAACGTTGAGTGAACATGAAATACTTCCTGTTTTTCAACCGCTGTGGTTAATTCAGGGCATAAAACTGTTTGAAACGGACATTCCAGATCACCGATGAGGTAAAACAGAAGGGAAAGTCCGTTATTTTATGAAAGCCACATTTAACTGGATTCGAATAATGTTGAGCAACGCTAACTGCCTTCAAATGGGAACTGTGGCAACTGTGGAATTAGACGTCTCACCATGGGTATTTTAGTGATCTTTTTTGTCATTACAGGGTCATTCCAAGATCCCCGCTGATCAGTTAGCTGCATATCATATCAATCCCTATAAACCCTTCGAAACTGGATGCACGGTTGCACACGTTTCCTCTCTTACATCTGAACAGCGGACTTATGATGATACATATTTTTTCAAATGCTTTGGACGTTTTTTTGAACTTCCTTTTTTCCACAGATGCGGTTAATCTATGCCTTTTACTTCAAAGCATGTTTTTTATAAACTACGATTGATTCTGTTGCATAGTAATTATCAAATATCCTATCACTGAACGGAAAGTCAGACGGCAGCACTGCACTGTGTTTCCGTCTTGCTACTGTTTTAAAGGGAGGACAAAATGTACAGGACGGGAGAAAGCACTTTCATATCCCACGTATGACGCGCTAAATGTATCCTGGCTTTTAGTATGTAGGAAACCGAGCCTGGTTATGGTCGACGATGTAGTGGGATGGTGCTTTGCCTCGGTGCTTATGTACAGTCCAACTTGATGTCTGACGAGGTAATCTGAGTCAAATGTAGAAAGCATAAATATCGTGATATTGTCGCTTAGAGAGTCGCTCATCCATTTGAATAAAAGGGTGTTTCTTTGTCATTCGTGGAGATTGTTCTGAAAGATGATTTGCAGTGGAAAGCATCCCCCAAAGTGTCTCCATGAGGATTCCCCACCGTGTTTCTTATCACATATATACGTAGCTATTCAAGTCCACCGAGTTTTAATTCAGACGAAGATGCAAACAGCGAGGGTGTAACAACAACTAGGTGAAAAGTGTTCAAGAATACCAAACGTCACAGACAAATCCGACATTCCATACTTATCGTCTTGACTGTATTATGCTTAGTTTGATTTTCCTGGTTAAGAATCGCTTCGACAGAAATCTTGCAGGTGAAGGCAATGTGGGGACAAGACAAGAGCATGATTTTATTGGACGCACAGAATATGTTAGTTGAGGTAAATTCTTCCATGAGCATTATCAGGCTCTTATTGGTGGTGTAATCCTTAACTCAACACTACACAAGTTCACCCACCGGAAGGTCAAAAAAAGGTAACTTCAAACTCAAATCATATTTCGTCTAACTCCACACTAATGGCCAAGCATATTTCGTAAAAATTTAGTTCGTATGATTGACTCAATCTGTTACCAGTAACCACCGTAACCCATTTGACCGGTATCTACGATTCCCGCTAAAAAGTATGCGAAGATCGGTTAGACATACCTTCATGGATAACACCTTCGCACTTGACTATTCGTGAGCTGTGCAGTTTTTTTGTTATACTTAGGTAATTGGTATTTGATCAGGTGGCTGTTGATCTGTTCGCCGAGCTTGGCAATTGATTTGCAAACGTTTCGTCACCATTCGAGAAGACGTCTTCAGCGCGCTGTTGGGTGGGTGGTCCCTTTCTTTGTGCTTGCGGTTATATAGTTTGCAAAGAGCAGCTTACACGCTATAACCTGATTGGCCATTGACGAAAATCGTACTTGGATCCTGGTTGATCCGCTCGTTGTCTGTGCTATGTGGTGGTCGTCTTCTCGGTTGTTTGATTGGTTGATGGTGTGCCTCCTATTTTTAGTGGTTCGTAGTCCTATAGACTTCTTCTTTAAATCATTGTCCAGCTCCGGGTTTTGTGGTTCTGGACGTCCCTTGTCCTCAGAGGTCGTGTACAGGATCGATCTCGATGTGTCTGTTTATTGCTCCATCAGTGGAGTACCATGCCTCCATGAGCTCGTGTTCTTTCTTTGTTCTTGCCTGGCCTAGTATGCTGACGTTATTCCAATCGAATTTGTGTCCTTCTTCATCTTCGTGCCGAGATGAGCGAGAGTTGATCGTGTCTGCTAGTAACGAGCTTGTGTTCGTTGACTCTGGTTGATAGTTTCCTCCCTATTTGTCCCACGTAATGTTTTTCACAATCGTTGCATTGAATTTTGTAGATTACATTTGTCTTCTCCATCGCATTGCGTATCCGCTTTGGTTTTGATAGTGCACTTCGCAGCGTGTCAGTCGGTCTGTGGGCAACTTTTATGGCATGCTGTCGTAGTATCCTTGCGGTCATCTCCGAAATGTTTTTGATGTATGGTAGTGTGATTGCTTTGCTTGTGCTTCCGGCCGCCGAGTTGGTTGAATCGCACTTTCTCAGACATCTCCAGACGAAATTCCTTGGGTGACCGTTCCTTTGAAAGGTTTATTTATAGGCGTTACTCTTTTTTTGCCTTGGATTCCACTATCTTGCAGTGTGTTTCAATTCGCTTGAATAGTGTCCGAATACAACTCTGCTGGTGACAGTTTGGATGGTTGCTATGGTAGTTCAGAATTTGATCCGTATGCGTAGACTTCCGTTTCCATCTGTTCATTTAGCAACCTTGTGACGAGGACATCTAAAACCGCCAGTTTGTTTTTGCTTTCCTCTTCCATCGTGAACTTGATGTCATCGGAGACACTGTTTATCAATTGGACTGCTCACAGTGGTTCGCTCTTTTTGATGATGACAAAGGTATCGTCTACCTAACGTATCCACAGTTTTGGGTTGATATCTGGTAACACGATCCTCCCCAGTTTTTGCATTGCAATTTCGGCGATGAACTCTGAAATTGGGGAAACCATTGGTGCTCCTTTCAGTTGTTCGTAGTATTCACCGTTGAATTCGAAGTACGTGGTCAAACAGAGGTTGAGCAGTTCACAGATGTCTCCTTTTCTTAGAGATCCGCTGAGAGGTCCATGACTCTCCAGTAGTTCAGCGACTGTTGTCTTTGCGGAGTGAAGGTCCACTGATGGGAACAGTGAGCTGACATCAAACGAAACCATTATTTCGTCTTCTTCTATTGTCACGTTTTTTAGTTTATCTAAGAACTGTTGTGCGTTTTTGATTAAGTGTTGCGATCCACTGATGAGATAATTGACCCTCCTCCATAGTTTTTTTGCAAGGTTGTAGGTTGGTATGCCTGGAAGCGACACAATTGGCCGTAGTGGTGTGGTCTCCTTGTGTACTTCCGGAAGTCCGTAGAAGCGTAGGGTATTGGAATCTCTGGCTTCCATTCGCCAATATTCTTCGTTTATTATCTTTTGTAGGTCCTTCAGTCGCTTCAGGCTTTTATTGATTTTGTTCGCAAGTTTTTTGTTTTGTTTATCTTCCAGACGGCGATACGTGGTAGTGTCGTTGAGCAGAGCTTTTGCTTTGTCTGCGTAGTCCGATTTGTCCATGATATTGGTCATACGTTCCTTGTCCTCAGGTAGAATGATGATGGTTATATCTTTCTTCAAATTCTTCAATGCTTCCCTTTCCTTGTTTGAGACAAGACTGACAGTTCTGTTTCGTGTGACGGCCGGTAAAACGGTTTGGCGGAGTTGTTGTTGAGCATTCTCATCCAGTTTGGCGGAGTTCATTGCTGTCTCCAGGCTAGCAAGGAACTCCAAATTTCTGGCATCTTTGAAATTAAAGTTTAGTCCTTTAACAAGAACATCCTATTCTTGGGTAGTCAGTTGTTTACCGAAGGGATTCTTGATTCATGCCTCGTTGTTGGTGGTGATGATATCATTTTTGTTGTTTCTTTTCCGCGGCGGATCTAACTCTGTTCGATAGCTATACTGAGTTTTTGTAGTAGAGCCGGTCCTATCGTTCTCAAACAAGTGTCCCTTTCTCCCATGACGATCCGTGCTTACTTCCTAATACGGTTATGGGCATCCATTATCATGAGTTTAACCATTCGTCTACCGCTGCTTCTCACAAAGGCCCAGGCCTGTGGGTGATTAATCAGTGGTCGGCAGGCTACGCTACTTGGAAGAATGCGAGCTACCAGTATTCCAACACATTACCATACGTGGGTAAGCTGAACTAACTGAAGCCGGGAGCTTCGACTGTTTCGAATAAAGAGCCGAACCCTTTCCTTGGTGGGTATCGAATCTTTACTATACGAAACTAGTCTTTGGAGGGTGATAAGATTTGTTGTTCACTCCACTTTTCGGCCTTCCTCCAATTGAGAAGGACATTGCGCGCTGCTTCTTTTCGTACTTCTGAGATGCTGTATAGAACTATTTTGGTGTGAAGTAATTGTCTATAAATATTTGGTGGAATAGTTACCTTGGTCTGATATTTCACTTGCACTTTGATAGCAAAAACGTAGGAAGATCTGGCATCAATCTGAAGACCCATTACATCTGGTGATTTGGTACAGGATGTCAGCTCCCTCCCTTTGTAAATCGACTTAAGCGAACTGAATGGTTCATTTGACGCCTTTTATGGTGGTCTTGAATTTGGGATAGTTCACGTTACTTCATCTTCATTCTCCTCTCAGGATTGCGATGTATGCTCCTCATTCATGTCGTGCTTGCTTCAAGTGATGTCAGGTATAGATATGTCTGAAGTACCTTAAGCTGTGAGATTGCTATTGCGAAATATCCTGATGGGATAATTTTGAAGTGCCCACTTTTTTGTTTTGACCTATTTTGGAAATTACAGCACTATCTGATTTCATGGCGGAATGTGTCTGTTGGAATCTGGTCTTGTAAAATAAGCATTGGAAACATTGTCACATGACTTTTCTGCCGGGTCACTTCGGTTTTCGTTTGAAAATTAGTAAAAGAGACAGTTTCAGGTAGCGTAAACTTTACCAACCAGCAAACCTTTCTGTGAATGATGAAACGCTACTTAATCTAAACCGACGAAGGCTTGCGGCTTACCGCAGAAAGAGCAGGAATTAATGCCAGAAACCAAAATAACGTTGGTTTTATAAACCCGCGGTTTGTGATCCCTGCGCAGCAAGCTTTTCTAAGGGCGACTAGTCTAATTAAGATTCCACAGAACACTTTCCTTAGCACCAGTGTTACCAGAATCCGTTATATTCTGCATCTAGCCGTTGTATTTCGGATTAAGCACCACATCAGACTTGCCAGAGCAAACAGTCGCTCAAAAAATTAAAATTGTAGTAACATTGTGCGTGATTTACTGCTGTAAAAGATGGTGCTGGATGACTTTTAGGTTCAGCCTAATGTGTGCCAAATTGAATTCCAGTGGAAAAACGCATAGTGCCAGTAATTTTAATAAGCACTTGGAAGTTCCTCGTTAATTATTGGGTTCTTAATACAGCTCGATTAACTCTAGTTTGCAATTCTTCTTCTCTAACCAGGGCAAAATACAACCAAAACGTTTCGAAAAAAGCGCCAGCATTTGCAGTGACAGCTAAGTACGGAACCATCTTTCATCCGTTCGCGTGCTCTATAACTTACGTCTGAAATTTAAGAACTGCGAAACTGAAATGTGAATGTGAATCGAATATTCAAATTGGGAGAAGTGCAGTTTTTCATGTGTGCACACTGACAATGTCGTCTTTGGATGCAACTCAGAGAGAGGAGGTCCACCGTGAGTTCGACGTACCGTAGCTAATCCAATGATTGATGCGGCCGTCTATGCCGTAAAGGGAACACGATTTGACAGGTGGCTAATTTTTCAGAGTCCCTGCATAACCAGCATAATCGGAAGGATAAATGAACCCATTCTGGACTAGTTAAGATCACAGACGGAGATTCAATGTGTATAATTCCAGACGTGCAACTAGTTTTTGTTGCGGAAATAGCTCAATAATTGTGGATGAATGAACAAACGATGGGTAGATAAAGCTACATTTTCCAAACTTGGAAACACACTTTCGCCGAGAAAAATGGGTAAATTACACTCTGACATGATATACGCGGATGAACTTTCCGAATTGTTTGACGGTGATTGCTGAAGATTACGGCAGAATTGGCATGCGAAGGTAGTTGGTTGGCAATTACAAATGTGTTTTACCTACTCAATGCAGAAACTCTTTCCTTAATAGAGGTGACTTATGATAAAGACATCAACTATTTGACTTCCACAAAACTGGCCCGAACATTACACATACATATATAAATATGCATGTTAAATTCTGACCCCCGACCCAAAGCCGCAAAATGTTTTGGAAGCTCAGTATGTGTGGTGCGATGACTAGTTTGACGTCGTCAGAAAGGTAGATCAAGCTCAAAGAATCCCCAAATGATGAGTAATTAGTTTGACGTCTTCAGAAAGGTAGATGAAGCTCAAAGAATCCCCAAATGATGAGTAATCATATTATGGCAGTCTGTAAATAAATTCCTACTTTCCTACTATGCTGTGAATTTTCTTTGAGCCAACCAGAATTCTCATATATATGGAGGTAGCGACGCCGCCTTCTGCAGCGAAAGGACGGATCAGAAACTGTCGATTCCCCCTCACATTACCAACCCTTTGTTATAAACTGAATGAGGTCAACGCCAAAACTCACAGAGTAGAACACTACGAAAGCCTCTTTAGAGCTGGAAATTCAAACTTTGAAAATACGAAACGGTTGCATATGGAAGTGGAGGAGTACGTGGTAACTAACGACAACAGTACGTATTTACTCAGTCAGTCTGCTGTATATGGTTAGCTGGGGATATCCGGCAGGACTACAGGCACGTAACAATTGTGCCCCCATTCAAGTGACAAGAAATAAGATGGCCGGTAAACCATCAGAGATTACTGCACCTAGTCTAACAAGGAGAATTTGAAATTAAGCCAAGCGCAATTTCTGAATAGACCGTCCTCGAAGGACATGTTTGGGGTCATATTGCGTTGTTCACGAGAACACAATTTGAAGACGAGGATGAGCTTTCTCACTACCAGAACGATTACGAACATGTTGGGTAGACGGTGATCTGCCAATCACTACGATGAACTTCTCAAAATGGGGCTTATTCCGCAATGGTGACATTTTAATATTTAGGTTTTGATAGCTGCAGCTGTGGTCAGGTAAGCGACACATTTCAAGTAATTTGCTACAATGTGTAACTGTAGGTCTAGAAGGTATAAATGGTCGTTCGAAATTTCAAGTGTCTATGTATCTTATTACCAAACCCACTGTGTGCGCACGAGGATCTTCGTAAATCCTGTCTATATCGAATCATCATTGCATAAAAATGCCTTAAAGCGACTTATTGTAGGCACATTTCTTACCCGGAATTCAAATTCAGGAATATTTTAGTTACAATTCCCTCATCACCGTCACTGATGAATCCGCCACGTAGTTCATTGTCAGCACCAATAGCATAACTAGATCTTGCGCTAGCTGGTGCCTCAAAATAGATTTGACTTCTGTCTACAAATATGATACCCAAAATAACTTTTAAACGTGCCTGGAGGTTTGTAATGTACGCACTTCCTAGCGACGGGCACCTACTTTTATCCTGTTTAGGTTGCGAGATGAACTCTTTGTGGCTTGTTGAAGATAGATAACATTATCCCGTAAATTATCCCGTGAACTGGTTTCAAATATCCAGAGTCGAAATACAGTACTTGTTGAAACAAACCCATTCAACTCGCAATGACAATTGGTGATGAAACGTTTGCACTACAACTTCCAAGCTTGGTGAGGTGACCAACAACCAAACAAACTAAGAATGTTACAATACAACTTCCAAGCTTGGTGAGCTGACCAACAACCAAACAAACTAAGAATGTTTAAGTATTTACTTATACCAGCAATAATATTTGGTACATATGATAATGTGTAGGTCATCTATATCCGGAACCAGTTCGTAGCCCCAAGACTGGTTCATCATAATTATGCAAATATGTATTTCGGGAGAAAATTGAATCTTTCCCCAATGAACAGACAAAACACGGAAAAAAGCGGTAGAGATACGTGAGATGAAAATCAGGCTGATCAGATCACGATAAATATGGCGTTGCGAGCAAGGCTAATGTAGCACGTGGACCACACATGTTTACTAATGACGAAAATCAGACAATCCATTTAGGCCGCTCGTAGCAAATACTGAATGCAGATGCGCCTTGATTATCAGCCGCACGCCTTACCTAAAAAACGTTTTGCACATGCACCTTTGGATTTTCATGATGGTGCTACTTATTTGAATTCGGTGGAGGAACTGACCCTCTACAAACAATATTAGTGAGTCAGACAGGTTAACCAAGCCATGCAATCTCGCCCTAACTCTATGTGTGCGTAGGATTTATCCACCCTCCCCCCCCACGGACGAAACTGTCATATGTGCTTCAGAAACGGACACAATGGTAGTCGAAACGGACTAGGAAACCACCGTGGACCAAGATGTCGGTATCTGTTGGTTCAGGTTTTCTGTGCGCTTGAAGCGTTTTTAAGCTTCTAGTTTGGACTATTCACTGAGCTCATCACTGAATATACTGGTCGTACCTGAATCTGATAATTTTTTGGAATATTTTAGAAAGCGCTTGTATAATCGCATTTCGTTCCGCTGAGTAGCAGACAAAAGGCTTAGGTGGTATGCACTGATGATGAGTAGAAATTCCATTGAAAAAATAGGAAACGACATTGACACTAGGGCAGTAACTAAAGATTTGCACTATGGTGCTAAAGACATGTGTCATTACAGTGAATCCGGACATCGTTGTATTACATCAACACTCCTTATGAAGTAATCAATAAACGTGTACCGTTTCAACTTTTATGTATATTCAAATTAGACCCTTATGGCTACCTAATAAAGACCGGGGGACCGAACAAACCGGATCCCCTGCGACTGTCTTAGTGCTGGCCGCACTGAACTGATCAGCAGCGAGCGAACATAGTAATCCGCTGGAGAAATTCGGTGGATTGAGTAAGTAAATAAGTAAGTAAATCGTAGTAGAGGTTTCACATAAATGATGTTAATTGTTCCACCTGATTACATTTTATTTGATGACCCGGCCACAGACAAGCAAATTTTGATCAAAGGTGGAGCAGGGAGAATACTGGGACAGTAAAAGAAAGCCCGCATTATTTCATCCAGAAGTGCTTCGTAAAATGCCTATGATTTGCAGTGTTGCGTCACAGACCAAGACCAAGATGACTCAAAACATATATGTCAGTTTAATCAGTATCCGGCACCTTGTTGTGTTTCTCTCTGGCTGTACCTACGATTTGACTTGGTCAGCCTTTTTTACACGATTAATGTCCTCGGTACAGTGAGATATGGCAAATCTCTTGAGGTAATAGCTTTTCATGACTTCCACACGAACTTAGATCGATAAAAACGTTTTTGTTTTTTCGCAAGTGGATCGGAGTCAACCTATTTTTGCGTAAACACAGAAACTAAAGACTCATCCGGGATTTCTAATATGCCACTCTTAATTAATGCGTCTTCTGAACGAAATATTTCATTATCAAACAATACTCATAGCTGCCAACAGGACATCGCTGAAAGTATAAAAACTAAAAGCCATCAAATATCGTTTCCATCGATCAGTGGAAACCCTAATAAAATTGCCAAGCTAGTGAAAATGAAATATTCCCATTAGCTCCAACATTAGCAGGCCAGCCGCTCCATTTTTAAATTACTAGGTCATGGGTTATTCAGCCAAAACTGTAGCTGTCTTACCTGCTTACTATGGGATAATTCTACCAACAAGAAGATATTATTTTATTATTTCAGGTTAAAAGCGCCCGATTTAACCGTCACTGCAAGCGCACGTCTAGCGCTATGTGCGCTACATGAAAAAAACTGACCAAATAAAAGTTAACGTGCTGAGAAAACAATGAAGCGCTTGCTGCTGTCAGCGGCTAGGGGGATTTTCATTGTGACGCTTTAATAGGTTAACAAGCCTGTTCTGAAATGGTATCCAAAGAATAAGGAGAAGCAGCTTATATGACCTACAGTCAAAGTAAAATTTTGATCCAATAATCGCAGCACTTCCACCATTGTGAATAAACTAACGCGACCGACAAGCCTGTGCTGCTGAATCAGTACATGAATCACGAGTGCAAACGAATTGGAGTGCATGATATTATAGAGCTAGAATAAGAGAGGATAACTGGCCTCGTGTGTCCTTTCCGAACTAAGCAAAATGGTTAGGCATGCCAGTGGGATGAGAAACAGTTTGACTGGCAGAAAAAATCACACTTGTTAAGTTTTGCGGCTATCCAATAGCTTTTTCAAGCCGCAAGGTGTCTGCAAAGATTTTGAGACTAGTTTCATTTTAGTTGGAAACCAGGGCATTATAAACTGCCAGTTGAGTCTTCAGGACCTGAGGTTCAAAAGGAGCGTTTAGCAAACGTTTGACAGTAAAAATTTAGGTCTGATGAGAGTGCGCTACTCAATGAAGGGTGATGGAAAAAAACGATTGCATTCGGTTTCCAGTGACAATTTACTCACTCGCATCATTTTCTTCACTGAATAGGCGAGAGATATGGTGACAGCCAACGGAAGTCCTTCTGGGACAGCGACAACGAGAACCGTAACACCGATGATCACGAAGCGGACAAACTGGTGGAGGTGACGCCCAGTATCCCACGGCTCTTTGTCAAAATAGAATGTCTGTACGGAAAACTTGATGATCAGTATGATCACTGTGAGTGTCGCGACTACCGTGCCTGCAATCGAACGCATAGTTGTTTTATTGTAGTAAATATATGATCTCATAACACTCATAGAAGATTAGAAGCATACTAAATGACCCATCTGATTTAAAGATGTGGTCATATTCCAGAACGGTGTGGGACATGAGGGTTTTCGTCTTTAGCGAGACACAACAGGTAGACATGTAGGGATGGAAAACCCGGCCATATGGATAGCAGCTGCATGCACTCACCAGTTTACGCAGTTGAGTTAGTTCATCTCACTTGTGATTCTTGGTTCGCTTAGACTTTGAGTAACGACCAAATGTACTAGTTTCTTGTCAAAACTGTTAAGCACTAGAAACATAGTTGCAATGGCCACAAAATGCTAAATATAGAACGTCCCACCGAGAATATTGTATACATAGGCCGGTACATAAATGTTATTCTGTTAGTACATGAGAACCAGTAACCACCTTGCAATTCTCTCACATACATCTGCCTTAAAGTCCAAGTTACACAGCACAGACAACTTACCAAGTTGACCAATTAGGCTGGCCAAACGAGTGAGTTTGGCCTGCAATACTGAATATTTTTTCTTCTTTCTCTTTTTGGGTTTTGCGCCAGCATCCAGGTCGGCTGCTTCATCCGTATCTGGGGATAGTTCGTTATCATCACCACCCGCACCATTCTCTCGAGCAAGGTTTCCGTGCTGATGATTTTCGATATGATCGCCCGTTGCTGTGAGTCGCCCCATCTCCACATCTGCATTTGGGAACAATTTATCGAATTTCATGAGCAAGCTTGTTTGTCGGACGAAAGGTTAACAAAAGCATACAATTGTAAACAATGAGTACGAAACAGAGAAGGCTTATTCTGAAGTCTGAAAAGTCTACACAGAGTAATTGTAAGATTTAATGATCTTCATTCCCCGAGTTCCAAGTTAGCGAGAAGGACCAATTCTGTGACTGTGTGACTGTGTACGGGTTACTCGGTGGGTCTTCATTCGCCTTTAGTAACTCATCATTCGTAACTCGCTACGCGTTGATTTGTATTCACCATGCTCAAAGGGACTGTGTGTTCGCGGAATTGTATCTTGTTGGAGCATACACACAAGTAGGAACTTTACGGGAGCCTAAAAGATTTCCGCCGCTCGTTACAATTGCAGTCTTCAACCGCACAAATGGATGACTTCGAAGTTCCAAAATGCAACCTTTGGTTTGCAGAACATTATGGACACCATGTTCATACTTTTATGCTGTTTGTCTATCTGCCTAGAAGCCACTGTTTCAACTGTAGAAGGGGCCTACTAATGTTCTTCAGTACGTACAGGCTTTCTCCCAAAACCATAAAATAATTGGGTTTTGTATATTAGAGCAACGGTTGACAGCAAGGCCCTGGTGGCACTGACACAACTAATGACATTGACAATGTACCATTCTTTGGAATTTTAGGACTACTTGATCGCTATGGTGTATATCCAGCTGCAGGGCATCAGCAAGCCGCGGCCTAAAGGCACTGAATGCAATGAAACAAGTATTAAGGACCTCCTAAGGCTGTCAATTTGAGGTTGAACTTGGACTATCTTCTTCCACATTTTGTCTCGAAGTTTTGGACTGTTTCAGTACCAAATGTTCACACCCATGGTGTCAATCGTTACTGCAATTTTACAAATCTGTTCTACTAAAAGTGAAGACGTCATTATGCATGCTGCAAATAGCTGAAATAAAATGTGAGCGAGCTGAGAAGTGAAAGTGCATCCAATGAAATATTTCATCATTCTGGCCTATCATCAGTTTTTTAGAGATATATGACTGCAAAGAGGCATTCATATCTACGTTGCTAGTAGATAACTATTCTGAGGAACTGTATCACCTGGGCACGAATTCAGCAGACCTCAGTGGATCATCGGCGTGTAAACCAGGAGTAACCAAAATGTCTTGACATGCACACTTTGGTGTTCTATCAATTACTTTTAAATACCATCATCGCATTTATCAAACCAAATCAAAACATGGGTAACTACAGAAAGCCGGGGCGTATTCTGAGCTCATCAGTAATACTGGCTCGCAGACTCTCGTAGGCGGACGCTACCGGTTTCAACTGCTAGACTATTTCCATCTGTGTCCCAAAGCCCCGGCTTCGTGCACTAGAAATTCCGACAAGTTTAGCCCGCAACTCCTCCAGAAGGAAATTTTGGTAGCCATTGTTGTTCGGAACAAGTAGAATAATTTGTAGCATTGGCTAACCGTGAGGGTGCCATGAGTGTGCCATGTGTGGATCTCGTGAGTAGAACGGACTTTTCGCATATACTATGGGTTTCACCTGTTCACCTGTCCTCACCAGACTAAACTATGGATTTTTCATATGGTGTGTCGTAAAGGCTTCTCACTTGGACCCTCGGGTTATCTCTTTTTATATTCATTTTGCTGTACGACATAGTATAATTTTGACTTCCGTTCACCGCTGCTTTGTTATTGTGCACTTTCATTTGCAAATAACTTCTCTTCCGCAAATAGCCGACATAACAATGTCAATATTTCGGAGCGTTAGGTCAACAGTGATTCCACGGGGTGGTTTCTGTAACCATAATTTTTTAAACCACATGAAATGACGAATACCACTAGCTACCTACTTATATGTACCTCTGATGAGTCCCAGGAATGATGCAGGGCACCAGGCCATGGTAAGCATACAGTGTGGTCTTCTACCATGACTTGACAATGGTGCCAATCTATTGGATGTGTTCGTGTTCCTAAAACTGTCTTCTGCTCTTCATCCACTGATTTTATTCCTCTTGTATGTACCAGGTTCTATTCCCTCAGCTGGTTGAACGTGCAATTCAATGCCATTGCATGTGGTATCACTCTTTGTGTGGGGGTAGGTCCTTTGTCACATTCCCTCAGACATGCAAATCGCACATGCTTAAGGTCCCTCCACACCAACACTGCCACCTAAAGTGCTCGGTTAGGCAATTAATTTGAGCTACTAAGCTTCACAGTCAATCAGGCACCAGTGACGGAATCCTCAGTCACAACCAATCCTAAGCTGGCGAGGCGTTTCTTACTGCCACCGCGGGTAAACCCAGACAGAACTCCTATCGTCTGACACTTAAGGGGAGATATGTTAAACTGTGAGGCTAAGCATCACCTAACGGCAGGATCATGGGTTGTACGCGTAACGTGTGTGGCCACATTCGTTTGTTTGGCAAATACCTGTTTCATCCATACACTTCCATGTGCCAACGCTTCAAGTTTCAGGCCCTCCGCCATATGGCCAGCTCGCTGTCTCTCTAAACTACTGGGCTAATTCTAAGTTGATGGACGAATTATGATTATTTTGGAAGCGCTGATCGAGGTCTTCCTAAAATAACTAGATAAACAGATTTTTAAAAGAGAATCTGGCAGCAGCTACCGGACGGAGAACAATCGATCACATAAGTTCCGGTCTCACTGACAGTACACAAGCTACTTGAAGCGATGGGTTCTCTAACTTTCGCCATCCCAAGATGAGGCTGATGGTGTTCACTAGGATAATTTTAAGCATAGGGGAGCTTTATTTACGTACATCAATGTAGTGATCAAAAGCTCATGTCCTTGTGGAAGTCACCATATTCTCATGTTAAAAATGTCCATTTCTCTTGCTATTTCGTGCACTACATCGATACATGCAACATTAGTATTTGCGGCCGCCAAAGGCAAAAAATGCTAACATATTGCGGTCTGTCTTCCCGTTTCCCTCGTTAAATTAGTCAATCGAGTTCACTGTTTTGTTAATATTTTGCGCGCATTCAAGATGTAGGTGCACTAAATAAAAATTTTACTACCAGTTTCTACAAGTGCTACAAATGAATCTTTAGTTTGATGTTTTTAAATGGTTAACGGATATTACATCTTGGCTTGGAGGTTACATCTGAAACATTTCATCAGGTAGAATGCAGCTCCGAGATCTAAGGAAGCGCTGTTGTCAAAGGCATTTCAGTGCAAGGAAAACCTGTTCTTCTGCAAGCACATTGTGGATTTAAAAACTGTGTGTAAACAATCGGGTTGTCTGAAGCAAGGAAATCCTCCACGAAGCTATGGTTAAAAGGTGCAAAACAGCGAAGTTTAATTCGACTGATTTACCAATCCAGCGATTTGTCCATTGGCAATGAGTTTACTTAAGGTGAAAAGTAGTTTTGCTTGGCATGAAATTTTTCGGCATATTATGTGCCGAGTGAGATACCGCTTGTCTTACAATCAAGTTTTTGATCTGTGGAGAAAACATGCGACTTTTGAAAGTGTGTTTTCAACCTGATTTCAAAAACAGTAGATTGTTTCCAGTCCGCATCGACCAATTGCTCCTGCAAAGACGGTGAATAACGGAAATGTAGTGCTTCCGTTTATTTACAAAAAACCTACAAGGTGGTTGAACACTGCTTGATGGCCGATTGCCGTTTTCACCCTCCTTGAGTCTCATGAAGGTTCAAAAGGAATAAACCTGCTTATTATAACCGACAAACTAGTGAAATACTTGCTCAAATCACCACTTTGTGGAAAGTCAGTGGGAACCATGTCTCTGAACCATGTCTCGCTGAAATCATAACAACACTTTATAGCTGGTCTGCTAAATTCGCAGTGAATAGTGTTGCTTAATATGGTGGAAGCCTGTACTTTCGAACCACCAAAGAAAAGTAAACAGGGGAGTTTATTTCGCTGTAGCCCAGTAAACTTGACTTTAGGTTCAGGGAAGGTTTTTTTGTCATGAGCCGTTCCGGGTAACCAATCTCAGGAGTTCTTCACTGGCAGACATGAGTCGCAAGTTAGTTGCATAGAGAAAATCCATGTGTTTTCCCCATGTGAACCAAAGAGACTGGAAATGAAATAAAACAACTTTCACATCAGCAGAGTGTCTCAATTCAACTACTTTGAAATCCGAGCAGATTACGAAGTGTATGATGAACATGCTTCCCGTTGATAGTGAATGCCATTCATGATTAGCTTCGCTTTAGTATATGTTTAATGCATCGCATACAATCTAGTACAGAGACCTCTAAGCGTCACCCTCGAGTATCAACTTGTGCGAGTTTTGCGCTTATGACTGACCCGTAATCGAGAAGTTCCAACCGTTTTTATATGAATCTCCAGACTATTATGCTCGGCCCATTGGCTGTATCGGGTGTGGTTTGACGGTATTTATGGGCGGAGATTTTTTGTTCGGCACAAGCCCAGTTCTAGTAAGACGATGGATTCCCAAGCTAGCACACTGAATGGGTGCCCGGTTGGAAATGTTTGGATCTCCGGTTCACACCAGGGCCCAATATAGTGGCACACAAAGATATCAGATGAAATATGTGGATTTGAGAGGTGCTTCAGTGGGTTTAAAGCATCATTTTATAAAATTACACGTAATATTTCCCGTAAACAAGCACATTCGAACACCAAAGCTCAAACCTTTTGAATAAAAGTCATTTCAGACACACTGAATTATACCAACTCGATATGAATATGCTTCCCTTCAACTGTCACTCTACATATTTTGTTCAATCTCTTCTGCACAACCCACTAACCATCCAGCAAACACACGCACACAGGTTGGGGACAGCTAATTTATTCATTTTCCAATTCAGCTCACGCGGCCAACAAAGTTGTTCGCCTGAGATTGCAATAAATGTACCCTGACCAGCTTTTGTGGGAACGAGGTACACTTGATCAAACCTAATCAAGTGCGATCTCGTTCCGCTCAGGCGCAAAATTTGTAGACGATGAAGTGGTCAGTGAGCTGACTACCACCCAGTGGAGTAGTCACTGTTGAGTGATGTTCGGCTTGGAGTGGGTCGTTAAGGCAAATGTAACTGTTCAGTCGCATGAAATCATTTGGTAATGAATCGGAAAACTGAGTATGTTTAAACGAAAAGCAATTACAACTAAAATTATGCAGCGAGCACTGAGAAACCAAAGTCGTCTTTCCTTAAGACCGGGAAAATGCATTTCGATACAAAAAACGGCACTTAATAAGGTTCAAGGCGTCCGATGACGTGAATGCACTTTGGTTTTTTTCAGCGAGATTGACACTATCGCTCCTTGAATGTTACTTATTTTCCATGTGTTTGTTAGCTGAGAGAAGGGGAAAGCTCTAACCACGGAAATATCAGTCGCAATTCTTTAAAACAATGCTGCGGTGCGGGAAAGTTGTCCTCCTAATATGTAAGAATATTGACAGCGGAAAAAAAGACCTCCTAGAGATGTAAAATTAAAACCGTTTGGGAAATACCACATTGGTTAAGCAAGAAAAATGTAAATTGAAATATACGCTTTCCACTCCGCTGAAATTGTGTGTAACTTAGACAGATAAACGTAACGATTATACCGCACATCCCCCAAGAAAACGTTTCAGCTAAATCGATCATGTCGTTAAACCGCGTATCAGTTTTTAGTTTCCCACAAATTCGTTCAAACATACAAAATACCATGCTGCAGGCGGTGGATCTTCTATGATACTTATTTATGAACATTCGATAGATTTTGGTGGTCTTATGTAAATGAATTATTGTTCTGATAGAATAACTATTTGATTTTTTTGAAAAAAATGAGGTGCAATGTCAAGTTAAGTTGGTGTGTCAAGAACTAGATAGAATCCCGACGCCCAATGAATGATTCCCATTAAAATCGCTTTGAGTGCTCCAAAACTGACTGGTTACGTACACGAGCCACTCCACTACTGAAATGTAAGTTATCTGTTTCTTCAATCTAATTTTGTTAATTAATCACAGGTGTCTAATTGTACTGCATGCTGGGAATGAGAATTTCGGCACTGATTCAGCCAGTCTGCCCAACAAGAGTTTGCTTGCTTATGGTTTTGTTTCGCTTTCTGTTTGTGTATCAGCTAAACTATAAAAATATGCTTGCCACATGTGTTTTCTATGGAACGCAAGTAGTAAACAAATGTGAACAAAAACCCTTAAACTTAAAAAAATCACAACTACAGATAATACCATTGTATCAAACGTGATGAAAAACCTTCTAGCCAGGCAAGTATCACAGAGGTTTGAAAAAATCATAGGAACTACAGGAGGATTACGTCAATTTATCTGCCTATAATACGACCCCCAACTGATCGTTGTTTCGCGGTGATTTTAGAGGCGAACACATTAGGTTTGTAAAGTAAATACTTTCACTGTACAGAAATAAAGTGTTGAAAACAGAAAATGCGTAGGCGTGAACTTTTAAGTGTTGGCCTTTTGAATACCTACGAGCATTTATGACGGAGAAGTTGGTGATGCTGACAAGCACCATGTGCCTAGGAGTAAGGGTGAGAAAGTGGAACGGATGTTTTGTATTTCCCTCCCAACTTTGGGGTTGCGAAGCAATTCTGAGTTGACTGCCGGCCTGCAGGGTAGTTCTGATGTGCACTGCTTTTCTGCTCATGAAGGATAAACCTCAGTGACAAACTCTTGGCTTGATGCTTACGGATAGTAGCTATCATCATTTGCTTCTGAGGTCGTTAAAACCACCATAGTAGTTCTCAATGTAGGGCAGCTGACGACACACGAATTAGTTTGTGAACGTTTGTTTAGTTAAAAATGGGAAAGCTATTTAAAACAAAGGAATGGGCACGTTAAGGTTCCTTAAAGGATTGATACTATGGAATCCAAAAATGATGTCTACCGAATGGCATCTCTTGACTGATAATTCAAAGTTGATTATTCTCTAGCCATTTGTGCACGATAGTTCCGCAATTCACCTTAATATAACACATTCGACAAAATGCTTTTCTGAACCCATGTTTTTCTGAACCATGACGGGGAAAAGACGTAATGTCTGTAAAATGAACATGCGATATGTTTTGAAGTACTAGGTAAAATGGGGATTGTGGATGCATCCCATACAATATTACTTCAACCAACGGGTTTCAGGGTAAAATACTACATTAAGACAATCTGATTTTGATTTTGATTTGATTTTTCAAATCAGAACACTCGGTAGGCATCTACTGGGAGACATGTTGAGTGAGTTTTAGGGGCCATTATCAGGTTATGGTGATAGTCACACTGCGGAGGTGAAACAGCGATCATCCACGCAGTATTTGTTGGGATATATTCAGAACAGTTGCTTGACAATGAGCAGAAAATGCAGGCGTCTTAGGGATGACGGACCGCATGTTCATCAAACATTCGTAATACTTGTGTAGTGAGATATGAAAATTTATGCATATGTTTGTCAATTTTATTCGAATGACTGTCCCCATAAAGAGCAATATTCATTGGTAAACACTAGGTAGTAGAATATGTCATAAATGGAATGAACCGAAAGCTTTCTCTGAACGACTCGATCGGGTTTCAGACCCAACCACATCTTACTGCCTAGCTGCAGGAACACAATGGCAAAATACCAACCTCAGTACATCCAAACTGTCAGCAAAATCCTTACCGCGTTATGGTCATGCCAATCTTGACAGTCTTCAGGCACATACAGATATCTAGGTACAGACTAACTTGCCGCGAAACAAAGTGTAAATTCAAACTTGTTTTGTAAACGCTGACATAGACCAAGCTCAATGACCCCCGATTTGATTCTTTCATTCATGGGCTTACACAAATGGAAATAAAAAGATTTATACGATTTTGTTGAGGATAATGAACGGCAGTCTCAACAACTTCGGAAACAATGCTAGAAAAGTTGATAACGGTATTTCGGCCGTCGTGAAAAAGAGCTGTGTCGCAGAGCGAATGGCTGGCTATCCCATCGCATACAGGTGGAACACTTTCTGTGGCTTCAAGCTTTCATAGTTTTGGCCTTTGATGGTTATTGCTGCCTACACAATAGGGTAAAAATTCCTCACATGACAATCACTATGGTTATGCGCATAAAATGCGTGAGTTTCACTATATTGCGATAATTGGAATATGCATCTGACCATTTATGCTATTTTTGATTGCCATGATGAAGACCGTCTGCGGTTTTCTCATGCCAGAAAAGTTGTTTGCTTTAACCCGAGACCTGCAGCACCCCTAAGCACCTTTTGTATCGTGCGTTTGCTTTTAGAACCCAGAATGATCAGTGCTTTCTCGCGTTGCCAGTTAACTTTACCGTACTGTATGAAGGTCATATGGCACCGCTGGAGTGCACCCACCGGCAATAGCAAAGGCAAAAGGTGTATTACTTGTCCTTCTTGTGGGTGGCTCAGTTGCTGTTCATTCGCCATAGATTTTAAACTTCTAGATACACATGACCTGTTGAACTAGTATGTACAATAGATTTCCCGGATGCATGCAACTAAGGAAGGGAAAAGTTGGCGGTGCTGTGTATGTAATCAGGACGCACAAACTGCACAGACACAACCGTGTATCGAAGCTAGACGAAATATTTGACGTAAAGCAACGGTCAGGTAGGTAGTCCAACTAACGCAAAGTACCTAGTAAATAATTAATAATATATGTCGTTCATTTGGGCACGTTCTCACACCAGGCTGTCCGAGGCGGTTCCAAGGCTGATATACCAATCAAAGGACGCGTTTGAAATATGGTCCTCAAGGTCGCGTAAGAACTGGTATCCTACAAAGTCACAGTAAACAATCAAGCTTTATTTCTCTTAGCGGAATATTATCCCTCCGATTCAGACAGCATCTTTGTCCAAACAACACAGGCATACGTAAAATGCAGAGTACATGTAGCCGACATGCCGTGCGGAAGCTATCCTAGCAACCTTGTAACTTTTCCTGTTCGTCAACCTGAACGATTTGATCGCTAATGTGATGAGAGTGGACAGGTCGATTTCGTTACACGCTACACGCTACACGGTGCAGATGATCAAAACAAGCATCAGGTGTAATTTACAACAAATCAAAATTGCAAAATCAAAATTAACGTTTCTGAGGTAGGCAGCCTACTTGATGAATGGCACCGAGCCCTGTGATTTCAGTAAGCTTGAAGGTCAAAAGTGATTTGTGAAAGGTGTGCACTCAATCCAACCATTAAAGCCGAGATTATCCGCGAATCTTTCGGTTGGAGCAAGAGAGTATTCGCAAACTAGTTATCTCAGCTAAGCTGTGGATACTGTTAACTTAAATGACTCAAAAATACTGCTACACAATGATGCTACACAATAAAAACACCAAGTTCACAGTCATCGAGTTCGCTTTGGTTGCTTGGTGACGTTATGGGATGTGACTGTTCGCTGATAACAGGCTCAAGTGACATTTTTGTAAAATGAGGAGACGAAAAGAAAATCAGATGTGTTTCTTCTATTCAGGGTAAACTTCAGCCATTTGAGCTTTTTCATGCGTCAAAACGCAAACAATATCTTGTTAACATGTGCTTGTTATATAGAAACGTAGATAAAGCATGCTAGTTCAAACTCAGGTCCATAAAACGGTACTCACCCTAGCAGGAGATCAATAATAAACGACGGCATATGAGAGAAATCTCAACAACCACGATCATAGGAACAACA
This sequence comes from Clonorchis sinensis, assembly GCA_003604175.2. Lineage (NCBI taxonomy): Eukaryota > Metazoa > Platyhelminthes > Trematoda > Opisthorchiida > Opisthorchiidae > Clonorchis > Clonorchis sinensis. Next base: position 155,666,007 of record CM030369.1, on the reverse strand, counting down.
TACTGGAAGGTTTTAACCTCAGATTTGGTCAGGCTTTGTCTTGAAAAGGATGGCTCTTGTTACCAGAAACCTTAAACTGATTCACTTTTAAGCTCCCTCCGCAACTTCCACAATTGTTCACCGAAAGACAACAGCTCGAAGCACCCAGCCTACTCCATCTTCTTTGTACCGAGGCTTCCGAAAACTTAACAACATTGAATGCATAACAAGGCTGGATTAATGGGAAATCATAGAACAGACTGCAACCATGATGCCATGATGCCCAATTTCGAATGAATCGCCGCAGTATAAATTGAGTCATTAAGCGTAGAGTACTTCATAATTACCTCAGTAATTGTACGGAGCACTGTCTGCAAGTAGTGTAGTGAGTCTATGCTGAGTTAAACATTTTGAGCTTCTTATCATTGCTCCACCTCAGCAGCCGATTGACTGTCGGTGTAGGTTTACAGAGTTAAGCAATATTTACTGTTGAGCAGTGCCCTTCGTTGTAACCAGCCTGCCCTATTAACAAAGTAACGGTGTGCTACGAAACAGTACTTTGAGTTGGTTTGACGCAAACGTGTTTCAAACAGGGGAAACATGTTTATCCGATGGCCCATCCCCGCTTTCTTGATAAGAACTACTTGTAAACAACACTTTGGTTGTGTCCTGGGATAAAAAGAGTACTTTCCAGTTCCTCTGACAGCCAAATACAGTTTACGTTAAACTGACGGTGACTGTATTGTATGGGGAGTTTTTTCTCGATCTGGACTGATATTTTAATTTAGCATGATATCTGCAAAAACTCCAATCGTCTGAAAGTAAGTTCACGAATCCAGCTGACTCTCAAAGAAAACGGCACAGAGTCCTGATGACGCCTAAACACCGAGGAAAGACCAAACGTCTGGTGATGGACAAAACTGCCAAATTATCATAAGATTTCATTCGTATGCCGGAACTCCCAGGAAAAATAGTTATCTCTCAGATCTCCAATAAAGTGGTGAACCGAAGTTCACTGTCACGTCGCATGTAAGTCTGTACTTAGATAATCAATTATCACGTCATCTAGCACCGTTTCAAATTACTCATCTTTCTCCATTGCAAGATGAATGCCTCCGTCAATAAATTCCCTGAGGAGTGTATTTTGCAGATCAGAAAGAACTAGTTTCCAAACAGGTTTCTTTTGTCTTAGTGAATGTGTAGTTGACGCTGCTATGCCAGCCCAGCTGATTACTAATAACTGAGTTTGTTTTTACCTTCTGTGTTCAATTCCTAATTGGTAAGGTTAGTCGGAAGATAATAAATAGTTACCGGTAAGTCACGATCGCTTATACGATTGACCTAACCTTTGTGTGGCGAGTTGATGTTGGTGATGTACAGATCGAAAAGTCAGCTGACTGTAATAGTGATCACCCCTCTGTCTGATTCAGAGCACTCTTACACATGTATTGCCACAGACCTTCGGGCCTACAAAGGCACCAGTGTTTGCGTACAACACCGCATTTGTTTCCGTAAAAACCGCTTGTATTGGGCGTTCATCAGGTGGTAGTTGACCTACTCGTCGAGCTTGTCAACTGCTTTGCAAATTATAAAAGATACCACTCCATGAGTTCTTGCGTTTATATAGTTTCAGAAGATCAGTTGGTAACTGAAACATGATTGGTTATTTTGGACAGGGCGTCCGGTTATGACTATTTGCATCCAGGCTTTTCACTGAGTATATTCATTTTACTTCGTATATTCGTCTTTCTTGCAAGTTGTGCCCGTCAGTCTTCGAAGCACTGCCCCTTAGAACAACATAAACTAAAATAACAATAAGTAGAATTCATTTTAGTTTACCCATTTAGTTGGCTATTTTTTAAAGGCTTTGGAAAGTAAGTTCGGAACACTAAAAACTATTCCAGTTGTCTTTTTTCCTCTGAAGTACACTTAAACATAGATCATTGCAACAAAATCCTGTTATTTGTATCGCGGATTCCTAGCTAATAAGTAGATGCAATCCCAAACCTCATGATTAAGAGATAAGTCTCATCAATCGAAAGTTAATCATATTGATTATGTTTTCTCACATTCAGATTGTACCCATTAATTAGGAAAACTTCGCGATGTAGTGGGATAAGAACACGACAGTGTTGATTCCTGATCCTTCGGAGTTCGGTACACTTGTGATTTATTCCGAATTCTACATCACTCTTCTATTATCAATGATTAAACTAATGCCCTTGGGCACTAAAGCTATAACATATAATTATTCAGCTAAGGAAGCATAAGCCGCAAACGAATGAAGCTACTCAACCCTGGGTAAGTTATGACTGAACGTATGCAAGTTAGAGACGAAAGCGAAAAAATGTATGATCACTGCGCCAAATAGGTTAACAGAGCGACTAAGCAGTTCTGTCAATTTTAACATTTGACCCAATTCGATCGCATTAGCAATCTTTCAAAGTACAGGACCACATCAAACTGAAAATACACCCGAAATCCAGTGGCCGTATATATGCTTTTTTCCATGCCTGCGCAAATAACACGCCAGCCATTGTCCAGTTCGATCATTTAGGTCTACCCTTAGGCATCGTTTTGGCTCACACGACGCGCGAATTGGTACAAGTGGCTCAGTAATGGAGCTGAAAGGCGTCACCTGTTAATCCAATAAACAACCTTGCAGAAAATCGCGTACCGCTCTTTTTGCACGTTTGTTATAAGAGGTAGTATCCTGGGGGCTTGTCTAGTGGAAGATCTGGCTGTAAACAAGGGAAAGTTGGTTCTATTGCATTCCATGTATGCATTTTTACTACGTATGCTGTGCTCTTCGCCTAAACTTGCAAAGTGTTTTAAACATCCTTCCGCTTTGCTCTGTAGATATCAAACGTTGAGATTTAGGATTCAGTCGCCTTCCGGTAAGCATATGCAAAATAATCCAGCAAAGTGCACAGGTTTTGTGATATCTATCCGAAAGGAGTAATATGAATAAATGTTCGTCAAGCCAGATTGGGCGGATCAGATCTGAGACTACTGAGGAGGACATATTCTGGGCTTTTGTTGTAAGCAAAAACTGATGAACAACTTACGGAGGTTCGTATAAAATTATAATTTGACAAGCAGTGAAAGCCTAGACACTTTGCGCGGGCGTTGATTTCGAAGTGCGCACCAGGTTTCTACCCTAATGGCCTTGTGTATATGTGACTTGTTTAGGCTCAAAAGTCTGTGTTAATAAAGTTCCTAAAACAGAATCAGTTTTAGCGCTACCAAATGACGTCTTGCAAACAGAAACTTTTACAGTTACTTTAAGTTTAGAATAACTTTGAACAAATTCTTGTCGCGCACGACATTCCTAAAGGAGGCATTGATAAAGAAATTGCCATGTGGATTTCTTCTATTGCACAGCAACTTCTTGAATGTTTTCACTGATTTGGGGCAAACTAAGATGAACGGGGAAGAAGGCAGCAATAAATGCCACGAAACCTTGGATATTAACTTTACTAAAAAAATGGTTGCGTTTTTCCGGGGGTCGTAATCATGTTTAGACAAGCAAGACTTCATCAGTGTGTCAAAAAGTTAAATCGTTTTTGGATTGTCAGTCACAGGTGCTTCAATTTTCTCCGTATCATCCCAAGACCTTTTAGTTTAAAAAATCTTTGAAGGTATCATTTATAGAGGTAATACTTTCTCCAACATGGAAATTTCAGTGTTCCTAGCTGACTGCAATCTTGAAAGATATGGATGTCCCGTACACTGACGAACACTGCCATGATAAGTTAAAAAAAATTACAACGGTTTTCGAAAACCCAAGTACGCGCCTCGCTTTAAAATGAATAACGCCCTCTACAGCCTTGCTAATTGATGAAAACCGTTTATGGAAGGTAAATAGCATACCTCAGTCATAGGGGCTATCACAACCAACGATGGTGACCAACAGAAGGAAACATGAAAATTGGGGTGAGATTATCTCTTGATTCATAATATTTGGCATAATGAACAATTGCTTAGGGTAATGTCACGCATGGCGTATGCAGTTACGGATGAAGTAAGTGGTTAAATGTGCATTACTTGGTTAGCGGTACGGTAAAAAAGCCGGTATATAACTCACAAAACCTGGGTTTAATAAGATTGATTGGTGTGTCAAGGAAGTGTCAACACTTTTTGACATTACAAAATCCTTCACTGTAGCCAAATGACTTTTTCGTTGAGCGTGATTTCAAGTTTGAAAAACGATTTGTTACGGGCGCACTGAGGACCAAGTTTTGAATTCAAAATTGACCAGGAAAATGTCATATTTTTGGCAGATTACTTACCCTCTACTAAAGTGGCATATGTCAGATGAGCAGCGGGGACCTGTTTTCGCAACAAGTGATACGATGTTCCCCGTCATCAATCACATACTTCAGCCAGATATTTTGCTTTTTCAGCCTAATAAATCGTTGGCCTTTATTTTTTATTACAAAGTGCCTCTTATTTTCCGAAACTTCTGTCCACTCACGCACCTCCCCTATTCACAAGAAAAGATTTTGTTGCTTTCAACTGCTGGTGCTAAAAGAACAAAGTGATTGAAAACCGGCAAAATTCGCCCATTCCCCTGTAACTCGATATGTTAACCAATTGGATAATACTAAGTACTTGTTCATATTTTTGCGAAAAGCACGTCCGTATACACCTGGTCTCATTTGACGAAGTATTTCACGGGTGACCAATAACTAGAGGCATATGCGGAAAAACTAGGGCGTCAAATAAGTATAGGTGGTTGCGGAATGTTGGGCATCTGCACTTAATAATAAATTAGTCTCCTGTTCCCTTGTGCTCTAAACAAGAGAACAAAGTACCATCCCCGAGCTTCACTCCTACTACATTTCCTCAGTAGTGCAAATCCCTGGCCATGCCGTGGTTTGAACTCTGGAGACTTGACCCACCATATGATCATGTGACCGCCTCTCTGCTCAGGCGTACTGGGCGCACAAGAATTATCATGTCTGAACAGGCGAGCCTGTTTAAGTTTGAAAAATGCTAACGGGTTTCCCGACACTTCACACGACGACACGATAGGTGTCCTGGTTCTGTCCATCGACTGGTCCGTCTACCAAGACTTTCCAAATAGGTAGCGCTAGGGACGCATGAAACTTGCTGGGTAATTTCTGAGTAGTTGTAGATCGTTTAGAATTCGCTGTAGAATTCGTTGTAGAATTCGCTTTCCATTACTCTGGTTCGCATAGTCATCCCCTCGTCCTGGCGCAATTGTTATGATATTACATTGGTAACATGGACGCTCCGCAAGTCACGCATTAAGAGTTCAAGCCCCAACATGGCCAAGCACATGCACTGCTGATGAGCTCTAACAAGAGTGAAACGCGAGTCCAGTGCTTCCCTTTTGGTGTAGGGCCATCAGACTAATTGTACCAGGATGAAAAGTATATGTTCATAAACGAATCACGTAAATATGAATCCAATATTAATTTTTCGGACCCTGTTTTGTCAATAGGTTGTTACCGCCAGCAGCTCAAAACAGTCTCAATGTTAGGATTCTGGTATGAGCCTTGCGAAACCTGAGCGTTGAATGAGTACAGGGTAAATTTTTGATGCGCAATGATACCCCCGGGATGAAAAGCTAAGTAGTGGGTAAGCTGTACTGTAGTACACTACACTCTCAGTCGTATAATTTCTAACATAACTTTAAGAAAAGTTATGCGTGTTGCACCACACGGTCAGAATAGCATCAATTCTGTACTAGAAAAAAGTCAAATACACGAGTTTTCCTGTAGAAGACGCTTCATAGGTTGACTGAAATGGCAATCACAACAGTAGAGTTGGTGAATGCGCTTTCCAACTAGAGTACAATAGGATAAGCCTACTTAAAAACAACGTAACTGCACACAGATGTTGTTCTGTTTTATCATCCTCAAACGTCATCCCAAGAGAACACGTTACCTGGTAACAACGACAGATTATTATGAAGTTTAAACTAGGAAACATAATCGTAACTTGGATCCACCTGACCTTGAGAGTCAACCAAGCCCGCAAATGACGTCAGCTATATAGACAGTATGCACACCAAGTCATTCAACCTATGTGAGCTGCATCTCCTGTTTTAGGACGCCTACATTAACCGGTGAAATAAAAATCATCACAATCACCCCACTCACAAGAACAACTGACATTGTGAATTTGCGCAGTTTTAATTTTCTTGCAACTAATTGGCATTTTGGTGCACTTTTTAATTTTTCCAGATTCATGGTCTGTCGAAAAGAATCCACTGCACTGGCAATGTTATTAGAACAAATTTGTATTACTATTAGTTTTGCTACAGAATCATCTCCATTCTCTTTAGGAGCGTACATCGCACGGCACACAGTAAGCTGAACGTAGAAAACGTCGGCCAAGTTTGCCTGCATAATAATTAGACCCAATAACAGCATATTTGTGAAGTCAACTATGACCAAATGCTGCTATGGATGTTTTCTCAATAATAATGCTCTCAGACTTGCATATAAGGGAAATAAAACAGCAATCCTTGAATACTTCGTAAAACTGTTATAAGGAATGCAGAGATAAAACGAGGTTTGTGACTACAAATTTCTTCCATGTTGATAGTATTCGCAGATCTAGTTCTTTGACAACGGGAACAGTGCATTTGTATGAGCAGCTATCAAGCAATCTCCCTGGCAGAAATAAGTAGTGACACAATTTCCATCGGGTGAGCCATTCTTACGTGAGGCTCTTATTAATGGCACTTAAAGATATTAAATTATTAATCGCAGTGAACTTTATTGCTGTAGTTTCTACGAAGTTGTTGTGACAAAAGACATCTGTCGCATGATGACAATAAAGTACATCACCTTTCTAAATTACTAGGGCAAGGGAACTGTTTCCAAAAAAGGAAGTCAACGTATAGTACATGAAATTCTTTCATAAGGCCTGGAATTTCTCAGGTATTTATCTGTGTACTTCAAATTTGACTTGTCCGATTTTAAAACAAAACGGTGAAGTTAACTGGACTTCACAGTTTAAAAGGCAATCAGAAACAATTGAACCTGTTGTAGTTCGGTACAGCAGATGTTCGACTACTTATCCAACTCCGGTATATAAAATTTCGGCTGGCAGTGTTTGTCGTATTTAACTGTACTTCTACGGTTAAGATTACAAGCGGAGGGATCAGCAGACTCGCCGAGTGCTTTTACTGGTCCAACAGGGGAGACATTACTGTTAAAACGAACAGTAATTCGGCAAAGCCACCTGCTCTTGAGCAGTTGCACCGTTCCACCAGACAACTGCTTTCTACTACGACTAAAATTTTGTTTCACCGGCAGTTCCTAGTGTGATTAATTTTCTCATTTAAAGTGGGTAAGCTGGAACAGTGTGGATGCCGGAAAGCCGACTAGCAGTCTGGTCGAGCTCATGATTTGTGTGCTATATCGACTGATGGTGGCGGTGTGCTACAGATAATTGGTGGTGCAGTCGTCACTTAAAGTAAAGTCTTATGCAGCCTGAGATGATTTCTATTCACAACTTCATACACTCAGATTTTGGGAGAACGGCCTAATTGAAGGCCGGATCTTTGTTGGCCATAATGTGCTGACATAATTAGAAACTTACCAAGCCCTCGTTTGTTTCGATATGCTGCTGAATATTTCAAGGGTTATTTACAGGGTTACGATAAGTTATGGTGGTTCAAAGGTTCTTTTGCCCACAATTATATTAGGTTCATTTCTGGCTGACTGTGTACACAACAGAATAGCTACCTTGGAATATCAAAAGAGAGCACGTTGATGGACGATTCTGGGAAAGCTCTTTTACGATTTGTTGAACGAATAATCATTTAACCTTCATGTCAGTTTGGCCTGCGACTATGTGCTATGCTAGTAGCAAGGGACGTGAGGTACGAAATACTGCCAAACCATGCACATAGAGCCGAGGAATTTTTTTTTCAAATTTGATGAGTTCTATGTCGTCGCCCACTGGACAGTGACATTCGCACATGTGAATGTACTGATACTTCGAGACTGCTGCACTTATTGTATTCCGTAGTTTGTGTTCGTACCTCCTCTACACTTATCCACATCCATGGGCGAAAGTTCGACACAATTGGCGCACCACGCGTTTACATTCCAGCTTATTGGGTCCCATGGTGCATACTACTTATATAGTAATACCACTTATACAATACTACTGATATGATATACAAAGATAATTTCTTGTAGTAAACTTCACGGACTTGGTGGTATAATGTGATTTGACTGACAAATCGACGTTTAGTCTTTTAGGAATGTACAGTAGATTATTCATCCACACCCACAGATGCTTTCACTATCACTATCTGTGATGTGAAATTAAAGTATTAGTTTTGTGTTGAACACCAAGCAGAATCCACGGGTCTGGTAGCGTTTGTAAGATATATTTCAAGGTGACAACTTAATATTTTATGAACACCAAACGGTGGAATCGAGCTGCCCTAATAAGATATCGAGTAATAGGTCATTGATCTACATCATGCAAAATAAAATTATTGGAATAGATTGATCCACCAAAGATGTTTTACGAAAGCTAGTTAAAGGTGTTGGCTAACACATTGCTGATCTTCCAGTTTTGGCTTAAAATAACAAATTTCAACCACTAAAAAAAAACGCGTATTCTTATCCCTCTAGGGATACGGAAGATGCGTTGCTGATAAGAAAAATGACTTAACCAGCTGCAATATGTCCCTAGGAATTTAAGCTTAGAATGATTATTTTCAAGTAAAATCTAAGGAGGAACTTCAAACATTATCCATGAAATCACCCAAACTATTCGGTAATTGATCAACTGAGCAACATCCTTATATGCGAACGTAAAGCCCATAATGAGACAAACACATGAAACCTCTGTGAAACAATTATGCCACTCCGTGAGATGAGTTCATCTTAGTTATTAAGGCGAGTTTACAATTTTACGTTTGACACTTCGCCATGGGATACAGTTACTAGCTCCCTTCCCTTTATTGTCGAAGTGAATTTGTGTGCGGCCAATTTTGGCTTTAGTGCACTAACAAACTATGGTAACCAAGTGATAACAGTTTAAATTGTGTTGGTATACACAGTGTAGAAGTAACTGACAAACTGCTTTTGTTCGAGCAAATGCTTAGTTGCGTATGAATTTTACATGAAACATCCCAAATGACTGTCGAGTCAGCTTGTTGTTGCCCACTACCGCCCCAGTTGCCTAAGAATGGTACACGGTTTGTGGGAAGGGTGTCCATAAACATCCCATCAACGTAACACCTGTCTCGACAGGATGTGCATAAATAAACACCGTCTAGATACTAACATCATCTCGCGCCTTCTTACTGAATCATTTCCACCCAAATGGTCCGTACTACATGAATGTCGTAAGTAAATCACGCAGTTATTCCGCATGTTTAATTAGTCTTGATTAAGTTGGGCACTCATGGCTTTAAATAGTATGGTGCTAACAATAGAAATCCAAAACTATTAACCTTTCTGTACAGCATCTGGCGATGTAATCAAAGCAAAATGTCAGTGCATATTGATTTTTTCTTGCCTTTTGCCTTAAAATCAAGCCTACTCCTATTCTTCCTCGAACGGATGACGCAAATAGAGATTCTCTATTAATAAGTTGTTGACATTTTGTGTCTATTACTTCTTACTGGGATACAGAACGAGGGTGCAGCAAGGGCGATACCTATCGGCTGAATCAAGGAAATTAGCAAAACCACGGTTGAAAATGGAAACAAATATTCCGAAGGGGAAACGGTTGGAATGGACTAAATGTGATAAATCTCCTGGCTAGTGTTAGTAACTTCCCCTTCGTTTGATTTCCAAATGTAAAACATTAGAAGCTCACATATATACCTTATTATATCAACGTGTTTATTCTAGTTATGCATGGGGAATCATTAAAAAAGTATATCAAGGCCTTTTCTAGAACTGCGGACTTTTCAATCTACTCCTTCTTTTGACTCGTTATCCACGTCGATATGAAGCGGAAAAGTTGAATGATGTGAAAACTGCCTGAAATCATGGTCAACTGAAGTTCTCGAATTTTTCGTGCACATGTATACTGTTGTGAATGGCCAGCTGCGTTGCATGTGGACACTCAACATAGAAAGATAAAATTGCCTGTTGAAATATCAACTGATTGCTTAGTCCCACACTTTCTTTCAGGTCATGTTGGGTACAAGTATCTCCGCATATAGCGACCATGTTTTAGTAGTGAATTTTCAGGTCACCCATTGTTTGAAACACGAGTTACCTATTCTCGATAGTGTTCGGACAAAAATCATTCGATTTTTGCGAACAGATGACGGCCAGTGATAAAAACCCAAGGGATGCAATATGTGTGCTTTTTGCCAGGCACTGCCAATCGTGATCGATCGTCAGGAAGGGCAGACGTGACCGTGAACATGAAAAAGCATGAAAGAAATTATATTTGTGGACGCCAAAACAGTGGGAGCTGACATCAGGATTTTAAGTGACCCTAGTAAGCCATCTGCCAATCGTTGGAGTCCAAACATTTGCAGTCAATAGCGATGGATCCAAACTCAGTCAAAAACAGAATAGCTGAAAGTGTACATGAAGAAGTATTAACAAACTGTACCACCAAAAATCGCTCCGCCAGGAAATTACAGCTCATTCTGGTTGCGTCAGTTAATTGTCAACCAAAAATTACTACTTATAATAAGTCGTTGATAACTGTACATTGCATAGCCTGCTGAGCGACCGCTGAAATACAAGACAGGGTGATAACTTACCTTCACCTCTAAACGCAACATGTGACGGGTTGCTTTTATTCAGATTGTCAGCTCCATGATGACCGTGACCGGTAGGCGTCGGGCGTCCATTACGATCCACGTTAGGGTTAGCTGTTTGTGTGGCAAACTCAGTCGGTGGTGGAGGCGGAATAGCGGTAGCGTCACCCTCTGTGGCACCCAATAAAGTGAAAATTATACCAGCCTGAGAATTAACTCCCACAGCTGTTACAACCATCTTGCCCGAACCTTCCATCACGTGTGTTCCTGTATGAGAAATGGGTAAAAACAAAAGAGGAAGATGGCGAACCACCCAGTTAGATTAGATACTCAATAACCAATGGTTAATATAGATTAAGCCATTATTTTCCATAGAACAAGCTGGAACCAAAGCTAACAAATTGCTCCGAATTAGTCAACTTTGAATTATTGCTGATTCATGTAATTCTGCAGTTAGAATGAGTGTAGCAAAAAAAACGATGCAACGCTAAAAACATTTGGTAACGCTGATGTTGCTAACATAGAATACAAATCTAAGTAAGCTCGCAATATTGAGTTTCCCAATGTTTTTTTCGGCTGCCCCATTTATTTAAACAATTCAGTGCAAGTCGACCGGAATTAAGGTTGTGCTGTCTCAATTCAGATTTTTCACTTTAGGTATATTTAATTCTCGAAACACCGATTTGAAGGCAGAGTCAATAACTTTAACTATCGGCATTATTTGTCCGCGTAACTGATTTGTACCGTCAAAAAATTCGCAATCCAATAGAATAGAATAGAACAGTCTGACAATGAAAAACAGGTCAAAACAATGCAACTCGTAGGTTTTATTGCACCTGAAGGAAACTAGCGCTAGCAGTAGATATAATTCTGAGTGTGCAAAGGAAATACATGCAGTTTATTCAAGCAGCCAAGTTTGTTTACGACGGTCATAATTCAACCCGATGCCTAGTATCCAGCCCAACACAAACGGAGCGCAAATGTTTCTGATTACTGGATGGGTCTCTTTGGATTTAATAAGTGTAGACTCTGATGGCATATACATGGTAATAGAGGGACATAAACTTCGAATGAACGGGTAAATGCACCGAGTGTACTAGGACGTCGTCCTTCAGATGGAGCGCTCTTTCGGTGTCTAGCTGTCAGACTCCGCGAAGAAACCAGAAGGGCTGACATACTGCTAAGTTGCCCGGGCATATACAGAAGCAAACGAGATTATAGGGTTGGATTTGAACCACGGACTTTTCGGCTGGGAGATTCGCGCCTTAGCTACTAAGCCAGTTCGAGCTCAAAAACGCGAAACAGTAAAAAAGGTTTCAGCCAACTGTTGTCGCATAAAAATGACTTTACTTGAATGAAAAACGCAGACAGATGTTCACCAGTGCACAGAATTGTAACCACGAGTTAAAGGCCTGCTATGACACTACGAAATCGAACAATCTTCCCACAAGTTTCTGGTTTGGTTTCACGGCAATCTCAGAATAACTTATCATAACCTTCAAAGCCAAATTATCTACTGCCCTCTCAAACTACTACGGTTGAACACCTCTCAGAATTATGTGCCATTCCAGACCCGTCAAGTGACTGCCAAATAGCAGAATAACTTATGTGAAGGCGAAGTACTTATTGACCTATGGGCTAAACGGAGACATCACAAAACCCGGAGAAGCTACGCAAGTGAACCATGATGTAAAATCTCCCAGTAAATGTACCATCTTCGATGTACGTAGTTAGCAGTTTTCCTAAACACGGTTTTGGGCCAATGCACGAATTTTTAAACCGACTGGTTTACGAAAGTATGGTTATACTAAAAAACAGTTTGAAGAAAGCGTAAAATTGTTAAGTTCAGTAACACGGGGAATAAGTGACTAGAAAATGGGTGGATCAATGAAATTGCGTGAGACGCGGATGATCACGAATGCTTGAGTGCCGTGGTGCCGTCTGCTAATATGTCTGTACCATTGTCGTCGGGCCAGGTAAAGCGCCATGCCTGAACTAAACTTTTCTAAACATAGTACCCTGAGCTACCGACATGAAAAGTAACAGCTTGTTGTACATCAAAGTCCTTGTCAATCCTAGGACCTTAGACCGACTGTCAGCCTTATCTTCAGCTCTGTTCAGACCTCAATGTATTACAGAGACTTTTTACCATCCAGAAGCTAAGATTATAATTTTGTCTAGATAACGGTGCAGCCATTTGGTTGATCTATTTGGACCCAAAGGACCAGTCAAACCCAAAGACACACAAGGGAGTCCTAGTGATCTTTCAGCCGTTATCTGATCACAGGTTGGTTGTTCAGGCAATATGTGCAATGGTTGCACAAAAGCGCGCTCGAGAATAATCTTGCACGGATATCGCGTTAAAGTTATCCATTTTTAAAGGCAAAAGCATGTGCAGAACGCGGTTCAGATGCGCGGCTAACGTTGCACATGGTTTTACAGTTCATTCGGAGAGCTCACAAAATGCTCATTTTTATAACCAGTGCTTCACTGTAGTCCCTTCTAGCATCGCCTGTGTGCAAGGTATTGGGACAGCCTAGATAATGGCAGAATACATTTGACGGTAATGACCTCAAAAAGACATGTATTTAAGATAAAATTATTTTTCCCAGTAGATGAGAAATTACATACCGCAGTTTTTCTCAAAATATAGATAAAAGGTTCAATCAGAAATCACAAAATGACCTGTAATTTATCAGTCAATAAAATTATTTATCATTCAATGAATCCCATTTGGATGTTGAAGTAACCAATGCAGTAGGTGTAAAGGTAGAGTATTCTTTCACCGTCGAATTGAGCGTAGCAACGTTTGTACTTTCTACTGCATACTAAGGACATAGCATGCCTTTGTAACCAAGGTAACTGAATCTATTGCTATTTTATTCCTTCAACAGACAGGGGAAAAGTTAAGAGGGAATGGCAGCTTTATTTTCCATTTGTGAGATAGGTTTGGGAGAAAGCAACCTAGCCTGACAGGAAGGGCTTCAATTTTAGGAACGGATTTCCGTTTTTTTGTTGTGAAAAAAACGTACAAACTCCATACCTGTCTATTGTGTAATTGTATGTCTAGGAGTACGCCTAACTTCTCTGGGTATACCTGGTCAGTTTAGACAGTCAGCTCTGCGCGCGGTTTGTCGGTATCACACCACTTTCATCGTCCTCCCCCACTAAAATGCTTGACTCCAGTTTCAAAAGCCAAAAGATGGATTATATTAAGGCGAATTAGCACAAACGAATAGTAGAACTATTGTGGTCTTCATAGTGCTAAGCTGCTTATATATTCTAAGGACGAGCTCGTCATATTTATTGGCACTGGCCCAAAATGATATAAGTATATCCGTAACATAGTATGCCTTTAAACTTTCTGAGAAATCAGAACTGTCGAATCTTGTGTCACCTGGACTCAGTGGCTAAAAAAAGAATCCCCATATTGATAGACGACAATTAAAACAGTTATAAAACTTCTGTTTAAATTTTCTTTTCAAATCATGAGCCTGCCCAAAGGAATTAGAATACACAACAACGCCATTTGTGGCCACAGGTGAACTGCAAATGACTAAATCTTCTGCACGAGGCAACACAGTATTTCATTTATTCATAGTGTCAAGAGGAGGCAATTGTTTCGATCATTGAAGTTGGTAAAGTAACAAACGAGTGACCAATAACCCCATCGAGTTAATATATGGAGCTTAGCAAAGCCAGTATTCTAGTGAAGCAAAGAAACCTGATTTTGAAAGTCGGACAACAAGCCATCCATACACTCCGCACATTAGCGCCAAATGATTTATGGATGGTACGATGTGAAAGATTTCACCAACTATTGATCAGGCGTTGTTCATGTTCATTTGTGTTGTTCGCTTTTCATTTTCAGTATCTCTGTGTTATTTGACCAAAAAATCTACTTGTAAGCCCTCGGTCAGATTTTCTGCAGGACCTTCTATGTGACGCCCAACTAGTATCAGACTACTTCCACCAGGAATTAACATGATTCTATTGCTTTATTCCTCGTTGTATGTGAAACAGTAAAATGAATTCGTATGGATTTTGTTAGTGAAAAGAGATTTTTACCACTTTGATGAGAGGACCTAATGTATCAAGCAAAATGGTTACCCTTAGGCAATCTTCCAGCTGGACAGCATGTGTGCGGCAGACGCTTTAAAAACTACAACTCCTAGTATGTGAACAGGTTGTCTGATAAACGGGAACATCACTGGTTGCAGCAGATTTGCCGTTCTGTTATGTACAAATCAGTGACAATATACTCATTCACATGGCACCAAACGTTCTCACGGTGATTTAAGGTGCTTCTGCCCTCTTCTTGTAATAACAGTGAATACAAAGCGAAGCTAGAGGTTAGTTGTTGATTTTGAAACCACAGGATTTTGATACGGTTAAAATTAACAAAACGACAAGTCTGAAAGTTTCTACGCAAAGGACTGGGTAAGTAATGGGGGCGTCTGCGTGCGAAATCTGCACGACAAGCATAACTGGTCATATTTAATGTGCGTACCGGTTGCCCAATGGTTAATACCAGCACCCAATAGGTGATGCCACTGTGTCCAAAAGTAGAGCAAAGTACAGCGAACCGAAAATCTGATAGTCGAAACCTGTATATATCAACGTTAAAATGTATGGAATGGCTAGCCGGTCCTCACCTTAGAGATATCATGTCATGTGCACATGTAAGCATCTCCAAATTGATCAGGCTTATATCCGGACAGATTATCCATTTTATCCTTGCAAGCATTAAGTTGCATTTAAAGCCAGCATCTGCGCAAAATCACCAGCTTTCGGTCCCCGGCCTTTTACCGATTTTGTGTTAGGACCGGATGGGGAAATACGTGCAATGTGGATAAAGCAGTTTCTCTTGGTACAAGGGTTTAGTTTCAGCCAAAGGAAACCAAAGCAAGTACAAGTTCCTTGGAATATACGTAAACTGTAATGAAGACGTAGCACCAGGGATTTGGAATAAACGTCCCATTATTAAGCTGACTTTAGTGTGTTTGTTTCTTATCATATTGAGTCCCCATTAACCCGTACATGGATTGCCCCGTTTAATTGGAAGCTGACAAACGTGAACCGAGGGTTGGCAGTTAAGTGACACATTAGATTTTTGAAATAAAAATCTTGTGAAAAGAGGTGCGCATCCCGATATTCGAGGAGGAGAAGGCCTACACGCCGACAACAGTTGTTCAGTTTACAATGTTATCCGGTTTTTGTCGAATGCATCGCAGCCGGACACGCGGGCTTTAGCCAAATCCTTACTTAGAAGTTATTTTATGGGGTTTGGCAGAACCCCATATTCAAATTACAGGTAAGTTTGCTGTAAAATTACATGTCATCAAATCCACATGACCAACTGAAGAGCAGCGTTGCCAGGTTGAATATTTTTATTGATCTAAGCGCTGAAAACCTGTCTGTTGGTCGGCTACGTACAGCTGTGATTTTAGCTTCGTTTTGGAGGGAAAGTTTTATGTCTGAAACAGATGGAGACAGTATGTTCTCCAGCAAATGGTAAATTGCTCGCAAAATGATAAAACTTTTTCATCAGACCAAAAATCAAGAAGACTTCAAAATGGAACAAGTTGTGTTTGTAGTAGGTGAGCTGAAACCTACCGTCTACACAACCTTTGCATAGCTTGAGCAATGACGAAATGCGTTCAAAAAATGAGAGTTTATCCAAAGTCGAATGGAATCGTTATACAAAATAGAGGACGCTGGTTGGCATCCGGTTTATTTATATATTTCTCGCGTAAACAATCACCAGCAGCACAATGATAATCAACCTCTCAGCTTTCCAAACAGGTTGTAACCAACTTTTAATTATCCACCCTGCTCTCTAGCGGCCTAGCCTTGGCTTGGAACCTTACAACTGAACCACAAACGTAAAGATGTTTACCTGTGCTTCTACACTATCCTTCTGTCGGAATCCAAAATTCACTCCTCAATAACAACTTTTAATCATGGTAAATGAGGAACTACAATGCTGTAAGAATGTGGACGATGTTACACTTAGGAAGTTTGGTGGTAGGGTTTGCTGTTGATTGGAAAAATGTGGGTGGCGGTAGCCAGTGATGCACCCGACCTGAATGAGTTAAACATCTGTCTGACAGGGATTCAAGTAGATTAGATTGTCAGTATCAAACAGATCTTTTTTACGAGAAAAATCAACATCCTACCCCGGTGTTTTGTAAAAATTCGGGTGCAAAATGTGATGTCAATATACATCTACATGTAAAGAATATGGACTAGTTTACAGCCAGTGAGCAGCAGAAGCCTTTTGTTCTCATTCTTTCTTTCAGAAAAATCAAAGATTTGTAGAGCTAGACGAAAAATTGAATCCCGTTTTGAAAATGTGTTTGGCAGCCGTAATACAATAACATAACAACAAAAGATCTGTTGGTTAACTGAAGGTGGTTCTGAATATTGAAGACTAGTGGACATGTTTTCATTTGTAGCCAGTCAATTCTTTCCATTATGTCCTCAGGCAGCTGCTAGTAGGACGATGGACTAGAGCTAGCACTGTGCCCAACACATACCAGCTTATAGCAAGTGCACTGATCCGCCTGAGTAAAGACAAAACAAGAGCTTTTAATCGTTTGTTTTTCCTAGACCCCCATTCTTGCAGTTAGTAAGGAATAAATTAAAGCATCCCAGTTTCTGGATTACGATCCTAAGAAAGTGCGCGTTGTTTGTTATTCTGACGATTATCAGGTTGAAGTAAAGGCGCAAAACAAATATAAATATAAAAGGTTGTCGTTGACAACGATAAAATTATTCAAATTTTATCTGTTTTTTAGTGCGTTTCTGATCAGCGTATATTACACAAGAATACTTCTGAATAAACTACCATAGTGTATGTCGTTCTCATGATAATGAGCAAATTCCATCGCCCAACGTAGGATGATACAGTCTTCAAACTGCTTTTCTTTCCAATAACCGTTGACATTATACGTAATCAGAAGCTGCTCAGCAGTTCATGCCGGTTAGTCCGAAACCCGTCACTCACAATTGTCTCAAGTAGTCTGACCCTAGCTGCCCCTACACCATTCGCGTTCACTGCAATTCACTTATGTGCACCGGCTATATAAACGCGTGGACTATTTTAGGTATAAATCAGTGGCCAAAGACATGTATACTAGGAAAGATGTTTGGCTAACGAAGAAAGGTTCGGAACCGGATTTTGATGTTAACTGTTTCCCAAAAATACCGACCAAAATGTAGTAACATTCTTCCAGTGTACACACATCTTGGTAGACAGAGAAGAAAATCTCAATGTAAATAAACCGTATGACACAAAGGCCATTGGAAAAACAGAAAAAATGATTTCGGATGGTTTGTTGTGCACAGAAATGTTGGTAATTTGCTGGTACATGAACTGTGTTGAACAACAACCCACAGGTTTTGTGATGTTGGTGTCCCTACGCTTACCATCATATTGTGAACGCCGTGTGCCAGCAAGGAGCAAAAAAGTTGACAAGCGCGTGAATGTAGAATTGATTTAACGTCGATAAATCTTCAAATACCGAGAGCAAGAACAGCTCAACGGACACAAAACTAAAAGTAGAACAGTATGAAACCAAGCAGGAAAAACGTAACTCCAAGTTCATGAATGGTTTTGACGACCGACCAATGAATTTTGTTGGCATAATACGTGGATGCTGTACTGTTTTGCTTAGTTTTGGAAAAGCTGATCCGTTCATATTGTCTGAGTTATTGTGAAGCTCATTCCTACAGATATTTTCCATAGTCCCGCAAAAAATGGCTGCTCAGTCCTTAGTGGGTCATCTCTGCATGAAGTCGGGCGTTCAGCTCTTAGGGACTGAAAGCTGTCGGGTGGCATAATTCTCTCATTGCAGGATTTAATCACCTAACTAAAAGTATACACAGGAAATAGGGCGACGATATTTTTTGTTTTATGTCAGTTTTAACACGAGGGAGTAGAAACAAGTTCTTGCATATGAAGTATTTACACAATGACCTGGGTTCCCCGAGTTTCATAAGGGTTCCCTGTCCTTGTCGTGAATACTAACTCAAATGGTTACTATAAAAACACAGTTGGAATGACTTGACGTACGTTCTCAACTGTGGTCGAAATACTGTTCTTTGGTTATAACATCCTCAAGTATGCATCGATGGATTGGATAGCTGGCTCAAGCAAAGTCGGTATTACACCTCTTACAATTATATGACACGTCTATTATTTATTACGAAGTACTTGTGCAGGACCATTCCAAAACTGATCCAAAATCCAAAACTGAAATTCAAAAAAACACGATGAAGTTGCAAGGTGGACCGCTGTCAGCAATATTATACACAAATATATTTGGATAGAATTTAGTGAATTGTGTCAGTTTTGTGTCGCATATTTTGTTGCATATTTTGAACAAGGATATACACCTACAACCCGACGCACCGCTAACCTACTACATGCTGATGATGTCACTTCGGTTGATGCCAGGCTGAGCAAAGAGAACAACAAACTGCACTGTCTGACCTACTGACATTTTACTCAATTGAACACCCAAACAGCGAAGTCGCTGTTTGTCAGTTGGACCTGCTATCCTTTTGTCTCTCAACTACCAGACAAAAGGTTTAATAACTCTTTTGAAAAAATATGCATTTGTATTTTTCTGATGTGTTCTCGTTATTATTACTTTGAAAAGTGGGATTGCCCCATTTATAGTGGTACTATTTCTTGGAGTTGAAGGACATTTTTGCAAGTTAACATCCAGGCTAAACTGGCGTTGACAAAATAGCGGCTATTGAGCAACCTTAATTTGTAAACAACACTTCTAGGGTTTATGGGAGAATTTTCCTCTTCATCTGTGGTTCTCGTTGACCAGTCTGCGTAGTATTTTGTTGATGTTTCAGATTTTGATTAGCCCGACGACAAATCATGAGGTTGCTGGCTCTAGTCTCTCAGCACCAACACGCACCAAGCCTTTAGTCGGATGGCATCTTGGATTTCCACCACGCATTCAATCAATTGAAAGGCACAACTGATACAATTACGATTCTGCTAAATTAACTGAATCCACACCAAAGCAAACTGAGTGCGGCCGCCGAACAAAGCAAATGCAGACATTTCCCGTGCAAACTCTGATGTTTGCGCAGAGGACAATTAGAGCACTTTCGAATTTAAAGATTGTAATGGTTGTTCGGAAGGAAAATGGGGTTGAAAATATTCCTTAGTTGAATTGGGTAAGTGTCTTCAAGTCGAGTACCTCACATAGCCGGTTGATCAACACTATCCTTTAAAGAGAACCAGATACTGTACAAATTGCAGGTAGAAGGGCTGAAAAACGAAATTGAGCCACTCGCATTTTGACCGGTTGACATCAGTCACACGTTCTGGTGACCATCTGATGAACGGCTTATTACTATGTTTTTTTGTTTGTCAAATGCTTTACGTACTACCGTAATATGATATGCGTACATGTGGTGTTATGATCAATTAATAGTAAAAACAAAACCCACTCGAGAAGAATTTTTCGCCACGAAAGTTTTAAAGCGACGAAAAATGGCATAGTTTAGCATTAACAGTTTAACGACCTTGCATCAATCAAAGACTTAACTGCGTACTTCGCCGACTCCTGGCATATCACGACACCTGCACATTCAACTGTAGGAAACAGTTTTTGGAAATGCTTCCAAATCTGCCATTTCCTGTTCCTGACAGTTGGTATATGTCAAGATCTGTTGTACGTTTAATTCATGCCCGAATTGAGGACATCAACCTTGGCTTCATGCATAAATTTTCGCAAGCACTTAATATTTTTGATTCCCAGAGTCATGTCAGTTATATAACAATGTTCTACTGCTTCCAAAAATTTACTGCTGAAGAATAAATAAATTGGAATTATTGTCGGTTAGAAAGTTAAGTGAAAAAAGACACAAACGATTGTCAGCAAGCTTGACCAAGTGTTTACCATTTGTTCCAAAAGAGAAAAAATTTTAAAGCTAGCGTCTAGACATGGGCGGTTTGTCTATATCGTGAACTTTGCATCGTTTTCATGTCACATGGCGCCGGTGCACCGTAACTGTGCAACAGCTGAATCGATACTGCCAGCACCAAATGATGCTATGGTGAGAAGTGTCCTGGTACATTAAGAAGAAACAGATCTAATCGTGCCATTTTTGTGCACCTCAGTAGTCTAGGAGCTATCACCCACACAAGCTTCCCACCCGGCGTCTTTCACATATGGAGGCAGACAAGGTCTTATGGCCTATAGACTGGTACCGAATCTGAGTGAGGAATTCCCCTTCGAGAGTTGGATTAATCTAATAATAATAACCATACCAGTGTTCTATTACGGTTGTGCGATTGAGTCGCAAGTCTTAGTGGAGCACATAAATCACTCAGAGATCGGATGTTGGACATCCCGGTAGTATCCTAGATACCGAACAAACATGACCTACGACAGCAGAGTTAATCCGATAACAAATCAGTCACCACGTGATGACACCAGTTGAGTTGTTCTATTAAATGCATACAATAGGAGAGAAAAACGAATCCTCGATACTACTGACGCTTTCCATCTCACCTCATTAATGTCATTTGCACTGCCTCGCAATCCGCATCGTGGTCAACTTTCTGTGACGCAGCTGAATACTGGTATATTTGTCGATTTGGGATCTCCATTATTACCCTGAGGGTAAAAATAAGGTGTCAGTGCAACTGAAACCTTTTTCAGGCTAAAGAAGTATTAACGATGCTGCCTTTTGATATGTTCGATGAAAAAACGTTCACAAAATATACACTTTCCTCTCACCTAGCTCCCGAACACTTTAAAACAGCTAGTGTTTGTAACATTAATTGTTACTCGTTCGTTCAAAAGAATGATTGAAGCACGTCTTATAAATAACACACACCTGGCTTGTTTTCACAAGTCCATAAGCTGTGAAAAAAGTGACCGATCTCGATTTGATCAGACTCGTTATTGTAGTGTCCGTCCCAAATATCACAAGTGCGCTGCTTGTATTTGTCCTACCACCAAAACTTCAAGAATTCCGGTAGGTCTCAGGCTAAAGAACGAGGCATTCACTGGACAGAACATGAAACTCGCAAGATTACTGAAAACGCGTTGACAGCCCACCACCGGATTCGTTCTTCTTGGAGTCCATAATTAGGCGAAAGTTTCCGATTTCTGTCAATTTTATGTTTTACCTGGATGCTAAATTTTACAAAACTGGCGAAGTGGGCCTAACTTTGAATTATATTGGTGTTATCGGGGAACTACACTTAATTTTAAGTTTAATCTCTTGTTCATGATAATTTTCATTTGAAGCATCTTGCTTCTTTTTCTCAAAAAACCAAGTTCCAGTCAAGCATATCAGGTGCAGTCGCTTGAAGAATGGTTTTGGTAGTGTGTCAGTCGCTTTTTCAGTAACACCAAAAACCCCTCCCGAAATGTAATCCACAGATTTAGTTGAATGCATTTTTCTTCTGGCCTGGATGAACGCGAAGAGAAAGGTGATGGCATGCGTCCGGTTTACTGGGAAAAAAGTCCAAATGCAAACCGAACTATCGTTTGGCTGCACGCAACAAGTGCTTCGATCACATTACGAAATCAAAGCAGTAAAAAACCACAGCGAATGGCATTTATTTGTTTGCTCTCAGATCACTGAAACTGAGGGTGACAGCAGAGTATAAGCCCAGGTACTATGCTTCTTACACAAAGTATTTAAATCCTGAATCATCCTTTGTGAGATCATATTTCTATTTCATGCACTAACAGTCCGCCACAACTTTGAATTCCTCTATCATTTAGCTGAGCTTCCTTTCTGAGCTCGTGTGCATAGGGTTTCGGTTAAATAAATGAGTGTAGTCGGTGGTGTTGATGATGCTGACGCTGACGACAATTATAAAGTCCCTATTGAAAAGTAATGGTTCTATAGACTACTGAGAACTCTGCTTTGTGAATGAGCACTAGCTAACTTATGTTAATGGAGCCCTGCAACTTGGTTGTCAGAAGGCAACAACAGAAGTTATGCCACATATCACACTCAAAATCAGCCAGTCTAATGTAACACTGAGACACGCAAACGAGTGTTATAGGTATGTTCCATAGATTGTTCTTAAATCCAGCAGACGTTTCAAAAATGAGCCAATGAGTGTACACCTCAATGGTGGTGGAACATCTTGTATACGTTTGGATAATACTCATAGAGAAAGAAGGTGGTATGACAAATGAACAGACCTCAAGTATTTGCATTTGTATCCAGAGTGACCAACGCGAATGAGATACCACACGTTCAAAGAAAAATAAAAAGTTGTTTTAAATCTCACTAAAACAAACTCAACGTTATTTGATAATTGTTTTATCAGGTATACTTGTTACCAATCTTTGGCATGCATTGTACAGCTATTTTCCCTCAGTGAGTAATGTCTTCAATATAAGGCTCACGCACGGCCTAGCAGTGCATATCACGCTAACATAATGCGTCCATCTGAGCGAATATTTGTTAGAGAAATGTATGTCAGCCTGTCCTGTTCTTTTGAAGCCACATTTATGTATACAATCGAAACCCGATTTACAATGGTCTGTAATTGTATCAGCGGCTTGTATATTTTTAGCTTTACCGGGCATTTGGGAGTTGTGATGCTTTTATGATTTATTCAAAATACAAACGATGAACCAAACGAAGAAGAAATGACTTACCCGAAAGAAGCATAGGATCCAACAACTCGCCCTTTTTCACATGATCCGGTTCGCCGGTTAGTGAACTTTCATCCACTTTCAAATCGTTACTCTGTATAATTACTCCATCAGCTGGGAGTAGATCACCTGTAGGTAGACAGAAAAATGCACAAATTACAGCCCTCCGTTCTTCAAATCGAGGATTTAAAATATCCAGTGTAATGCAAAAAAGAAGCATTGGAGCTGACCCGTTTCACGAACATCATTAAAGTATGTTCATTTACCAGCTACTATGCGCACAATACTGTCATATGCAAATATGTACCAGCGTAATGCTTCACCTAAATTCTATAGTCGCGGGCTCCTTATCAAGCCGTTAACGCGAGTGGGTTGGTTGATATGTCAACCCCAACTAGACTCAACTGATATGGGTGACTCTTTTTCCGATATCTATTTGGGTATGTACTCGTCTGGAAATGCTGTATTGCTGAAAATAAAAAACACGTTTCCTTTCCTATCTTATATGGGTACCCTGGTTGCCTGTTACGGGATACCTTGATGTCATAGTGCGAAAAAGTGCGGCGCTTGATCCTGTTAAATCTTAATCTTGTTTAAATGAGCACCATGGGATATAAACCTCAACTTGCTGCAATTTATTTGAACACTTTGTAAGGTTAGGTAAATTGCCGTTATCAACCGAGGCTACCAAATAATGGGCGACACTTTTCTCCAAGCATGCTTTCCGTTGATAAGCTTATCCTAAATTGCATCTAATTATCGCAGTTTCTATATGGGCTAGCTGTTCAGACACTCTCCAGAGTGACTCAGAGTTGGTAGATGAGCTCATTGTTTACAGCACAACGTTCACTTGTTCCAGAGATATTTTTCATCAACATGCTATATCGTGTAACTTCTTCTCAACACAGATTCCTGTGCCTCCTTTCCCATCAGATCATCGCCAGGGCTTTGTCTGAACCAAATAAATTTAACCCTGGTACCACCTAGCAATAACCCTTCTTTTTTCACCTTTACGATTTAAAGGGTTCGTGTCTCAGCATCAAACTCCGAGTGCTTTAGCGACCACGAAACTGTAGAGAGCCGGTTGTTTACTGTTTTCGCACAGGTAATCACTCCGCCGGAATTACTATATGCGATTTTACTCTGTTTGGAGCTTTCCTTAATAGACAAGGCTGGGAGAATCACCGCGAAAAGGCGCTCAGAGATCCTTCCGCAAAAGCACTCTGCAGGAATTCCAACACTACTTGACGGCAAATGCAATTTAAAGTGGGTTATTTAATTTAACTGCCGCATCTGCCTCGAGGCACTGCTTCATTAAAATTGTTTCAAAATCCCTGCTGAAGTATGTAAACTACTACACTTCTGACCGCTCACCTACTGCGGTCTGATATGGGGCGAAGACAGGGAATAAAATTTAGTCCCATTGTGAAAAGTATATCTGTTGCTCGATTTGATCTGTCTTGACATTCGACACTCAGCATAAAAATAGGTATTTCCGGTTATGATTTGTGTGTCAAAATGGAGAATCAAGATTGACTGACAGGGAAAAACTGATTCACCGAATCATCTCGTTGCACAGGAAAAGCTTTTGCCCCGACTGTTGGCATATTTCATAAATGCCATGCACTCCATAAGTGCCACCGTGCGCTGCCAGTTGCTTCGAGTTCGGAAACGAAAATTTGGCGCGGCTGATTAGGTCCGTGCGCAGGAAGTGAACTAAGATAAATGCTGATTGTGGGATTAAAGAAGCTTCGCATTCAGGCAAAATCGTCTGTGTGCCGTGACAAAAACCATTCACCGCAATGCCCTCAACGGACAATGCCGCTAGTACCTACGATTATGATGTCCAAATCAACTAAATTGGCGCTCCGGTCCGGTCATTCTATTAGCAGTTTATCTATCTCTTATCTACGGACGTCAACGATAGAATCCGCAGGAGACTATGGTAAAAATTGGGTTTGCGGTCCACAGACATATGAAGTTGGTTTATCCCATCCTCAAAGCTAGTATGAACCGGAGCCCGATGGTTAGTAGCACACTGTTTGTTCGTAAATACGTATTGTAGCTTTCCTTACATCACAGAGAAAAGCCATTGTGTGTCACATGTGACGAGGTTCAAGACGTTTGTTTAATAAGAGCAACATATGTTCTTTGCAGCAAATTCTGATCAAGACTGTTGTTTGACTATTTGGGTGAAATTGAAGCTCGATATCTACACAAATAGACTCTGACCACTGTTTGTGAGCCGCTGTAATACGTAGTACCGTTAGAGCGGCAGGATGTTGTAACAGAGAACTAACACTTAAGTTTGTGTGACGGTGTACACATGACAATCGTCTGTTAGGCAAGTGAGTGTGAGCTCGTTAATGCACTCTTTCTTTATATATATATATATATATATTACCGGTTCATAAATCCAATTGGTGATGATGTCACATTGAGTCGGCGCTTTCAGCCTTTAATCCACTGATAATGGCTTCTCTCAGGTGCCCATGTAAATCTAAGCGCATCCAGATCAGTACACGAATGTATAAGGTATTTTTGTGTGTCACTAACCACAGATCCCACCGGTGTCACATCTTATCCTGGCTATTGTGCCACCTGCTCACCAGAAAAAATAAAACAATGGATTAGTTCGAAAGGTGCCAACAGAAGGTAATTCAGTCTTGGACTTGGAAATTAATCCAACTGAACTGGCCTCCTAAGCTGGTAAGCACACTGAAGACAATTAAACAGATGACTTCAGCATAGATTGCACCACACCATTAAGCTAACCTGGTAGCAACCTCTTTATAGGTGTCACCGAATTAGAAACAGGATGTCGGAATATTCAGGGTAAGTCTAACATCAGACCAGTTAGGTAAATGTTTTTGAATCGACACCTCCAGGCACAGACAAAAATGTTGCACTACGTCGGTCTACTGTAAGCCGTTTACTAATGCATGCAAGCTTCAGCAGTGATAGATGAGGATATCCGGTAGACCTCACTTAGACCTATGCGAAATTCTCCAGATTTGCAATTCTTATCGGTCCTTATCAAACTCCACAAAGGTGTGTGTATAACTTCTGTTGAAATGTCACATAACACGAATGATCGAAAACTGCCCCTTCAGAAACACTGCTTTCGTTGTTAATTGAGAAAACAATGCATAAACACCAAAACTAATATTTCGATAGCAAACACAACGCAACACAAATTGCAAACGGAGCAATGGAATTGTGGGAAAATCCTTGTTCGATTTGTCAGTCACACATACCACACGTAGATAGAGAGGAACTGTCAACCTAACTTTGCGGTGATGATGTCTCTTCGAGTGATGGAGAAACGTTTGCAAGCTAAAGAAAATTATGGTCGCCGTGATGACTGCAGGTGGCTGCTAAAGTGACAGTTCGACGTAGATGCCTTATGAGATTTAGTTTGTTGGATTCTGTATGTTGTCCGAATAAAAACTCTTCGGACGATCTACCCTAATCGATTGCATACATCAAAAGTGATGGTTGGGGTTACTGACCGGGGAAGCCATTTTTATTCCTATTGACCCCATTGTTCATACACCTCCATCGCTCCAAAAATATTGATGGGAACACTTCACTATTCGTACATACGTGGTGAAAACAACGGCTGTACTTATAGCCATTTTGCATACTCAACCGGTAACAACCCTCAGTTGACGAAAACACAACTGAATGTTTCACCTAAAGATAGTTTGTGCCGGACGTTCACACCGGTTGTTGCAAACGGTGCATAAATTCGATACGGTTTGATGCCAGTTTGAGTAAAACACTCGACTAAAATTCTAGAAAGACAGCAAATTGATAATTGCTGAAGAAGGCAAAAGAGTTACAAGAACGCACCAAGCAATAGTATCCATAGCAATACAAAGAAAGATGGTGGTTGTCTTCGAAGGCACTTCATGTTGGGATTTCAACGCGCCACAGTGTCGTGCAGCAACATAAGTGCAACATGAACACAAGACTATGGAATGTCACTGGAAATGTTTCAACGATACGGATCATTTTTAGCCGCATTTTGACATACCGGCATTTAGTAGCGTAATGTTATCACCGCAAAGTGTTTCCGTAAGGGGGAACACCCGAACAAACATTTAAAATCAGCGGCAACTTATTCAACTGTTGAACACTTTTTAATTAAAAATTCATGGAACTGACTTCAATTCATTCATCTTAATGCTGACAGGCACTAGTTTCAAAAAGCAGGGAAAAACCTCACCTACTTAAGCTCACAAAAATCAGAATTGATAGACAGTCGGACAGCTTTTATTGACTGATATACAATAAATCAATCGTATGAGGATGGATTCAGCGAGTTATTTTTAACTGGCGGTGACAGGTGCACTACAGACTTCGCACTTATTGAAGGTCTGTTATGTGACATTCCTTAGTCTTTTGGTCTGTCTATGGTTTCGCCTGTCGTGAAAATCGCCGTCAACTCCAGATTAGATGGTTAAACTCCGCAAGCTGACCATAATGAACAAGACGCCGGATGTCCGTCTGAGGCGACAAACATTCCAGAGGATGGTTTTTCGTAATGGTAGATTCATGAACGATATCATTGTGCTAAATCATTCAGTGGCGGAAAGCCGTGGGCCTTTTTGGATTGGAAAATGACATGTGTTCCTTACTGAATGGGGTAATATATCCCGCTCACACTTTCAAGCGATGTGTCGACTGCAGTTACTTATGAAGATTTACCGTCAAAATCGCAATAATTGGCAATGAGGACGGCGGACTTGTTCATAAAACGCAGAAGTACTTAAGCGGCTTTTACTAACTGCATATTATTTGTGCTACTAAATCACCATGCTAAATGTTTTCTGCAAGAACAACATGTTGCGCCGATAACAGTAATTTTTTTATTCGCCAGTAACCATCGATATTTATCCCTGACTTTTGATTAAAAAGCCAAGCACAGAAGCACAGTGGCATTGTTGACGAAGATAAAAGCTCTGCGGAAAAACAAAATACATATTAGCGAAATACACTCATTTGCAAACAAATTTGGTTTTGCGAGAGACTCATCTGGAACCCAGCTGAATCTATCGTTTGTGATGATTCTAGGCAAATGAATGTGCCGCACCGGGCCGCCTCATGTTCCGGTTGCTACGATATTCGAGATATCAGGATACATGTATATTCCTAATGCACTACTCCTAAGGTTGCTGGAAATTCTTCGATATATTAGTCTTTACAGAAGTCTAAACTGCAACTCATCCAGTGCACCGTAAAAACAACGGGGCTAAATGAGGAATGAGGTTTCACAATGTTAGCTGAAAAGCTAAGGCTTTTGACGGTTTTCTGGGTCATCAAGATAATCAGATCCAAATCTGAAGCATCCTGTTTTCTCACCCAAATGTGGGTTATATGGTGTTGAAAAGTTGAAGGGGACAGGAAGTAGAAGGTTGCGACATAACTCTTCTTCTAATAAAGGGTTTTTTTAGTTACGACAACCGGATGTAGTGCATGTAGCTGGATCAATGAGTAGGAAAATATGCGGATCAGGTACTCGTTGAGACCATTTCATAAAGCCCACGTACTGATAGCTTTATGTTTGGTTTTTTGACCTTCTGCGATCCGTTTTGCTGGTGTGTGACAGATGACTGAACTGCAGTTTGTCGTTCCATAGACACTAATGCTTTAGTCCCATTTCATTTGGAGTAGGACGAGCACGGCTGTTTCATCTGATGTACTTGTTGTTCGAACGCTGGTGACGAAATCGGATGCGATGAACAAGTGTAAAGTAGGAGACCAAGACTATTTGCCCGCGGAAATGTACAAGCTGGTAAAACCGACAGTGAAGGACGGGCTTCTGCGCCTAATCTAACTGCTCCAGAAATCCGGGGACGTTCCCTATAATTTCGTCCACAATGAGATAATCTAGGTGAGAGGTACGGGTATGTAATACGGACGAAAAAGGCACTCTTGAAAGGAACGTTGAGTCCTTTGTACTTGTGCAAGGAAACTCGACAGGAGGCGGACAACTACCGTTAAATGAGTCTTTTATGCATAGGAGACAGGAATTAAGCTCGCGTTCTTCTCAGTTTAATCGTCTTTGGCGATTTGGGGAGAAAGCTCCGTAAGTTCGCGTTCTTCTCAGTTTAGTCGTCTTTGGCGATTTGGGGAGAAAGCTCCTGAAGAACGGTTGGAATTTTGAAGACCCCCAGATAAACAAAGGGGGTATCTTGAAAGGACCCAATTGTCCTACATGTTGCTCACTTCATCAAGGCCTTTTATTTGGAGAAACACTGAATCATGCTGCAGTTTTGTTCACCCCAACAAAGCCATCTAAACTGAAATGTAAACCAGAGTGCGGGCTCATGCAGATACACTAACCGCGTAGAGACGTGGTTGAAGGTTGCACCATTGTCCTAGTATTGTTCAGCGTTTACTCACCAAGGTTCTACGCAGAGGCGTTACGGTGTCGTAAAGCAGGTATACAGTTTCTTAACAACTGAAAGCCGATTCAAATAATCTATTAGTGAAAACGCGGCTGCAAAGGTATATTTTGATTTTTGTTACCTTTTTCATGAAATAAGGTGTAATTACAGCGGCTAATTACTGACGTGAGCTCAGGGAATCTCAATTTGGTTTGAATGTCAGCGTTTCTAAGATGATTATAATCCTGTAAGAGTAATTCACACGGAAAACATCGAGTATTAAGCTACTTGCTTGTTGCACCGATTTTTGCTAAACTGGCAGTAAAGTGTAGACAAACCCAATGCCTAATGGTGAGTTGATCTCAAAAATCGCACAGAACGGTAACTTTGGAAACGGATCAATACTTGCCCACAGATCGAATTACGTCGGGCCTATGTGCTATATTTACTACTTTACGTCAGAGAGATACAGTGGTTTAAGTGAATGTCTTTGCTTGCTGTAACTATACAGAATTTTTTGTATTGAATTCACTGACTGAGTAACAAACGTCAACGTTTTCAGAAGAACACACATGGCTGGAGCCCAGTAAGTCCCAAAGGCAAAACAGCTTCACCGATTGGAGCACTGCAAGAGATACTTGAAACTTTGATTCCTAGGAACTAATCCACTGTCATCTGAACCATGGAGTTCAAACTCAGATATGTTCGAACTTTTAGCACAGGGCTGGTAAACTTGATAGCCTGCGACTTACGTTTTACATAACAGAGAACTGATATCCGACGGAGGCCTTAAAAGCATTCTGGCTCGTACCAAAATCCCGCATAACAGGCGAGCGACCTGAAAGTGGTTCAGTCCTATTTGGCGACCGTTTCCAATTGCCTAATGCATGGGCGTGCACAACCCAAGATATTTGGTTTTTGGTCGACATCCTACGATTACTTGCTCACTTTCTACCCGCTGAAAAAAATTACTGACGTGGTCCTGATTCATTTTCCAGCCATACCTGTCGGAATTAGTTTCAGCATGAAGACAAACATACTCTTAAATACATGGTTAATAGACTACCACCTGTTTATTGGTCACCATCTGAGAGGTTCGCGAGTGGGCAGTTTGCGGTAAAGTACGTGGGGTACTATGGTGGAGGCAGTACTGTTGTGTGTTGAAACATAAGTGAACTGACGGGTGACCTTGCTAACGCAATGATAAATAAACGTATGTCATCGTGTTTAGGCCGCCTCCTGGCCTAGTACTGATATTCACATCTTCCATAGGGATATTACTCCTCACAAGACATGTATGAATCAACTGCTTGTACACGGGATTCTATCTAACTTCGCACGTATGCAGTACGAGTGCCCGAAGCTTCAAGAGGCTTTTGGTTTGAAAAACGTTGATCAGAAAACCCAATAAAGATGCCAGTCATTCATGCAGAAAAAGTATTGTGGCCCCAAAGTGCTTTGTGAATATCCAGATTTTTAATCACGGTTTTCTTTAACCCTGATTGAAATTATATTATTAATTGTCATGTCCTTCCAATGGTTTTACTATGGTCACAAGATAATTGGAAAACTTCGGTTCTACAGTCTGTTTTCCACTGGAGGGATTGAAAACAGCCTACATGCGGCTTTAGGCAATATTTTAAAGCATTCTGTTTGAACTGACCTCAGAAAAATTAAAATAGCCCATTATCCCGATCTTGCCTTTGAGATTCTCCATACGAGACCTACTACTGCACTATGGTGCTGTTCAGCGAAGTCTCGACTTGCTACTAATGTGCCTGATTGCGTTTATCAGCTGTTCGGCTAAATAATAACCGAGTATTTTCTCAAAGGTGTCCTTTTCCAGGAGTACCTCTGTGTTATGCTTGTCGGCGCGAATAACAGAGAACGAAGCGTGAAGTTTTTCAGCACCAAAAAACCTCTACTTAGCACGTTTGATTCGGTCAATTCTTGCATCTTGGGAGTATCTTATAATTGCTTCATTGCGTCATTAGCCTGTCCAGAGGCTATTTGATTCAACAATCGTACTAACGTTATTCGAGCGCGAGGGCCTTTACGGTCACGTTATTGTTTAGGTAACGTCAAAGCAAGATATAATCTGTGCACTCAAGTGATGAGGCAGTTAGCTCAACTATGTCCATGCTATATACAACTGCACAAATTTTAGAATTTAACCCCGACCCCATCCCAACCCCTTAACGAGGGTTGGGACACGACATTGGTGGCATTCTCGCAAGTCACTGAACCTCAACGTTTGCTTCGCTGTAATCAACTAGATTCCTCTCTCCACCATTTCTGACATCTTAAACCGGATCAAAAGTATCCAAGGGTAGTATTCACATAACACATCGATGAAACTTTCGGGTTGTTTGCGCGTATGTTCCAGTGGACATCTTACGAACGGTTGTGTTCACGAAAAAAGTTTAAGTGATGCAAATGTATGCTTGCAACAAGGAGAGGAGTTGGATAAGTCACCTCTAACGATTTTTAAACGACTCCTCTGTGTTTTTTATTGGAAGCATAGCTGTTCCCTTCGTTGGAAAGTCCCCGCATCCGGTATACTCCACTTACTGATGACCTTAATGGTTTGAGTCACACATGGTCCACATGTGTGCAAACAATTGTGTATCTCGGTTGTACCGGGAGTTTTGGAAACCAGCAGAGCTTGGGGTTAACGACAAAGTCACCTGGCTTATTAAATTCATGATCTTAGTCACGAACGAGGGTTTTTCATAGATTTTGCTGTCCCGATGACATTTTAATCCTAGAGCATCAAGCCATTTTGTACTGCCACTCTCAAGGCGTTTTCAGGTTAGGAATGCTCACTTCACGACCTGGTATTTGAAACCGAAGGATATTACCAGTACAATTCGAACCGTAGCGGTATTCGGTTAATTTAAAGGGTGGTGACCTCATAATATTCAACGGCATTTTGCTCCAACTGGATAGCGTGCATACCTGCCTAAAGTATATATCAGAAATGTACTGTTTTGTAGTTAAGTAGCTGTTGAGATCACTGCTTTCTCGAATAAATGCTGCTCTTTGTATTCTGTACACAAAGAGCAGCTTGTTCAATTAGTGCGACATTCTCCTACCATGAAATTCTGTTGCACATAATAGGTATTTCCCGCTATACGTTTGCCCCACGTGGGTAGTCAGGTGTGATTTATGGAGCAGGTTCCCTTTTTTAGGTGCAAATGACGAAACACCAACTCTGGATAAGGTAGCAGGTGGCTTCCTTCTAGCAGATGGCGAATAGAGCCTGATAAGAGGTGAATATGTACACAGCAGATGACTCTGGAAAGTGACTTTCGTTATGCCTATAGCCTTTCCCGTGGTCACGTGACGAACGTTGGTCATGTCAGATTTGGATATCAACCGTTCGAATGGTTCAAACAATTGCACCAGTAACAATCTAATCCTCTTCTATGGTACCAATGAGATAATACCTCTAGCTTACTCATTAGGGCGTCGCAAAGTTGACAACAGCAATGCATCTCATTGACTAGATATTCAGTCGTCAAAATAAAGGGTGGTAAAAGCGCCTGCTTTATCCATTTGGCATGAAAATTCGCCTCTCAAAATCAACTCGTAGAAATTAGAGACATGAGTTACCTCCTTTGCAAAACCTGGAAATACTGGTAGCTTGAACGTGGTTATGGGTTGTTGGTTAAGTGACTGCTGATCTATTCGCCGAGCTTAGTAATTGCGGAAGTCGGCGCAATTATCATCACCACTTGACTGATGATGGAACTGTTGAGAGCTATTTGCCAAAGCCGATAAACAAATCAACAGCCGCCGACCCCAAACTTAACATTTTGCGCCTGTTGCTGAAACAGCCAAAGTACTGACAACTGAGTTGCATGCCTTAAATCAGTATCTCTATCTAAGGGTACTCAGATTGTCTAAACGGTTTCCCCCAATTTTATCTGTTCAGCCATCTGGATTTACAAACAGCCTTCTGTACGGCACGTAAAACAGTGGAGTAATTGATCGCGTTCTTCTTAGGTTATTGTATCTCACATCGAGAGCAATTCTGAACCGTTGCATCAAGTAAGCCCACGCTGAGTGATGGTTTGCGGATGGGGAATACTATAAATGAAGCATTTTATCAACTTTTCCTTAACTTGTTACAACCACCTATTTGCACTGAAACATCAGATAAACCACTTAAAAGATGTATATAATGAGAAGTCAACAATGAACATCTTAGATTTTCTGAATACGAAGAGTAGTCACTCGGCACTCCATAGTCATTTGTTTGTTGAAGGGTAAGACTTACAGGGTTACAAAAGTTGATTGTGATAAGTGGTTAGTGAGATGCAACATAAGAAACAAATTGCATCTTCTCAAGCGTTACCTTTACTGTTTGATTGTAAGATAATTCAAGGTTTCAGTAAACTCACCGTATTTAACAAGACATATATCACCGACGACGATATCACCAACGAGGACTTCGACGATTTCCCCCTCACGGACAACGGACATTCGGTGATCGGATTCAATTTTGTCTTGTAGGCCCCTGAACTGACGTTCTTTTTGCCAGTCATTTGTTGCCGTGACCAGCACCACGACAACCACCGCACACAAAATGGCCACGCCCTCAATCCAGCTCACTTCACCCTCTGATTCGTCGCCACCATGCGAGGTATTATCACCCCCGAAGTCTGAAAAAGAGCAAAAGATGCAAAATGCGTTTTTTCGGAGAAAAAGCAGCGAAAAATAGACTTCAATCGTTTCTTAATCCGTCAACCACTATATTTAGACCACTGGGTTTCCGCCTGTTAAGAGCCAGGAGGGAATCTTACGTATTTTTCAAGAAGCTAACCGACCAACTAATTAAATATTCGACCATAGGACAATGTTCAATACCTTTTCATAGAATAGGCATCCTACACTGTGCAATTGTACGCAGGCTTCCACCCACTGTTGACTGCTTCAGGAAAAATCCTTCACTTTTCGCTTGTCGGCATAACAAAATGGGTTCTCACGACTTCAGGAAATATAGCAAGGAAAAGTTGTTCCTTATCTCAAAATATGATTATCAGACACAGCAGTGATTGGAAACTCTGTGCTTGAATCCTGCACTAGTTTAGGCTTAGCAATATCGCCTCTACCATGAGGTGGCCCTTGCAAACTCGCTTCGTTAGCGTCCACTGTTAATTTGCACTGTATATCGGAGGAAGGTTTTCCAATAAAGTCATCATTCGGCAGGTAAACAATGACCACTGACTATGACAGAGGAAACGATTGAGTCTCTGTCTTCTCCACTTTGTAAGCGTACTTGCTGCTGTTTGCTCTCGGGAAAGAAATGTGGCAAATTAATTGTTTGTATGCCATCACAAACCATAAAAATCGCACCAATTACCGACAATCTCGAATCTATTCATGTTTGAATCACGCCTCTACAGTTTGGTGCTTCATTGCACTTATGGAGCAAATCTGTTTGTTCATGCCACCATACACATCCCACTGAATATCTAACACTTGTTCATTGTGCAGTTCACAGTCCTCATTATCTTCATTGTTCTACACTGACGGACGTACATGAACGTTTGACTACAATAAACAATGCTTTAGAAATACAAAATAACAGTGAACACTGGTGGAGTGTTTACTGCTACAGAGCACGCAAGTTTCATCTCCCTTTCTCACGCTATTTAACGAAAAAACATTCTTTCAACCTGCCGTAACCGCAACTTCAAGCATTTTTTCTCCGAGTGAATAAGGGCCAAATCGGAATCGACCGGATCAACTTAGCTATCCTGTACGGACTTTATATGAGTGAACAAATAGGAATTAAACTCTGCAGCACATTTCCAAGGAGCCACTACTAGAAAAACGCATGTTGCGGTGGTTGTTCCGGTTGGTCTGTTTGTCTGTTTGTCTGTTGGTCGAGTTATGAAACTGACTTGCAAGCGTTTCAACTTCATTCGCAACATCACCAAAGTTTCCAAGTTGATTCCCAAGCTCGGCGGGCAGATCAAAAGCTACCGGAACAACTAACATTGAATGCACCCAACCTACTAATTTCCCGACACATTTCCAAATAATGATGTGTTCGTAGCAATGATGGTTTAATTTGGGGATCCCGAAAAATCTCCAAGCCTTTCTTTCAAAATACGAGCCTTTATCATCCGATAGGACGTCGGGGTTTATCTTTCCCGTCGCATTCTTTCAAATAGTTCCTCAGAACGCTTTTCCTGGCAACAGGCCGAGAAGGTTCACAAGAACAATAGGGTCAACGAACCAGAATGTCAGTTAACCGTTTAGTTATGACATCCTTTTGGTGCTAAGTTACCTTAAAAGCAAAAAGAAGCATGAGGGCTGAGATTTTGCTAGGTTATCCAGTCCTCGACAGGGGCAGTCTAGATACAGGAGTTGTGTTTTAACCATGAACCTTCTGACCATTGTGCCATAACCACTGACTTATCTTGAACTCACTTTGTTTCGGCAGAGCCGCACATTATTTGAATGTCTAGCGTTCAGATTCTTCCGGCCACCTCTTGGCTTTTTATGATTCCATGAAGTTTGGCATATTTAACTTCACTAGTTTAGTGCGTTATTTGCGCAGATTTACCATTTTCGCGCGTCATTTAACGTTCTTCTATATACAAACATTTGATGGTTAATACGGCTAAAAATGTCACACATTTCTCGATTGAAATCCGCAGAGATGGAAACATCTCCTTGTACCTTCGTGGTACGTGACAGAAAGCTGCGGCATTTGTGAATGCGCGCAGTGAATAAAAAGCGTGACTAATGAACGTATCATTTTCAGCTCGACTGTAAAAACCGATAACTGAAGGTACACATAGTTTTCAAGACCAGCTAGAACGGAGGTACCAAATCATTCTTCGTATTAAGGAAATGTTGCATATCCTTTGATTTTTAATGCATAATCTGGCCGCTGGTAGCACTGGTGTCCACATTGAATTGAAGTCTCTAAGTTACCAGCACTGAAGTGGAACGGAGCAGTCGTCAGACTGACGGTCAATTTGACTTATACCTTAGCCGAAGAAATGTAATTATTTTAAATAATTTTTCAAAGCTTCCAGGTTACCAAGATTGCCTGGCTTTCTAAAAGTAAAAAACAGCACCTGTCACGCATGCACCATTAGTATCCCATCCTTACGATTTTTATTGTCGGCATTGTAATTAGTGACAGCAGAAACATCGACTTCGGTGTTACCACAATTAACAGCTGAGATGTTTTTGCATCACTTCCATACAAATAAAAATCTTTCGTCCGTGAGACTTATAGACTCAAACAACCACCTGGAAATCTAATGCAACAGCCAAGTACTCCGGCGATAAACGAAGTCATGTGTTTCAAAATGGACCCTTATTTGGTAATTCTAGTAACAAACTGATTACAGAATGCCAAAAGGGAAGCTGATTTTGGCAGAATCTTATTGCTGCCACCAAACAGGTGGTCACAGCTGCAATCAGCGGTGAAGCCATTCATCAACCTATCTCACAATGACATCAATGAACTCCGGTTAAGTAGAGCACCCATCGCGAACATCAAAGTGTATCAAAAACGGTTTGAAAACGTTCAAACAAAACCGTGTTTTTGAATTATTACTTGTTCAATTTTAAAACATTAGACTTGCGGTTTTCTCCGCTCGAATGTAGGGTTTACCAAACCTTTCTGCTGCTCTTCTGCTGTGATTGTCAAAGTACGAAATGTCACCTCTTCAGAAATTATCCATGAGTTGCTCAATGTACGTCGCACAAAGAACTTTCGATCTCACTTCATTATACTAAACTCTACTTTGAATGATCCCCCAGTGAATCGGTAATTGATTTAGCCCAGAAAATGGGGAATGTTGATGGTAATTTGAAAGTTCGGCCGAATTGAAGGACAACGCTTTGAATAACCCTCTCAAAACAAATGAATGATTTAGAGTTGGAAGCAAAACTTGAACCAAACAATGAGAAAGAGATGATCATCCTTATGGGTTTGGCTCTTGATGTGCGGGAGTGGCTTTCACCGGGCCTGACGATACAAAACAATCGCTGTCTTTGCACACGAAGTATTTTCAGTGTGTGCTTGCATTGATAAATCCATCTAAAACGCGATCGAATCAAAAACTTTGAACATGTAGCTTACGATGTAATGAATGTGAGCATAACTTGATTTGGAAAATTCCATGGCGTTTGGTCAACGTGATAAATACCGCGCTTCCTGCGATTAGATCTTTGAGTTTGTTATAGGTGTCTCGTATTAATTTGTGCCTTGAAATTTAGACAAAATATAGCCTTCGATTGTGCTTACTGCTCCTATGTAGGCAGATTAAGTCCATCTGCTCTGATCTACAGGTCATTAGCTTTTAGGCCACACATAGTTGGCGCATGAACTGTAAACTGTGGTGAAATCGTCAGAATGAGCTATTAACTGAAAACACAAGTAAACGTAATTTCGTTGGATGAATGAAGCTGTGGATCGAGGGACAATAACGACACATGCGCAACTATAAGGAAATTTACTTTCGTTAGGCAAACATTCCGTTTTATTGAAGGCATCACTTGTTGCTAATTGATAGATGCCCAGGTAAGCCAAACGACTCGGGAGATCAACATTATTTAGAATACAAATAAAAGCTTCAGAAAGCGAGATTCACGCAAGCAAACTTGCACGCGCTGAACAAACAGTCCGCCAGCGCATTGATATTTCATCTTCTTACTTTACCTGCTACGCCTGAGGGATTTTGAGATGGGGCAATTTTGGGCGCTAATACAGTTTTGCTCACGTCAAGCGAGCCCCAAACAAAGCGAAAAGGTATTTTAGTCGTTTTTTGAAAACCACTTGTAGCAATGTCACCACTAGAGTTCTTACAAATCAGCCAACATTTACGAGGCTACGCAGTGTACATACCTACAACGTTGAACTGCACTGAAGAAGTCGCTGCAAGAGTTCCTAAGTATCGGGTCATCAATTCAGCGAATTAAACCTCATTCACTGATACATCTTGTGAGAAACAAGGACGCCGAACGCCACTTTTTATTGAATTATCACTATGTGGTTTACTTTCGTGAAGTTTAGTAGAAAACTGTGGATTGAAAAGATTCTATGCAGTGTCAAAATCCTGGTAGCTTGTATGTTGTCATTGGTTAGTGATTCCTCTGAAAATTGTGTTACATATCTTGGTGGGCAAACCAATAATCAAGCGGAACAAGACCTCATCCACCTTGCAATTCATTCGAAGGGGTTACTGATTTCAGAAACATTCATGAGTAAAATAGTGGTTCTGAGTGTAACGCACATAAACTAAGAAACGAACGTTTGAGTTAAAGTAAATCTGCTTGATGATCTCACGCATCCAGGTCTGAAATCAGCCAGCCCAAGCCATTCTTCCAGTTGAATTTAGTGTGTTCATAAAAAATTCGCCAAAATGCCAGCTTGGTCAGTGATATTTCGCTGGAATACATATCCATAAACAAACGCACAGAGTCCATCTTCCTCTAGACTCCTGGTTAATTCCGCGTTTCTCCTTAATTACACCAGTGAGTTACAGCTGACGCACTCCGGAGTGCACACAGACTGGCCGTGCGCACCTGAACTACGTCTATCGATTCTGGATTCACTAAATTATCCAGCCACGCAGTGCAGAGTACATAATAAAAATAATAACGCGGAAGCGAGGTGCTTTTGGCTGTCAAGACTAAACACATCTGCGTACGAACGCGCGCTTACTTTTCTTTGGTGCGGTCAATAAATAATCGGAGTATTTTCCAAACAGGAAGTTCGAACCAGTGTGCCAAAAATAGGCATGTTGCATGTTACACTTTTTTGGATGAATGCACATACACAGTATTTGGTTTTTATAAACAAGTATATTAATTTCCTCCGCCGTGAAGGCCGTAACAATTAGTTACCCACAACTTGGTCAATATCACAAGCGTATAAACGTACTAAATGGTCATTCAGTAGCCCGTGTTCTTTCGGAATTCTACTATCATAGAATATCTTATAGTAACTTTTCGTTACATGTGCCAAAGACATGACAAAAAAACATTAACTGACAAATACGGTTCCAGATTAGCGAAATCAAAGGCATTCTTATGTGAGTTTTACTAACGTGGAAGCAAAAACCATAAAAGTGAGACTGATGAATCGGTTAATCTCATTTATGATCATTATTTGCATGTCTTGGATTCGCAAACGAAACTTATTTAGAGACTTCATAATGCATTCACTTGCCTTTTAGTATGACTTATTAGCTTTAGAAGCTTCCACTGGTTGTACAGAAGCCCCGAACTTCTAAAGTGCAAACTCTCATTAGTTTCACAGAGCGGAGAATATGAACTAATTGGCGGATGATACACTAGCGGGTTAGATCCACTTAAGCTGAAATGCGGGAACACAATTTCGCCAACATAATGGCTGCTTAGTCCCGGTCCCTTTATGATGGGATTGGAATCGCGAAGTCTAATGCAGAAAGTCAAGTAACCGAAGAGTACTTGCACAAAAAGGGTGTCAGTGCACTTAGATAACAACAGTCCGTCTATAGCGTACCATCTGGTTAAATGGAAACTTTCTGATGAAACGGCACTATTTAGACTACATTTTGACTGCACCATTTTCAATATTACCTAACTACAGGTTCGACATAAATATGACAAACAAACTTTTAGTCTAACCTACCCTTAGGAGACTCCTGATTAATCCGTCTCCTTCTTAGCCGAAAACACTCCAACTCTGAATTTCTTGGGATCATTCCGAGGAAGTTCAAGAACCTACACTAACTTGTGCTGTACATATACGCGTAAAATACCAGGTCTCTAGTCAACGTTATTGGAATTTTCGAAAAAGGAATTTCTCCCAATTAACTCTGATTTAGAATTATTTTCGTTAATTCAACGTTACTGAACGTTTGACTTTCTCGCTCATTCTCATAAGGTGCATTTAAGGAAAAACCCGGATGGGATGTAAATCGAATTATTTTGATTGATTGTCTAACTGCACAAACTCAGAGATAATCAAGAACTGTGTAGGAAATCTGTGGTCTCAGAAAGCAGTGAAATATTTCACGATCGTATCACTCAGACTGAGTCCGCTTCACTCTAATCTTATAACTTAGCTCGCCCAAACATGTCACACTAGGACTACAGTTAGAGATCATGTCAGTTTATGTATTATTATCAGGTTTATTTATCCTACTATCTTATAGAGAATCTCTGTGACGTCTGTGTGGTCCTCGGAACGAACAGAAACTTTGTTAAGGGAGAAGAGGTCAAGTGTCGACAGGCCTTCTGAGCACAGAAAACAACAGTTAGCTATTCTTGTGAACAGAACAGCTGCCGAAATTTCGACTGAACTGAAGTTGACCAAGAGCGCACTGCTTTGATACACATAACTACACCGGAAATATCATCTCAGCTGGGTGATTAAACGCTTGCGAATATGTTCCACAATTCGAAATAAAAACCGGCACCTGATCTATAAACCTTTTATGCATTATAAAATTAGGAATACACCTTCTGCGTCGACTTTGAATCGAAACATTCTTTGTGCCAGAAAATATCTTTTAAAACAATGTGCAATATACTCAATTCAACATCTTGATTGAAGGGTGAGTGCAAGCGATCCACGAACAGCCTTAATACTGTTAGCCTCAGGTACTGGAACAATAGGGTGTCATAAAAGACTAATGAGCCAAATATCATAAGTTGGCGACACTGTTAAGGTGCCCAATTGGCGTCGAAATTATGCCGTTTTTTCATAGACTCGAGTGTTTACCGTATAGGCGAAAATACGCTGGATGTTACTGAGTCAGACTCACATGAAGTGGCACATCAAGGTCTTACCCTTCATGCCTACAATACCAAACGCCGTGAAAGTCAGATTAGTAGAATAACTTGTTTCCAAAGATATTAGAGGAATCAAATGATGGTGAGGCTGTTTTGTTTGAATGGGCAACGAAATGGCCGTTCACTCGATGGTCCAACTTTATGAGAAGCACCAGGCTGTTTGTGCGAAGAATTCTCAATAGCGAGAAGACTCAAGTAAGGGTTATTAGTTAACTTCCGGGTAGGTAAGGTCAGTGGGAATGCACTTGATATCGCAAAAGCCTTTGCAATCTGGTGTCAGGTAAATAGTCGTATGCACTCAAAATTACCCAGTACAACCTACATGGTTTTCAAACTGCCCGGACAAATAGGTATGAATACTTTCCCAAACAAATTAGTAAGTGAGGATCGCATCCGGGTAGTTCATTTACTCTGCTTAGTCCTGCAGAAAGTGATGTGTAAAGTAAGATAGCCATGTTGTGAGTAATTTCAGTCACTTTCTGTTAACAAAGAAGAATGCTCAGTTACGGACAGTTTTGACGTTTTGCTTTAGACTCCATCCATGGGGATTATCTGTTGCATGCAAATCCTCATGTTGTGTGCACATTATTTCAAGGGTTCTCTGCGGGAGAGAACATCACAACGGGCTGAGTGCCAACAGTGAATTCATTAAAAATATTGGGCTGACAGTGAACAGACAAAAATTTTCAGTTATAACATAATCAGATTTCTTCTAAAATTTCCGTTAGATTTAGGTACACACAACTATTATTTAAACGACTTGACAGGCTACTTCCGCACCGCAATCCAAAAAAAAAAGAAATCTGCATAATGATGTTTTTTCGCATCCGAAACACAACAGGCCGAACGAAATTACAGCACTCTGCGATACAATTCCACTCCGTTATTTGTAATTTGATTCGCGCACACACTCCGCCTACCTTTAACACGACACTAAATGCGATTTATTCTATCAAATATACTTTTTGCCAAAGCCTAGAGCATTCTTTGATGTAATCCAAGCCTGTGGATACAAAGCGAATGCATCCTGACGGAATCATGTTCGATGTTTAATAAATCGCAACTAAACGGTCAACCGATACAATGTAAATCCATGAGCCCTAAACGATCAAAGTAAAAATTGTCATGGTTTTACGGGCACAATAGTGAAATACTGAGAACGAATGTGTACGCGATTGGGATCCCATGAAACCACGACAGTGGAATATACGGTGCTGAAAGTTAAAAAGTTAAAAAAACTAAAACCTTTGCTGTAAGAAAACGTCCTGTATCCTGGAGACCAACGGCTTTATTTTTATGTAACTTTACACTAAGAGGGCCGTAAATCAGTAGTTCAAATATTCCAAAAGTGAAGGCTGTGCCTAAACGCAAGAGCTCTATTGAGATTCATCTGACAAATTTGTAAGGAACGGACATTTGTCTCTTGGGTTAAGAGTTTTCCTCTTAGAACATTTGACTATCCTCTGGTTAGGTCGCCTGGTGTGTTTGAAAATTGGTTGAAAGTAGTCATTGATTTATTATGAAGATCATCTTCTCATTAAT
The DNA here is from genome assembly GCA_003604175.2 of Clonorchis sinensis. NCBI lineage: Eukaryota > Metazoa > Platyhelminthes > Trematoda > Opisthorchiida > Opisthorchiidae > Clonorchis > Clonorchis sinensis. The sequence continues at coordinate 155,622,883 of CM030369.1, read as the reverse complement.
GAACAGTCTGAAAAATCTAAATAAGCATTCATTTACTTGAAAAGAATTGATGGTCGAACGACTTCAGCAATACTTTGCTCGGATCATGGGTTTCACATGACACTTAAATAGCTAACCACTGAAACCCTAATTTAAACACTTACTTGTGTTAATTTTGCTCCTAGAGCTGCAGTTAGGCTTATATGGATCCGTAAATTAGATTTTTCCGTATTATAAATGTTCCTTCATACCGCGTTTACATATTAGTAACATAATAATTCACTAATAAAGCAATCATGTAAAATGGTTTAAATGCTAACATATGACCCACTTAATTTGTTACATCAGAGACAAAACGACAAAAGTGCTTTCAGGAGGTCACACAAGATACCTCCTTACCAAGCACTTCTGAAACAGAGGCAGATAGACTCGGTACTTATCGGACTCTCCAAGATCGTGAGACGGGTAAACACTTGCCTGGTCCAGAACCGAATCATTTTTGTGCAAGTTCAGCGCATACTTTAAAGAAGAAAATAACGCCCAGTAATTCACGTACATGGAACACGAAGTGGATCGCACGGACTTTATGTATATTTTATTTGGACACAAACAGGTTCAACGTGAAACATTTTGTCAGGAGAGATTCATTTTTGAAGATTTTAACCTAATGATAATAAGATCCAGGCAAAAGGTACAGCAATTGAAGTTGTGAATGATGAAATATAGAAAAACCATCAGAGAATTATATGGTACTTCACTTGAGCTGAGATCATTCAAACCTAGTACGGTTTCTGGGAAGTGAGTAAGAAGGTGTTTGTCAGTGAATTAAAGGTAGGTTAAAAGAACATTTATCTCCAACTTTGATACATACAACGGGGCACATCACTTGTGATATCGCCCTTGATCAAGTTTGATGCGGCTGGGACGAACAATGAGAATAAGGAAGAATCGATTTAAAATTGGTGTTGCTGTCATTGGTGAAAACGAGAACTTTCAAACCAACTTTCAACTGTCCATTGATGAGCTTAAATTGCCGGCAAGATGTAAGTACTTTTTTAGGCTCTCTTTGTTTGTACTTCATTGATTACATGACAGTCGGGCAAAAGAATTTGGGGAGTTTTCAGAGTTTTGTTTGGGCATTCTTATATTGCAAATGCCATTTCATATGGTAAGGTAGAAGAAAAACGGACAAGCGTCCCAGGATGTCAAGGTGAATCTAGTCACGTGTTCATGGTATCGTGTTTAATATCATGTTTCATACCAACTGGAACAGGTACGAATGTGTCCTAAAGCTGAAGTCCACGGACAAAAATCTGTCACAAAGCTCCATAGTTTGACGATTTTTTTTTCAAATTCAAACATTCTGCGTATTCACATGGTCACCAGGGCAAGGGCGTTAAACCAAACCTATTCCGATCACTTTCACCTTTGAAAAGAGCAAATATTATGAACTAAGTCTAATTGTATATGTAAAGATAAATCCCCTAGTAGAAAAAGCCTAATCAATCCTTTAGGTTGATGGTGGTAAATAAGGTAGCTATCGTATGAGTTTTTGCTGGATGTCCAAAGCATCTGATTTGGAATGACCTAATTTGACCACCATTTTCTTACTGAGTAGAGGTATAACTCTAGCTGAATCAAAAAAATTAACGTAGACGGCCATAATTTGTGCATTTTCCATATCACTCTTTCCGCATGAGCTTATTCTAACAAACTGGTCATTTATCCAATCCAGGGCTTAAACAAGCTTGGCTGTTGGTCTTTTTACCGATCCTAGCAGTTGGGTTGCAAGCGTTGCATCGTCAGTCGAAGTCACATCGTCAGTGCTGAGTTGGACTGACTGCTTCAAATGTTGTCCAAGCGCTGATTGTGGATAGATCAATTTTGCGTTTTGGGATAACGGCTGTCAGCACCAGCAGTCACAAGTGCTTGGTTGACTGTGTCCATTTTTCTTTGGAGGATTACACAGTTCATAGTATATAATATTGGTGGAAATGCTATCCGAATACCTTTGTAACTGTACGACAAAACATATTTCCGCTCTTGAGCATGTACCTGATCATTCAAAACGCCATGTGATGTATCCGGGACATACTTCTTTCTAGAAATCTGTCCCCTTAAGTAGATGCATTTTTTCATAGGTCCATTTAACTCAGTGCTGTAACATAGATATCTGTCCTTGATGCTCAAAAGTCCGAGCTTAAACCATTTATCAATGTTTATGCACAATTCAATTGCCGTTACCATCTAGTCCTATTGCAAAATTTGAGGCTAATCACAATTGTTTCAGATCGAAATCTAAAAACCAGCTTAAAAGTTAACCTATTTTTGGCAATGTTGTGGAATATAGGTAGCTCGGGTGCGCTGATTGATTGTTGGTCTGTTCGCCGAGCTTGGCAGTTATATTGCAAACGTTTCATCACCAATCGAGGTGACATCGTCAGTGACATCGTCGTCATCCCCGAACTGACGATATCACCTCAACTGGTGATGAAACGTCTGCAATCCAACTGCCAAGCTCGGCGAACAGACCAACAATTAACCTATTTTTTGTTTAAAAAGCAGTTTATCGTGCTTCTGCGAATCACGAAAGGTGTGTTACTAATCCTGGAAATTAACTCTTAGAACACTTCGGTAGTCTGTTTTTTTCCGGTAAATAAGTAAGTCGAAAGCTCTTTTATGATGTTTAGTTTCCTCGTAGCCTAGCTTTTGTTTAGACCTTTCATAATGATGAAGCTCATAAGTAATGTTTACGTGAAGCTTATATTGGAAACACAAGTCCAGTCTTTTTAGTTTTCTATAAATTTACCTCACGAAAGCATGGACAGAAGCCCCGGAAAATGGTTTTGAACCAATATAATTGTTGCTTTAAATAGTCTTCTTCCAGATCAACTGATAGAGCGTTGGGCTTTGGTAAGTCGTACTTAGTCAAATCCGTTTCTCTTTTTATTCAGCCTCTCAAGCACTAAACATGTGCAAAGTAACGTCTCTGAGCAGGTAGGCAATCTACGTCACTGGTTCAAACTGGCTCAATGCGTGTGATGGCTTGTTATAAAAAAAATTATTCATTTACCGCCCCACAATAGCAAGTACATATGGCTTATTTCGGTATTGGTTCATCCAGGTTGAAAGCTAATTTGACTATTGTCATGCAGTTAGGATCTCACTTTACCGGCTGCAGACAAATCGCCATCTGAATGGTGATGAATCGCTCAGAAGTGCGTTGGTAACATATATTTAAGTGCACATGTAACCTTAAATTACAGGGAAGGTTGTACGGAGATGCAATGTGACAGCGTCTAAATAAGTAATGCATGTTGGGCGCATCATCCCTTGTATACGACTCGCGATGACTACAAGCTAACTGTATTGAATTAGATCTTAGGCTCTTAGTAACTGCTAAGCTGGCTAAGGATGAAAAGAATTGACTCGATTTCGTCGCCAAATGGTGGCTTGACAAAGAATGTACTTCTAAGCGGGGGTGTAGATGCTCGTGGGAGTGGGTTGTATGATATGCTCACGTAGAAATCTGCGACATTCAGTAACTCTTAATATCGACAAATCAGTTGTATTCAGTTAGAAAAAAAACACTGAACGTTGTGTTTTGGATACACGCAGAGTAATTCCATTTTCGTGTGTGCGCGGAAGTTGCAAAATACGAAGCAAATTCAGAATGCTTAAAAAACGACCGACTTATTGATCTGAGCGTGTCTTGTCGTCCACTCCCGCCTGTCAAACGTAGACAGGTTTCCTGAACTAGGGTGACCCGAAAGCTATTCTTTATCGCGATTGTTTTCAATGCCGACCCCTGAAAGTGGACGATGGATAGCAAGACATATTCAGAAGCGGGCAACTACCAACTACCAAGCTTATCCAGTAGCCGACAGTTCAGGTCGGCTGACGACGGTGGTTTGTAGGTGCTCTCTTCATAGGTGGGTCTATTGCCGTAGCAACTGATGGTAAGGCGCTGATTGGCCCGAACGAACAGCAGAGACTCTGACTGCAACACTCAATGTTCCCTGCCCACGAGTTGCTGAAACACAGACACACACTTCTTATACAAACAGGCAATCAGGGTTTAGGCGGAATAGATTGCTCTACAAAACGACAAAGTAGGGCTTCGTGAATGGAGAAAAGATTTGAAATTGTACTGCAAGTTGGGTTGGCTTGTCCTAGTGACTACAACCGGAGTAAACAAAAGAGAAATGCAGGTGTGCACAACTTCAAGTTGAGGCAAGATAAATTAAACGGGTCTTTTAGGGCATTTGTATAAAAAGAAAATGTATCTTTGGTGATATGAGTATAACAAAACTTGTTTTTGCAATGCTTTACGAGGACCAGAAGAAACATCCTTTTAGCTATTGCTTTAGAAAATACTCTGATTGCTTACAAGTGGTGGATAGGCCCAATAAAAATGAGTAAACTCTAGTTTGTCACATTAAAATCACGCTACACTGATTCTTCCTCAAGGAGAGCCAGACGATTTACATCAACCATCTACTCGTACTGAAGTTTCTTCTGTCGTAAAAAATTATAAAATCTCGTCCACTCACTTCCGCGTATGGTGCGGAAGAATATGGATATTATTAACCCAGATTATCAGCATTGTTTACATCAGCTTATTTTCAACTTCGCTTGTTTCTGCAAAGTTTCTCAAAATGCATGCACCGTTTGTTCTTTAAATTTGAGCAGCACTTCTTTTCGATGCATGTGGTTGGAGTATAGTTAACTCAGTGGGTTCAAAATTATATCAAAAATGGCAGCAATGTTTAACCAAGCCAGTTTTCAACTTAAGTTTGGTTAGCTGCTCACCTTGGCGCATGCACTTCTCTTCTAGTGCGTAGACGCGAGATAAGCCATCTTCCGAATGAAAACTGATGATGAATGCCCATCAAGGGAGGCTCCTGATTCAGGCGACACCATTTTCAACTCACATGTTTCCCTATTTAAAAAGAAGGAACTTAAGACTTCTAAGGAGAAGTTTCTTGGGTCCATTCATCATATAGCCGTGTTAATTTGTCTGCTTAATCCATAAACAATGGCAAAAATTCACACGGGACTGAATTGCGAGACTGTGTGTACTCATATAATCACGGGAGCCTGTTTATGACAGTAGAATTTTTCACTCTTTCCATGTGTTTCTCAAAACGAACCAGTCCATCTGCGCCAAATTTTTCGTTTACTTCAGTGTTTCCTGTGGAACTTGTATCCCAAATCTTAACGTTTTTTATTTTTAATAAACAGCCGTTGCGCATCAGTTGATAAAGCTTATCTTGAATGAGGGAGTAGGAATTTAGGTGAATTCACGTGAGCTTCAGGAAAGTACATCGGACCTTGAATAGTCCGTAGAAACACTGTGGGAGCCACGTGTGTTTAGTGACACAAAATTTTGCACTACAAATTTTTAGCCAACTTAGTTTCAACATCGTTTTGATTCAGTCGCACCTTCAACTATTAAAAATATTTTCTATCTCGTACTCAAGTATGGGAACAACAGTGGTGTACAACTTCCCACATTAAAAGCTCGAAACTGAAGTATTTGAGGGAGTAGCATTGTCGCAGTTGTGCAAAGTTAGTGTGTTAGCTAACAACAATTGGGATTTATTTGCAACGGGGATTTTAACAATTAAACCCTCTAGTGAAATAAAGTTACACCACAAAACAACGCTAACAGATAAGGAAACTCACATTCACTGTACAGAGCTAAAAGAAGAGATACACCAGCAGCCACCATAAGTACGATTAGAGTGACATCTTGGAGTGCTGCCCACATGAGTTGTAGAAATGTCTTAGGGGGAGTTGGTGGAATGACGTTGGTCCCAAAGACTTCTCGCCGCTGCGTCAGTTCTTTGTTGAATAGTCCTGTCAGATAAAAAAAATTAAAGTGTTGTTACACAACGATCAAAAAGTGTTCGTTTACAATTGCTATTCTCAGTGTTTAATGCAGAGTAATTCCCCTTGGATGTCTATTTCGAAAGAAAGTTCATAGGCTGCAGGCAATTAAATCAGTGTTACCAACCACTGAAAACGGGCAAAAATCTAGTTAACTGGAATATTTTAGACACCTCCAGACATTTAAAGTCGCCAACCCGCTTGCTATTAGAATGGTCAACCTGATACATTTCTATCAATATTGATCCTACTCGATTGAATCCAAGCAACGGCAAGGTCGTCCCTAATTTTCCACGGGATAGAATACTGACATGTGATAACCAATCGATAACAAAAGCAGGGTGGTAATTACTTTTGTCTCATGTGCCGGGTAAGTAAAATGAAAGGCGCAGTCACAGGGTGAAGAAATCGGCTGAGCAATTGTAAATTCTTAATAATCCAATTTTGTTCTGCTTACAAGGATAAAGATTTAAATAAGTAACTAACAAATAATCAGTGTTTTATTTACGGCTGTTTGAGTCGATTTCTGCTAATTTCACTACGCCGATAATAAAGGCATGCGTGGTTCTTCATAAGTATACCACAGTAAACGTGTGGTTGTATCCTAGCCACATGAACGCCTCAAACACTATTGGAAGTCTTCAGGTCAGCCAGTAACATCTTGTAAGACTGAACCATATTTGACCACTCACGCACACTTAATAGGCTTCAGTAAAGAAGAACGTTCGGGTGCTTCATCTGATCTGGCCAAAACTTATACCGTAACCATTTGCTCACACTGCGAGTCCATTGTCTGCTGGCACTCAGGCCACTTAATGGCAAATCACATCGAAGGTCCTCACAATACCGTGGTAGTCGGCCTATTGCTTGAGTAAGCTGATACCCGTTTCGAACAAAAACTCCACCGAAAATCATATTTCAAATTATGTACACTTGTGACAACGGAGGAATAAACAAAGGAAAGTTACTATGAACATGACGCTTCATATTCGAATGCCGCATTAGTTACCGACCAACAGGTTGTGCATAGTAAGCCTTTCCTCTGAATAGACTGTATTTAATAGAAGTATCAACTTTCAAACGTCGATGTTGCCAAAACCGACGTACTCCATCCACGGCCGACTGGACAAAACTTGATGCCAGGATTTGTTCATAATGAATATATGAAGTGCCTACTAACTTTGCAAGTCGCGTTTCACAAATCATTCCTGCGCATTTCTCTAAATGTACGGTGATAAAGTTCTTATAGCCTGGTAGATATCGAAGCTTTTTATCAGGGGCAGTTAAACAACTAACCTGACAACTATTTGTGTGTAATTAAATTCCTTTGTATAGCGACTATCTGGTTGTAAATGATGTGCCACCAACAAGCCCCTTCTTTCATTGGACAACTAATTATATCTGACTTGGATGAGCAATTTTTATGTCGTGGCCGCTTATTCTGATAAGCTGAAGCCACGGTGAAAGGCTTCAATAAACACAGCGGCACTGTTGCAACCGGTTGTATCCGCTAGTTTAAATGTGACGACCTAAATTTCATGATAAGGACAGCCAACCGATGACTCATCGGCGTTTGTCGAACTCATACCAAACGAACAAACAAACATGTTCAGATATCCTGTGGAGATTTTGTTCTGTAAGTGCAGCCAGTCTATACTGAAAGGCCTAGGCGCACTGTACAGCTGTTTCATCCTTATTAACAATCATCAGCAGTGCGCATCACACGAAACTCCAAGGAGTCTCGAACCCGCAACCACCCGGCTAGTAGTTGGAACGCTTAAGACTTCGGTTAAGAACGGCTCATCAGCAGTGTGAGTAACTGGCATTTAGACAGGATATATCACCGACCATTCGTCAATCATAGGATCGACATCACGTGGCTACAGGCGCTGACTGGATCTTTTGGCAATGAATTCTCGGATGGAAGTTTCACTCATCGGGTGTTTTATGCTTCACCAAAATTGCAAAATCGCCTCACACTACCAACAGTTTAGAAGTAGATCGGAGGAAGCATAAAATTCACCTGATGAGTGAAACTTCCATCTAAGAAATCATTGTCCAAGGAGCCAGTCAGCACCTGTGACCACGTGATGTCGATCCTATGATTGACGAATGGTCGGTGATATATCCTGTCTAAATGCCAGTTACTCACACTGCTGAGGAGCCGTTCGTAGCCGAACGGTTAAGTGTCCCAACTACTAGTCGAGAGGTCGCGGGTTCGAGACTCCTTGGAGTTTCGCGAGATGCGCACTGCTGATAACTCTTAATAAGAATGAAACAGCTGTACAGTGTTCCTCGGCTTTTCCGTATAGACTGGCTGCACTTACAGAACAAAATCTCCACAAGAATCTACAACTCTCTTCACATTACCAACAATGTCCCAATTTATCTGAACTGATGTATTCCGTGGCTATCCTAAACTATGACTCGCCTGCTGAAAGTTTCCTATTGAAAGTTCCCACATTCTCACGGTCAGACTTACTCAAATTTCGAATAACTAAGACAATTATGTGGTTGAATATTCGAGTTAATGCGTCTAGGCACAAATATGCTGACTTTTTAGGACAGAATGGCTCAATTACATATAACAAAAATACTGTGATCACTCGACGATGAACTTTACCCCCAAGGTCAAGTAAGTTTCCTCTGAATGGCGAAAGCAGCTTGCTACCTGGTTATTTTAAGTGTTAAACAACCAGCTTATTTGTCTCAAAACCACCAGTAATTTGGATAAACGTCTGTCAAGTCTCTCCACACCTCACTGTTAACTACCCATTCATTACTTGGCAACCCTGATCTCAGTTTTGGGAGGAGTCATTGACGAATACGTTGGCATATGCAACTAGCACTTTGCACAACTGATTTACATGAATGGCTCCGATTAGTGAGAATGAGCTGCACAGCAGTGCGAAATCCGACAATATTAAAAAATTAACTGTCCTGTTCTTATAACAGTTAGTTGCATTCAAATTAAGTGGCCTACCGATGAACAATTAGCAATGCATTTCCTTCCGTCTAACACGGTCATCTTAAGGACAGTACCGAAAAACACCAAGAGTTAAACACATTGATCGAAATTCATAAAACCCGACAAAAAGTGAGCAACTGTTTAGATTAGTCACGTATCAAGATTTTCATGAGCAGTTCAGACAAAGCCTGTCTTGGCCAATTCTCACCTACGTACAAAACTACGTCTACCGATCACACGTCGACCTCACACCTGAGCCTTAATGGGCTTCTAGAGTGTAGAAAGCCGCCGGCTTCTAAAAGTAAAATAGTTGTTGCCAGCGGTCTGCCAGGTTAATTACTCACGTTTTCTGAGTAACAAACGCCGGTAATAAACCTCAAGGTGTCATTTACCAGCCACTGCCAAATTAGTGTTCGAAAACGGCCATAATCACTGACATCAAGTCAGGGGCCGTCGTTATCCATTTGAAGGCAGTCAAAGCAGTGCAAACCATAGATGCGGTCACTTATGTTGAAACAAAAAGCTTTTGCAAAACGTCACTTCCGATAAAAGAACTATTCATTCTTCACTCCCACGTGCTTAGTTCAACTAATGTTTATCGAAAGAAGCCTCAAACTTATGCTGTATTCGTGAGATCCCAGTAAGTTTGCCTACTGCTGTCACTTTCTTACAGCCTCCAACAAATTTGTAAAGGCCTATTCAAACTAGGACCTAAAGCGTTAGCCAACTTGGAATTATGTTTTTACTTACTTTCTTGGAAGTTTCAGAGCCCTGAGCCTTAACATGTGAACTAAGAATTAAACTGCTACCTGCTCGATACATGAAGTTGGTCTTTAAGCTTTTCGTATGAACATTCACTTATTCGCACGTTGTTTTTGGAGCACCTAAACTTGCTGTGGTATTTGCTATTTAAGTATTGTTCAAGACGTTCTTCAGTAGTCGAACAATGTGTCAACATGATTCGTTAATTCCGTGAAATGCTTATGAGCTCAACTTCGATGAAATGAGAAGAATCCGTACGCCCAATAAACATAAATTAGATGATTATCCAGATAACCAAGTGACTTATAAGATTTAATAATAGCGACTTTGTGCTTGAGCATCCAGAAAACCAAGCTGTCGTTTTAGGCAGAATCTCGTGAACCCAACTTAACCCCGTTTACCAGTAGCCAGATTAAGTAATTTTGTCGCCTCTTTTCGAAGCGTTAAAAATGAAAGTTATCCCAGATGAATCCTGGGTGAATTTAGATTAACGCAAAAGTTCTTTGTGAAACATCAGGTGGGCTTTCATTTTTGTAAGTTTCTGATAGGCCATATCAGAAATACCTTGATGTTTGCATAATCAACACAAATCTTAATCTCACTCCGGAACAGAGACACGGACGGTAACTATCTAAACAAGGGATAGGAACAACCGTTCCACAGAGTTATGCGAGGAGTACCGTGCTGCGTAAAGTTTGGAAACGCGTTTGCTTGTCTTTTTGACATACGATGCTCTGCCAGCGTCCAACACTGACCATTTTACGAAGCGATTGTCCAAACGTGAATTAAGAATGTTTCGTACTCTGACTTATTTGCCTCAGACTCTATTTGTATGCAAACATTGCGCAGATTTGTGGAAAGTAATTTTTACTTTAATGACCATGTCTAAAACTTACGTGATAAAACGTTCTTATACTCAGTGAGCCGCATCCACCTAGTGGTTTGCGGCTGCTTGATCACAAGTATGGAAATCATCCGTCAGTATATCTACCAGGAAGTGAACTTTGAGTATGAGTTATCCGCTTTTTATAGGTTGACTGGGCTATCAGTATTAATGGCACGTTATACACCAGTTTCAACCAGCAGGTAGGTAACCTGTTCAGCAAAATAACGCCGACTAATGCATCATCAAAGGAGCAGTCAGACAGACTATTCATGTGGCTTACCACGCAGATATGTTACCCTCTTTAGACGCTGCGTTTTCCGTTTGCATAGCGTTTCCAGTTGTGGTGACGACGAACTGCTCATTTAACACCACAATGTTAGGATTATGAAGTTCGAACCCGAACGGGGCCTTTCGACAGATGCAAAAAATTAGGACCCACTTCTATCAACTCTGTGTTTGGTGGTAAGTCGCGTTAGATCAACCACGAAAACCTGAGAGTTAGTGAACAATCTATAGGAACATTACTAAATGCAGAAGTAATCTGTAAAGCCATCTTCTACCTGATAGCACGCGAAGCATTTCCAAGGAACATATTCCTGTGTGGTGATTTTGCACCATATGGAGTTAAGGAGTGTTTTCACAGTAAACAACCAGATCGGTCCCAAAACTAATGAACAACTCCAAGTTATCAGTCCCACAAATTGTAACTGCCTACCACTTTTAAAAGGTCAACTCATCAAGATTTCTTTCGTTGTCAGACATGCCTGTGATTCAAGCAAAGCGTCACAAACAATCAGTAAAATCAAACCGTTGCACCCAGTCACCAAATGTCTACCTGTCACCAGACCAAGTTAACCGTCGTCAACGGTAGACGTGCCATGGTCTTTTTCTACGACAGACAAGGATATGGTCCAGAAAAATACTCCAGATCTTTTAGAAACTTGGTTAAATGAAGGACCTAGATGTCAAAAACAACCTGAAAATTCATTTCCTCAATTTGGAAGGTACTTCGAAAAAGTGTAGTTTTAAAATTTGAAAATCTGATCGTCAAACATGTTTTCACCAAAACCCTTCGGATTGGCTGAGCTTAAATGCTTCAGCAAATTTCTATAGTTCGATTAAAAACACCAAACTCCACGTCTCGGTGAACCAAAAATCGGTCTTCTGCAAAGAGTTTTCTCGTCATCAACGCACCTTGAGCTACTTTTATCGAGGAGAGTAATACTGTATTTCCGTGCCATGAGTGTAATAGCTTTCAAGCATCTGGTGTTTGAGTAACGTGGAGGGAAAAAGCTAATACCATAAGCAGCGTGGTGTGTGTACTCGTGCAACTTCTACGGGACAAGAGTATTGGACATACTAGTCAGTGCCGTTTAAAATGGGCAAAAAATCTAACACAAGATTGCTTTTAACTTTAACATAGCCAAGTTCTGGGTAGTTCCCGAATTGACTGTTGTGAAAAACGACTGATTCCGTTCTTAAAAGCTTACACCTATGTATGGAACTTTTGTTTGTGAGTTAAGTGAAACAGCTTCGAAACATTTATCTGTGGGCAGAATATAATTTTCAAATTTCCTTGAATTACAGGCTACTATCCGATAACGTTAAGCAAAGTGCGATTCGCTATTGGCAACCCTGCCTTGATCCATGAACTTTGGTATACGTAACCACATAATGTATTCAAGTTGTGAGTGGTCAGAAACTGTACGTAATCCGCAAGTAGGACAGATTGATTGAGATTCGCCAAAAGCACACAGTGATAAAACTGGTGTCTCCAAGTTGACGGAAGCTCTCCAACGACTTCATCCTGCTGGGAAGTACTGAATTTCATTCAGTGCCATAATCAGTGCGGACAATTGTATGTGTATTGTATTTCTCATTTGTCGGAGTTAGTTTGTGAAGATAGCATCATAAAGGAGATGTTCATTGAAAACTCCTTATGAATTTGCTGTTGACGCCAATAGAATCATCTCCATTTCGTCACTTCTTTTGGATGATACAAAAACCATACAAAGGATGTTGGAGGTCAAGGTTTCGGTTTAAGCTGAACCACAGATTACAGACAAATCAGTTGTTTGTTGTTGACAGCACGCAGGCGTTTCAATCCTTATGCATTATTCAAACTGGCAAAAAGGGACACGCTTTTGTAGATTCCCCAAGCGCTGACCCGCAAAGATTATTATCGAATCACTGAGTTGTCTGTTGGAAGAGACTAGAAGAGAACGTAGAGTAGCTACGCTATATTCATGCTATCCAAATCTAATTAAATAAACTAATCGAACGTGTTTTCCGCTTCGTGAGAAAGAAGAGTCCGCCATCCGACAGTTTCAATTTTGTTGTGCTCAGGTGATCACGTGCCAAAACTTCGGAGAGAACGCTCATCAAATACACCAAATTGCAACAGGAATGTTGCGTTGCTATTCAGCAAATCCTCTATGTCTAGCACAATTCGTATAAAAAACCTCCCATTATATTAATTCGCAACTGTAAAAGCAGCGTCACCCACAAATTATATGAAACTATATACAACTTTAGAATTATCGGTTCCGAATTCATTTACTATAAAAGCCTTAATGTCTTTTATCTATTCATGCACATCTAGAGAATTTATGGCTGGAAACAACTTTCACGCATTTTCCAAAAAACCGCGAACGACACCTCTAATTTCCGTTGAAAATCCCCCTGCAATCAGGAAAACTTGCTGGTATACTGTCAGGAAATCACTTATGGCGAAATGCATGAGATCCTTTGAAATTTTTCTCCTCATGGGTATTTGAAAGGACCATAGGAGGCGATCAAATCTAGACAAGCGGATAGCTGTTAAACTGATGGTTCAGCTGTAACACCCTTCCGGTGCCTAACTGCCATGCCACCCATGGGAAGCACGAGGGCTGAGATACCGTCAGGTTGCCCAAAAATAGGCAGGAAAGTCGCGAGAAAGAGGTCGGATTCGAACCACGGAACTTCCGGTCATAAATTCGGGCTCTAAACGCCTGAGCCATCTCGCCCTCGAACGAGGAACGGTCTGTTGTCCCAGCCGGCCACCCATGCAAGTGCTAACCAGGCCCAGCGTTGCTTAACTTTGGTGATCAGACAAGAACCTTTGTTTCTACCATGGTATGGTAGCAGATAGCTTTGAGTAAGAATGTTTGGAATACATAGCGAAAGTGAGCAGTGAGGTTATTGATTAGGCGAATTTCCAGGAAGACAACGACCCTAATTGTAGTCGCTTAACAAGAAAATGCATTGGGTGCAAACTTTGTTGCAAAGTGTTTCGAGTTTTTGTTTCAAAACAGATTAACAGTCATCCGAATCATATTAGAAGGAAAGACGCATCCGGTGGGGGTGCACCTAAGATACAGAGATGAAGGCATTCTAGATATGGATACCTCTCATCAGGAGCTACACAAATGGTTGTTCGGCACTCTTAATCCTGCGTGTATGTATGTATGTATACAGAAGATACTTTAGAGGATTGGGGCACAGTCAAACTGAGTCACGAAAACAGAACAGCTTGTAGTTTTTACGGGCTGAATCTACTTTGGATAACCCAGCCAACGTACCCATGCTTTACATCCAAACATTTTGTTGTCGTTTGCGCAAAACCCAACAAAAGAATTAGGCTGTACACCTAGTGTACCTTTTTGAACACTCCTAATGTTCGTATTCAAACTGACTGAGCAACTCTCCACTCTCGTCGTAATGCCTTGTAAAAGACCTCATCCACGCTTCACTCAATTGTACTTGGCGTGCGCGCACTTAGCTTTTTTTCCAAGCAGAGAATAGTTACTAAAATCGAACTTTCGTTTATTTGCTATTTAGGAAAATCTATTAGTTTCAACGGCAAGCCATAGATTAAAATGACTACAGCGGTAGAATGCAAACTCTCAACCGTGATGGGTCATATTTATCAAGTGACTTAAATGATTCTTACACGGGTACAAAGAGAAGTCAACCCCCCAAGTAAAACGCAAACAAATTCAACGTCCCGTTCCATCTGCTGGTACTATTCATACGCAAGTGTAAAACGGATGAAACTCGAAGCATTCATTTTGGATCTAGAGGTGTAGGATTGACCGAAAAAAACGAAAACACGAAAAAAAATTAGTTCATAATTAGCTTTGATCACCTGCCACAGGAGTAAGTGCAAAACAGCACACAAATATTCAATTCACACATTTTCAATACAAATTTGGTAACAATCTGCGTGATAAAGTCAATCAGTCAGTTCCAAGTCAACTTTTGCACACAAGCAATCTTAACATGGGTCATGCGCTTACCTTATATAGGAGACTTTGTTAGCCCAAACAAAGAGCTCACGGCGTCGGTACACCGTTCCACTCCTAGTTACCAATTGCAAGTGATTTCATGTGGTATTTTGACTCAAAAAACGTCCCGTGATTACCGTTTTCTTACTTTAGAATTAAGGTGGAGTAAAGGATTGTAAGGTTTTGCTTTTTTAAGATTCCTCTTGGAACTACACGGAGACTTAAGAAAACTGGCTGCTGGCCATAAAAGTCTTTAAGAATAAACAAAGGAAATTATTTAGACTTGTACATACATCAGGTACATGGTTGTTGTGACCCTGTGTTCTGGGTATAACACCTTACAATATGTAAGTCAAAACTTCATATTTTCTACAGCAAAGATAACAATACACTGCAAATGTGTTCATCCGATGTACCTATTGGCGTATTTTTAGTTGAATGTCACAAGTTACTTCTACTGTCCATCATCAACGCCTTTCTAATATTCACACAGTACGCCTCCTGAAGCTAACCGAACTTTTGGAGAGGCATGGGCTACGATAAAAAATCGTACAGATATGCTGGTTTGTACAGTTTAGCCAAACGATAGCCACACTGTGGATTGTCTGATTGATACTTAACGCGAAAATAAACCAGCCTCATACACTGCTTGATTGGATAATAGCTGCGCTGTACACATTGTGTCTGTGTGCTACATTTGTATAGTTGTTTTTTCCTTATATTAAATGGAGATAGGGCTTCGGGTTTCATCCAGAACTGCAAGAAAAATTCAAGTTTTGAACTGGAAATGCCTGAACAAAAACATTTGCCATGTAAACTACAAATAGCAAGCTCAGAAACTTTTACAGTTAGAATACCGGATTTTCCACTTGAATTCCAGCCATTCTTAAATATAGTGACAAAAATTAGTCGATCTTAATGAATTTCATGAAAATTATGTAACTTTCCAGCAGCTAAACAGGACAAGCCGTGCAGAGCTCAAAATAATAAGCTGTATCAATTCCTTAAATCTGATTAAATCTGACTCTAGGCTTTACATAATTTCAGTCAGAAATGAGGAAATCGTCATCCCAAAAACCGCGGTAATTATATTTTCACTCATTTGCAGTCCCACTCACAAATACTACATTGCCTTTGAGACCAAAAACAATATCTCCGCGCAAATGCATTGCAGAATTCACCTGGAGCCAATAACGAAACCTTCGGTTGCCATTACAAAGGAACCAAAGTGCATTCTGTGTCGTATCAATTCCGTAATGTATAAAGTAACATGACATCAAAACTTCAAAGAATAATCCAGCCGGATGGTCAGGGTTCTACTTATTTAACTTAAATACGGAACTTATTATTGCAGAAAGCAGTTTCGCAAAACCTCATTTAAACTACTGCGTCCACACTATCATACTCATTCACAAAATGCACTCACTTGATACGAGATTCGGGAATGCGGCCAGGTTAAGGCAACTGGTGCTTTGGTGTAAAAGCAAAAAAAGAATTGGAATTTCTACTAATCACAAGGAGTTTTATATCACGTTACTACCGGCAGTTTTGACTTTTCCACAAACAACCATTTGCTAGAAAATCACAGCCCGTCTTTCACATTTAATCACATGTCGGTTAGCAGTCCGTATCTGTGCCGTGTAGGAAACGATTGGTTTATCCAAGAATCAAACTGACTTTCATTAAGGCACAATTCTAACAGATTCGTGTCAACTATCATAATCGTCATTCGCTGTAAGAAAGGCGTACTTGCCGCACAGTTGTAGTAGCTGCCACAGCTTCATTTATCGACGGTTTGGGGGCAATGAAGTAGATAGCTGAGCGTTGAAGGTGGTAGCTGATGTAATTAATTCGTAAATACATGGGTGTCAGAGGATTTTGGATTGGAGTGATTTGGAAGGGAGCTTTGCATTGAAGGCAATAGCTTGGAAGCACAAGCGACTTTGACTGGGCTATCTTTTACATGTCTCCTACCATTGGTTTTTTCCCTCTTGGGGTCCCTATCCAGAGCAACAACAGTCAACAGCGCAACTGACTTTGCTTGTAATGGCTCTCGTACTTTGCTGTCAAGTTGTTGTTCGACCTTTCTCTACACTTTGCACGGTTGTGTGCATGGTCGACTGACATACAGAGCACCTGGCCAAACCCGCATAACTTGTGGAGCCTGATCAGTTCATCTATCGTGGGTGAGTTATTTCTTCCGAATAACTTCAGAATTACTGATCCCGTGTTCCAACTAGACTCGAGCAACACTCCTAATATACTGATGGTCAAACACTGAAAGCCTTTCAACGTTCTAAGCACCCAACAGCCAGGATTTGACCCGTACAATATTATGGAGCACGCCATAGCACTGTAAACTCGACACTTGATGGGTCAGCTGATGTCACGTCTACGTCACAGTTAATGCGAGCTCACGAAGGTTGACCTGACCTACCTGATTCGGACGAAAATACCATCTTTCGCGAGACCAACGGAACTGATGCTGTTGCCCAGGTAGACAAATTTGTTTACTACCTCAATCAGCTCATCCGCAAGCATGAGGCCAGAGTTCGAGCCCATCCCGTCTTGCAGCAGCACCTCACATTTTGCAGGTGTTAAGCGCATGCCGAACCGTAAGACAGGATGGTTTAGATTATCTAGTGTTGTCTGCACTACCATGGTGCCAGATCCAAGAAGAGCTATATCGTCTGTGTGCTCAATAGCTGTGAGCAAACGCCCCAGAGCACTTCGACCCCACATGCACTAGAGTCTGAAATCCCCTATTTTCTGTGCATTTTGAGTTCTCATCCTCTATAAATGCTCGTGGGTTGCTTTGCATTATCCTCACACCATAATTCAATCAAACAGCTTGCTGTAGCAAGAATTTCTGCACGAAATATAGGGTGTGTCAGCTGCTCGCTCAAAATCGCTGCAACAAGTTACGCTATTCGTAAACACTTAAGGCCAAAATGTTCACCGCTCGCATTCATCAGGCAAGTGAAATTTTTTTATCTTAGTCGGCTGGTCGTTAGGGTGGTCTGCGAAACGAGAATACGGCCCAAAACCGTGGCAAAGAAGGGAGTGTTTTAATGCATGTTAAGCTGTTCTCTGTTTGCCGAAGAGTGAGAACACTGACCACTTTTCTGGGGAAATGAAGGACCTGAAATTAACTATCGCCTTACCACTCCCTGACGGAGGGGTTTCGCCGTAGAAAGTTGTAAGGTCTTAAAGTAGTTCCATTCCAGATGGCGGCGCCAGCTTGGGTGTCGTTTTATAAGTGTGAGTGGCATATTCAACTGGGTAAGACATCTTAATCAATCCTATTTGTTCAACTTCCTTCAAATATTCTCACTAGTGATGGACAAATAACCGATAGGTGTAAAATATGGTTCTTTTACACAATTTAGATGCTGCCCCTCCAAAAGATGTCTTTTTCTACAACGCGTATTACCGTTTTTATATTACAATTCCCAAAAAATTGATCATTTTGTCAGAGGACAATTTTCATAATTTTGCACGCTCTAATGTTCTGTGTCTACAGAGGAAAGCGCTCCAAGTTTATTCTCAAAATTATGTGCTTGTTTTAAGGTCTCATGTGCAGCTCATTGTATCAAATGCTTTCGTGTCTACCGATAGTCTTTGTTTCGGTTTTACTATTTAAATATCTTGAATTTACCTACTGTCACCCCATTCTTTTACGTCGTTTTTATGTACAACCTACATCTCGGCGTCCGACGTTATCTCTGGTGAACCTAAAATACTCTTTTAGTAAAACGTGGACTGGCAGCATATGGACCATTTTAAATGTGTCTGCCTTACCAGAAGATATCGGAACGAATAAACTTTCAAGTTAGCTTCAAATAGAAACCGTTGCAAATCCATCTGTCAAAATCAATGGTCAAAAGGATCTCCCACGCTCTGTCGTGCCAGTGGCACATCAAAAACCATGAATACTTATTTTCAGTTTGGTGATGCACATAGGAAGTAGAAACAAGCTCCGTTTAGTGTATAAGACATTTGCCTCCAAAACAGAATAACAGAACAAATGTACCTAAAAAATGTTCTCTGAGTGTCTCAGAGAATTGCCGTGTTTCTTGAATGATTAAACAGAAACTACATACGGTCGATTTACTTAACCATATGCAGGTTTCCCATCTTACCTTCTCTAGAAGTTATTCAATTGAAAGTATTATTTACCTTGTGAGTCATTGCCGCCTTATCCTCTAAAGAACTGAAACACATGTAACACATTTCGATGAACGAAACGATTATATGTCCACTAATCTCCAACTTCTCTTTCATCGATGTGAAGAGAAGCCCAATAATATGAACCACATGTGGAACCTTATTGCAGCTATCCTGGTATTTGAGTTTGTGTCAAATGTGATGCTGACTCCGCTGTTTCAGAAATCCTTGGCTACGCACACTTCATAGAAATCGTACAGTAACTAGTATTTTATCATTTGAATAATGTTACGTGATATTTTCTTATGCCACCAAATTTACTAAACAACCAATTTGACTCAATAGCGACAAATATTGAAGTACTAAGAGGTTCAACGACAGCATTAGAAACTTGCAATTGCTTCCCCTCATATGCTTCTTCAAATTGTTGGTAATCATACACCACGGTTGGTATGATACATATTCCAAGCTAACGTGACTTAGGTTGCCTCTCATTTGTGATGGTGAAACGGCGGTAACCCAACAATGGAAGTTATGCCTGGTAAGGGATAAGTGCAACAGAGTGGCGGCATAGCAAATCAAAATTGCTGTTGGGTGTTGTAAATCTTCGCGCAGTTAAAGAAGTATCACAGAAGTATCACTGACCACACGATTGAGCCAGGTCTTTTGGCGTTTTCAATCAGCGGTTTATCATTTTCAGATAGACAGTGTGTAAGATAATGACTAGCACAGGTGGCTTGGGTTTTCGCGCTATACTAGCAAGTCCACTGTTGAGTATTGCTGCGGCACCTCATTTGGCCTATGACTAATCAAAATTCTTCTGAGGTAGTTAGTCGTGCACCAAAGAACATACATGATGTAACCATCACTCTTTATATGGTCCCTCGTATCGATGGCAAGCTGCCTGTTCAAACTCCACCTGAATTGCCCGCTATTTTAAACAGAAGAAAACATTTCCTAAGGAAAAGTGAACAAATCCTTGTAAGATATGGAGGTAGATATTGGCTACAGCTGCATCGGTTTGTAAGATGACAATCAAGTGTGTGTTGATGTGACCCGAGTGGTCAAGCTGATGGACATTTTCCGACTTTATGGTGAGTATTTTTTGTGCCACTATACATCCAACCAATATTCGAACTTAAAACAGGTAACTTGTGAACCAAATACTATCAACTTGAACTCAAGTACTGCTGGTACATGAACGAGAACAAATTTTAGTCACCTATAAACGTCGGGCAAGCGGATCACTTCTAGTACAGTTATATTTGTTTCGTAAACTTTTAATGGGGCTGCACGTATCCACTTTGGATATATGTGCGTGAAGAAGCGGAATCTTTGACACCTCACATGGGGTAGTATCAGTCTGGGAAGTATTAGTCTAGTGGGTTGGTCAAACGTTGTTTTACTCATTCTATGTTATCACTGTTGTTATCAGTAACGATCTTTGCTAAGAGTAATTCTTGTTTACAATTAAATGGATATACACTCCCGTGATACAATTCGCCTTACTGGTTCTCCTTGTTTACCTGGAAAACGTAAGGTATGTGAAGGCACATTTAAGCACAACTATAAATGGCCCAGTAGCTAACAGCCAGAATGACACTGGAGAATGTTTTGTGGAATGCAAAGCCCAATCCCGAATGTTTCAGAAGCCGTCAGTGATCTTAAGTGACCAATTCAATTCAGTTAATCGTGGCCCCAGTGTGTGTTGCAAAAGACAGGATTCTTATGACGGCTGGCGGTGTACCGCGTAAATCATGTCTACCTTGAAACCACCCCGGTTTTTGTCAGCTCCGTAAGCAATACGGTAATAAATGAAGTAATTTATTTCAAAATCCGCACAAATAAATCCTGCGACAGCCAGTGAAGGGCATAAACTGTTGAAGTAAATAAATAAATATATATATATATATATATATATATATATATATATATATATATATATATATATATATATATATATATATATATATATATTCGCCTAATTACTGTGATAACATAATCCTGCTTTGCATACATATTTCGTAAAAGAAATAGCTATAACTTTTCATTCCATAGATTCTGTCAAATGTTTTGTAGCTGTGATAGCAAAGGGTCGTTTTTACTTTTTCCAGACAGATCATCTCTACATACTAAAACTTTCCTCCGTTACAAAGTTTCGGATATTTTTACTAAAGTTTATTGCAATGCAGGGCACACATTAGCAATAATTAACGGAAGTTCACGGGTTTTGTGTCTGAATGCGAAATTTGCGCGATGCTACAGCAAAGAAGGCAACCTTTTATCCCAAGTAAGAACAAACGACATCATTTTTGCGGAAAATAATAGTTAAATACCTCTTTTGCTACAGTATTTTATTGTGTAGCTATTGATAATTGCCAAAAATGAAACTAAAACACGCAAGTAAGATAATAAAGCAGAGTACACAATGACGAAGATCTATGACCCTTAAGTCAAAACCTTATATTGATAGTGGCCTCTTGCAAAAACCAAACGTTTGGGTGCGCTAAGAATTCACATGCATGCGTAAATTTATAAAAGGCATGATGATCTTTGCACCTATTTTTTATTGATTTACTAATAAATAAATTATAATTTAGATTAAGTACAGTTGAAGAGACAATAGTGCCCATAACTTTACGGTTCTGCTCGTCCAGTGGGTAAGCAAGCTCTAAGACATTCCTAGTAACACAGTCCATGAAGTTGTTGCTGCAGGCATACATATATAGTTTATCTTGAAAAGCGTTTTCTTAAAAACCTTTCATGGTAACCCAAAGTGTATTCTGGTGCTATGATTAACTGAAGTTTTAACCAATTCATGCACAAGTGAGTAGAATTCTGGTTATGCATAATCTTTGACGTTCACTTAAAACTTCAGGTACGAAAGTTCTTTTGCGTTTACTGAGAGCGAAGGTTATCGTTGTTCATCTAAAAGAATTTCATGAGGATAAGTATCCATTGCCATTGATATACATGCTCCCGCATGGCCGTGTTATTCACAATTGCAAGTGTTATGAAAGCAATCGTGAAAACTGAATTCCGATGTAACCGATAAAGCTCCATATATACTGCAACCAAAATCCCTACTTCTAAGATAATATTACTTTCCAGTAGTCAGCATCCACCAGAACCAATAAATGCATCAAATTTACTGAGTCAGTGTATGGTAAAGACATCAAGCGTAGGCTTCTACCATCCCTCAAGGTATAATGCTGATGAGTTTGAGGAGTGCTGCTGTATAAACTGCGGTTCTTGTTTGGTTGTTTAGGACGCAACATAAAAGTTCTCTAAGCCGGTGTGCACACGAAGCTGGTAAGTAGGGATTTCTATACTTAGCCCGCACGGAAGAGGATGTTCTTATATCGTTGTACGTTTTAATTAACGAGATTCCAAGGGTGACCTAAACATTTTACGGTGCCTAAAAGTACTATTAGTGACAACCAATAGTGGATTGGATATGTTGAGACTAGTTTATCCCACGACCTCCGGTTTTTTGTGGGGTAAACTTTCAATATCGCTTGCTGTTCTATGTGGAAAGGTCCAGCTAGATCGAGAATCAGCCGAACTACCCTTCTCTGCGCCAAATTAATACCTTATTGCCCTTGCAGTAGGTTGGAGATTCTTGGATGGCTTACTTTAGATGTGCTAATGTGTGCAGTAACTGAAGGGTTGATCGTACTTGGCTCAAGATTGTCAGATGCGTGCCCAAATGTCTGTTGACAGTGTCTGCGGCTCTCTGGCTTTGCCGGATTGATTGGCCATTTTTCATGGAGGGTGCGGAGAGTACGGGAACATAATGCAATTTTTTATGGGCAAAACAGCGAGAAGGCAAAAAGTGATACTTGATGATGTTGAATAGTAAGAGATTTTACACGGTAATCCACTGCAAAAGAAATTCACAAGTCATCTGAAATCTGGGGTAGTCGTCAACCGTCCTTGTCTTTGTTAGATAAGTAACAAAGACTCAAGATGGCGTGCGTCTTAGAATTGAACCCTGCTGCAAACTACAACTGACCCGTTTGAAGTCACAAATTGCACCGATTACTCAGACAGCCAATGTGCGGTTTGCGAAGTGCGACGGGATCTACTGGTTTCTGATACCCAGAATGTCACATCTTGATCGCTTACGTCGCGCAAAGTTGTTATAAATCCTGTTAAGAGCTTCAGAGTAGTCGGGGCTTATGTTATCTATTTCCAACCGAAAGTCTAGGTTCGTGGCCTAGTATTAAAAATAAATACCAAGTTCGTTAAGTGGGGGGTCGCCCCCAGTAGTTTAGTTCGTGACGTCCGTATAGGCTTGCATCTGGTCTGCCACAAATGACTCGTTCAATTAGGATAGTATAGAAAGAACGAATGAGCGGTTGTTAGCCCTGCCCAGCATTTAGCCATCCATATAAATTGAATAAGTCTCTCTTTGACCGTTGTTATTGGCACAAAGCAGTGGTCGTGGGACTGGCTCCTTCCTCTGAATAACGAAAAGTGCGTCTATGTGTCATTTTGCAGGAGACTCAGCGAACTCCTTTGTCGTGCATGGTTAGAAAGGGCCAGGAGACATCAAGAGGATATATGCCAAATAGGATTTGGGTATCTGGCTCTCTCCAAACATGTCTTTTTCACTGCACCTTGAGAAATCGGCCCAGAGGGTATTCGCCGTTCTACGGATGATTCAGCGCAACTTCTCCCGTATTACCCGCATAGACTTCCAAATACTCTATAGGGCCTATGTCAGACCGCTTTTTGACTATGCCAACACGGTTGTCTACTCAGGACGCACTCATTGAGCGTGTCCAGCGAGTTGCTACGAAAATGGTTGCCGGCCTTAAATCTGTGATCTACGAAACGCGTCTCGCGGTGCTTGACCTCTTTCCCTTAGAGTATCGTCGCCTCCGAGGGAACTTAATTCATATTTACGCCCTGTTTGAACAAGGCCTGGCCAACAGTTTTTTCACCCTTGACCCAGCAAACACACGGTGGGGACATGGTAAGAAGATTTTGAAGCTCAGAGCGCACACCTTCATTAGGCAAAATTTTTCTCATTTCAGGTAGTTGCTGCGTGGAATAACCTTCCTGAGACGGTTGTCCACGCTCCCTCTATAACTCAGTTCAAAACACTATTAGACACTTATTTACGCGAATCCTCGCGCTGGCAAGCATACTGCCCCGCGGTAAGAACCTAAAGAGCACTGCTACACCCTTTTTTCACTTGTGCCTTTCAGGTGAACGACAGCTGCTGAATGGCAAGAACAAAACCGACCCGGGAAACTTGGGCGAAAGCCTCGATCCTGCGTAGCAATCCGTGAATCCGTGAAAAGCCTCCTGTGGAAATGTCTGAAAATGTCCTAAGAAATTATGTCATTTATTTGTTGAGCTTAAAATAGAAATACACCAGAGATCCGGGTTTAATGTTATTCACGCCCACGGTCGGAGAACAACTTAGCATTTTCAACTTTGATTCAACGGTTGCCTTGTGAAGTTAATGTGTCTTGGATCCAGTGGTGGCGAGGAAGCCGTTTCCACGATTTGACTTGCTTGAAAATGGCTGTGAATGAGATAAGTTGTCTGAGAGTCATGTTTGCAACCCCTTTCAACTAGCTGGTGAAGCCGCCGCAAATATCCAGCTGTACTTGACGAGGCGGGGCACTGACATAAAATTAAATTGTGCACACACAAATGTTGCGACAATTATCGATTTAACTCATAAGCATACAAGTGCAACGTTTACTGTCCTAGAAAAACAAACTTTGATTGATATACTTATGAGCATGGCCAGCAATGCAATTTTTTACTCAATGATATGGTTGATTTACCTTCTGTTGGTGAAGTCCTAAGCCGTTTGCATAATCCAGTGGCCCCGTCGTATTTCCTTGTGATAACATCCAAAGCTTCCGCTCCGCGCAATTGCATGAGGCCCTGGAGTTCTTGCATTGTGCAGTCAAACTTATCTCCAACGCCGCGGGCATTTTGTATCGAGTGTCTGTCCCTCATATTTGACAAAACTCTTTTCGGTAGTTGTGTTATGTGAGAGTTTGAACACACAGATTCCAGAACCAGGATTTCATATAATTCCAATGAAGCATCCCACTAAATTAGGCAGGAGATCTCAGTTCCGTGTTATCGTGTTATCGTTCATAAATGGAAAATTTACACATGAGATACTGACACTCGCTCTACACGATAACGAACACCATTTTGAACAGTCGCGAGAGAGTTCATCTCTACATTGGGGACCTTGCTTCAGTTAAACAACTTGGTTCATTTTCTACTTTTCGGCCAAAGCTTGGGAATTCATAGGAGCGTAACATTTAACGAGATAATCAAAGGGACTTGTCTTCGCACATATCCAATATACGTTGGCCTAGGCTGGCACACCCGTAAAGTAAATGGCGGACAGTCGTACAATTGAAGACACCTAAGTGTATTGCAAATTGGCGATGATTGCAGCACACTTTACTGGTACCGAAGGTCGTATACGGATTTTAATCTGTAATCTTGAAAAAATAATTTGGAGACCTTTCACATATTGTTTAATCAAAACACTACACAAAATACTAGAGAGAAAAAACTTAACGTCGATTCCTTGTGGAATTTCAGGCAGTTAATACTGCGCTTGAAATCAGTAAGAACAGTGAAGCGCTGCTGTGCTATAAAGGCTTTTCATCCTCGTCTACGTTGTAGAAGAGCGAAACTTCGGGTATTGCTTCGGATACTTGAGATTAACTTGCGTTATTTGGGGGCTATACGCCGAAGTGTGTTCAAAGTCTTCTGGATCTTCACTGGCAAACCTAATATATCCGATATCAGCACATACATTCAGAAAGCTGCTCAACTGCTTCTTGTGGGGCGACGTGTGTAAATAGTAACGTACCTTTAAGTCTGGTGGTCTTCTGGTGAACAAGGGTGTCGTCTCCAATGGCCGCCCAGGAGAGCATGTGTGCCAACGGAACAGTAACTGTTTTATCACTTTCTGCCTCGTCACGGAAAGCCAATTAAAGAAGGTGCGTTGTAAGTAGTTGCACAAATTTTGAATGGCTATTTGTGGAATTCCCAGTCTGTGGCGTTCTTGTATATGACATTTTTGGTGTGCGGTAAATTTGGTCATCAATAACTTTTCAGATGCAAGGAGACAGCAACGTTTATGTGTCTTAAATTTCTCAGACTTTTCAAAAGGCATTGCCTGTGAATCACATTCTACAATATTCTCGATAAACCTGCAATTTTGTTGCTAACGTGATGAGATTTTCGGAATTTTTTAGTCAGGTTTCGCCCTGTATGTGGAACTACTTTGTGCTAGAAAGCAGAGATGCGATGTGCAACTGCTTTCTTCCTGCTGAAAATCATTATAAGCGCGCATCTCACGAGGACGCGACCTCTTGCTGTTAGGGTAAGCACCTAACCATTTAGCAACGAGCAACCGATCAGCAGTGCGTGAGTTCGTTCATTGACCGGAACATTCGTGATTTGCGATGACCTTGAACGATCTCAGGAGGCAATGTTAGAATCAGGTTTGCAATACGAGCATCTCATTAGTTTTTATGTTCCAACAAATTGCGGTGCCACGGGATGTCACCCCATTTTGCACACTGAAGTCATTTGATCGCGCATCAAAACATGCTCACTTTCCGTCTGACGTTGCAGTGCTTTTCCCGGGGACTACTCCGAACAATGAAGAAAAATGAATTTTTATCGTTGTGGTTTTATGTTTGATGCAGCTATATCAAGGTGAAATAAGTTACTGGGTGGACGTATACCACTTTCATATTTGCTGCGGTCAGTGCAATATGGGAACAAAACGATTCATGTAGACTGGGGCAACATCTGCATGAATTCTGGGCGCCGTTTTTGGATTGTCGGATTTAGGTGGCCGAGAATTGTAACACAGGCTTCTAATGGCATCGAGCAACGAAATTAGTGATAACTTCTATTGAAAATTAGTTGAATCTGTCGCGTGCTTCTGGAGGATCATTTGCTGAAATATCCAGTGTCCTACTCCAGCGGATGTGAGGTAGTCGTAACTCGGTCGTGCCATACAAAACCCGTTTAAAGCAAGCGTGGTTGGGAAACTATTCTGTTTAGGTCGTGCCAAGCTGAGTAAACCACGGCATAAATCTTGAAAATGATAAGGTGCTGTGCATAAGATTAAAAACCGACTGTTGCATCGGCTTCGGGTAATGAATGACCGTGACTACTAAAACAAGTCGTTCTCGCCACTACCAGTAGGATATCAGGTCCAAAAGACCTGAAAAATCTCACAGCACAAGATGGAAAATGAAATACCCTCCTTCCAAACCATACAGCCTATTGTATGTCTCCTAAATCCTGACGCAACAGGCGATCCAGCCAAGCTAGGAAAGGCATTAATTTTCATTGACACGATCGCTTCTTAGAGTTGTCCGTGCACGGAATAACGTCTTTCGATCCTAATGTTTAACGCGCTTTATCAAATTCTGCTTCAACACACCAAAACTGCCATCCTGGTTGCATGTGGCGTGTTTGACATCGCGTGCACAGCCCGATGGCTCCGAAAGTTAAATCCATCCACCTGCCGCCCAACAGTAATGCAATTTCTGGATGAAAACGACGCCGTGCGTCTGATAACATCCTAGGCTCTCCTGTGATGAAAAGCTCCGAACCATCAAAATTAAAGCTGTTTGTACTTGAATGCAAAGACGGCTTACCAAGAAGCTATTACCCAAACCCCATGATTCGGTCACTGGAGGCTAGCAGACTGACCCCTCCTCCACTCACCAATCCGCACGAACTAGGACATTCGACGTTACTCAGTCACAGATGCCACCTACATTCCTGAGCAAACTCGCAAGCCGGTCCACCATCGATACATGTGAACATAGCAGCCCAATAACCCCAAAATCAAACTATAAGTAAGAGGGCCTGTCGAAATACCCGGCCTCCGCTGAAGTGGCACTAAACTATGATGGGCCCCCGACCGTCCCTGATAACGCTGAGGCAGGCTGATAACTCTGACTCTAGACCTCGTTTTGGTGTCACGAACGAGAATCGGTCGGCTCCGATCTTCATGAATTTCCGGACCAACTATCATATCCCTCCTCCGGGATGCCAAATCGACTTTGCCGGCCCCATAAGTACACCGATAACCCGCTGGACCAACAAGGCGATCAGCTTTACAATCGTGCGGCTCGCAATGCATCCATCACCGAGTCTCACAGACGTCCCATCACAAACCATCGACCACCTTGTCCCCCTGTAAAGCCGGTCCCGTATGGTATCGTACCTAAACGGGTTGCGCCATCAACCGCCTGTACATGCTTTGATGCTCCCATGGCACTCTTATACTCTGAGTGCTCTGTGATTACTCTCAGCATTGAACCCGCACCAAACCATTCATCGGTCTCTAGATTCATAGCCTTACAAGACCCTGAGACCTCCAGCGCTCCTGAAAACGGACTTTCTGCTTCACCACTCGTGAAAACAGCAAATGTTCTCATCAGCCCGGTAGAACCCTCTCCCGGTCCTGAAAAGTCTGACGCGGTACCTCTCCCAGTGAGAGCAATGACTACACCAGACGTTGACAGCACTTGTGCTCGTAACAGCCCCCGGCCTGCTGTTTCTCCGCGTTCGACCTCCACCAAAATACGCCTTTGGACTCAAGCATTTATTGACAAGGCCGGGTATGTAACGCACCCTCAACTGCATTCCCGAGGATTTGTGCCTTATTCTTAACAAGATGGCTCGACCTTGCTCCGACCTTCTCGAAATTACATGACAAGTACCTCAAATCACACGTAGCGCGAGTTTGGTAAACCCTCACAACGGCAACTAACAGTGGCCGGCTCACACCCTCATGTGCTTCTTCTCTCCTACTTACCCACATCTGTCGCACCTGTAGATCATTTTCGGACGCCACCCATCCCCCGAACCCACCTCCTTTCCCTGCGCCATATCCCTCTCCACACCTCCTGACAACGCGAAGGACTTCAAGTCAGAAAACTCTCCTTCTAACTGCACATAACCCCTCCAGATACATTCCCTACCCCATAACGGACCCCACCGATTTCCCTCTAGTACCGAACTCCACAGTAAGCGAGGTCAGTAAATTCCTCAATAATATGAATTGCTCACCAGTAGACCTATCAATGATGCTGTTTAACGCTCGCTCACTATTGCCAAAAGTCCATAATCTCCGTGCCATTATCACCGTTGCACGAACAGTTTTGAGTTATGTGACTGGAACATGGCACTCGATTGAAACATCAGACACGGCTGTTTCAATCCATGGTTATAATATCCACCGCTCTGATAGGGAAACGCAAAGGGTGGCGGCTGTACTATCTATTCCAAATCGGGATTTCGTGCAACCCTCATGTATGCTTTTAGTCTAGAAAGGATTACAGGGGACATCTGGAGCCCCCAAGAACAGACCAAACAACCTGTACTAGTAGGTTGTATATACCAACCACCACCCCCTCTCGAGCTTCTATTGTTGACTTTTCATCACTACACATGCCCTTCCTCATTCGTCCAAACTTGTGCTGTTTGACTTCAGCCTACCGGATATTTCCCGGTCTCTCCCACTTTGGTCCCTACTCTTTACGCCTCGCTGCTTGCTCAACTTAGCGTGGAGTGTTGGTCTCAGATTTTACGAAGCTCCCCTCGTGGCCTGAAGATCTTAGGCCTAATATTTTCAAATGAGGGTCATCTGGCTATGGCCGCAGTTGGTCCATACTTCACGGAATGCGATCACTGCGTCGTTTCGTGCAACATAGTCATGAATGGCGCAACTGTCCCTCCGGGTTCTCCTCTCTTTCACCTTCTGTCTCTATATGTGACTGGCTCTTTCATCCTTGCTCTAAACAAACACTCTACATTTTTGTGACGTCTTCTACCAAAACCAAGTAAACTCTGCCTACCTTGCTTTTCCCATTAAAAGTTTTCGCCCTTATGTCGCTCGCCATGATACGTTACTCAGACTCTTAGATAATAAACCACACGAAACTGGCAGGGAATATCGGAAATCTTGGGATTTCTCATTAACACTTCCCACCAGCAAGCTCTCAAATGACCGACAGTCCTTACGGGTATCTCTCGAATGCCGTGAAGAGAGCACTATTTTTAGGGACCTTTCTCGCTGTAAATTACTCATCCGCCTATTCCGTGGGCACTGTACCCGAAACAGTTACTCAGTTGCATGTCTGCGTTCCACCGACGGTAGTTTTATCACCTATCCTGTCAATATTGCCGACCACCTGAACGCTTATTCTGCCAGCTGCTACTTACACTTTCCCCTAAAAGTCAATCCCGCAATCACCGCCGCACATCTCACACCTTCGTAACAGAATGAAAGTCCGTCTTTTAGCAACGTTCATCTCCCTAGCTGATTTGTCAGCCCTTCTTTAAACTCCCAATGACTCCACCGTGTCGGGGAGCGGTGGCATATCATCCTGTGCATTGAGACATGGCGGTCAAGATGTCAAAATTCTGGTCTTAAATGTTTTCAATCACCCAATCAACTCTGGAGTCGTCCTTTTCCGATAGAAACACTCTGTTGTCCGTCCCCATACTAAATCCGGATTGAAGCAAACTACTTTCAACTACAGAGAGATCCATCATAAACCTCTTTTAGTGCGGACTCTTGAACGTCTGGCCAGAGGACCGTTAACCAGTGTCCTCCTAGCTACAAATGCCATAGATTACCGACAGTATGAATTATTGTCTCAGAGAGCCGTCAATGACTGTCAACTTTACTTTTTGAGACGGTCACAGCAGCCTATGATGCCGCACGCTCTAGTGGTACAGTCTATTTGGATAACCAAAACGCTTTTGATCAGGTCTCTCATGCTTCCCTGTCGGAGAGGCTCAATGCAGTTAGAGTCACTGGATCCTTATTTCAGTGGTTCACCTCTTATCTATCGGTGAAAAACAATCATCCACACTAAAGATCACCAGTGGAGGCGTTCAAGGGAGCGTGCCAGGCCCCATCTTCTTCCTGCTGTATATGAACGACGTCATCGACGACGTATCCCGTGGTAAACTTTGCCTTTTTGCGGAAAATAAAAATCGCCCACACAGTTCCCCCTCTGCTAAAACATTTACATTTAACCAGATCCAACAAGCTTCAGACTCGCTGACCCGCTGGTAAACTGCCTATGGCCTAAACTTCTATTCGTTCAAGTACCGTGTAACTCCCTGCCGCTGCGCCGTCCCAGCTGACACGCTCACAATTAATGGAAACCTTGTCACTCAGTCCACAGAGATCAAAGACTCTGGTCTGAGATACTCTTGCACCTTTAGCTTTTCTGATCAAGTCCAGTTCCAGGTTGCTCGGGCACGTAGACTCCGAGTTCTACTATTACGTTCCTTTCATCTTTGAGAAACAAAAGTCGCAACTTTCAAGCTATGCGTGCAACCAATTTTGGAATTCTGTCCTGCTTCCTCTTCCCTTTATACCCAAATTTGTAAATTGGCACTCGAGAACGTCCAAAGTTCATTCGTCAAAAAGTTATTTCCACAGACCACCCCTCTCCCATACCGCTGTCACTGTGTAATCTTGGGCCATGAGCCACTATGGGTCGGATGGTTAAGGCTAACTCTAACTCTCCTACACCGTCTGCTGTACCGAAGTGCTTTTACGGCATGAGCTAGGCCAGACGTAATGCCATCTGCATGCTATAGTTCCGTAAATCCAGCAACCTCTTGATGTGCCCTCCAGTGCGTACAAACCTACGACACTACTTCTTCGTGGTTCACCACACTCGCATCAAAAAAAATTCCCCGCGATCTGATCCAAAATATCACAACCTAACATACTTTTCCACAGTTTGTAGATAACTTCCTTACGTGTGAAGCCGGAGGCTCACTACTTAGTACCCGACTATCCCGTGATCTCCTTTATGAGCTGGGACGCAACCACCTCTGAGTTTGACGGAGATATAATTGTTGGACGAAAAAATAATTAAAACTAATTATAAACAAATAAGCCACCCCCTTATTATTTCTTTCTTCTTCTCTGACTTGATTAGACCAGCAATTACCCTCAGTGTCTGCTTGATCAAAGTGTGGTCTATTACCGACCTGGCTTCTTCCCGAGACAACTTGTACCAGGTTCATTCCAGCCAGGTATCTGCCCTGGACTAATCTATTCGCTCTGTTTAACGAAAGAATGCCTCGTCTTGCCTTTCCATAACCTAACTAAACCAAACAAAAGTCAGCGCTTCTCATACCTAAGAATGCATTGTACGTCATACAACTCATCAAAAACACGTACACAACTTGCGGTACACCCCAGTTTGCATCGATATCTCACGCTCCATCATCGTTTAACGATGGTTCACACGCCCTGGCCACATCCGTTTTGTTCCCATTGTCCCAAAAATAGCTCCTGCCTCGTTTACCTCCGCGACCTGCCTTTTCCAGCGGCTGTTTGCATTTGCTTTTTCGTAATGAACGGACTGTTTTACTGGCCTGGCTTTCCCCCGACCGGATAAAATATCTGGTATTTATGGTTCTTTATTACTGCACAAGCCGCAATTATAACAGCCTGTTCGCATGCCACCTTGCAGATCTGGTAGCATGCACGAGGGATGGAAACCTCGTGTGGTGGTGGGTGCGTCCTGCAGGGAGGGCCACCCTGTTGCGTTGCACCATGGTGCGTTCGGATGCCCACCGCTCCTCCAGTAGCCCTGATGCTTCGCCCATCGCCGGTGGTTCTGAGCATGTTCGTTAATTCAGGAAATCAATAAAAGAGCACTGTTGTTTTCTGTTTGTTGCTGCTGGGCTGGACTCGTCCCGGTTGTGACGTTTCACTGGTACAGCTATAAACTACTGATGATGGAGGAAGCTGGCCTGTTGTCTGTTAAAAAAGAATGTAAAAAAATATATGGGATAGGCTGAAGCATCCGTGATGCTCACGGCTTACATCAACGTATGAAGCTGTAGCTGCCCTTGCCATAGTTGTGTTTGTACCGCACCAAAGCCCACTTCGTCAGCCAAACAAATCACACGCACCTATTTACCGCTCCCAGGAGTGGACACACAAGGATATATATACATGAGATTTCTAACCCTCCGCTTCAGTATGCAAGAGCAGTGCGCAACGGCATTCTATTCGCAATGCACTTGTTGACTTGAAGCTGATAGCAGTGCTTCGGGGATCGGTGACTATTTCTCTTACAGTTACTTTCCTAGATTATGATACAGTCCACACCAGATAAACTAGTACATCATCTCAGAAGTTCACTCGAGTCAGTCCTTGTACGTTTGAGTTCCTAACCGCACCAGCTCTCCGCATGCCTGTATCGGTTTGCTCTCGAGCTCCTTCATTTTACTATCAGGTATTAGAAATGTAGCCCATGCTTGGCCGCTAGTCCAATATGTACAACTCCATCCCTATCCCGTCTCACTTAATCACCTGTTTTCTCCACCCTAATAGTGGTACACGTCAAGTATTTTATCTCCATTAACGCACATTACCCTATATTGTCTCCTTAAACTCACCCGGTTTTAGTGATTTTATCCCATTCCATCGTCTTCCCAAGCATTGAACTCCAGCAATACCAGGTGTGGACGACCCGGTTGGCTGTTATCTACTCCACCTGGCCTGTGGTCTACATCCAAAGGACTCGTTCTATGTTTCCTTGGCCAGCCTGAAAAACTCCCGCTGCTCAAGAGTTGCACTTCCCAGCCCACTGACCTTAAACATGACGCCCATTAAGGGGCTGTTCAAAAACCGAAGTGTCCGGCCAATGATGGCGAGGCAATGTCATACATAACAACCCCCTTCCTACCCTCGACCATACCCCTCGCCCACTCAGCCCAATAGCCGCAAATACGAACAAGCTCTTCGCCTGGCCCGAGCCGCCTCCAGGACGCGTTCATTCAAATCTGCTGAACTCTACGTTCGGATTTAACCATTTCAGTGGACTTGCAGTCTGTGCTTCCAACAAAACCAAAAATTTTCTACGCAGCTTGCGCTCCGGCTGGTGTGTTGTCACCAACCCACTCATCCAAGGAACTTTTGCGCCCGACTCCATCACAACGGCGACACCAGTGCGCCTTTAAATTTTCACCGTACACTATAATTCTGAGATTCCTTTTATTCCATTTTTCCGTATTGTTAAGCCCTTCACTTTATCATCCCCAATTACGCCTTTCGTGACCCTGACCATAAACCTAGCCGTCCAAGGCCACGAGAACTCATCGGTGGCTAAAGGTTTTAGTGTAGGTTGATTGACTGGATGACGCCAACGCTGCTGCTTCACCAGATCTAATGTTCTGGTTCCTCATTTTCCGAAGTTCACACTGTTTTTCTTATGTGTCAGGCAGGAATCCTCCTGATTTTCCCTCCCTCGTTTTGTTTTTGCTCGCCATCCACATATCCCAACGGTCTGATCCTGCTTAATATTCCTTCCAAAAAAGCAGTAGTACCTGCGCTTTCCTGCCCGTGGGTGACCACGTCTACGTCGGATACTGCCCACCACCCATAAGGCTGTCCCCTTACGCAAAATGCGCTGTACCCACCACCCCCGACAGTCATGCTTTTATTCTGACTGTAACACTGTGTTCATGCCTGACAGCAGGCCACACACGAGTTGGGAATAAACAATATTATTGTTAATAACTTTGGAGAAACGTTGAGTTTTTGTGCGTGAAACCGGCGGTAGGAGAACAAATGAACTCCTGTTGAGCATAATTCTTCACCACAACCGCTTCACCCCTCGCAGTTAGGCACTGCTACGGCCAGGAATCCTAACCCGCACGCGATCGGCTAGGATATTAAGCCACTTGCGAGTCCGGCATTATTGAACACTCTGGCTGGCGGAAATTATGACCTCAACAGCCAATCATGATTTTGTATCCGCTGTGTGTTGGTTGCTAATGAGGGGCTCAGAATGCTCCAGAGTTTCGAGAATGTTTTCGATGTATAAACCCGAATACGGCGCTCTACAAATTTGTTTGCAGCTGTATGTTTGGCGTTTAATTCACTGTACACTTTTCTAGGCTGTGTGACTGAAAACGACAACTAGGGGTTCGAGACCAAGAACTGAGCTTAGGCTTTACCATTTTTACAGCGCCTATTTGGTTCAGATGGGGAAGTACGACATGGGGGGTGGGCGCTAAGTTTGAACTAAGCGTAGGATATATTGGACAAACATTGATGAGCGTGAAGCTTGCTGCTGCCGATTTGAATTGAAGAGCTTGTCTCCAAATTGTATTGTCATGTGGAAGTTCTGTTGAGAGCGGCTTTGGTATTGTACTTGAGGAGTTTTGCTTTTGTGAGCCAGTAAGCTGATGGGAACAAATTGAAATTATTATTACCATTATTACTGATGGTTCGGAAGTGCGAGTGTCACGGAGTTAGAGTCAGCTGTTCCAGCTCACGACCAGGTCAGGTCAGGCAGGTGATTTCAGTGTAATTAGTAGCGAAATGCTTCAATTATCTCGTTGGCTCTCCGCGAAAACACTACAGTATTATTTTACCTTAACTAAGCCAGTTACTGTACGCATTGTTGCGGTGCAACCCGGCTGCGTCCTTTTTATGTGGTTGCTTTGGCTTAACCGTACACTGGGTTTACTCCTCTACGATTACTATAGTGCCACCAACAAGTTAAGTAACTAATGTGTAATGAACCTCATTGTCTGGAGATAGTTTGGTGAAGAAAGTTCTCACCTGCGAGAAAAGTAGTGTTGCCTTTTACCGGTTATTTTGACATTTTTACCGCGTCAGCGTATAAAAAGGAAACATAGATAAAGATAAAGAGATCGTGGGGGACAAAAGCAAAGGGAAAGCCAAAACCGTGAAAAGGGTCAACTTTCCCCTTGTAAGTCTATAACCTGTGGTACGTTTTGGCTTAAAATGTCTCATTCTTTATTGTGCCAAGAAGACCAACCACGTTCCACCAGAGCTTTCGCATTCCAAATAAGATGGCCAGAGACCATATCATCGTCTGCCAATCACCTTCACTTCCGATTTGATCTTGCTGCCGCCAAGATGCAACTGTGTAAATTGATCTGTAAAACAGGTTACACTGATGTACCCTAGGAAATCAGTTAAATAAACCTGTAAGTTG
Source organism: Clonorchis sinensis (assembly GCA_003604175.2). Taxonomy (NCBI): domain Eukaryota; kingdom Metazoa; phylum Platyhelminthes; class Trematoda; order Opisthorchiida; family Opisthorchiidae; genus Clonorchis; species Clonorchis sinensis. The sequence continues at coordinate 155,586,919 of CM030369.1, read as the reverse complement.
CTCATAAAATGGATTTAAATGGGCTAAAGGAGCTTAACACTGTGCTTTGTTAGTTCGTGGTAAAAGGGTGGCAACCGCATGACGGATATTGTAAGCGAACCTGTCCGAGTTTTTGGTCACCAAATATAGATCACATCAATAGGCAAGCCATTGCTACTTATACCTTATCAATGGAGTAACCAGAGATTGGGTAGTAAATCCTCGTTTTTGCCACTAGTGGTGGGAAATTCATTTATTGGCTGTCACATATTTGCCTTCTACGCAGTGTTTTGCATTTGGCCCAAGAGCTAGTACTGCGTACCACGTGCTGCCTGTCACAATGGATTCACCATTTTAGCGTGAAATAGGCTGGCTTAACCAGAATGTGGCCTAGCAATTTTACTCAAACGGCTGAAGATAGGGGTATATAATAGTTTTTCTTAAATTGTTGGTAGCATACAAAATATGGCATGATTGGGCCCTTACAATTTGAACGCGGCGGGCAGCAACACAACAAAGTGAAAAGAAAAATCAGGATCTGTTTAATGTGTCAGAAGCTACTGCCAAAGATCAAAGCTTGAGGAGTAGATGGAATTGGATTAGATTAATAAAGGCTGGTGATTTTGTAACGGTGACAGATAAACGGTGTCACCTTATGGAGAAAAGCTAAAGGGCATGGCAGCAAGCCAGAAGAACCGACGCAAGTATGGATTCCTGTTGGCCAACCTAGAGCCTAAGGGCAAGCTGAGGCTGCCAATAGTGTATGGGGCCAGAATAAACCTTTATGGGTGTGTTTCTGCTTCGTGAGTTTGCTGTACACTCAGAAAGCGATGAAGCAGTACAGCGTTGGTGGCAAGAGCGGTGCTCGGTGCTTTGCACTGAGCTTCTAGTGATCAGAAGGTGGAAGGCCAGAAAGGTGGAAAATTGGCCTATGCCTTATTGGGCAGGGAGCATAGTCGTTAGACTAGATGGCTGGGGAAAGTACAGATAAACGGGGAAGGGTGGTATTTCCTACGTCATCACCGTCCAAACATCGCAGTGCAGTGGTTACCGGACTGCGATTGCCTCCGAATGAGTCTGTATTTCATTCGGAGGAGACTCAGAGAAGGCTTCTGTCGTGCACGGTGAGAATGGTCCAGACACCATGAAGAAGATAGGTACCAAAAGTATTTAGGTATCTGACCCTATTCAAACATATCCTCCTCACTTCACCAATAAAAATTTGCCCAAAAGGGCATTGTACGTTCTACGGATGATTCGCTACATCTTCCTCCGTGTTACTCGCATGGACTTCTAAATGAATTATGGGGCCCACGCAGAAGCGCTTCCTGAAAGGGCCAACCAAGGTGTCCGCTTCGGACAGAAGAAGGACGTAACCCTCGTTCAGTGTGCCCGGACAGTTGCTACGAAAATAATTGCTGTCCTCAAATCCACTGATTATGAAACACGTCCTACTTTGTTTGACCTGATACCCCCAGAGTATCGTCGCCTCCGAGGAGACCTAATACTTACTTATGTATTATGCGAACGAGGTTTGATCAAGAATTCTTTTCATCGTTAAACTAACAAATACACGGATATGGTAAGAGGCTTTCCAGCTCAACGCCCTCACTGTTGTTGAAAAACAGTTGTATCATTTCCGATAGTTTGGTTTATGGAATAACCTTCCCCTGACGTCTGTTCGTTCAGAATCTAGTACCCAGTTCAAAGCACTTTTAGAAGAATCTTTGTGGTATTCCTCGGGCCGGCAAGCTTACTGCTCCGCGCTGAGAGGCCAAGGAGCAATGCTACACAATTTTTTCGCCTGTGCCATCCAGATGAACGGAAGAGGATGAATGACAAGAACAAAACCGACCCGGGAACCTTGGGCGAATGCTGCGACCCTGTGCGCGAATCCGTGAAATCCGTGAATCCATGACCGTAATTCATTTCGAAGTTCACCATAGGTGCTGAGGTGTATATCTTCCTTCCAGTCCACTCACCATACGAATCGTACTTTGTGCAATCCCTGGCAACTCGGGTTTATGAACCTTTGGCTTTCTATATACCACATATTTATTGAGGCTACCGTGTCGACCGCTGGCGTACGCGACCTTGAAAACAACTTTGAAATGCGTGGTATCTGCTGCTGTCAAGAGCCCGCTTATTTCGAATAGTTTGCAGCAGTATAGCACGATGGATGAGGATGAGGATGTCTTGAAAACCCAGGAAGATGGTCTACGTTCCGATATCCTGGAACTGAGAGCACAGATAGAGGAGAATGAGCTTATTCATGGTATACCTTCGAAAGGGATGAGGTAGAGATAAGATTTTACCAGCAGATATTTCATCCAATCTATAGTTCTGTATACATTCCCAAAGATCCGGATTATTTTCGACGAGAGCGAAAGTTGATCTTACAACGCACCTTGCAAGTGCTTGAACCGAAACCTATCACGTTGCAAGCAGAGCTGATGATGCAAGAATTGGATGCCTGTAGTCAACGTGAATTTACGGAGAAGACTTTACCAATTCTCTTGCACCAGGTAGATGCCGTTTTTATTCTACCTTCTCTCTAGTATTTTATTGACAGGATTCATCAAATTGTCCTGCTCAAACACGGCTATCTTCTACGATGGAAGCGATATTGTTCCTCAACTGCAGCCGTAGAGACTATTCAGGCAGAGTATCTGAATCGACTTGAGTATGTTGCGTTTAGAATTCGGATTGTTTAATTTTCAGATATTTGACGAATGAATATCTCGACGCAAGTTCACGGGCGCATAGGCTTGCTTCGACTAGAGAGGGTATTTTAGCTAATTCGGACAACGGCGTGGAGGATGTAACCGTCGAAGATTACCAGATATATCTGCGGTACCACCTATCACATCTCCAGTCTCTTTCCTATGCAAACCAGTTGTTGAATGTAGGTATCTCTTGGCAAAAAATAATTATTTGTATTTAGATAATAAAGTGGTTACCGTATTCTCATCGGGATAGAATCAAGGATAGCTTGATTGTGAGTTCAACTTTTCCTAACTCTGCTGACAATTATATACACATTCAGTTAGACTGATTTTACAAAGAACATGTACCATTAGTTGCGTCTGGTTCTCAGTTTGTCAGTACGTATTCATTAGGAAACCAAAAATGCCCTTTCATGGGAGTGTTTTCTCTGCAAGTAAAAATATCAGTCCACACATCCCCAAGAGGATTTATTACTTCGGTCAGACTAGATGCTGCTTATATGCATATACGAATAGTAAGTATACTTCAGGTCCATCCATCTGAAATGCGCATACGCCCAAATTTACTCAGTGGGTAAAAATTTATTGATGTCGTTGAAATATTTGCAGAGTAAACAAAAGTATGTGAAAGTGTGGGAAGGTGACCAAAACTACAACGGCTTGCGTTGAAGAAACGTCGTAACATTCTGGGGCTAAACGCTTCCTGTAAGCAACAAGCACTATTTCTCTAAAGCAAAATGGATGTACAATGTGCCGGACAAGAGACCATTGAATGCAAACGTTAATTACAGTAACCATTTTGAGAAACAAGCCGAAGTAAGTCTTCGGCATTTTGCTTCAACAAGTTGGGCTTTCGCCTATCCTGATCAAAAGAATGATGTGGGGGAAACGTTCTTTAGGCAACGTTACAGGGTGTCTACCTTGGCCCACGCATTTGGCCATTGACGTTGTTTTCCCGAACAGCAAGCTTTACAGTCGGGAAAAACACGGGGTCCTTGAAATTCTTTGGCACCTACATTTTCATAGAGCAACCAGACCTAATACTCAGTGTGTTTTGGCTCACAACCCTCTAGTGATGACACATTACTAGCAGCTCCACTCACTGCATCACTGCAAACAAAAGCTCTATCATATGACTAAACATCTGAGTGCGTAAAATCGTTTTATGCGTGCCATCAAAATTTTGTACCGCATTCTGCCAACAGATCCGGTGAATTATCTGGTGTAGTGAAATCCTTGCCAAAGCACAACATGAATCATTGTGTTTTTCTTTATAACAACCGTAATTGCGGAAGAATAAAGTACCAGAGGTAGAAGCAAAAACCTCCCTGGACATTACATCCAAGCACTTGTGTAACCAATTTCTTAGTTGAAAAATACTGGCCCAGAAGCTTGCAAAATCATTCCTTCGACTTAAAATCAGTCGTCAAGCAACATAAATGCTTTCGTGTGAGGGCAAATGCGACTCAGTGTTACAAATTCAGGGTTGGAGTTTTCGTTTGACACAATACGAAAACGTTCAATTTCTGTGATAGCGTTCAACTATACCTGAAGTGAATCCCTCCTTTAACACAACTTAAGATCTGACGAACCTTACCGATTTCGGAGATGCTTCTGCTAAACAAGCTCATGGAGTTTCTACTTACCATCTGTGTAAAGTACATTATCTACCACGATGTCCGAAAAAGCGCCAACCTTCATGGTAGACCGAAGGTGAAAATAGCTGCGCAATCAGATCAGATTATTCTTCAGGAAACTAAGATTAACCAAATTGATTTCCGAGATTTTTCTGGTCTCTGATCACTGTGACCTTTTCAAAGTTTAATGTATGTGATGTCTACGTGATGCTTAAGGTGAACGTTTACTTTCTAAAACTGCAAAAATTAGGATTCTAGTGTGTTCTAGGTTCCGTCCGTTTACCATCAAAAATAACTTTCTCGCCCGCACTGGCGTGACGGAAGAAGAGAATATTTAATCGGAATGTCTAATAACATGGGACATGCTTGTGCTCCTAGACTCAGGTACCTAAGCTTCCGTCTGTGAACCCTTAAGTTTAGAAGGACGCCAATATTTTCATCTTCAGGATGGTTTGCCATCAGTTTATCCTAGGTGGGTCTGGATTATTATATAATGTATACATCTCAAAACGCTGGGCAAGAAAGCATCAGCTTAACTATACTTGATTCAACTCATCGTTCTAAGTCGCAGCTTTTCTTTTGGTGTTTTAGCAATACCTCTAAACAGTGCGATAAAGGAAGTCTTGAATGACCATTTATGTACCTTTTACGATACGTGAAGGTAATCTGTGGTACAAAATGACTTCAACATAAGAGAGTTTAACCAAAAAATTAAAAGACATTTTTGTTTTCTCATGAACTAGAAGAAATTGAGCCCATACGTGTTTGATCATCTAAGTAGGTGCGTCCAGTTAAGTGCGTGTGGGCGCTGTTTGATTTCCTGCACAAAGTCCTCACCACAATATGGGTGACAAGATCATGATTACAACAAAAGCACCAACGAAAACAAAGGATTTTCGCAGATGACAGTGCCAATTTTTTTCTACAAACCTGTCAAATCTAAATCCACTTGTAATACTGCTTATCCCTTCTGGCTATGTTTGGACTTTGAGCCAACGTTTGGTCTTTTAGGGCCGATGTTACAAACTCTAACCGTACTACGGGAGTTGCATACTCTATTATCAAGTGATTCTTTATTCGCGGATAAATATTTCGATTATTTAATAAAAAATAATTGAATACTTAGTTAATTCATGGTACCTAAAGCTGTAGTAATCGTAAATGGCTACTTGTTAAAAGCAATAAACCGGAAACGAACCTTAGCCACTAGCAGTTTGACAGCCCGGCTGCTTCAGTATACCCAGTATAATTTATATATTATTATATATATTTACACCCTCATGAGGAATTCAGTTGTAATTAATAAACAGTGCTTAGCTGTTGCATGTATTCCTTGTTGTAGATCTAGGAAAGATCCAAAATGCATGAATATTTTTGAGCTTGAGGACGTAAAAGTACATATTTGCGACATAACCACAAATAAATATTACAGCATTTATCTTCTCAGCTTAACAGCGGGAAATTATGTTGTCTTACAGAGGTTTTATTTTGCTATGTAAATGTTTATCATTTTGTGTTTCAAGTAAGCAAATTTTTCCTTTGATTCACATCTGATTATTGCAACACGTAGTTCGTGGCCTACGGAAATCCCTATTACATTACTGTTTCTTGCTCCTTCAGCTGAGCACTGAGTCTACTGCAAATGCAGTGCACTATCCACTGGCTGAAAATTTTTGATTTATTCCCAAACTAGTATGATCAATCTTCTCCAAGAACTTCCTCACCGAATGCACGTAAATATGAGAGTCTAATTAGGCCACACAATTTATCGATTACAAAAATAACGAAGTACGCGCTTTAGTACTCTCTGCCCAGTAAATCTCCGCAGTGAATGACACCCACTGAAATGCTCAAACCGCACCAGGTGATAAGTGTATCTCCTCAGTGACCCCTTCGCAAAACCATGAAGGTATCGATGTTTAACCAGCGCCTCCCAATAAACTGGAGGCAAGAAATGTACTGTTTAGTTCACCGAATTTACCCAGTGTGCCGGTGATGCTCGCTGCTCTGTTAGTTCGTTTATTAGTGTACTCCGGACTGCAAATCTTAGTTTAATCGAGCAAAATGGATATTACCAATTTACTTGCTCAGCTATTGATAGATGGACCAGACATCGGGGGGAATATATCGGCATCAGGACCAGCTGGTTATAAATCTCAATATGCTAACACGATATCCACTGCTTACGGTCCTAGTTATACTCTTGCAACCAAGATCCATGCAATGCTACGGCCTAGAAAACTGAGTATGTCTTAACCGAAGCAAATGGTAAGTGCTCAGACTTCGGTTGTTTGCGGTTTGTAACAGTAAGCTAACAGCTTGATCACGCAAATAGACCTCGCTTGTGGGTATACAACCAAGCTGATATTGTGCAAGCGCTAGTCATTTCTGATTGATTAAAAAAGTTACTCAGTGGTGCTTTTGAAATCCTGTTTGCTTTTTTGCTCATGTGGAACAATAACTCAGTGACACGAAGCAGATAATGGAAACCAGTTATTTTTGTCTCCAGAGCCTAACGTAGTACAAAGCAGCACAAATTGGATACAAGATCAAAAAATACGATCGTGTTGCAGATCACAAGAATTCTCTGTCACTGAAAAGTGCCTCAGTCATCTGAATATCTGAAGGGTTCAAAATGCTGTCACTGATGTATTTAGCATACATGTCCACTTGTTTGGTCACTTACAAACTAAGCCGCAGTTTTTTCATTCGGTAGTGGCATTCAAGGCTTGCTATTGGTACGCCCTGTTAACAAAGCTACTTAGTTTTTAGTGCAGCTTGTTACCTATATGTACTGGGTTAAGGCAGCTCAGCTAGCAGCTCAGTCCTTGCTAGTTACAGCTATTCGTTTACTGATCGTTGCTGAGACCAGTCTGTTCTAACTCTGATCCGTTTAGCAGAGTATTCACAACAGATGCACTACTTTCCGAAATGAGACAATTTGGTTTGGGCAAACTTCAAGAGAGGGAAATAGCTTCGACAATTTGCAGTTAGTTTCAGTTTTGACCGCAACATTTTCTGCGAGACCCGATCACTTTTTGTGGGTGAGCTGAGATATCTTTGGGTTTTGGATCGCCGATGCTTCGTACTCACTATTGAAATTGGCTAAGTTCAGCAAATTTCCAGTAAGATAATCAGAAAATGGGTTCTGGTAAAGCACTTGCTTCACCAAAAGAATTTGGTCAGCACTGCAAGTTACACTAATCAACCGTGTGCTACGCCTGCCCAGTTTAGAGTGGGCGGAATATGATATAAAAGAAGGAAATAGAGAATGTTATGGAAAGCAGTGACGATATTGTTGCGGTTCATCTTCTAGGATAAGCCCCACATGCCTCGTTCTGTTCCTGGCTGGAGACACTAAAAGATATGGCAACTAACCAACATCATTAACATTCATGCATCAGTCTATTAGACTGTCTAACAGATTGCTGGAGGTATAAGCAGCCTATTTGATTGTGGTAGGCTAACCTAAAGCCACCCTTCCGTCTCAAATTTCCTCTTCCTATTGTAAGGCCTTATTCAAATAAACTGGTACGATCGTACGTGTGAATCTTACCTCCGATTTCCCTCACATTCAGTTAACGATGAGGTCGCAGCTGGAATCATTGCGCTTCGGTCCACTGTTTATGCGTCGAAAAACTTAACTGACTTAACTGAAATGAATAGTTTCGAGACAGTGTAGCGTCAGTATTTTCTCCCGATGTTGCTTTCAGTGATGGTGCTAAGGTATAGGAGAACAAGGACGGAACTTCCATTAGTCGAGCGTATGACTTTGCAATATAATTCTTATGGCTTGAGATCCTTCATATCAGCAAATTTATCTAGTAACCAAATCAAAAGTACGTTACATCTACGGTGTCATACCCAAACTGGGACAAAGCGGCCACCTTTTCAGCTTTATTTCTGTTCTTGCTCCCAGTTGGTTCTATAGATTAGAAGCACTTGATCGAGTTGTGCTTATCTAAACCAAGCTAAGACACAACAAGTGGCAGTCAGTTCCTGGTGAAAAGTGGTTCATTATTTGTCCAATCTGCAAAGAATCAGTAAGAATTTGTTTCCGGCGGCTTTTGCACAGAACCGTTTATGACTTGCCAAAAAGATCAAGTTTGTCTCGTAGCAAGGCGGAGCAGAGTGATCCAAAGATTACGAATGCGCAGGTTTTGTTTACTGTCACGTACACAGCACATTTCAAAGCAAAGGGTGAAGCTAGAAGCCAAGCATGATGATTTGTGCGCCCAGAAAAAGCTGCTTTTTATGAGCAAACACTTCTTCCGAGTCCTAAAGTTATTTTCCTCAAATGGTGCGAGGACGCGACCAGCCTTACATTGATCCATAAGTTCTGCGCACTGGGTTCGCCTAATGTGTTTTTGTTCTCTTAGCAGTAGAAGCGTCCGTTAGATTTTGATTTTGCTTCAAACCAAGGCTCCAGGTATGCAAAGCGTAAAAGTTGTAAACACTTCAGATACATCATAAGAGTGTCTGTTGAGCATTTGACGCGTGGTCAGTTTTAGTCAAATCGGCCTGTGTTATCCATTTTGCCTATAAGATCGACGAAAACTGTGGAAAACGCATTGCTGGTTTTACTCTTCTTGGGGCTCTCCACGTAGCTTTAATCCCCAGATTCTCATCAAACCTGTTCTTTATTTGGTAAATACCATAAACAAAAGATTCACATAAATTTTCTCTTTCATCGTCCTTAATTTGAGAGAATCAGGGTTTCCCGTAATAGATATTGTCCATTTTTCTGGCATGCGGTGAGTTTCTGCAGCACGCATTTTGGTTTGAATGTTCTGTCTGTGAATGAAACAAACTCAGAATGATCCAGACAAAATAAAGTTCTTCAGCCACTTAAGGATTCTCCTTTAAAAGGCTGCTCTCTAATCGAAAATCTTAGGAAGCATATGGTACGTCCCACTACTTCTTGCGAAAGACACCCACACGCTTTGTTCTGTTCTGCTGAGTCGCCCACTCCGTCCTAATTTTCTGAATGGTTTCCAGATCCTTTACAAGAGAACGTCTTTGAAATAAACTATATCGAGAGATTTTTAATCTTCTCATTGCCATCCTCATTTCACTGAAACATCCAGTGTTTAGTCTTCGAGAGAAAGAGTGACCTCCTCACCGTTTGTTGTAAATTAGGCACCTAAAATGTAGTGTCCTCCGTCTCTGTGTTTTTTGTCAAGTTTCATACGGCAACACATTTAGGTTCCAATAAAACTTCTTTACTGTTGCTTTCCACCTAAGCGGTGGCGAGCAATTTTTAATTAGTCTGGCTTGCTTTTTCCTGTATTTAGTAAAGATACGGCACTGCGACAAGGCTACAAGTGCTGTACTGAGCGTCGTTCGACAGTTTTTTCAAAGACCAGCACAAATGCGACACTACTGACAAGTCATTTATTGTTGAAGATGAAGTGACTAGAATCTATTCACTGAATGGCTGCTGCATATAATAAGGCTCCATATTTGGGGATATTGATTGCTTGTTGGTTTCTTAAGAAGGGGCAATTTATAGGTCTCGTACAGTTTTTGAAACCTTTAGACGGGAACTGATAATGTCCGAGTACGTGCGTAAAGTTAAACAATTTTAACTGATGACCAATAAACATTTCCTACGGTTTTTGGCGGGTAAGTTCATTATTGATTATTGATGAGGTGGCCAATAATCGTAATCTTCGGAGCAGACACAATCCTCCATTTCCTACGTGCTTTGATCTAATCGTTGATGTTCCGGTTTGTTCTACTGGAAAGACTGCCATACTTCAAGTCGTCATAAGATACTCTTTGGTGAGTTCGTGTTTGTGCTCTTTTTACAAAACCGACTGACTGGAAAATAGTGCAAGCCTTTTTTCAAAAAGTAGAGGTCGCCACACTGGTTTTGGATGAGGCTGGTGTTTTAAATGCTGGGCTATTTTTACTAATATTATCGTATTTTGAATGCGAACGTTTTTATGTGTTTTAGAAACAGTATCCATACATTCTATGCGAAAATGTCACAAATGTCGCACCGCGTGGTGGCTTTGAAGCTGGCGGAACTGAGGCCGCAACGGTGAATTTAACGAAAACGCAAGGGGCAGTCGAACGTGAGATGTCAGTGCAGTCGATGAGTGCTGATGAAGGTGAAGCACTTGTAGCGGAAGAAACTGAAACTTTGCGCTCTGGACAGCGTGCATCCAGTGAAAAGGGTGAATCGGGAGCTCCTCCATCCCAACCCGTTGAAGCCAGTGTGATTTTGGATGAACTGAAGGCCATGGAACAGGCACATGCTGTGAACGAATCCATGTTTGACGAGACCAACACAGCTACCACTGCGTGCAGTTCACCGTCCTCAATAAAGAAAAAGTCAGTTCAGCGAAAATCCTTAACCAACGTGGAGGACTCTGATGACCCGCTGCAAGGACAAGGCTCAGAAACTGCTCCTGCACCACATCCTCAAAGTCATTTTCGCTTTTCCGAACAGGCTCCACAGCCACCAGCCATGATGCACGCTACTGTGATTGGTGCCAACGCTCCATTGCAGCCCACAAAAGCAAATTTCGATTTGGCATCTAGTGGTGGTGGTATTGTGACGAATGACAAGGTCGCAGCCCCCCCATTGCACTCAAATGACCTCGAAACACTGCGACCGCACTTGGTCTACTTTTGTCACGCTTATGGTATTCAAATGGTAAGCCGAATTATTCATAAAGAGAGCAGCTACAGTTGCTTGCCATAGTACTTAGTGAATACATACACCCTATACCACATGGTTAACTTGAAATATAAGGAAGGACTGTTATAGGTTTCAGTTTTTTTTAGTGCGCGTTCCTTTTCACGCAGCTTAAAAATGCGTTGAGAGAGCTGAATTGAGTATGAATAGTTGTATTGTTGAATAGTTGTATTTGAATGTTACTGTCAAAGTGAGCAGGTTCCAACATTGATTAATAGCGACAATGCTTTACACCAATCCATGGACTAGACTATTTTATTCGTTGTCGAACCCGACAGTATCAGGCAACTTTTTTAACGTCAGCGTTGGTTGCTCTCAATTTAAAGGTGAATCGGGTGACGTAACATTAAGGAAAGTAATTCTTCAGTTTTTGTTCTTCTTTGACAGAACATCCAAGCGATTCGTTCATCAGCAGACGAAATGGAGTTGTTTGCAGTGATAAACAGAAAATTTCGACAGATATTCGGTAGACAAGAGGAAATGCTTACCTTCAAAACGTATGACAGCGCAAAAGTAGGTGACGCTTATTTTGAATGGGTTTTTTGTATGCATAACGCTGTAATGTCGACGATTGGCATTCTTGGCCTTACTCTATCTGCTTTTTTATTCACGCGGTGCTACCAGTTTTCTTTGAGTTGTACGCAGTAAGGTTGTGGTTAGCATCTGCCTTTCTGAAGGAAAACTTTTAACTTTTTCCTCCGGTGTTGGGTTAGTGGGGAGCAGCCAACTTTTGCTTGAAAGATGCTAGAAGCATGGGGTCAGTTGCCAGGCTTTGGGGCTTTTCAAATATTTTGCAGTTTTTTTGCAGGACTTTCGGAGCTTTTGCTCTACGTTAGTAGGATGGTCCTGAATGTGTAGTAATTCTGAGAGCTTCATCACATGTTATCAAGCATGAAACGATAAATGATTTGTAATCCATCTTGTCTGATTGTGAACCAGGCGCATTAAAATTGGCTACTCGTAGCTAGATAGCCGTCACTTATACTTTTGAAGTACATGTTCCTCATGATGAACATGGTATTCAAACCATTGATGATTCTCGAAAGGGGTGAAACTACCGTACCATATCCAGAATAAGTTGATTTCATTTGTGAAATAAGGTACAGATTAAAAACCACAAAAGCAACTGCTTACTTCCTTTCAAATGAGTTTTGACGGTTTGAACAGTACACCCCCTAGAACAAGGATATCTGCGAGGAAAACGTTTATGAAATCACTTCATACTACCAATTCAGGAATTATTCCAGGTGTCCATTGAGTTGAAACGAAGTAATTTCCCTTCAGAACCAACCAAGTCTCTCCTATCACCCGTCATTGGGTTTGTTTAGTCTGAGGTTTTAATAGATCAGGTTGTATTCAACGCATTGAGGAGGCTCATCGTAATATCCAACCCGTGAGCCAAAGGAGGTAATCAGAGGGGTGATCTCAAATAGAGTCGACTTGGTCGCACCTCACTTGTACAAATAGTAACGGTTGTACTCAGAACTCCTCTTTTACTAGCCCGTTTAATTAGTACGCATGTGATGCTGACAAAAATGCGTTTGTGAGCATGCTGCTATTGTGCTGTCCGAGTAAACCTATTGTTTTACCGAAGGTTAGTATAACACGCCCGTTCTGACTTCTCCCATTGCTTGCAGTCTGCTTCTGAACGATGGGGTCTGGACAGCTGGGTACGTGCTGTGAGAAAACCCAGCAACTGGTTACCTTATGTAAAGCTTCGACCAAGACGTCACGAATACCTAGTCAAGCTTACCATGGAACTTCGAAGTGGAACCGTGGTTGACGATCTTCTCAAAGCCTCCGCGAACTTTCTCAAAATGAAATCCCCGGAGGTTGGTACTTCGGAAGAGTTTAATGCTCTGCGTTAGCTTATTTGTGATAACGCCTGAATAATGGAAACCTACAATGTGATATTAGGGCCCGGGTAGGAAGAGACGATAGCACCTACACATTCGGCTCAATTTTGTACGAAATGAACGCAGTTACAGTGCAAATCAGTATAGTATAAATGGCTAAAATGTATGGCGACTGAAAAACCTTCCCATGAACACGTGAGCACACAGAAGCAGACCACTAAATAGAAACAGCAGTGCCACTTTTTCTCATTACCGGTGAACAACTTTTGCGGACGATGTCACAAGATTTTTGATAGTTTGTGACGCATTTCGTTGGTCTGTTTCCCTAATACTGTTACGGATAGATGTTATTTCTGGGCCTCCATAGTGATGTGACCCTAAAAATATCCAATAATAGTAACTAATAAAAAATAGCCTCTCCAATTTGATATCCTTTCGGTGCCTGGTTTTCATGCCGCCGAAGGGAGCATGAAGGCTATGATACTGCCAGGTTGCCCATGTCTGGGCAGAAGCAGCAGGGACGCTGAGGTTTAGTTCAAACCACGGACCCACAGGTCCATAATTTCGAATCTCAACCGCCGAGCTATCTCGGTGGGTGGAAAAATTGCATTTGATATACAAAATTTAAAATTTTAAGAGACAGTTTGGCAAAGAGCGATTCGTAACTCACGTCTCGTGAAGTGCTGTCTGAAGTTGTCTCACTCGCTTATGGTTAACAACCCTGTTTTAGTAATTTAAGTTTAGTACAGGGTGTTTTTGGTTAACATATGACTCAAACACCGTGCAGCACATGCAATCCGTGATGGAATAAATGGGTATTTTGCTTTCTGAATAATGCCCACCTACCTACCTACCTAATGGCGTCCTGCCCAATCATCTTGCCATGGAATAATTCAAACATGCACTTGTAGTTGGATAATTTGTGTTGTTTTCCATCCTCAACTGGGACATTATAAATGTCCTTCATTATTGATATCCACTTCTTTAGAAAGTGCAAGATTCTCTACGCCACCACGCAATGCTTGTGCAACATCCACCGATTGTCCATTCAGCGTCTGTGGTATCGCATCGTCAGGGACAGAGCACAGCAGAAATATTCAAGAAAATTTACAATAACTCGGACTTTTTCGGCAAGTGAGTAACGGATGATTTATAGTGCACTTCAGAGGTACATTCTGATGTTAAAGTTACACGCTAATTTATACACATTGCGTAAGTAGATTCCAAAATTGGGCGTTATTCTTCTGTACAGCCAGGTAAGAACAGTAATGACTATGTTAGAATGGACGAAAATTCCATTTTCTCGAGATAACCACGAAGATCACCAAAGCAACTTGCTTTCTGTGATAGTTTATTTTGGCTAGAAAGCACTTGAGTATTCAGGCAAGATCAAGGCTAAATATGACAGGGGATAACGTATTAGATGGGTCAAAGTGTCGCTGGATCAAAGTGAGTTAGGTAGCCAGCCATGTAGTGCAACCAGAATGGCTCTCAAACCAGCATACAGTTGAAACTTGCACAAATTTCTACCAGACTCAGAGGCTTGGCCCATGTAACCGGATTCTGGTTGTCTTTGCTGTCGCTGGCGGTTTGAATTTTACCGGTTCGGAGGTACCCGGTATCTCCCCTAAAACGTGGAAGCTCTCGCAGTTGCATGTTTATTTTTAGCTAAATTTGTAGTCTCGTTATTTCTCACCCGTTGTGTACGCCTATTTATAAAAAGGTAATGACGAATACCTCAGTTAGGATAAATCAGATGTTCAGCAAGCAACAGGTTTATTCCAATGCACAGACGGTATTATGTCTGCATTTACTCGAATCGAGACAACTTATGCACACACATACACAAGTTCTTCTCAGAATGCTAGTTAATCGTCTCCACTGTCTTGTCCAGCTTTTAGTGAGCCAAAAATTCCTGAAAATCTTATTGGGTTTTAGAACATCGGCAGATACGGATGACTCCGGTAAACGACAAGACGACTATGATTTTACACAAGCCATGCAAATGCTGGGTTTGGATGATGCTACAAATGCCAAAGACGATCCATCTAGTGTTCAAGGAGCCTACCTCTCCTATCTACATTTGCGCCACCTGAAACTTCGTGATGTAATGCGTACGGTAAGTGGCTGTTGGACTCGTTGCTTAACCCTGCTTACCCCACTATAGTGCATTTCCGTGTTGAACTATTTCCGATCAATTGAAAGAACATTGACTATAAACGACCAAGGTTTATCAATGAATTCCAGGGGCGGTGTGGAACGCACGTAAGTTTTCATGTTCGTAAGCCACTCTGGACATTCAAGATGTCGCCTTTGATGAACTGCCAAAAATGTACTTGCAGCTTCCTAGCAAATAACAAAAATATTTTGGTAAAATTTAACAGGTTAGATTAAGCTATCACGATATTAGATATTTGAGTGCTAGAATGGTGTTTGCACCTCATCCACTAATTATCGTACCTGTGTGCTTACCAAACTCAGAAGCCCTCCCAACCACCGGGTTGGAACCGAAGCTCAAGGTCATAAAGGAGGGGGAAACACGATCGACGGTCATGGATATCTTTTTAACTCTCCTCAAGAATTCAAGTAAGTTAATCTTGAGTCGAAATAGCCAGTTACTCGCCTAGTGTTATTTTGCATTCAGGGTCGCAGCATAGGAAACAAAAACATACAAATGCTCCTTTTTCAATAGGCTTTTGCTTCGTTCTTGACGAATTTACATGCCAGGGTTTTGAGATACCAATATTCTAATTTGGAAGACCTAAGTACGATTATTCAGCCGACAGTCAAGGGACCAATTTTGATCGGATCATCTCAACTAGTGACTTTCACTCCTTGTCATGTAGTTACCTCATCAACATACACGCAAAGCCGCCCCTTCTTCGAATTTACGTAGATCATGCTTATTTCACTGTGCTAATTAGATTACCGCCCAACCAATATTTTTCGCAAAACTGTGTACATTTATCTGGTTGGATTGTGTATAGCAAAGGATTAATTTGATGCTCCAACTCGAGTACAGTTTTCCAACACTGGGAAATTCGATGTGGTATTTACGAGCTCCGCACTTGCACCGCAAAATGCATCAGTAAAGCAACAAAACTGAGTACATCCTAAAATTCGTGCGCTTAAAACCCAAGAAAAGACGGATCCAGGGTTGAACCCACAGGTGCTTGTTTTTGTAAACGTCTGACCTCAGCCCCCACCCCTAGTAATAAGTCAAACTTTCAAAATCAGTAAGAATTCCCCACGCACTGACACTGATGAGAAGACAAATTCAGCATGAACGGATTGTCAGGTGGATATGGCGTAACGCCAGTACGCACTTGAAGTCAACGCATCTATTCCATGAGGTAAGGTGTATTGTGGCCTTACTCTCAGAGAAACAGCTACGTTATCCCGAACGAGAGCAGTCCATTTAAACCTGGTTTTCCAATTACCAAATACATACTGCTATAAATACTTGGAGTCTAAACTTATCCTAACTGACTATTCTGTCACATACTGGCACAGTAAACACCCTGGGATCAATAATAACAGTCATTAGAGCTACTTCCGGTTGAGGTAGTAAAGTGGGCTGGACAAAAAGAAGATTTGGAGGTCGTGTTTGCACTTACTAACCCAAATCACTAATGAATAGTGACTTGATCCTGCAAAAAGCCTCAGCCGCTCGATGTAAGCATTTGGTAGCAATGCGGGTGGAAGAAGAGAAATCAAACCGGCTTCATTTGAGGGTTGCTTGCGTTGACATTTGTCACCGGATAACATCCGTCCAAACGAGCTCTCTTACAACTCAGGAAGAAAGTATTGCCGCAGGCCCATTAGAAAATAATCACCAGAGCTTGGACACAAACCGTTATTCTAGCCTGACAGACTCATTCGAATATCTAGTCTGGTCTTAAAGTTGACTGATCTTCATCAAAAATATATTCGTCCATAGGTTTCCGCAACCTGGTTGCGCGTGAAATCTCTGTGGGATTAATCAACTAGACTAACTGCTTTCTTCGGACGGGGTGTTTCGGTGGTTAGAGCCCCAATTCACTGACCGGAAGGTCCATGTTTTGGACCCGACCTCTTTTTCTCGAGTTCTTTTGTCTAGGATCGAGCAGCTTGACGGTATCCCAGCCCTCGTGCTTCCTTCGGGTGCCACGGCAGCTAGGTACCAAAAGGGTGTCACAGATGAACGATTTCAATTTCGATTGCGTTCTTCGGAAGTAGTGAGAGTGAACTAGGCTGAAAAACTAGCATGAAACTGTTGTCTACTGGGAGCATTAGGAAACACAATGATGAACACAACTAATCGCAATCTGAGATCACACGGGCATTCTTGAAGGACCTTAAAGGGTGTACAACTAATTCACTTTGGCCCAAATACCTATGACTGACAATGTAGTTACTTAGAAGGTCGTCAGACGATCATCAGGAAGTATAGGGTGGTTCGGCAGATAATAAATGGGAAGTCCAAGTACACGCAGCATAAACGAAAAGAGCTCCGCCAGCAGACTTCTCATTTCAGTAACTGTCTCACCGTTTGTCCATTTGGACATGATGGTTGCTTCTCTCATTCTTAGCTTTTCTATACCCAATCGTTTCTTACCGAACTCTTCAGATCAGGACATGCAGTAGGCAGATTTGGTTACCTATCGACCATTGTCTCCATTGACAAATAACATGCGATTACAAAACGGAAAGTTTGCTTGTATACTGGATTCGCCGGGCCGACTAGGGAGGGACCGTGTATACGAACTGACCCTTGTCACCATGTCGTTAGTATCCAACAGCAACGCTGTTCCGCTATTAGATTACCTACCACTGATTCCATTTGTGCATCGCTCATTTGCATAGTATTTGGAACTTTGTTGCCGTTGTTGTTGTTGTTGTCATCGATATTGCCGCTCTTCACACACAATGAAGATAAAGCTGGAAGTAACAACAGATATATTAATAATGTCTATGCGTGACATCACTGCGTTACAGCTGATCGAGGAATAATCGTCCCAAATGTAGAGACCAAAAGTCTGCATGAAGCAAGACACAACTCACCTCCATCCAAAGAAGCCATTTTTTAATTGTAAAAGGATTATTGTCTTCCACGTAGGTTCAGTGCACTGGGACTTACCTGGTTATGTACAACGTAATAAAAGTGTTGCACTAGCTAACACAAAGATCCCTCCTCCAAACTGAACACCGACATCGCTAAACCGCTAATTGCACGTTGTCTAAAGATTACCGTTGTCGTAAAAATTTCAAAGCTAGCAGCAGACGGCGTTGCATTGCAAGCAAATTCTAATTGAACCCTGGTGGAACGGGGAAAAGTTTCGCTCCTCCAAACTGAACTCCGACATCGCAAAACTGCTATTTGCACGTTATCTAAAGACTACCGTTGTCGTAACAATTTCAAGGCTAGCAGCAGACGGCCTTGCATTGCAAGCAAATTCTACTTGAACCCTGGTGGAACGGGGAAAAGTTTCACCCTAATTAATTTTCCTCTTCCCACTGAGAAAATCCAGAAAAAGGATTAATTATTCGAGACTGTTTATTGGAAGCGCTCAGCCCGTCGCGGTAGCTGTGGACGCCTTTTTGGAGGAACCTCAGTGTAAGTTGAGTAATCCATTGAAGCAATATTTTAACAAACCTCATTTCATTTGAAAATGTTGTCACCGCTCATGAGAATAGAGAGAATAAAGGGAAATTGACAGAAAATCGGGATTTCTGTGAGCTCGTGTTTTCTCGAGACATTTCTTACGAGCTGTTCAGATAATTTACCTTTTGACGTGAGAAAGCTGTGGGTCACTCTATGGGCAATCAATATTGTTAGTTTCTACTCTACCGCTTGCCAGCCTTATTCAGTTGTTCACATCCAAATGTTACATATTACTTTCTACGTTTTATCTCACAATACGTCCAGTTCAAGTCAACACACACCGAGACGTTGAAATGAATCGATGACTTAGCTCAAATAGTGAACAAGACACACATTTGGTTTCATAGAATCTGATCCTGACTGTTTGAAGTTGCACTCGACATTGGCAGGTCTTTGAAAAAAGTACCAGGTAACTGATCGTGCTATATCTAACCAATTGGTCTAGGACAGGACGAAGCGCGCAGCGAATTTGTTTTCTGGATGGTAGACTGTTTCTGAATCGGAGTAAAGGCCCCAAGCTATACTTATTTCCATTTACAGTCACCAAATTCTCCACGCGAGACCTTCAGTTACATGTTCAACATCATGATCTCTTGGTATTCTGTACCCGTATACCACTCTTTCTCCGTTTCTGATTATACGAACCGTTTCTGGGATCCAAGAGAGCGAGAGGCATGATGAATTGCTGTTAAACCCTCCGAAAAATGTGCCAAATTAGGATGCTAAGTAGATTGCTCTGTAGGTTTGAATTCAACCAATAGCTGAGTCTCTGTAGCACTACTTGGCTTTAAATATAGGCTAATTGGTGACGGTGTTCGTGGTAATCCCCCAGGTGGAAGATACATACCGCGTCGGCCTTTAGGGATTTCGTGAATCGTTTATCACTACTTTGGTGCTAACGATAACTGTTGAAAACGGCCGTGTATAACCACACTACTGAGGATCAAAACTGGTTGGAATAATGTGCTCAAAGCAATATCTGCGGATATAATGTTATTTTGCAGCTGTCACAAACGGCGAAATATGCCTTTTCGTCTTCAGTCGAATTGCAACCATGTTTTTGTTATCGAAGCCTGATGTGAATCGCGCCACATTGCCGTCACCATAGCTACATTCTGAATTTGCATTATGCGATCGTTAGCTCAGTGTGTCACGACTGCCAAGGCACTATCAAAGCCCGATTGTGACACCCGAGTGTGTCTTAAGATCGACAAGCCCCTTCCACCACATGGAACGGAAATCAGTCCAAGCGACCGGTCGGAGCTCCAGTGTTTGATTTTTACCAGTGTTTTAGGGATACTGGAGTCCAACGACGATGTATCCGAGAGGCTAGAGACACTACGGGAACGTTTGGCCAGTGTTTTAGGGATACTGGAGCCCAACGACGATGTATCTGAGAGGCTAGAGACACTACGGGAACGTTTGGTGTCGCGGCATATTGTTTTCCTTCTTGCACTCAAGGTTCCTCCTTTCGGCGAAGGTTTAAACTTCAGAAACTGAATCAATAGGTCAAAAACTTTCTCTCGAAGTCCTTGAGTTGTGGCGTCTTGTGTGATAGGTAACAGTGGTAATAGTACTCCCGAAGAGTTGAACTACCGAACAAACCATGAGTTTGGTATTGACCGCATTATATCTTTTTGCCGGATGCCTGTGTGTTGTGGTTAAAACAGAACGCAGTTAGCCGCATTAACACTACTTTGTCCGGTGCGCCTGCATGCCACGACGCCTATGGGTGCAATTTAATGTGCCGCTTACAAACAGTACAGAATGAACTCATTTTGATGGTTCAGCTTAAATGCTGTCTGTTGTAATGAATGAACACATTTTCGTCCTAGTGTTAATGATGATGACCGCCCTTTCATTATGTGGATGGGCTATGGTTACGTGGTGCAAGAGAACCCTTCTCTAACTTCGTTTACAATTGCTGCAATCGCCGGACATTTGGTGATTCATGTCTATAGTGACTGACTCCAGGTGGTTGACTCAGATTAAAGCTACTTCTAAGTAATAGCCGTGTAATTAAGAATTTTTCGGTCGATTCACAGAGCTTGGTGACATATCAGCAGTTTATATCTTCTACTGCCTGCGGACAAACTTCGCTGGGTGAGCAGTTTCAATAAAACTCTGGAACGGAGATTGGAGTTTCGAGCCCGTTGTGACGAAAATGTCAGCAACACAATGACCTTGAAGCTGAAGGCTGACACAGTGACTTAATGAAATGTCCTTAAAGTGTGCTCATGGGAACTGCTATCTAAAAATGAGATGAGTGGCAAGCCCGTTGAAACCAGGCTTATCTGACGGGAGACAGCCCTACTGACTCCAAAGCTGTCGTGTGTACAACTTGAGAGGAACCCCTTAGAATCAGTAACCGAACTGGTCATTTACTTTTCGGCTCGGCTCTCAGCCCATTGCTTGCTAATATCTTCATAAGTAAATGTAGGGGAGGCGCTCAAGTTTTCAATCAATGTGGCCTCACAGTTATTCGCTCTTTCGTGATGAAATATGACCATGTAGATGCACAATCTGATTAGTCCGACTGTGGATTTGTCAGTTTGTTCTAAGTAGATAACTATTCAGAAAACGTCACATTTTATTCCTGTCCTTAATCTTGGATTAGTTTTTACACCATTTAGTTTATTTAAGAGGACCCTGCGCCCTCCAATAATAGCAAGTTTGAAGCATACTTAGAGTTTGGAAAATGTTAATTCATTACAATGTCCTAGCAAAGTTAACCAGTTCTTGGGTACATGTTTTGTGGATACCTAAGGTCAGTGGCTGTATAAATGTCAGTGCTGGGTATTGGTTTGACAATGCATCATTTAGCAGGCTTTATCAAAGAAATGTCTTTTGTATTGACCTATGTGGGACGCTTACCAAAGGGTAAGCGCTGAGGAAAATGTCGTGATGCGGCACTTCTTCCTAAAACATTTTCACCCCTTTTTCTTCAACTGCTATGGCTGTTGCCGTGGAAATGATTTTACAATAGGAGTTACTGCGTGTGTAACCATTATGACGTCGTCAAGACATGAATATGACGGGACCATGGTCCCAAAAAAGTGATAATTGTGGAAAGGAGTTGTTTTTATTCGCCCGATAAGCTGCAGTCTTGTAGACCTAGTGACCAATTGATTTCTGAATCTTTGTAATGAATGAAAATGTGCTAATTGAAGTATGTCCGATCTTAGATTTTTGATAGAAATGTTACATCATAAGTCCTATTTTGTACGCTATTTGTGGTACCATTATGTGGCGAATTGAATAGTGCTGTACATAAATAAGCTGCTTATTGATCTGCCTCCCTGTTTAACATAGACCAAACGTATACTTCAACCAAATGTTTGAGCTATTCTCGACTACTTTGATTCCTCACTGAGCTGTGCCCGTGCTACCCAATTTGACGGACTAATAAAAGTCTGTTTCTTTCCGGTTACGAAGCCCGTTGTCGCCTTTTCCCCCAATTACGAAGAGTAGGGCAGACAAATTGCAATACCAAATTGATACCTTCACCGGTATTCTATCGGATCTCCTCTTTTTGTTTGCCTCACAAACTGCATTTATGGAAACAAGGCTGATGAACAGAATTTTCAATAAATAGGATTTCCAAGTTCTCTATAGAGATTGCTCGGCATAGCATAAGTCTGAGTTCCCCAACTTACACTTTTTGAATTAGCATTGAGAGGATATTAAAAAAACAACATCCAATTTTGGGTTGTCCTTATGACTGACGATTAATGATGTTCGGGTAAATGAGACTGTCCTCTAAAAGTCACAGCTTTATCACCTGCTGTGCAACTAAAAGTCCGTTTGGTCAGCTGACTTCCCCTAACATTCGCACGACACCACTCACCGTAAAATACGTATGATTTTCAAACGAGTGCAGTAGTTCCTCCCTGATACAACCTAAGAGGTGCCAACCACACTCCGTGGTAGTGGAGATGTGGATTGACCATGGAGGAAGGCATAATTTGAAAATATGATAGTCGTGCACAGCCACACGGTCGTCTTTGAGAGACCATTGTTACACGCAAGAGTAGTGTATTGAAAAACAGACTGTTTCAGCGTGTCCGCTTTATAAATGAAATTAAGTTAGACTCTTTTATCATAGCAATTCTCAGACAACCGCCCACATGCCTGCTCAAGAAATCTGTTCTATTCTGTAAAAGTTTATTCACCGGAGCGTCATTCGTCAGAGAAGATAATTCTTGAGAGTATTTGCACATCTGTGGAGAAATAGGGTTAAGGTGGCATAACAAGAGCATTGTTAGTATAGACGTAATGCACTGCTCATAAGGTTGATGAAAATTCTTCGACAGTCCAAGACTGGTTTCGCCCTTATTGGGCTCATCAGGTAGGCGCAGTCCCCGAGTTTCCGCCAACCTTATGTTCTACTTGAGACCAAACTGCACAAAATTAGCGGAATACACTCATTTGCAACCAAACTTGTTTTTTTCGAAAGACTCATCTGGAACCCAGTTAGATCTCTCGTTTATGCTGTTCATAAGCATTGTGAGTAATACAGCCGGTGGTTTTCCATTCTCTACGAAAACCTCAATAATTCCGGATGAAGCAGAAGTGGTCGGTCCCGGAATGGCACTCTACAATGCAACTCGTCACACCCGACCACTTCTGCTTTATAATTGCCGCATGTAAAAACTTCGAACCTACGACACGGTAATTATCAGTTCTTCTGCAATGATGGTGAACAGTTAGTAAACATTTCTGACTATTCGCTTGTGTTTAGATTCTTAGCGAACTTCAACGCACCTCCCGAGTCACTGACGGATTACTTATGTTCACCATGTTTTCCTTTCACGTAACTTGTGTGCTGAGGGAAGTCTCAGATTTTGCTCACTCAGACAGCATTCATGTCCCCCTTGAGGCCCAATAGTCATCCAGATAAACTAGTTTGTTCACTAATCAGTATTCAGTTGGTTCAATGAGTAAATCAAAAGCTGATGTGACTGAGAATCACACGCAAGATTTCGTCAGCCTTCGTCACTTTCAAAGTTATGAAGACGAAGTTACAAGTAACATGTGCGAACACAATTCCGGTTAAGTCCAATGTCTGATTGGGTATTCTCTCGCTCGCCTCTCCTGCGGTCAGCTCCGCAGCTTACAAGCCTCTTTGTTTCACAGTAAAACTCTAAACTACTTCACCACAAGTATAATAATAATCCGTTCGTTTGCGATTCCATATTACGTAAGAATCGTTTTGCACCGTCGATATCCATGACGATGAGTTGGAACAGAGTATAGTTACTGTCAGCTAAAATGGCAGCTTGGTTGCGAATATTTTTCAAAACCTGGTGTTCTGCTAAGAAATACAATTTCCACATTGTACACAGCACCTAACTAATGTATGTGTCAACTTTTGCATGAGGCGGATGTGAAAGTTCTTTCAGAAGTGTGTGCGAAATGGTGGGAGGGTGAGCTTTCCAACATTGTGAATTCAATCGTTAGGCAGTTTCATCATACCCCTGCAAGTATGTTTAAACTTCTCACTACTAAAAGTTTAAAACCTGTCAGAATCCACTTTCTTCACCAATGCCTCCCGAGTAATTTAAGGGGTGGAGTTTTGACTCAAAACTTTGTGAATGACGACCAAGATTGTTTGGTGTGAAAAAAATAGTTGGGAAAACGTCAGGCAAAAAACTCATTTCCTGAAGCCATTTCACTAACAGCGGGCAAATTCGTCAAATGTTCACTTCCTTTGCGTACGATCCTTGGGGATTAACTACTCCTAATTCTATTAGCTGTTAGAAAAAGAATTTTCTTTTTCCATGTCTAAAGCAACTGAGCGTGTCACATAGCTAAGTACCTCGTTCACAGTAATGCTGAAGATTGCCACTGGACTGCCAAGACCAGAGAAGAGGGTGAGATAGTCTAACAAATTAGCTTAGTGACTGACACCTCCCGGGTCAGTAAAAGCTACCTTCGGTTCCATCTCGCAAAGATATTGAACTATCTTACATGTAGCCCCAAATTCTACTCCAACGAGATGCCCTGGATTATAACGTTATAACGTGCTTATTGCCCATCCCCTGTTCTCCATCCTCATGCCACTGCTGGTCTTACTTATGAAGGTCTAATTCTGCGTCGAGCAACAACAGGAAGTTGTTGTAAATTTTTATCTTTTCGGTCACTGAATTTCTTCACTCCGGTTTTTGAGTCTCATCTCTGTCATATGAACAGCCCTTGGGCGAGTGTAGTAGGATCACATAAAACATTAGTAGATTAGGCTCACCAGGCATAAAAAACACTTTCTGCACTTTACTGTGATTTACATACGTAGTATTCCACTGAGAAGACCAAAGTAGGATTTCCAGTATACAGGTGTCCTGGTCACCATCACTGACGGAGTGGCCAAGGAGGAATGTACGGACAGAGGCCTGGTGATTCGATTACGCATAGAATCATACTAGTACTCGGTGCTTAGCGTGATCCACATGTTGCCTCCACCGTCTTGGAGGACCTTCCAGGTTGAGGTACACTGAATTTGAAGGACGAGTAAGCGATCGCAAAAGGATACAGGAAAGGTTTACAAAACTTTTCATCACAAAAGTCTCCTCGAGATTCTGAGTGATACAAATTTGTTTGCTGGTGCTGATGAATTGCTTTCGAACCCTCTGACAACCCTTGTCTTACGGAAATTCTGACCCTTTCGAATACCTGAGAATAAGCTTAAACTTGGTTTTGAGAAAAAAGAGGACATGATTCAGGAGGTCAGTCATACACTAACAGTGTTTATTTTTTGTTGAACTTGGTCATGCAAACTGTGCTGTGAAATCATGTTGAAGGGTTTTCAGCAACTTTGTGAGTAGTATATTACGTCTGTGCAGTTTATCGCATTATCTCGAAAATCGTACCAACTGAAATATGAGGCGGCCAGGTGCAGCATATTCATTGGCTTAAAAACATCATAAACGAAAAATTCAGCTGGATTCCAGGTGAGTCTCCTGTGGAAAGCAAGTTGGTGTGCAAATGAGCCTATTTTGCTAAGATGACATTCTTATTCTAGCTTTTTGTCCAACGTCTACTTCTGGCGTTTAACATTATTGCTCGGTTAATCGTAGTACAAACCTCGGATAAAACGTTTCACATAACTTGTAGTTCATGAGGTATGTATGCTCTGTTTCTAGCTTAGCACACTCATTAACTACATGCACCATTGCGAACCGTTTGATCAAACGATAAGCTGGCCTGTGTGTTTCACTCAGTTTTTCCTAGTTGGTTATTCGGAGTCATACTTTGGATCATACAACTAAACGTTACTCTGCCCAAGGGATGTACATTTTTACGCCCAATATATGGCGGCAATGCTTGACAATATATACCATCGACCTTGCTAGGCAATTTTTATATGCTGTGTGCATCCCTCACTACACTATTTCCTCCATCCCATCAGAATCAAAGAGACTGAATTTATGCAGTTCGCAGAAGTTGATAATCACGATGACTTTTACTTCCATGAAGAAGGCCGTATTCACGTTCGAGATCAAGTCGGGTTTTGGATAGTCTACGACGCTGCCCTGGAAGACTTCAAGTGAGAATTGATAACCTTTCCACATGGCCTATGATCCACTGGACCAGGAAAGCTACTTTTGATTGTATAGTCTTAGGTATATAGCATTTTAACGACTGAATCCGCGTCTTATTACGGAACCTGTTAATGTCGTCCACCGTTTTAGCAATAGTAGCCTTCTTTATCTTGAATTTCTGACATGTTTGCATTCGCCGTCTTTTGGCTGTCTTGTTAAGTGCTGTCGATAATGCAGTTTAAACAGGCAGAAAGCTCTCTCTCCCTCAAAGTGCTCACGAAATCACTCAGCGCTGGCCTTTGTTTACGGACGCTACCTTGACGACTACATAGCTGAATCATTTCCGTATGGCAAACCTTAGTTGCCTTGACACAGTCTGGACCAGACCGGTAGTACCTTGGGTCTGGAAGCTGATTTGTTCGATGGGCTTGGCAACAAAACTTAGTGAGCACTTCAGCTATCTGACCGGTCTATAGGAGACCGGTCGTATTGATACGTCATCTCCGAAGTGATTCCAAAGGAAATGAAAGAGTTCACTAGCTGTAACCTATTGTTTTATTGTGAAAACTCCGGTGACCACACAGGACGATTACCGAGGTGGTCTTTATCAAGGAACGAGTGACTGACACATCAAAACCACCGGCACAACACAGTCATGTATTATGTTGTTGGTGTGAGAATCATACATGTCCTATGGCTTGCGTGTGTGTCTGTTACGCCATGTGCAGATCTGAGGCCTGACCTTGCCTGAGTTGCCGTGTAACGCGTGATGCGTCGTGTTTTCATCCCAAGGTCAGGTGTCACAGTATAGCACGTGACTAAAAGGGACATGATTTTCACACGAATCAGAGGACAAATGAGATCTTGTTGATCAGCCATTTATTGTCAATCATTTATTCCTCGGTACAGATCACGTTCGGTCGGTAGTGACGTTGACTATCTCCACTGTGCGATTGCCAGCATTTTCGCTGGAAGGCATGTGTTTCTTGGATAGCGTGTGCTCACGGAGAACAGAAATGGAATGTCCTGTAATCAGGACAATAAATCAACATGCTGATCACGGCCTAAGTTTATGACCCGGTAAAGAACGTGGTTGATTTCACGGGGAGAGGCAATCATCTTTCGCCTGCAGGTATGATCCACCCTGAAAAATTCCCCCCTGATGGATTGCTGTTTCTACGGTGGATGGATCATCTTCATCGCTGAAGACAACAAAGTTAGCACAGTCTGAGAATTCGGTACTGTAATCCTGCTGATCAAACTAGAGTGTACAGAAAAGATCTAGGACTGGATAGCATGTTTTTCATTGAGCAAACTTACATGTGATAAACCTCATCGAATTTTAAGCAGTGTTTCGATTTTACACTTTCAGCAAGCTGGAACAAGACTTACTCTTGTGGGCTACGGCATTTATCCAGAAAGACCGTCAATCTCGGACGTCTTCGAACACCAAGAAAAAAGGAGTTAATCAAGAGGTGAGTTCTTTTCAAGGATTATCACATGATTCCGATTTCGTTCTAACAAATGCCTTTCCAAAAAACTGAGACAGTCTGCCTACTTGCTCTTTTAATGTTTATGCTCCGGTGCTCGCAACTTTTTACCGCTACTAGATAGTTGTACTATCTAAGATTTGTGTTTGCCGAAGGTTATTCAGAGAGAATGCTCTGATGAAACTGCCCCCAACGATACGAAGGTTATACAATAGTGTCTCACTCCTGACGTTCGGAAAATATGGGAACATCAGTTAGGATATCGCTATCTTCTAGCTTCTTAATCACGTTTTGTGAATGCTAGCTGTTCTCAAAGCATGTAACTTGGCATATCTTTAGCTCAATCAACGAAGGCTTGAATACGAGCATTCCAGTACATTAAGCCACCAAGTTTACCCTCACTAAGCCCAGCTTCTATTGGAGAAGGATGAGTAGGCTCCGAGTATGTCACAAAATTTTTTTCTGTGATACTAAGCACAGCCCATTATTAATACCTACCAAGTTATTCGGTTCTTGACTGTTTGCTTCACCACTGTTCTGTCCCTTTAGTTTTGTTATGGGAATCTAGCCTGCACGACACAGCTTTCTAAATTACCTTAAGGATTCTACATTTGTAATGAGAACAGGGCCACTCACAGCCAGGAAACTTGCATAACCGTGTGCATATGTGCCATGACCACCGGATCCTTCTTGATGACGGTGGAAATACCAAGAACAGTCCTCACTGGTCAATGGAAGTCGATTTCCAAATAAATTTCGACACGTGTGTAGAGCCCACTTAAATATTCACTAACCACTTGCACAAATGAGGTCGATGGGAAGTGTGCCACTTATCCTGTGTCCGGACTTGGCGTAGTTTCTAACCCAGGTGTAGAGTTTCTCCCCTTATCCCATAAATCTGAAAACTTGAGGTAATCTGTACGTTTGTACAATGTCCTATTTACTGGTGCTGCGTTGAATGGATTATTCCAGGTGCTCTGTTTTGTTGGGACCCAACGTCCAAAGCAAGGGCGTTACAGTGCTTGATAATTTTGTCCTTCACAGATTAATTCAGTGCTCCCCTTCTTTCTTAGAAATTTGCGGAGTTCGTATTTTGGTACCAATGCTTTGTACAGATATCCTTCAACTTTATTTGTTCTGAGTTAAGAAAGTGATAACCTATGCTGAAGAAAAAAAGTAGTTGAAACAATGCGTGACCGTCTTATGACTACGAAAACAAAGACACGGTGATTCCAGCCGGTGAACGTTGACATTTTTGAGCCAGAACAAGCACTGCGAATGGTTTGGATCATCTTACAGTAATATTCTGGTAGTTTCTTGACCAGTGGTCATATGAATACCCCATGCTCATTGATTCATCATCACACGAAACGGCCAGTTTCATCGAATCACTGATGCTCTTTAGGAAGGTGAGTAACATGATTTTCGTAGGTATGCGTCCGTAATTCAGGAGTTTGTGAATGTCCTTAGGTAAAATTTTGTGCTTTCTGTAATACTTTACATCGAAATCTCTACTTTTTATCGCCTCCCATGCGGTTCACTCTATAAATTCTACTTAACTTTTCTTTTCATGTAGGCTCAATCGAGCGACTTGGATATTGCGAGGTACGCGCATCGGGATGTTGATCGTTTCGGTGTACTGTACGACATTTGGATCAACGAATGTGCATTCCAGCAAGCAAAGCAAAAGGTTTGAATTACATTTACAGAAGTTGTTGACTGGAACCGGGACCTTTTGCGTTTGGATAAGCTAGAGACACATACGCACACACAGAGGCCAGACTATGGCGTCCGATCAGAGACACCCTAGAGCTAATGTAATCCTAGGAGACCGCAGTGCGTTCTTCGAACTTGAGAAAAATAGATCACACAGAATACGTTATCTGGTTCAATAGCGTCAGACAGATGGTTTAAAACGCCATCTCAGACTTTTCTGCTTACACAGTCACCAAATGTTTCGAACACAGCTCAGTGGAAACGGTCAATATGCTAATCATTTCACTCGCCTAACAAATCTACTGAGTTCGAATGAAGTGTCAGCCGAATGCATACAACGTATTTGACATGGTGCAAGGCATACATGGATGAATGTCACTAATTTTCCATCATCAAATTCAAAAGTTTATTTATCATGTGTTCCCTCATAACAGACAGAAGTTAACTGGAGCTTGAACGTCAGGGAGCTGGGTCCGAACGGTAGTTTTTACTGCCCCAGTCAAATTTAGACGAAATGCTAGATGTTGACAGTGTGAGGAGATTTGGAAATTTTCCGTGTAAGTTACATTCTGTGAGTAAAGTCTACCTGTGTGGAAAAGCCGAGAAGCTCTACGCCTTTTTCGGTCTCATTATGGATAATCAGCAGTGCGTATCTCACGAATATCCGAATCGATTCGAGCTCGAAAGCTTTCTGAAAACCTCTCGACTACCATTCTGTCTTGAGCAGTGACTAACTCGTTCTTGTACAGGACATAGTCTCAATCTTCCTTTCATCTGAGAACTAGTCACTCGACAGACTGGTCATGTGAGTTCCGGGAGTAAAGGGTGAGTGGTGCTATATCCTATATAATTGCGAGTTAATCACACTGCCACTAAGCCGCTAGCTATCGAAGGGTCAGTCGTACAGCCTACTAGCTCAGAGTTCACGAGTTCCAGACACGCTCGAGTTTCATGTGGTGCGCACAGCTGATGGTTCCTAATAAAGATGAAACGGCTGAACAGCGCCTCTTTTCCGCACGCAATGATGCCACTAACAAGACGAAGTCTCCATTGAAATTTCTGGATGGCGAGGCGTGGATTGAGCACAAGGCACATTTTCAGGAAAAATAGAATTGCTTATATGTCTCACTGTTTCTTCACATACGCAACAACCCATCAAGAGGGATTTATGAATGCGATCAGACCTGTTAGTCCGGTTAGAACAAATTTGTCTCGAAAAACGTACTAGTAATAAATACAGCATTGCATAGTAACTAGTCGTATCCACACAGTAAGATTTGGAACTGAGTGTCAAACGTTGGGGCCGAAGAATAAGATATATCCAGCTTTAAGTCTACTTCTAAAGACCTAATCAAGGATTCGGGGTAGAAACAACACAGTTGGCTGGTGGATATATACCGTAGTGCAGTAAGCTAACAACTGAGTAATCTGCAGAAGGTTATTTTACGGTCCGTCGGTCTCAACATCTTTGTCTGTGTTCACCCTTGACCTCTAAAGTATTTCTCATTCGGTCATAAGCATTATTGGACGAACGGTTTCAACACCAGTGACGGATGTTTTTTTAAAGTAAACTGTTTGCAAATTCGGAGCTGATTTCCACTATTCAACCGTTTCACTTCAGCTCATGGATGTATACATGGAAGTTTATGGTCACATCATATCCAGGGACAGTAGAAGACGCCTTGCGCAAATCATGACCAATTTAATGTACCAGAGACCAAGACTGGATTTGAATGAATCATACTTTGTTCTGGCTTACCGATACGAGTGTGCCATTTTGCGGCAAAGAACAGAAATCATGCGTTGTATTTTGAACCATCAGGTAAGTGAACCACAAACATCTGGAATCTCAGTCTTGAACCTGTAGTAAACCTGCAAATTGTGACCGCGTCGTTTGTTTGCAAACTGAACAGCTCGGACATACAGTAAAGCGTTAGCATTCAATGCAGAGCTAACGCTACACACCAGGTCTGATGAACGGAGATACAACAG
This sequence comes from Clonorchis sinensis, assembly GCA_003604175.2. NCBI lineage: Eukaryota > Metazoa > Platyhelminthes > Trematoda > Opisthorchiida > Opisthorchiidae > Clonorchis > Clonorchis sinensis. Next base: position 155,555,635 of record CM030369.1, on the reverse strand, counting down.
TCTGTAGTTTCTGTCTCGACATGGTAACAAAGTTTAACTGCCAAAAACACTTCATGTGACAGGCACTAACTGTGAGTTTTGAGCATCTCTTATTATGTAAAATGGTCCAATCCAGGAAGCGTTAGTCTATGAAGTTTTCCGTCCAGTTTTATTCTTTTCTTCACAATAAGGCTTTCAAATAAGTCATCGTTGTACGGCAGCGGAGCATCATTGTTGAACACTGATATCATTTTGTCGATGATGATAATGATGATGTGTGGCTTACACTTCTACCCTCAGGGCTAGAAGTTACACCAAGCGCGTCAACGGTAAAACAGTCTACCAACTGACGTCTATACGTTGCGAGCTTGGCGGTCTCACTTCTCCCAATGAAAGTGTCTATTTGAAGAAAAATGCTGTAATACGGATGACGTAATTTGACACTTAGATGACCAGGAAACCCTAATCAAAAACGAGCAACTAAGGTAATCAAAGTGATCCAACTGAGAGGCATCGCACAGTTCTTCACAGGATGTTGCCTAATTCACAAAAGATGCGGCGGTGCGACTAATTCTTTTAAATCGATCGACGTTTTCATTGCATCAGTGTGAACGCTGTAGACGATACACTAACTCCAAGCGACAATGGTGTTCCAGGTTTTTTTTCTTTTCTTTGTAATCTTTGAGAGGATTACACACAAGTAACCTGAAAATTCGAATCTCACCACGTGGCTCTGAACAGATGTTTTTTCTAACCATCCACACTCCTGGATAATTCCGACACAGCACTCACTTGACTTACCCGTGGAGCAAAAACCAGAAGATACTAGAATAGTTTACAGGCTGTTTCGGATGTCCGCTTTGCCCGGACTGAATGATATCAACTAACTTATACTGGTTGCACGTCTTACCGTGCGTTAACTAAACCTGTGACAAAACCACCGATTGTTTACTACCCCCTTCTGAAGCGATGAACCTATAAACCTCTCTTATTACCCACCCCACTTGGGAACGGTCTGCAAGTGAATGTGTATCCACATACCAACTTACATCTTGGACCTGCCAAATAACGCTCTAAACGTTCTTTGGGCATACAGTTGACATGTGAGGCGAAGGAAGCACGGCAGGCAAGATACTAGCAACAGGCTTTGACCATTCTAAAAATCATCACCAGCATGACTTCCATTGACGCGTCGAAACATGCTCAATGTTCTTCATTTGTCAAACCTGTAAGTGAATCTTTCAAGTCGCCGGCTTCGTGGACGGGTTTTAATAAGGAAAAAAACAATTACTTGTGAACGTCTAAACAGTTAGATGCTATCGAATCACACACCAGCTTCCAAAGTAGATTGAGCAGTCTTCATTAAGTACTCAGGTTGCAACATTCCTGGGTAACGGCCATACTGTGATTTATTATAATTGTTAACTGCCAATCGGCGAATGATATGTTAACTGTGAATACTTCTATCACTCCTATATGGGATGTTGTCCGGAATTTTAAACAGAAAGCAGTTGGCTGGCTGTGGATGCACTGGCTGATTAAGAGAGTTTACCATAGCCGTTTTGCAACAGGTCACCACACAACAAATTGCAGGTTCAGTTGACAAATAAGAATCACAGCATGGATTCGTTTCCATCTTAACATGACTGTCGATGACTTGATTTGGTCGAGCGTTCAACGATTTCTAAAAAGATGAAAATTTCGGCAACCACACCCATTTGCATATCAATTTGGTTTTCACAAGAGGCTCAGCTGAGCCTCTTGCTTGTGATATTCTTCAAATGAATGTGATGCACAAAGGTCGCCTCATGTTCCCGTTGGTACAGTATTCGGGATATCGTGGAATATTTTCATATAGGAAACCACTCACAAGGTTGCTGAAAACTCTTCCACAGTCCACGGTATCTCGAATATCTTACTAACTGAAACATAAGGCCGCCTTTGTGCGGCACATTTGGTTGAAGAATATAATAGACGAGAGATTCATTTGAGTCTCCCGTCAAAACCAAATTGATATGCAAATCAATCAACAAATACACAAATGGGTGTATTTGTCAAAAGCAGTCCGATTTGGGTTCAGATAGAACAATAGGTTAACGGAAACTGATAATCCCCAAAAAGGGCGAAACCGGTAGTGAGCTGTCGAAGGATTAAGATATATTTTATCGCTTGGATGTTGCAACATGTGCGTTCGATTGTGTTTAGGTCTGATAGACTACTACCGGATGGGCTTAAGATCAAGTATAACTTTGGCGTTCATTTTCGAACTAATTTGATCTTCTACGAGAGACAGGACTGAATAACAGCGCGAATCTCTCGTTTGTGATATTCTTCAACTGAATATTATTTAGCCTCAAAATGTTATTCCAGTGGCAGAACTTCCAATGTCGATCAACTTACTTTGCTGTAGGTGTAGAGTGGCATCTGATGCAACAGAAACTACAAACTATCTTCTATGTAGACGCTTTTGTCTCATCATGATGATTATTTGGAGGCATTCTTTGTTTTCTTGTCAACATCCCGCGATTTTCTCTTTGCATACCAGTAGTGAACTGAGTAACACAGAGGATTCGCCAGAAACTGCGAACTGACTACCAAAAATTACAGCCAAAACATGGGAACGGGTACGGGTAATTCATATTGTCTGGTCAGTACGAAGATCGACAACCAAACAATAGATTATCGTGGCAACTTTCAAAGCACAGTTCATGACACGATTATGGATTAGATAGGTCAACCGACCAAATAAAAGGGATCTATTACGTCGCTAATTCAAAGACAGCTCAAGGGATGTGTTTCAAAAGAACTGGCAATTCTCCATTGGAGTTTGTATCAAACCTGATACTTCGTTTGTGATGCCATAAGTTTATTGCTAGGTGTTTTGCGGTCAACAATGACCGTTTCATTGGGGCGGTAAGGTCTGCTATTATTCTAGTGCTGTTACGCCGACCACACTCATGATCAGCTGATTCATTCACGCGATCAGGTGTCCCGCACACTCACTAGGCAGACTTTGGCCAATGAAAAAGGTGACCGGTTTTATGGAGTTTAGCACGCTAGTGTGCTTGGATTCCAATGCAAAAACTCATTTGACCTATCTGATGGTGTTAAATTACTGTGATCCTTTTCATTCACAATGTAATTCCAAGGAGAAAATTTGGAACCAGGAAACACTGAAAATGATTAAGTGAACTTTATGTTCTTCCGAATTTTTCAATTTTCACCAACTTACACACATTCAACATGTTACGAGCTACTGACAGGTATTGATAGATCGCAGACTGTTCAATAATAGGCACTCTTGTCGGCTTTACGTTTTATGACTTATTCTTATCCGTAATCCGTGTACCAGCCCCGGAGCCTTCCTCTGCACAACTGTGAATAAGCAAGCGGTTCAGTGAAGAACCGTAAGCACTTATCATTAGAACTAAAAGATCATGCTTGAACGAAAACCACAACTACGGAACTGCCGCTTTGTGTATTATTCAAAACAGTGGGTGGATAAGTGAATGAACAAACAACTTCACTGGTAAGCTCCACGAGCAGGAAGAACGCATTCATTTCGAAGTGGCTGCCTTCGCTTTGTAAACTGGAGAAAGTAGAAGAGATCTGGGCAAAACATTGGTAGCTCAACACCTATTCTGAAATGGAGAGCATGTACATCTGGGGCATTACTTCCACGTTCCACCCACGCAAGTTGTTAATCGACGGCGGTATTTTGTAACCTGGTCTACATCAGTTGGGGGCAACAAGATTCTGGAACCGGCCAGCCCTCTCAAGTTCGTGACTGATGATAACTTGAGAGGGTCCCAGACCCATTAAATTAGGGATTCTCTGGAGAACCTGTAATCAGTATACGGAGGACAGTTCTCTTCACAATCGTCATCCCTACGAATGCGAATAATGCTGTATCTTTTAGAAAGAAAACTAGGTTTCGCTGGCTTCGATTTAAACTGTCAAAATGTAATATTTTGTAAAGGGACAGAGCCGAAGAGACCTTGAACTCGACTGATCATAACTGTTGGCAAGTTGGGGGGTGTTGTATCCTTCTGCTCATATGTTGCGGATGATGTAGTCTACAGCATGGGTAACTACTTAGATTTTCGATGTTAAAAAGATTTTTTGGTGTAATCTTTCTTTACTGTGTCGAATGGACTGTTCATGAGAATATGATATTTTTTCAATCTCGAAGTGGCTTCTAACAAAGGCGAAATTTTTTCGTGGCTTCCCAAACTTCCAAAGGCCATCAACACCAAAATACTAATTGAGGTGCCCAATAAAGATCGCGTTTGCCCTGAAATCCATTATGGTGGTTCCGGAAGTATGATTCTAGAGTACAGCTGGATGACAGGCGACCAGCCAATTTGGCTATTAATCAGGAATATAAGTGCATTTTGCTAAAATGACTGAGGTCAAAAATACATCTTCCTTAGTTTAGGATACTTTTTTGCGCCAGCTCGGACAGGATGTTTATCTAACCTTGCTATACATTCAAACAACAAAAAGATGCTACATTTGTCTCTCAACCGCTCACCCATTTAGAACATTATTGATAAGTACTCTGTGAAACATTGTCGCTAGGGTTAACAAGGAAATCTGTGACGGCGCAATATTGTTCTTTCCTTCCCGTTAAGATACTAAACCAACGGGAGTATTTGAAGAAAATTCATGTGGACAAACCAGAATTCGGCCTACCTCCCCCACTACTGGAACGCTTTCCGATCGCAGTGCATTCAGATGAGTTAGTGACTACCTTGTTTATATTTCACTAGTTCTGCTGGTTCATATACTCAGACTGTTCTGATTTGAGTACTGTTTACTGATGTCTATGAAAGCAACTTACAGTTTGCGCTAAAAATTGGGCGAACTTTATTCTCCCTACTATTTAGCACAGCCCCAACCACCATTCACAAAACTTTGGGTCTAAATTACTTATCGTGTTTTTTTACGTACACATGAGTAAGTCCTGTTCATTAAAAAATCTTGAGGCATTATCCGTTGAGGTTCGATCTGATGCTCGAGGCGCCTGATGCATAGTTCATACATGCAATAAGGCTTATCTTGCGGGGGCTTTATTTTGGGATTGGCCCTTCTATGACTTGGCTTGAAGCTAGTAACCATATCTCGTTCAGTTGTTTCCCGATTCAATATGGTAGTCATGGGTAAAAGGTATGGAGCTAATTCTCAGGAATGTAGACTCAATACTAACAAAAAACGTCAAAAACGCAGTTGAGTCACTGTGTCCTAACTTTGAAGATGTGTAAAAAAATTTTCCAGTCTCAAGTGTTCCATGTATGTTGAACAGCGTAATTTTTTCGTTCCTCCAACAAATTGGGACCTTGTCGCTGTTGGATGTTCAGGATATCTGTAATCCCTTGTTTTCTAGCCCCAGAGTAGCACTCTTCAATTGGACCAACCCCCTACTTGGTTTCACGTTCCATTTTATTACAAATAGGAAATTATTATGCCAATGCAGACGCACCCAGACGAAGTCACTGTCAAATCTGATTACTCTACCGAAGTGGACCTTCAAGACACTAGTTCCGTTTTACAAATAACCTGTGGTTGTTGATTTGAATCACCAAAACGGAGGTTTACTAAATCTGATCTTAAAACACCTTGTCCGAGGCGGAGACACGGCTTACGGTGACAAAAGCGGCAGAACCACTTGTCGTTTGACCCAGTAGCTGAATGGCTCTTTAGAGTTTTTCACACCATCCAATTAGATAGGGTTTGAATTTCGCTGTAAGCCAACTTTTTGCATTTATTTTTTTATTTTGTAACAAAACTTAGTTGCTTATTTCGTCACCAATCGCCGTTTTAACCACTGCATATGCTGATCTGACGAAGACATCCTAATAGCTTTAGTGTTCGTCACTTTACGTCCTAGAAATTGGAAGAGAATCAGCCAGCTGAAGTTCTAAGTAATAACAACAAGTCTATTCACGGGATAGATTACAATTTATTTGTTTCTATAATTTCCTCATGTTTTGAGTTATGATACGCAGTATACAGTATATAATATCTGTAAAATACAGTGTATATATAACATATATCAATAAGTTATGGAAACATCCGGCTCTTCACTTCATACCAAATCTCACGCGATCGTACCTAAGTGGCCTTCGCTGGGGGGGTGCTCTTCCCTAGAGGAAGTGGAGTGACACTGTACTGCACAAAAAGCCTTTCTCAGAAGAAAAATACACTAGTTTCCGTCGCAACCCCTATTTGAACCAAGAATCTCTGCACTGCCTAAATTCACCCATAAACACCTCGTACTGTGAATTTGCCTTTTTGTTCCATTTACAGAACTTTGCTGACACCTGTTTATCTACTGGAATTTCACCCATCACTGTCCTGTGCACCGAGTTTGGCCGCTGCAATGGACCAGAGCGTACAACAACTATATGAGCTTTTCACACCGAACCATCCGATGCAGGAAATTGTTTTGGAGAAGCGATTTTACGACTTTTTACGTTACGAAGTCGAAACTCTCAAACCACTTGGTGGATCCTACACAGCTCAGCTACAGCGCGATGTACGTAAGCTTAGTCGCCAATCCGATGACGTTATTTGTTTTTGCACACATTTAATCCCAAAGGACATGGAATCTACTACCATCAAAGTGAGAATTTATCTCCACCAATCGTGCGCCCCTATTAGGAGAACCGTCATCACCGGAACTCGGCGATATCGGCAAAGTTTTCCTCCGTTATAATTTTATTGTGCACCTTGGGAAAGAAATTATCAGAAACCGAGGGTGCGGTTGTAGTGAATTCGACTCATCATCAACCCTTATCCCAAATTTATCATTGACACCCCACCATCTGAAATGCACTATGCATATCTTGTAATAAAACAGCAGGAATGACAGTTTTAAACAAGACGATTTTTCCCAAGGAACTCAGTAAGTTTATGCCTCTGCTTCATACCAAAATATAGTAGAGCTTTTCGGCTGACTTGGTAATAATGTCCTAAAATTCTATCCTTCAAATTGGCCCCATTCTTCAGAGTTGGTTTATTTTTGCAGTCTTTTTGTTCTTGAATACTTTTATCATCTTCCAGCATAGTGACAAATTCCGCAGTGATTTCAACTGTCACACTGTTAAGAAACTTCTGCGTTGTTAGTTCGGTAGTGTCTATTTCATCATGTTGACCAGATACCGATAGGCTTTCCGCATGATATCCTTCACAACCAAACCAACAACGGTTCTTTGACTTATGATACCATCCGACAGTACTCCATAGACTAATTCTAAGTCCTGGTGCAAACAAGTAATTTTTTCAAGTGACTTCTCCAGGAAGTTGTGTATTGTGTATCCAATTTAACGGATGGCTGGTAATTTTTAACATCCGATGATGATAATGATGTTTTATGCCCATGGCACTTGCAGTCATTACTGGGTACGATAACGCCCGAGCACCGTAGAATCATCCAATCATTAACTGATTTGGTCCTCTACTGGATTATGGGGCGAGGTATGGGACTGCTCTCTTGGTGATGATGCTGTAATCTTGGCTCCCTGGCTGTGGAAGCATTATTGCGGTGGAGGTGGTGATGCGGAGTCGAAGGATAGTCATTTTTGTGGCAGATATTAACCAGAACCTGGATAACAGATGTTGAAATTTTAATGCGCAAGCCTCCAGGTGATAGTGGGCGAGAGTGCCCGTGAAAAATGACAGCAGGACGCTGATATATAAACTAAACAGTTTTGAAGATACATTGGTGTATGCCAATGAAATTGATCTACAGTGCCTCTCTGTCCTAAAACCTGCGTGTTTAGCGAAACAGAATATCAACCGGCCGCAGGGAATCGTGCGCAGCACTTTCGAATCAACCGGCCTGTTTACACAATCTCTTGAATCCAGCATTTTTACTCAGAATGATCATGGTACAAACAAAGACATATAGCGGAGACCACGTGCCGTTTGCTAAAAGACCCAAGTGATAATTCTAATGCATTGAGGCACCACAGCCCAGTGATACCTCATGCAACAAGTTAGGTTGCTTCTGCAATCATGCAACAAGCAGGAACGTATACGTTACCATGGCTGAGAATGAAAGTACTGTCACTTGCTGACAGAAGCTTTCCTAGCCTGATAATTTCCAGCACTGGTGATCGTTTTTTCAAGCTTTTGACATGAGAAAGTTTAACATGCGAAGTTACTTCCTCCATGGTATGGATCACTGAAGTGCTTCATATGACAGTTCGACTAAATCCATCTAATGAGCCCTCTGTGGTAGGAAGTGACCAACGCATTACATTTTCCACAAGTGACAAAACCTTTCTCTTTGAATGACATCTTAAAGAATCGACACATGCATGATCATTTGCGATAGTCATGAAAAATTAAAAATTAACGTCGCAATTAGTCAAGTTTCCTAGCAACTTTGTTGCACTGGCGTAGCCAGCGAACCACTCAATCAAACAAAGGCACCTCGCGTAAACTAGCCTGGATCACACTGTTTCAGACGTCGGAAACCGAGGTGATTTTCCAGTATAGTTTCATGGTCCAGTAGTCACCAAATCCATTCAGATAAAATGTAACGAATTAACGGAATTATTATTAATAAAATTACTATTATTAAAAAGTGTACCTATCATTTCATTTAATACATATTTATTCCGTAAGACGTGTTTGTACAAAGGTGTTTCCTATGAAACAAGTAATGAATTCATGAGCTAGAAGCGTCCCACTTTTTGCTGAACAATATGAAGTTTCTGGTTCGTCAGTTATTTGTTTAACCACTAACGTTCCAGTTATCCTCTAACAATTTACAGCTATTCTCCTCGTACTTTGTCGAGGATGCCATCCAAATGTGCGAACTGTCCAATCAGCACCTTGCAGCTATTCAGAACCGCAATTCCCGGGGAGACAAGAAGACTAGGCAAATGTATCTGCTGAACGAACTGGGTCGCCTCCTAGATCTTGTAACGCTGCGGCATCGCCTGATCGATTGTATGTGGGAGTGTGAAGTATTGTCAAAAATATACCTAACAGTGGCTCATGAAATGGGTTTCGATGACTTCCACCTGTTCATTCGTCCTTTGCAATTCGAAGCGGCCAAGTATAAAGAGGGTGCAGATGACCTCCGGCCACCTATATATATAACGGCAGTTCAAGATGATGATTCAATGTTAGACAAGTAAGCTTTTTCTATTTATTCTGGCCAGATACGGGAAAGAGAAAATTTTGTGAAAAGCTTTATAGTTGAACCACTCAAGTGATCCGACGAAATTAACGACAGTGTGTGCGAATCTCCTTTGTTAGCATTGATCATTTAGCTATTCTGGTAGTTCAAACTGCGAAGCTAAGAATTATTCGAAACGTCAACCAAATCATACGGTTAAAGCATCGTCAGCGTACCGTCATTATGGAAGCAGTTCACGTTAAACAGCACGGCAGTTATTTGAGATTTGTGCGGAGAATAAAAAGCCCATTGTGTTACATACGAACATCACTGAAACAAATACAACGACCTCAGTACGTGCAAATGTATGACTTCTATTCTAATTTGGTATAGTACTCATTCATCGATGCAATATTTCAGGGGTATTTTGAAATGGCCCACCTACGTGAGTGTTTCTTCGAACACGAACCGTATCAGGCGATTCATACATTAACGCATTAACACATCTGCTGTACAGAGTTGTTTCAACCAGCTCCTTTGCATGGGAACTATAATAGTCGTTGTTGCTTAGAACGAATTTCCATTACGTGACAATAGATGTCAGTGCAACACTGTGAACCTGGATAATGGCCGTTAGCTTCATTCCTATTGGTTAACCCGGACGAGGGGACTTGGTACCAGTTGACCGAACTCAGACAATAACCACAGGAAAGTATGTATTGTTGCCCCGGTTCCTCCAGTCTGGCACCGAAAAGAACAATAATGATTGGGGACTCGATGATACCATAGGTTGCCTCGTCCTCTATTGCAAGAATCTGCATAGCAACTGGCGTATGCTTTCAAAAAAATATGATTCTGCGTATTCAGCGATCTTTGCCCGACATTCTCAAGAAAGAGAGTATCCGTTGCTTGGGTAAGCTGGCCTATCGGCAGTGCTAACGTGACGGTAAAATAGTTAGCTTACGAAGGTTACAAAGAATGTTTATTTTGATTTGTTTTCCTTGTGGTATAAGTCTGCCATTGGAAGAGTCATAAATTATTACCTCGGTTGTTTTTGGAAGGGAGGAGTGGACTTAAACCAAAAATAGTCCCATGTGACAAAAAAGTCTCCTCACAGGAACTATTCCTGTTTAGGAGTTTCATCTACCTTACCATCACTGTCTTTCTTAATATCTTTGTCAGAGGATATTAGTAGTAAACGAGGGCAAATTCATCATCAAGTGCTCATGATCGACTGTCTACTTTTAAAGTTGCTACAAACTACAATATGCAATTTTTTGGCTCTGATGGGGATAAACAGCGTCTTGGGTTGCACTCATACTAAAAAGTGGCTGATAACCGAGTCCTGCTATGAAAAAAATTCTGGCCTCATTAAACAATACATCTGTACAATGGTTATGCAATGACTTAGATTGGGAGACAACAGGCTAATTTACATATAGCTCTTGATAGGGTATACTGGTTGGTCCCGGATACGACTTTTGTATCGTTCTCTTGGAAATGTTTCTGTGCTGAACAGCCGCAAAATATTGGGTGACACATCGGTTGTTGTGCTACGGTCTTGGCATTAATTCCCACTTGCTTCCTATCTGGAGGTTATCTTACACCTACCTGGTCGATTGTTATAGGCAGCCATCGGATGGACACTCGGACGTAGCTTTCTATGGTGTCTGAAGAGCTCCTCTCGCATTCGAAACACTGTTTTTATTCATTGCATTTCATCCGAGTTACAAAATCATCAAATTCTTTCGAAAAATTAACAAATAGAGGTAATGGTGACGACATTTCTAGTTGAGTTTAGCGCTAAATTTCAAAAAAGGCGAAGGAAGTATTTTCAACCCCTCACCGAATATTTTCCGTTTTTATAATAATACACCATATATATTAGCAATTTAGTGGTTGGGCTGATATTATAAATGTGGTCGCTCTGATAGTATTCAAAAGCCACTGAAACATTTTGAACTGTTCCTCGTCAACCAACCTTCAAGCAGGGTTGCAGCCGTTCGTTTCCTCATGTTGGAGCTATGCCCTGTCAACCCCAGGATAAAATTCATTGAAAACTTGAAGCGACTGCGTCTTCTCATGAGGAATTAGATGTTTTCACTTCTATCCACTTTATAATACACTCCATTTACGAAGCGCGTTTCCATGTTTCTCAGACAAAGATCTTGTTACAACTGTAGAAGTTAGTTATGGAGCGGTCTAACTGTTTTTTTAAAAACTCAAACCTGGCACAAGCCAGTTCTCACACCAAACGTCTACCTGGTTCTATATCGCCAAATCCGTCGTCAGTGCATGTATAGTATGTATCCAACAATAACTGATCAGTCAAGAGCACAATGACATACCCACCGAGGATGTGGATTATTTCAACTCATGGCAAAAGACCGCCAGGACTGCTCCAACTTAAATATACTGATTTCTATATGGTATCCTGGTTGCTTGTTGAAATGCTCATCAACGTGGGTCCAAAATGGAGCTTATCCAGTGTGTAACGAGTGAAGCCTACTGTTGATTTAGTGCAAACTCCATAGAGTGGATTGTGATAACTTTTGTATGAGTCAGGATAAATTGGCCAGCAGTTTGCATGTAATCTATTCGTCAGAACGAACTTTCGGTGCTCACCACTATCGCAATTCTTTTCGTAAGCATATTTGCAGCCAAGTTGCGGACCTGTCTGTAGTAAATCGCATTTACTGTCAAACAGAGATGACGATCAACAGTAGAGGATTACAGTAATAGTTCATTTTTCAAGAAGTTTAGTAGGAGTACGTTTCAACTAAGGTACCCTGAGGATAACCGGGGACTGGTTTGTCATAACTCCGAAGATCCACAAACCACAGCGCACCGATTTCTAAATTATGCTAGTAAACTTCCGCGGGTTTAATTGCGTTTTGGAAAAATTATGACCTTAAGTGACCGAGTCGTCCCAGGGCTGAGTGTTAGATGGACAGTATGACGCTATACTGCACACTCAGAAGAGAAAGGTGAATAGCATTCACGATAATATTAGTGAGTGCGGAAATAAAAGACCGTCTTTTCAGTAATCTCCAGCATGCTCCATTTAAAAGTTGGCAGAAATACAACCTCAGTTTTGTGGAACATTTCTGCATCTCGTTCAGTCACGATTGCAAAATGGAGTAGAATGAATAATTAATCAGCAGATCAGAGTGTATGAAGGTGGACATAATTGTTACCAAACATTCTGGCAGAAACCGGCAGTTATTGTCAACCCCAGAGAGAGCGACTCTTCTGAATAGACGAACTGCCACGTGTTTGTACACGGTCTTGATAATGACTCCAGTTCCTACGGTTTTTAAACCTCTTCTCCATAGTATGGCACCACACGGCAACGACACTTTTCACCCCAACTGACTCATATCTTGTGACGAGTACTAAGCCTGAAGATCACAGGAATCGATGAGAGTAGTATTCAGTTTGGGCAAGCTTTGTCTCGCAGCCGCCTTAGCTAAGAATAATTTTAGATTTACGATAACCAAAGCAGCGAAAAACGCTCAGTCATTTATCTCGTGACGCTTCTTATGCCAGTTGGCTCAGTGGTCGGAGCTGGAAGGTAGATAGTATGGAAGAAAATAAAGGGAAGAGAAAAGAACTTATTTTCTATCTATACTGTCTACCTGGAAGAGCTGTTCCTAGCTATAGACCTTTTGTTTCAGAAGTTGCAGTATTTGGTTTGGACCAAAACTGCTATTGTTGCAGCAGTTAGTTTTTCGCAACACATGGGTACGGGTATCCAATAATCAAAGAAGAAATCATGCATTCATGCTTTGTCCAGCTAAAACTCAGCTGCTTAAAGGTATTTCTCAGGTGAACAACTACCTCCTCTGTCAATGGGGCATGAATGAACAGGTGACCGAGCTCCTAATGATATTTACTGCGGTATGTTGCATGTTTGCAACTTCACTGAGGTCAATGGATTTGCAGACATTCCTTACACTGGTCTGTACTATCGGCATTCACTGGATACATGGATTTGAGGGTTATTTCTACAGTGCACAGAGCAAGCATTTTCGATCACAAGATCCATCTAGTTATCTGTGGAAAATGAATAGTCCCCCTGTCCAGATGTTATTTTGTTTGTTTAGGCCTCAACGGCCCACCAGATACGTCAAAGAGAGTACAAGGCAGGTTAACTGTGCTTACCATGTGGGTGAGAAAATTTTATCTCTCTTGCCACGGCCACAATTTATCTTCTCATATTCTCATCCATCACCGACTTATTTTTATGCTCCAGGTTTCTACCCTCAGCCCTTCCGCTTGCTATCCATGAATTAGACGAAACACACGTAGGAAAGTTTTCATTCCGAGGAAAAGTGACTATCATGGAGGTAAGTATGACGCATCAACATGTCATCGCGGATGGTGGTTTCCATTAGAGACTAGAATTTAATGTTTCATTTTGTCCAATTTCAAATTCCTTAGATGCTCGAGACACGTGGAGTTGAAAACATGCTGACAATTCTAAAAGTACAGACTGCTCATAAAAATGCGCTGACCGCATCCGTCATGCTGGCCTACAATGCCCGCCCTTCTTTCTATACAATGCATGCTCCGAAAACCAAGTAAGAAAATGCAGTTTGTTAACAGTTCCATTTGATTTATGAATACCGTTTCAGTGCACTTCACGCCGTATTTTAGGGGCTAAATTTCAAGGTACATTGTAAAGGCCGTCATACTGCTAGATTCTGAAAAGCTCCCTTAATCCGGTAACTTTTCGTCACATTTCCTCTTCAATATCGGTGAAATGAATCAATAACTCGTCAAACAGTAATAAAGCAGGCGGTTTCTGACTACTCCCAGCCACTGTTGCCGATTCGTCTGCAGAATCTGCAACTCCAGAGTGGGCATTGTACGAGAGGTATTAAACTGCACCTGGGATAACCACGTATTTACTGAATTTTTGTGCATAGCACTGACCGTGATCAATAGTAGATATATTCGAAATTTCACATGTTTATTTTTAGCGTTCCAAAAAATTAAATCATAAATCCAGTTGGTCTGCATGGTATCATGTATCCGAACACATTCTACAATGAAAGATGACCACACGATCGTTTGGGGCTACCCAGTTTGGGCCGCCTCATAAAGCAGACGTTAACTGTTTTAGGTGCATGTGTGAATTTGCATTCTAACTGAACTTCCGATCGCGTACGTCTACACTCGAGCCTCCTTCAGGTTATCACTGTTATTGCAATTCGCCTTTCTTCGAGAACCTACGATGTGGAGATGAGTCCAACAGCCTCACAAGTGAGCTGTCGTCCACCCTGACGGCTGCCTTGGAGCCTACTAACTCACATTCACTGCGAATAATCACAGTGACAGGAGGCAAACTATTAATAATAATTTACTATTCAGCGTGAAGCTAATAACCCTCATGTGGTCATCACAAGTGTGGACTACTAACATTCCGAACTTAAGACTACTCCGGAAAATCGTTGTTAACCCCGCATTTTCATTGAAATCCATCTGTGTCATAGGCCTATGGGTCGAATGTTTGCCACGATTCATAATGGTGTTCAGTTGAGAGTAAGCGACATAAAAACATATATTATAATAGACAACGAGATCTTAATCAAATAACCTACTTACATCATGCAATCAATATTCAGAACCGGCATACTAAGGCCTTCAAACACTGGAGCCAATCTAATCAGTTACACCGGACTGAGCGGCACGCAAGTCGGGCCCACACCTTTGGCGCTGGAGCGATCCAAACACCAGCTGAATGCCGACTATCATCCTGAGGCATTCTTTTCTATCCAGTTAGAAAAGGTAAGATAAATGTTCATGTGTGATTAAGTAAGGTAAGGCTGCATCTCACTCGTTTATGTAACTCATTGTTGGAGCGGAAAACATGATCCCGTTACCAGTAACAGCAGTAGGATTTTACTGGAGTCCGCGCATCAGTTTCTATCTACACTGGCTCAATAAGTACCCATGAATGTAGGATCCTCGATTCGTTGTACTGACTCAGCATTGGGCTATTCTCATTTCCTAGTTCTATCCATTTCAATACGAATTTTAATTTGAATGCATAGTTCGAAGCACCAGTGGCATCGTTCTTGTCACTGATGATAATGCAGATGAAGAGGTCACTCTGAACAGAAGTTACTTTGTAACATTTACGCAGTACACTAAATCAAACTAGTTATTTGCCCAACGGTTCGCGGGGATTAGCTGTCTGAACACAACCGTCAGCGCGGTCGCCATCACTCAGGTTTGCTGGCAAACGGTCAAATAGACTGGGAGTTGGATAATAGACTAGCAACGGTGGTTATGGACCATCCAGACAGCACTCATTGAGAATCCTGTACATATTTCTCTTCATCGTTTTCCGTAGTTTCAGCTTAGAATTTCCCTAAAACTTCAAGAGTTTTCAAGTAAACTACCTGATCCACCAAGTTCGGAAGTTTCACCAGCTTTAGGCTCGCTTCGTAGACCTCAGCGACACTCAACTGTTATTGTAATTTCCATGCTGAAGTAATTCGGCGCTACCAGCTTCAACGCTACCTTCAGTAGTCACTTGTGGCGAGTAAAGTGCTAGAACAAAGCGCGGTGAAAGGTTCTGTTGAATCATGCAATGCCTCGTGAATTTGACTCTTGTTTACGCGTTGTCTTTGGTATTTATCACTGGTCGGACTACTGCACGACAGTTAGCCCATATTGTCCAAATAAACCATCATTTGGTTGAATCACCCCAACACTTTTGGTCGCTTCGGATCTTCGAGGTCTGAGAATTTCGACATGTCATCAAGTTGTACCATAAGAATTGGCGAACCAGAATCGGAACAGTAATTTGCAATAAAACAATCAGTAACATTCAGATCAACATATGTTCTTCGATACTATGTATACGTGGCCACATGTCACTGCACCAAAATTGCTGTCACAAGATTGAATTTAACTAAACTTACACGTAGTGATAATGTCAGCAGCTGTGGTGCGTTTGAAACTCCATTTGTAAAACTGTTTACGAAGTACGTGAGCAGCTTATTTGAATTTTCTTTATAAAAACCCTATTTAGAATGTACCGTAGAATAATTATTTCTGATGAGGCCTGATGTAGTCGTTGAGTATTGCAAGTTATGATTGTGATGATCTCCGTTACAATAAGGATTTCAGCAGATCTCCAAAACTCAGTGGTTTTACACATTCGATGTATAATTTCCACAGAAATATCCTTTCATTCTCTTTCTGTTCCTTTTAGTCTCCAAGTCGTGACAGAACGCAGAATGCGTTTATCAAACGCACACAAGGTGGTGGAATCGCTTCTTCGAAGAGCTCTGTGGAGAGCGAGAAAATGAAACGGTACTTATCACAATCTGGTGTTTTGTAGTGCAGCCCAGCCCTAGCATTGTTCAGGCTGCCCAGTCTACAGTATGCACGTCCTTTTACAACAGTAACGTGTGTAAACCACGTCACGTTGATCATAAAATAACAGATAGTTTAAAGGACCCAACATTGTCTGCATGAATGTAGCGGCATGTATAACTCGTGCGACAACTTCGTAATGACTGATAATACGACCGCAGAGGAGGCGTGGCAATAGAAATCGAGGGCCTGTCCTACTCAAAGACCGGCCTAATAGAAAGTTGAAACAGCAGTAAACCCAGAGAACACTGACTACAGATTCCGTTCTTGAACGGCTAAGTTATTTAGTACAAAACAAAGTTGGTCTTCCCGTTAGCCGGTTAAAAAACGATTGCCATAAATTAAGCAGACTGACGCATTCTGTGGACAGAGTAATCGCACTTATGAGAAACGACTGGATTTTCCGTGCACGTAGTAGAAAATGCACATTTTCTGTACCATACTACAAGGGCCGATGAAACAATTAAAGCATGCGATGGGACACAGTGATTTCGAACTCAACACAGTTGCTCGAGTACTCCAGCTCCCGGTATGCCATATGCTACCCATTAACTTTCGCAGCAGAAAATGCGTTATTCGCCAAATCCATGTGTTACTGAAAAGAACATTCATCGTTGGCGTTTCAGGAGTTTTAACATCATGGCATCCACATTGTGGATTCAGCCGGTCGTTTCAGAGATTCTACGCTTCATCAATCGAAAATGCCAGAGAGCACGATTGTTACTTACAGCCTGAAAAAGTCTTGGTACAAAAGCACCAGTTAAAGTTATGTGTATAAACCTTGAACCATAAAACCACCACAGGAAGACGATCCTGCGCACTAGACAGGTTGTTCTGCTTCCCAGGCGTCGCTACTCCCCCTTATCTAAGGTTTATGATGGTATTGAGAGGCCAGAAGCTGTATTGAGCACCTAGCCTGTAAATTGGCAGTTTTTTGAAGTGTGGCCGTTTCTAGACTGTACAGAGACACCTATTATCGCTGCACCCATACAAATTACGGAAGGTAAATTTAGTTGGCCATATGCGGTTTTGACCATACTTGGATAACACAACGTGACAGGAAATCAACTGTCAGTCTAGTCCCGCTCTGTGTGTTGCGTTTATGCTCCTATGAACTGTGTATGTTGCAAACACAATGCCTGATTTCCTCAGACACTTTCTTCTTTTTCAACACCAACAGAGAATTCATTTCACAATTTTGCATGGACTTTGGTCAGCGAACTCAACACATTTCACTGCGGGCACAAATTATTTCTACCTATAGCTCAATCCTAACAATTTTGGAGAAAGTTCCCACAGTAACGTAAGTATGTGGTGCCATGACTTTTCAGTTAGTACTTGAAGTGAAATTTATTCGGCCGCATGCAGCGCACACATTGAGTGGATTGAAAGCGTCAAAGAATGACGAACTATAGTTTTCAGGTTGTTGCCCGGACAGAAAACACCATACATTATGTGGATGTTACTGAAGCTATACCCTATTGCAAACCAACCATCAACATACTGCACCGCTCCCTGCGCAGAGTCTAACCCACCCATTTACATACAGCTGATATATATATATATGTCTATCAGAATATAATAATGTTGTTTGACTGCTCCCAGTACTTACCCATCAAGTGACTTCCACATAGGATTTCATCACTTTTTGAAAACGGCCCGTTGGCAGTGTGGGGCTATTTTGGAATTTTGATGAAGATTTCGTTCTGTAAGTGAAGTCGATCCGAGTAGCACTCAAAGAGCCTGTCAATACGCGACCACGTGATCTGGATTGAGGATGAGTGGCACGCGAGCTAATCACACTGCCGTTCAGCTGCTCTTGGTCGAATGATTAACTGTTCAAACTACTAGTCTCGCTTCGCACTTCCGAGACTCCTTCGAATTCTATGAGGTGCGCACTGCTGGTGATTCGTAATAAGGATGACACAGCTGTACAGTGCTTCTCGGTTTTTCAATATAGCTAGTTTTCATTTGCAGAACAAGATCTTCATTGAAAGTGACTTATTTCGTACAAATTTTATTTGCCTGGAACATGACTCACGTTCCCGTTCGGTCGTACACATTTGAACCCATCAAATGGCACAACCTTTTTTGCGTCTTGATTTATTTTTCCTGCACGTGTTTTTGCCTAGCTTGAGTCAACTGACAACTTGGTTTGAGTGGCCAAGCCAGGGTGAGGAAAATTAAGTGATCCGGTTAGAATTTCAGATCCCTCGAACGCCATTCTATGCCTCAGCATCAGCTTCGACACAGATGAAATCATGGCGCAAACTGACGTTGATTTTGGACCAGCGGCTTACCGGTCATGACACCTAGGGAATTTACGGGCTCCTCTTCCGAACAGTAGGGCAGCCTGAAGGAGTTGCTGAAATCATCCATTGACCATGTGCCTCCAGTGGACAGATGTGACTTGACTGTCGAACGAGCCTTCCCGTCGGGTCAGGTGACTAACAAGATGGGCTAGCGCTAAACCGGGATGTAGGCGTTAGATACATCAGACAAGGGCCAAATGTGTGCACGTGACATTTCCGTATTCGCTACCCTTTTTTACTGTGTATGAAGAAACCCGATCGCTACCTTGCGGCTTGTTCCGAAAGTCAGCCAACCAATAAATAGCTTCCATCAGCTCGTTATTTCATTTTGCTTCACCCACATGATGCGTCCTTTCACTGGAATTTGTTTGTCAAACAAGGAGTTCGAAAACCCGAACGGACTTCTTGGACTTCTGAGCCCAAGCAAAATGGTGTGAATTGAATGCAGTGTGACCGACCGTTGGCTCAGACAGCCTAGCACTGTATATTTCGACAAGATAGATTTTATCAAATATGGCTGACCAGACCCTTTGCTTTAAGTAGTCGTCATCCAGATTCACTTTTGTTGCAAAGGTTTCCTTTGGTCAGAAGGTAACCATGAGGTCGAATGGAAACCAGGGTCTATGTGAATTGCTCACTGTGTAATTTTGTCATCTCCAACTGCATGACGGTTTCGTGTGCACAATGCGTGACTCAACTACTATTTTGTCTTTTATTTATCAGTGAGGACTTCTTCGTAATTGGTTGTGCGTTCGAGAAAAAGAACCCAGAAGATGACCTTGACGTGCAAGTGACCGACCCAAGGGCCCTCCGCACACGACCAAGACGAGTTCTGTCAACAGATGGCACAAAACTCTACAATTTCTGGTTCATTCCACACTTTATTGAAGTGTTGTTCGTATTCCGGCACCTGGACGATGTCTCATGCACGAAAGCACTCCAGCGCATGGCTCGACTCGCGTGTGTACTGCACGATATCCTACATTATCTGATCGCCTATGCTCGTCTTGGTATTAGTTCGGCGAAAATTACGCCTGAACAACGACAACAGGTTATCGCCGGCTCGCAAAAGGTATATTACATTGCGACTGTTTTTGGAGCTAAACAGATTCGTTTGCGAAAGTTCCTCCATCGTTATTGTTGTAAATCCTGGTATGCGGAAATTATCGAATCAACAGTGTGTCAGTGCTCGATTGCGATTTTCGATTTCGTTTTCCTGGTGTAATACGATGAGAGTTATGCCACATATTTCAATTCCAGATTGTACCCTGTGCAAAATCGTGACGCCAGGAGCCATTATCACTGAGAGTTTTCGGTGCCCATTTTTGTGTTCTTTCCACGGTATCATTTGGTTACCAAGTACAGTGAAGTTCCTTTACAAGTGACATCCATAAGGAGGATACAAATATCCTGAATTGCAACATTTGCCTTCTTCAGAGGCTCACTCAACTAGTCAACAAAAAGCTACGCATTCAATCAGAGTTCTTCTGACAGGATAGGGCGAGAAGATGAGAAATCATTTCATTGATTTCCGTGGACCTAAACGCAGTCATTTACAGCTTAAAGACTTTTGAATGGTTGATATGTAGACTACGTTATACTGGCATCATTTTTCGTGGAAAGTTTTCTTCACCATCAAGAGCTCTGTTCCACTGACTTACCCACGCATGTCAACGAGACTTTGGTCGTTTTTCGGTCGATTTTCCAGCATCCCACCCTTGGCTACATTGCATAACAGTTGAACGCAGATGTCGCGACAAGATTTGAACCTTAATAGGTTGCCATTTGCGGTTGTGAAATCGATATGTCGCGCTTAACGTCTTAACCGTGCTGAAGTTTCCCGGGGATATACGCCAAAGTTGCTACCGCATGGCATGGAAAGACATTTCTAGCTCTTTGCATTTTGTTTTTCGTATTAACCCGCAACTGCTATTCTCAGCTAGCCCCATTTTTCTAGGATGTATAGGTCCCTTCTCCGAGCGTATTGTAGATCTGAGATCCAATGATCAGCAGCTGCTTTGTGATGTATCGTATTGACGAACCACTCACTTTAACAGGTTTTCACAAAACAGACCCTTCAATGGTATTAACCCTCTCAATCCTCCGCCTACGACGTAGTTGACATAGAA
This sequence comes from Clonorchis sinensis, assembly GCA_003604175.2. NCBI lineage: Eukaryota > Metazoa > Platyhelminthes > Trematoda > Opisthorchiida > Opisthorchiidae > Clonorchis > Clonorchis sinensis. Next base: position 155,534,690 of record CM030369.1, on the reverse strand, counting down.
CAGCATGATCGTGTTTAGCTCAATTAATTTATAAGACTGTTGTTCTCTGCCTAAAGAACCCTATGCAAATCGTCTGGCCCTATCACTTTGCTGATATCCATACCAATAAGTCAAAACTCATGAAAGCTTGCAGTTTTAGGTCTAACACAGCGAGAAGTGAGAAAAGCACTTCACTTCCCAGTTGTAAACAACCACACGCATGTGCAAGTAGAAGCTGAAGAAACTTTTGTACCTAACCGACACCACCTGCGTGAGGTAGACTGGGACGGTTTCAAGCCTATTTGCTGGGCATCCGGTGGTCAGTCTTAACCATCTCGTTTTTCCGAATACAACAATGTGGCAGCGTGTAAGGGACCTGAACTTATTCGCCTACAACTCCCTGAGCCGGAGGATAGTATTGGGATATAAGGCGAATGGTATTCGCTACTTTGTAACAGCGTAACTTTGAACAGGGCTATTCTGACCCCGTAAATCTTTTTTTGTTCTCCTACGTTTGATTCAGATGATAGTCCCTAAGTCCTATGGAAAATTTAGTCATAAGCCAATGAGGAAGTGCCAATCCATGCGGGTATCCCCAGCTGAGTATTGTATTGATTATGGTGATTGAAGAGCCGATGTAGAGGAGATGTCTCGTAACTATTTGTTATCGTATGATTGATCTGATACAGCCTCGCGCAGTGAAGGCGTAATAAGTGCAGTGAATACTGCTAGTTCACAGCACTTTCCAAAGTGAGTATGTCAGGTTTCCAGCGAAGCTAATCCGCAATCGTTGACCAGAATCGTCTCGTCAAAACGGGCAACCAGTTTATGCAGACCACTTCCTGAGATGGTATTTTTCTGTGAATAAGCACTCATTAACTCCTGCTCGATCGATTGGTGTTCGGAAATAAGCACCTATGTGAAACTACTAAACTCCTCTCCTGGGATGGCATTCGTCGTACCTGCGGTAGTTCGCTTTAGGACTGGGTAAATCAGGAATAGGAGTGCGCAGGGTGTGGACTTTGATTCAGACGCCAAAACAGATCACATTATCCTTAGTTGTATTCAATCAATTGGAAAAAGTTTGGAACCGATTGAGAAGTCATCGTTTCAGAAGAGCTTGGTAAACAATCGGTAGTTTCTATTTGGGCAACGTTTCGCTTTTGACACAAAAGCTTCATCAGGCCAAGTAAACAGGTCACCAAGTTGGCCAGGTTATAAGGCAGACGGGACGCCAATCAGGAAGTCCTCTTCAGATTATCAAAATAGGTCAGTGATGAGTGTCAATTGATGGCTCTTGTCAGCTAGTGTGGTTGCCAAAATCTTGAATTGATGAGTTGGAGTTTCAAATTAGTTCCCATCAGCTCATGTCCCTTACTCTTCCACTTCAGGGTGATTCAATTGATGATTCACCTCGGGTCCCACTGGTGGATTTTCCTTGGTCTTCGTGGGCTTGTGAGTGCTGCAACAATTTACTTGGAGGGGGGTGATGTCAAGTGAAATTTAGATGATGACTACTCCTCCTTCTGATGACCACACAACACGTGTCAGCTCCACTGGACAAAAACCGTTCTCCATTTACAAGCCCACATGGACAAACGAAATCCACCAGTGACACCCGGGGTGAATCATCAGGTGAGGCTCCCTGAAGTAAATGATTAAGGAACCAAACCCACTGCGAACCAACATTAAACTCCCCCAACCCATCAACGCAAGATTTAGGCAACCGTACCAACTGACAAGACCCTTTAACTGACATTCTACACTGATCAAGTGCGTCAATCTGAAGAAGTCTTACTGTCTGGTTCTCCGTTTTCCTCGGAACCTGGCTAACTTGGTGACCTGCTCATTTGGCCTGATGTAGCTTTCGTGTCAAAGGCGAACCGTTGTCCAGTTAAAAATTACCGATTATTTGCCAAGCCCTTCTGAAGCTCTATGGCTAGCATAGACGCAATAGGTCACTGATAAGGTTGCTGAAAACTCTTTGACAGCCCATGACCGGCTTCGACATTCATTTGCATATCGAGCTGGTTTTGAAGAGATACTCACCTGGAACCCAGCTGAATCTCTCGTTTATGCCGTCTTTGAGTGACCGAATATGCTGCACCAGGCCGCCTCATTTTTCAGTTGGTACGATATTCGAGGCATCAAATAAAAAAAATATTCTCAAATAACTGAATGCAAATGAGTGTATTTATCAAAGTCTGTCCAATTTGGGTTCAAGTGGAACATAAGTTTGACGGAAACTCGGGGATTGAGCCTACCTAATGAGCCCCTAGAAGGGTTGCCGAAGAATTTTCAGCAACCTTATGAGTAATGTATTACGTCTAAACAAGGTATTACGATGCCTCCCGTCAAAACCAAATTGATATGCAAATGAGTGTTTGTCGAAATATGTCGCTAACAGTTTCATCGTCTCCCAACGTTTAATTAGGGCGAAATAAGAGACAGAAAATTCGCGCGCGCAGTCCGCCATAAAGAGAACACACTACCGTTACTGAGTCTTTTCGTTATTTTCTTACAGCACGGTGGTCAGCAATGGCGTACCGCAGTTCGTGGCGCTCTACCAACAGCCGCTGAGGTCGCATCCAATATCGCGGGGACTACGAGCGCCGAAACGTTTGTAGCACAGTTGTCTTCTGCCGGAACTATCCCAAGCATGAATATGGTCCTTTCCTCTCCCGCTTTATCGGTCACTCCACTTGACCTAAGCGTTCATGGACGCAGCCTGGTGGTTGATCAAATTATCGGTAAGTTCTTTTCAAGGATTTCTGTCAATACAATCTTTCATCGCCCAGTTTGACTCGGAGGAGAACAAAAAATTAGGACGGGTTATTTGGATGCCACTTGTGTTGACTGCTTGATGAAGCTGTAAAGCTACTCGCCTATTGCTGAAAGGCCAGATAGTTAATCACATGTATTCATTCCTCCTAAGGCAAGACGTAGTGGTTATCGAGGCCTCAGCTTGAAACTTATACAGATGTTTGGTAGATTGTCTACAAAGTCTGGAAAATCTACTTAGTAAAATTCTGTCATTACCGCTAGAACATGTATTCAAATTAATAAATCTGCATATAGAATCTCAACGTTACGTTGTTGTTGACTTCACTCTTACTAGTTAGAATTAATTTTACCTCCCAGAGGATTTGAGTGACTTTGACGGTGGGCCAATGTCCATGTTGGGTAAGTCGACCGTTGATCGCTCAGTTTGTTTGCGTGTTACTTTTGATTTTTTAACTCAATGTCACAACTTACTCCCCATTACATCTGAATTTTCCCTCAACAGCTACCGAACTTCGGGAGATCCAGTATCAGATCAATCGTCTTCCGGATCCTACTGATCCAGAACAGGTTATACAAATGTTGGACCTGAGGCGGGACGTCATGTTTTTGCAGTTTGATGTTTGCATGCGAACAATTCTGCGCGAGACATTTCTTGCTGCAGGAAATGTTGAAGCCTATAAGGTATGATCTTAGAATGGTCAAGGCGTATTATAAATGGGTGCTACTGATTGGACGAAACAACAACCGTTTATTTGAATGGTATGACCTCTCTTGGTTTTTACTTGAACAGGAGACGATCCAGAATAGTCCGTATAACCGCACAATTGGTCAGCTCATCAATTAGATCCAATATCTCTCTAAACTGGTGCAATATGTCAGAAGCTCCTACGGTTTTACAAATCATCCAACCTGCAAGACAAGCAACTTCTAATAATTAGGTATTGAGATCACCATCGTCAGCTGTAAGAACCGTGTACTTGCCGTACAGTGGTTGTAGCTGCCACAGTTTCGTTCGCCGATGATTTGGGGGAGGTGAGGTAGGTAGCTGCGTATTGGAGGCGGGAGCTGATAAATTGGTGTGTAAATACACCACTGTCAATGGACTGTTAAGTGGGGGGATTGGGAAGGGAGCTATGCATTGAAGGGAATAGCTTGGATGCACCAGCGCCATTGAGGGCGCGACTGGGCCATGTCTGACAATGTCTCTAACCATTGATGTGGCCCGTCTCGGGGTCCCCATCCAGGAAGACGGCAGTGACCAGCGCAGCTGAGTTTGCTGGTAATGGCTTTTATACTTCGCTGCTGAACGGAGGAGGACAGAATAGGTTTGTTGAATAATGAAAAACTTGGTTCGCATAGGTTGCATAAGCCGGTCGATTCACCTGACTGTGATGTCTATTGTTGAATGGTAACTCCAAGAGGAGTACAGGGGTTTGAATATCGCTAGGTCTCTCAGGCCGAAGTATCTAAGGATGAGGCAATCCAGGAAAGAACCGGTTAGAATCTCACACAGCAAGCAGAGTAGCTTGAGGCTCCAAATACGCACATTTTTCATCAGATGGGATACATTAAATCAAACCAGTGCCTTTGGACCATCGGTCTCCCTCGAACAACAACATAGGTTGTATGTGACACAGACGCTTACGTGAGGCGATGATCAAACTTCAGCAGTTGGCAACGTTGGTATGACTTCAATTCCCAAGCTTAATCTGTCAATCAACTAATCTAGTCATTCTAGCAGCATGTTTATCGAGAAATCAAATACACAAAAGTAGTTGGGAAATGTACGCATTCCTAACCCTGGGGACGTATGAAATTCCCAGTAGATCTCGACCATTCCAAATTCTTGACATGCAAAATTTACCTTGATACTTTTCCTTTCCTACGCTATTTTCTATAGGAAGTGGTGGAAAACAGTCATTTTCCATTGTCGGAGTTGTCAGACGTTCAACGACCATGCCTAAATGCGATTGAACTGAACGTTCCTGAGCCACTCGAGGCTCGTGACGACCAAGCGAAAGCCCTTTTCCCATGGCGCTCACTAATGAATAGGTGTGGACCATTCTTGTTGTTTTGTTTCGGTCCATCGACTATCGAGTACAACATCCATCTTTGCTTGGCTGGCCTCAAACCAGTAGACAGGTGAGGTTTCACCATTTTGTGTTGAACAACACACGATCATTATTAAAGCTCTTTTGCCCTCAAGGTAAATGCTGCTTACTCTGAGTCTCACCAGAATGTTCCAATTCTAAATAACGTAAAATACAGTATTGATTTCCAAAGTACTGATGAATGTTATGACGTCGCTCTGTGTCCGCCTTTCAAAGGACGACAGAGAGCATGTCCGAAAAAAAATACACACGTCGTTTTAGTTTAGATGACATTTCACAATGGTTGAATATCAGTCAGAAGTCATCAGATGTGACTAATTTGTCTACGACCCTTTTTATTTTAGGAATTAAATCGGTTGGTCAGCCAACAATTTCTTTTTCTAGGACCGGCATCAACATATGTATGGACTTAACTGGCTAGATCCTTTCTAGGGGTAGAATACGATCACCGTACTGCTTCATTATAAGAAACCTGATTGGAAAAACCTTACTGTTTCTACGTAATGCACTACTCATAAGGTTGCTGAAAATTCTTCGACAGCCCACGGCCGGTTTCGCCCGCTTACTGTTTCTAATTTCGAATTACTGTCCAACTGGAGGTTCAGCCCAAAACAAAGCAGAATTTAACACAGGTTCAAAAAAAATTATGTTCAAGCTGTTTTTGGATTAACTCCAGATTTTGCGAACCGACAAGATTAGAGGATGTAGTATCTGCATCCCAGGCAAATTATTTCGCGAAGCAAATTTGTCTACATTTTCCTTCAAGCTCAACAAACCACCGTTTTTTTCTTGCCTCTGATTCTGGTATTCTGGTATTTTCCGACGTGAACCATCCTTTTTTAACCAAATGAACTTTCACTCAGTGACTACTTCATGTACTATTTGATTGGAAAGGTGTCATACCTGACTACGAACAACAACATAGGCATTTGCAATCCTTCAACCGATCTATCCTGCTTTGCTATGATGCACAGCCTCAGTCAATTGGACGAAGGCTAAACACTTCCGCAAAGCCGGACTAAAGACATCCCACTAACATTTTACCGACTGAACGAATAATGAAGTGCGTTCAACCACCTGTTTCGAATGACTCCATTGGGTTTCGTTTCGCCTAAACGAATAAGAAAGCGCTCTGACTGAGAATGTTGAAGGGACGTGGATTTCGCTTGTTCTATCCATTAACGTCCGCATGCTGTTAGGGCACCCAAAGTATCCATCAGAACTTCTGAGTCGCCAACACCTCTGGAAGACTGAAGTGCTTCTACGCCAAGAAAGTCGGCCACATACAAACTTGGATACTCAAGTCATTCCACTAGCTCATTGCGATTATTTCGCATCGAACTTTCGGGTAACCTATGGAGCAGAGACTGCAATGACGTAAGGAAACAGGCAAAGGTGGTGTTGCAATAAAATTCATTTCGAATTCCGTGCGGCATACATCGTCACAGAATCACAGGATACAAACTCTGTCTCTTAAGCGAAAACTATTTGATCCATATGGTAAAAATATCCATTGCCTCCCCCCACCCAGATAGAGTTGGCGTCCGATCCCACTGAACCTAATGATTCCTCCTTGCCACAGTAGCCTTCGTATTCTGGCAACTGGTTGAAATAAATCGGAAGAATATTTCACATTTCCCCATACGCTTCGATAGCCCATTTGTCTTCAGGAACATTAACGATACCTTTACTAAAGACACGTGGCCCGCTTGGTTTTCAGATCACCATATATGACTCATGTCCAAGGTCTACATAAATTCGGAACACTTAACTACCGTATCAGCGATTTCGCGGGAAACAAACTGAGGTTATTGTTCCTCAGTGACATCAGCTTAATAAGGACGTTTTCTTCCACAAAATTTCTCTTTTCTTATGTAATCTCAGGAAGAAATCAAAGTGCGTTCTGGTATGAGCGACATCCATAAGTTTGGCAGCTAACGCGTACGCTAAAGGCGGAAATCCCTCGGCTGCACATGTTTCGAAACGGCACGGCTTGGCAGCAAAATGCTTCACGGTACTTAGGGGGCTTTCAGCAACCATAAGGTAGTGCTTTCAGATCATGGACACACAAAATTTCTCTAAACAAACGCAATGATGAATTCACTGACCCAACAGGTTCATCACCATTGTAACATAGTTGAGGATTAGTCCAATGCCACAACAAATGTGATGCCCGAAACTATGCCCAAACTGAAATCAAACAAAACGTATGGTCCGGAACCTGTGTTACGCGCATTGTTCAAACTGAATGCATATATCCTCAACGAATCCATTACCACTGAATAATCGACACATTACCAGAGGAAAAATAACTGGTTGCTGAAGGATAGAAACAACTACGCTGGTGTGTGAGAAACGGACCTGAAAAATCAAGCGATTATCTGCAAAGATGCGCTTATTACTCATGTGAAAACGTAATGTTGATGAGACTAATAACAGTCAGATGGCTGGATATGCATTTCAGTTTACTTACAACAATAATTATCACTGGCACCAACATCAGATGAGGATACCGGTGTTTTACTGGAGTATTGGCGCGCTCTATGCTAGGCCCCTTCGCATTAGTTTTGCAACAGGCTTTTCCAGCACCTCATAGAAAAGCCATAAATATACATTTACTGTCCGTATATTGCTCAAGTGGCCTAGGGAGTTTAGACCGAGGCCAATTGCGATAACGTCTTATCGATAGACCCAGGGAGTAATGTTTGAAGGCATAAATCCAGTTTACATAGCTGGATAAGCAAAAGTGCTTATCAACGACAATCTGGATGGGCACTGTAACGCGCTAATTTTTTCAGTCCTTTTTTTTACCCACTACGTCCCTCACTTAACTGTTCCCGATTTTGTCTGTCGGTGTAATTGGGTTAGTTTACACTTATCGAGCTCCGCAGACTTACATGGAATCACAACCTAAGCTGAACGAACTTTCCAGGATTTTTCGCGATACCAAAGTATTACTTTCTACCTCACTTCGGGTAATAGTGACGAACAACACGTTGGGGACATGCTGTCGGTCATTACTTGTCTCTGAAGGCATACTTCAGTATCATCCCATCCAATATCCTCAGTCGGTCGCTTCACGATCAGACTGTTTTTACCAAAGTCCAACCAGGTGTGTATGCGCTCTCAGGCTCCCCTTGAGTGTTACTCATAAAGTTGTTCCCTATCACAGTTCCTGGCTGTTTTGGAAATAGGACTGTTCAATAGTTGTCATGCAGGCGGGTCTCCAAGTGCAATGGAATCTCCTGAAATGCCTACATCAGGTTTGTAGACTCCAAGTCCTATGAAGTCACAACTTTAACAACGGAATCTTATTAGGTGATCAGCACACTCTACCTTATTTGTGCCCAAGCTGTATATACTACATGCACGGTATCCAAGCATCACGCACCGAAATTGTATACCTCGGTATCTTGTCAGACCTAACTCAATGTGTTACATATCTGCAGTGTCTGCAGAGTCCATTGAATAAACAGTGTTGTTTTTATCAGGCTTTTCGCTTAGCCGATTTCTTCTTCACGAGATTGCCATAAATATAGAAGTTTCCTGTCAAAGAAGGTAGTCCCTCCTGGAAGCTGCCCTTCTTGCCAAACCACGTTGTACTGCATAAAACAAATTGAGCTGATACAATTTGTCCTCTCCCTCGTATGTAATTTACAGACCAACAGTGCATGGTGAGTTATTAGCAATGAATCTTTGCCTGGAAGATGTTCTGGATGTTGGTGACATCCCGGAAGCGAAAGCTGGTGAACCGATGCCAATCCAACAGGCAGAAAACATGCACTGTATGCTGGGCAAGCGCACGCGTGACCGTCGTCGTGAAATCCCTCCCCCTAATGCAGCATCACCAACTGGGACTGGTGGACCTGCAAGTACCCCAGGCTCTGTAGCAGGTACTACAAACCCAGCAAATGCCACTGGGACAAGCATCAACACCATGAATATTACTCATAGTAGTGAAACCCAAGGCCAAAAGAGCTCAACGCACGGTGGTACCGGAGGAGCAGGACCTTTGACAACCACTGCGGGTGCGTTATCAAAGTTTGAACTTCAGCAAGTAATACAAAGTCGCCGTCTATTTTAATACGGCATCAAGGATGTGAGGAGTTTCATAGTTCTCAGAAAGAGCTGATGAACATGATATACCTGATATACCTGAAATGCCAGTAGTAGCCAAAATGATTAGGGAGTTAAGTATGGCCACCAAAGAGCTATCCTCATTTTTAATGTGCATCGAAAATAAGAGAATGGAGAGGAAAACGAACAAACAGTTGCTCTGGGAACTAGTGGATCCTGATTTGCGTGTACCTCTAAGCCTACGTATTGAATAGCCATCCATTAAGGAATGAAAGTGAGCTGAAACTGCTACAGACGCCTGTTGCTGTGTAAAGATTCGTTTTGGTCTCATTTATGTGTACTGTTTTCCGGTCATTTGTTGTGAGCCCCAGTGGGTGCTGTTTCTATGTCTTCAATGGTCCTGCGACTGCAAAAGAGCACCAGAAAATAATCATAGTGATTATTAATTACAGAGAACACCTGAGTAGACGCCCTACCAAATTAAGGGCTATTTTGTCGATACAGTACTCGGCGCTGTAACCACGCCGACATAGTAGTACACCTAATTGCGCCTTAATTCCGCTTTAAATTCAACCTACATATTGCTTTCGATGGGAGGAGGAAATCTGTGATAATCCAGTCTACTCACTAGCTAGGTTACCTATTCACCGCGGGTTGTTTGGCCTTAATACTACTTCCAGGATTGCGAATTTGAAGTTTAAATATGAGTTTGAAGTATCAAGTTGCCAAATCTATCAGAACTTGGGGTTGTGCAAACGAAGGTAGCTGTCAATGCTCATCTTCTGTTGTTGGTTCTCCGGCTCACATGTACCTTGTGAATATGTTTGACCATGAGTGTGTCATTTCCCGAAGAAATGCCTCCGGAAACACCAGATTATATCCCATACGGCAGCGTTCGTCTTGGAAGTAACCAATGGGAAACGTGTGGTACTCGTTGCATATATATATATATATATCTTTCACCTAAGTCATCACTGAAGAAGCCAGTGAGCGTGTGACCACGTAATATGAATCAAGTGGTCAAAGAAAAAGTGGCGCTACGTACAACCGTTGATCGGCCACGCATGGCTGGACTACTATTAAACTGCTAGCCAGATTGCGGTTTCGAATCTTTCCAAAGATGCGTTTACCAACAAGGATGATATAGTTGAACGCTACTTCCGGGCCTTTCAACACTGATGGACCTCACGGCAGGATTAAATCTGTGCTGAACTTCCAAGATCTTTTCATATAAACGGCTGGTTCTCGTGATATACTACCTCAGAAACGTTATGGTGATTGCTTTAGACGCTTTAAAGTACGAAGACCTGAATTAACAGTCTTAGCGGTCAAGTATACAGATGATTCTTGTAACTGTAAATCATACGGCGATAAGGTTTCACTTCGCGCTTAGGACGGAAGCCGCCTGAAATATGCGACCATGATATTCATTAATCCTTCTGAAGAGAAAACACTTTTTTGGATGACTTTTCTGAGGTAGGGCCAGTCGGCTTCGGAAACATCTCGGGATTGAATCAGACCGTTCGGTCTGTAGACGAGCGTGACCTTTTAGGTATGAAGAGGTGGGGTCGGAACATCCCGTGTGATTGTAGAAGACCTCTGCTCTTTGGAAGTGACACGCCATACGTGCTTAAATTTTGAAACCCAGGAGAACCCGTTTAGTTGCTCGTGTCCGATCTCGAAACCCACCAATTGTTGATCAACTTTTTAGCTTCCCGCTTCATCCAATGTTTTTTTACCTCATGTGATCTCCGGTTATACGAGGAATAATGTAAATTAACTATGCTAATGCCACCCATGTTCTACCAAAACTAACCGGAATCTCTGTACTACTTTCTATGATTAAAACTAGACAAAACACCTAAGATGAGCACGCTGGACTCACCAGTGGCCGCCTACACTCTTCTAAAGAAGTTCCTCATTCTCTGGAAACGAGTCGAATTGCTAAAGTATGCGTGGGGTCGACGACGCTTGGGTGTGGAATCAATCAATAATCCCAACTTATTCAAAACATTCTGGTGAGTTATTCATAGAGACATACCTAATATTTGCGTCGAATTATCATCTTCATTCCATATGTTTAAAACCGGGTACAATTCCATATTACTAGAGTGCTGAGCGATTTCGGATTTACCTCTCTGATGGTTGATTTATTGAAGTATTCGAACTGGCAAAGAGTGAGAACAGATCTTTATCTTTGGTTTACACATCTACGATCAGCGTGCAAATTTTAGCAACCTGAAACATCTAATCAGTCAATATATTTGTTTTCAAGACGAGCCTTTGGGTCGGAGTACGACGACTGCAAAATTTACGTGCATCTCGTGAAAAGCAGCGTTACCTATTCATCCGGTTAAAGGGTCGACTCCTTAAACACGACAAAGACCACTGAATGTCAGCGAGGCTGTCGAATAAAACGTAATTGGCCTATGGCTATTGATTATGGCTGATCTGTTATACAGTTGACAATTTATCACCGAATTTTGTAGGTATTGAACGAGCAAACGATGGAATCTGCCTAGAATTCACATCGAATACTTTTAATTTCAGTTCTATTTACAAGCGGGAGAAACTGTATCCATTAATCCGGAGCCTTGCCATACAATACAGACAACCGGATATGTACGCACTTGGCCCGCTGGATGCCACGGACATCATTGTTATGCCAAAAGGCATACCGGAAATGGTAGTACGACAAAGACAGGTGAGCGTAAATCTATAAAAATAACAAGGAAAAATTTCCGAAAATATATACAGAATATGCTGTACAGGAAACGGGCGTTATGGAAACCGCCTAACCATCCGACCGTTTAGATCAGATGCGGCATGTAAAAGTAAGCCATTTCCTTGTGGAAGAACACTTACTGTTAGAACCATCCCCTCAGAGGTGCTGACCGTGATGGAGTCATTGGGGAACAGTCTGACCAAATACCAACATTGGAAGCACGGCACCTTAAAGTTATAACCTTAAAAGTAGTGTTGTACTTTTCATCCGAAAACAGTGGGTTCCAAACTCTTGTGGGCTCTTTCTCAATAAGAAATAACTGCACACAGATTATCGGCATTCCGCATTGATAGACGTAGATTTGCACAGGAGGGACCATACTTGTCAGTTTTATCAAGGTATTAACTGACAATCACAGCCGGTCAAAAGTGGATGCATTAAAAAACGGAGTGGACAACCAAACTAGCAATCGACGAACACGCTAAAAACTATTCAATCCACAAATCATAATTAACGTTTCCGCCTTCTAACTGTTTTATTCGATCTCAGTTTGTTCCTGGTCAAACATTAAATGGCAAATGTCCCAACTGACTTCAGTGGAAGCCCCATTCATGATGTTCTTCATCTATGGTTCTCTCAGGATCCTGTAAGCTGGCCAATGATTTTGGCGATCCAGCCCAAAAGCGAAGTTTTCCAGATGCGAATGTGAAAAGCGTCAAAAAGTATTTCGTACATTAAGGACAACAGTTCGCTAAGATGGCTTAAAGATTTATTGGTTGATTCATTTCCGGTAAGATTTTGACTTCAACTCATCCCACGGCCTTTCGAGCGTACATTCATTCAGAAACTGGTATATGGTATTTAGGGCGCCATATAATATGAAGAGACAAGCTCAAGAGACAGATCAAAAGTGCAGTCCTCTTAGAGAGAGCCAGTCCAAGGTGGCAAAACCATTCAGGCATAAATTGACTTTGATATCGTTGGTGTTACAAGTAGTTCTCGCTGGAGTGAGACAGGAAAACAGGCTGAATCGTTCAAACTAAATTGTCTGGTGTGCTCTGGACCACTATATATATCCTAAAACATAGAAACGGTTCTTCAATAACAAAAGGACAGCTGACCTATGCTGTTATTCAATGTGGATGACATTTCTCGCTGTTAGGTGGCAAATTCACTTGATCACCAGCCAATCTCCCAAAGGTACTCATCTGAGGCAGTTATATGGGTCTCAGTATCACGTGCAGCACGATACCCGGTTATCTTAGGTGGGGTCGGATCAGGATGCCCGGTACCAGCGCCACTTAGTCACCCCAATAAACTTCCACCATCCCGCACACGTGATTGTGTGGTGGGCGCCGAAGCCACGCAGAATAATCGTTCTGTTTTTCATATTCATGAACAGTCACTACAACTTAAAATGAGCAATATTCAAAGAAGACTAGGACCTTCGAATGACCACCGAATATGCGGAGCTGAACTTGTCTTGTTTTGGTCAAAATCCGTAAAAACTGAGTTGCGGTCTTAGTTATGGATCTTCATTGAAGATTTCAGCGGGTTAGGCCGATCTCTCCCGACAGCACGATCATATGAACAAACACTATAAAGAAGTGGAGTATTTTCATCTTAGTCCCATTTTTTAATTCCAGTCTTATTAAGGAAATGAGTTACAAAAATCTCAGAACCTCAAATATTTTATCCCCATCATCTTATTGTTTCTATCACCTGTGAATGCGTCTTTGAAGGGATTTAATAATTTTTTTAGCTCCTGAAACTGATCGAGGCGTTCGAATTTTACATGATCGCTGACCTTCGCAAATTGCTTGTAAGACAAACCGACCTGGTCATCAAGGAGAGAAACCGCGAAGAAGGAAACCTGCCTCTGGAATTATGGAAACGTCCGGTAGGCCTTACGTTTGACTTTTATTCCACAACCGTCACAACGTTACTATTGAGTACCTCGCTGGACAAAAACAGAGCGGGACCACACATCTTATTGTTAAGACGATCCGGTATTTTTCAAAGTTCTTAGGGTAGCTGAACAGAGTACAGACGAAAGAGAAGGGTCCCTTGATGTGATGCTAAGGTGTCCCAAGGGTACCCAGCCCCAATGTGTTGCACAACTCCCCCTTCAATGATACTGAAACTTCTGTTGAAATTTATCGAAACTTGTCAAAAATACCGAGGCGTGTTAATAGGAAAAAGTGAAGGGAAAACCAGTTGGCTGCTACACGGAGAAACATACTTGATATACTCTAGCCCGAACGAAGCTGTCATGAGGACCAACAAAATAAACCCACTGGGTCATCCATTCAGAAGATGTTTTTATGCCTGCAGGGTCACAATGAACATGAACACTGGTGCACAAACCATAACAAACAAACCATGCCCTAATTATGTAACATATGGCCGTTGAACAGACACCTCTACCTACATTTCGAATGCCGTACTGATGAAAGCGACCACTATTTGATCAACAGACTTGTCGCAGTCCATCATTCAGGCATAAAAAAGTCATGAGGAAACTGTCCTTTTCGTAAACCAGAGCCTTACCACAACAAATCAAAACCGAACGAGTTGTACCTCTGAAACACTGTATCGTTCGCTCATGGCTCTTGCTAGAGCGGTCTGTGAAATTGTCCGTAGGTTTCCTTTGGTATTCATTTTTTTCGTAGACTCATCCTCAATGCTGTTTAAGGTTTCATGGCGCTCCTGAAATACAGTGCGTAGAACTATTCCTGGTGTGCATGCTCATTCCACCTCGTACCAGAACATCAAACGAGGGAACGCATCGTTGTTGACACTCGACAGTTAACTGTGAACCCAGAAAAAGATTTTGACAACAACGCTTCCGTTCCTCGCACATTCCTTCTTTAATAACGAAGAATTTCGATAGTTGTTTTGGAAAAAATGAGACTCCTCAGTGATTACCTTGTTTCCTGATGACTGTAAACTGCTATTTCTCGGAAGTTTGCGTGCCAGCTAAATGGACCCCCATTAATACCTTGAACTTCAGGCAATGAAAGAGACACTGTCAGTGAAAAGGCCTGGGTTGGCTGATGAATTTCTGGTCGAGCTGATGTCGCACCTGGAACAAAACGCCAGAAACGATACCTACACCATCACAAAGGATAAGTTGAACGAGGTGTTACAAACTGTGGCAATCTCTGTGATGCGCACGCAACGTGAATCCTACGAGAAGTAAGCCTAGTCAAAGCTTAGATGATTCGTACATAGATATTTGTAAATAGACTGGAAACGCCCGAAATCTATATCGGCATTACGTTGACGCTTCGCCTATAAAGTTTCCCCATCCATAGTGGGGTGGTTTGGCCACACAAAAACTGGTAGAAGCTTTATCCTGTACGGTATCGTTTTAAAATAAATTTACGGGGAACAACTCTTGACAAAAATGGTAATTTTGAGGACAAATTCACCGAGCGGTTAAGAATCATTTTGAGAAATGTTTATTCCTCAATTGAAACCTATTTTTAATGTTGTGCACATTGTGGCCAATGCTGAGGGTCGCGTTCAAACAACAGCATTCAAGTCCCCTATTTAATAGTTTCTTGAAACACTCTAGAACATCTTATTTAAGATACTTATCATGATAGAACGAACCGCACCCGAAAGCTACCAGCAGAACAGTATACCCGGTGGGAAAAGCTGACCCTCTACAAGATGTCCAACGGTATCTGCGGTATCGCGACCACTAAATTGAATGAGTGCACATTCAACGGTTGGAAAACCTGAACTAAAATCCAAAAAGTGGTACAGTATGTGGTGAAATTCAGTGATGGAACAGCCGAGAGAACGAACAGACAGGATGGAAAGCTTTTAAAAAGCTAGAAATCGTCATACCCAATACAAGTCTAATAAACAGCTATCAGACAACCATGGTTGAACCGACTGAGTTTAATAGATGTACACAGTGTCGACAAGGGGAAAAAATTCCTAATGTCCAAAAAAAGCTTGAACTATGATGCGGCTCATAATCTTCTGTGACTCTCAAATGGAGTGCCACTAAGGGGGGCAGCGAATAAACAAAAGGACACTGGGGAATCAGGCAGTGGTGCCGCTGAAATCAGGTTATCTATTATACTGTTGTATGCATTTATGTAGTAAATTTAGCGCCAAAATGACAACCTAGGTTTCACAGGCAAAACTGCTTAATTTTGCACACAGCTTCCACGACTTCTGCTAAGACACATCACAAAGAGGAGGCATCCACGACGAAATAGGGGTTTGCCTAGCAAGCTCTTTTCTGCCGCAATCAGGCCGAAGGAAGTGAACATCTAGAACCGACCAGCAAACATGTTCTGATTTGTCACCGACCTATATTGAAAGTAATAGAAAATTGCCATTCTACTGGTACCATTTTAACAAAATCAGCTAAGTGGAGCGTGCTCCTACCCTAACCAATATTTTGCAAAAGTTGCAGTTCGTAAGATATCACAATATTGCAGTACGCATTAAGGACAATGAGGCAGCGCCAAACAAGACCGTATCTAGCTAGTTCCTGATAAACGCAATCACTTTTTCGTTTTAGTTCAGTACACAACTAAAAAATTACGCTTCCGTGGCGTTTTTGAGTGTATTGTACGAACCCAGAGGACAGAATATTGTGACCATTGCAAGGACTCACCATGTTAATCTCATACGTTTCCATTTACACAAAGGCGAAGACATTGGTTATCAGAAAAATCCATTGTACCCAAGGAAATAATAGGATGGTCTGAAAGAACATATCCAGATAACCGCGAATAAACCAATCTTCCTGAAAGTAGTGATCTAAGTACATCTAGTATGAAGAAAAGATACTCTAACCGGGGACCTCCCTGTTTCATTTCAGGCTCAATACCTTTCTGTTTCTTAACAAATCAATGACAAATACAATTACAATGCAATGACAAGTAAAAGGAATACACCAGTTTGAGAGTCATTTATATGCTCCAAGACCGTCCTTTCGTGCACAGGTGCTATATCCTTATTCCCTCATCGATAATTTTCAAACAAATAATTTACCAGTGGATTCTGCCACGATCCTGGCACCTACGCATGTCTAGCAACATCATCTGGGAAAGATGTTTTCATTAGCTTAGAAAGGACTAAAAGTTTCTGTTCTGGTAATCAGTTCATAAAAAATGATGTTTTGAATAATGCTAAGTTCCATTAATCTCAGCATCGATGGCCCTTTTATTTGCACGGAACTATCAAGTGTCCTATTTTCCCGATCCTGTTTTTTTTCTAGTTATTCAATGTATTACGAAAACTTGCTGAAGAATCAACACAGTCTACTGTATGCCAAAGAACGTGAAATTGAAACTTTGAAAGAAACCTTAAGACAAAACGAACTGGAAACCAATGTGACGGTGCAATTTCAAATGTCTGAGCAAGCACACAATCTTCTGCTAGGTAATTTATCGTTTTTTGTTCCCACTGTATCGTTGTTTCCTAACGTCATTCAATAGTCCTAATGAAGACGACTGAAATAATTGCCCACACTTTACAAAACTGTTCAAATGGCAGTAGGTCGTCAGCCTACTGTACATTCGCTCGTCAGAAAACTGTAACCTGCAATGAGTGTGCTATACGAACCAAACATGCTCCCACACTCAATTACTGACATTAGATATGTCCGTGCGTATAGAATGATAATTACTCGTACTATTGCACATGGGCGTGTTGTGCGCTGTCGAAGTCAAACAGCGCCCCCAATTGAAACCGAAGCAGTCCGTGGTACCTTTGAACATTCATCGTAATGGCTTTGACCATAGTATCCGCTTTATGCTATCGTCATCAGGTTACGTGACTTTGTGATCTACATCATGTGGTGGGATCGCCACCCGTCCCAGATAATGACCAGAAGTGAGTCACGATGTGATCGCTTGATTGACTTTACTGCTAACCCAGGTAGCTTAATCCTCAACCTGATCCGAGGCAACATATTTTGGCAAGCCGCTGGGATTTTAAAAGCTGAAAATCAACTGTATCACCTCGAAATCATGAGAATGAACAAAACATGCCATGGGAATAAGGTGAAGGTGTGTAGGGGATAGCTAGGACGGGAGAACCACAGGCGGTGCTGGCGAAATACCCTTATTTGTATATTAAACAAGCTTTAACGAAAGACTCCATTTGACCTCTCGTTGATGGTATTCTCCAACTGAACGTGTTTCAAAAGGATCGTCTGATGTTTCAGTTGGAGAGATTTAGAAGATATCCCAACACAACATACTACTCATGAGTTCTAAAAATCTTCAGCAACCTTGAGTAGTACGTTATGTCAAGGAACGAACGCAATGGTCCTTCGAGGTAAATTAGTGGCTAAACTGCACACGAGGTGAACCAATTAGCAGCCTTTCTCAGACGTTCTCCATCTTGCTTTTAGTCTGCTACAGCTATGCGTCTCGAATCCGTCAATTCGCGCACTTTCGGCAATTCATCGTTTCCACGGCTTCAGCATCTTTTCAGTCCATTTTTAGGTTTTGTAGCTTTACTACTTCCAGCATCCTCAAAGGGTCCATCATGTTTTACCATGAAAAAGGATACTAGAACAAACGTCACCAATAAAACCAATTTAGCGCTCAGCATATGACCACAACATAACTCACTCCTGTACATAATCCAACTCAGTTTGGCTCCACGGTCACCGCACGCCAACGACCAAAACAGCGACAACAGGAGATATTAGTTGACAGTAATCAAACGTAAATTCCGTCCGCAGCTGACTTATAATATACACTCGGTGATTCCTGAGGGATAGCCTTGATGAGATTCACCAAGACACAACCACAGCAGACGGAATAAACACTTGGCTGAACAAGGACGCTAAGAGATGACAACAGATTATTCAAACAATTAGCTCGGATCTGTGCAAAATGGAAAAATAGTGTTTACTCATGATAAAATGCCCCAGCAAGGCCTGTTTTTTCAGCGCTACTTATGCAAACATTCACTTAGTTACAGCTAAATGTGTATTACCGCATGGAACTTGAGTTCTTTCGGTGGGACGATACACAGAATATGCAGGAAATTTACTATTCACGATGGAGGCTAGTCTGAACACTATATGTAGGAAGAATACTCCATCTTAATCATATCTTTGCTAGTGGTGAGAACTTCGGGTATAGAACTTGGAAATACTTACAGTAACCCAGAAAGTTGATATAATCCGACTGGAAACGTGTATTAGATTCTTCCGAGAAGCCATCATCTGAATAGCTGCTCAAGGCAAAACGTGACGTGAGCTCAAATAATAGGTTGCACAACTTATTTCAACTATTGATAGGTGTAAAATACTTACACTGCAACCGAGTTCAAGCCGAAGGTCGAGAAACAGTGCAGTTGTTTGGCTTATCCTCGTGGGCTGAATCCGACTATGGGATGAAATTCATAAGTGAATTGCGACAATAGACTTATTAGGGAAATGAAATGAGCTTTGAACACACTCACTCCCATTCATCTTCATTCCCAGAGGTAACTGCTTTGCGAGCGAAGATAGCGGAGCTGGAAGACATCAATCTTAAAACAGAAGCAAAAGTTCGCAGTCGCGTGCGAAGAGAATTCAGCGTGGCGATGCGCAAGCTATTCGGGCTCAGTTTTGAACAAAAATCTCGCATTGACCAATATCGCGACCATTTACATGCAATCACGCTTCAACGGATTGCCGAAGTTCGTGAAGAAGCCTCAGCTGAGATGGCTCGAATCAAGGAACGCAGCGGAGCAAGAGCTTCAGCAGGTGATTTGCTTATCTGGTTTTCCAATCTTCCAACACGCTTCGCTGAAGCCAAATAACCTCGATTTTTTTGGTTTTTCTTTCACCACGTAGATATGCTGATTTTTCGAGCTATTTGGAATGGTGTCCAACACGGAACCGCTGCATGACTGCTCATCTAGTTCAGCATACTGTAGAGCACGGTATAAATCCCGGCTTCTCGGCCATTATAGTTAAACTTGCAGCACTACCTTACATAGTGAAATCTAGATACTGCTAAGCCAACCATGCAGCCGATCTATGTAAACTTTTCTTACTGACTAGCCGCTACAGCGACCAGATAGGGCGCTTTCTGGTGTGTTCCACCTGATGGTATATCAAGAGCGACCGAAACATCACCTACGAAAACATTAAAAATGACCTCTAGAGTAACCTGAAGGTCAACTGTAGTATGATGCGGGTTTCAGAAACAGAACTCCCGAACAAGGAATGGAAATTGTTTTTTCAGCTAGATAGAAACTCGAATGAAGGCAAAAGGTAGACCTCAGTATTCAATGCATCTTCAACAAGCCAGTGGTAACGTTTATCACTAAAGAAATTTCGGAAGTATTTTGCTATCTATGCCATGTTTAACTGAAGTATTGCGTAAAACATTTATATGCACCATACCTGCTAGTCAAGTTAAAAATCAGATTGGGATACTAGAAGCCGTTCTGAAATTGCAGTTTCAAGCTTATAGTTCGGTATCATTTGTCCCATGCATAGTGAAAGTGAACCTGAAGTGAAATGCATTGTTCGTACCAGTCGAATCACGTTCTGGTACTTTATGGCTCAAATTCCTTCGAAGGTGATCCTTGTTGTTGTCGGCCGTTCGCATCACCTACTCTGACGGCAGAAAAAATGAAGGGCAACCATCATTTCTCAAATAGCAGCGGTTCAGGTTCTGCGAAGAAGGTTACCAACAGTAAAACTGCTGATCCTAGTATTTGTTCTGAAGATAAACATTATTTGCTATAGAGGAGAATGTTGGTAGCTCAGGTAGTATAGATGGTCGTTAGTTTGTTCGCTGAGCTGGGCAATTTGATTGCAAACGTTTCATCACCAATTGAGGTGACATCATCAGTGCGTTGGTAGGGAGCTCCACCACGCCCCCTACCAACGCACTGATGATGTCACCTCAATTGGTGATGAAACGTTTGCAATCAAATTGCCCAGCTCAGCGAACAAACTAACGACCATCTATACTACCTGAGCTACCAACATTCTCCTCTATAGCAAATAATGTTTATCTTCAGAACAAATACTAGGATCAGCAGTTTTACTGTTGGTAACCCAGCGAACAAACCAACGACCATAAACATTATTGCCTAAAAAAACATCCATCGGCGTAAAAACACCGAGGAACGACAATTCGGACGAATTGAATAAAAGATGACAATCCACATAAATGAACCCAAGAATGAAAACTTGTTTGGTTGAATTTCAGAGGATGAACTGGCTGAACGAAATCTTCGCCTGTCTCGTGAGGTCAATACACTGCACCAAAGAAACATTGGGCTCCAGCAGATGATGAGCCGCCTCCGTGTCATGGCCCACTGGCAACAAACTACACTGCGGTGTGCATTTGAAAAACAGGTAACTGAAGGATCTAACGCTTTTAAGTTTCACCTTTTAACAATGAACTGTCGGGTTCTGAGCATAACGTCTGAAAATGCCTTTTTTCATTACAAATGGGTGAGGAAAAGCTCTATAAAGGCTCAAGAGCACCAATTGGATTTAATCTCGAGGATAAATACTGTAGGGCCTAACCTAATTGTCTTCACTCACTACACGTGATCCGTATCCCTTCTCAAAATACAGCCGTCTTTGTTCTTCCCATCCATCATTCACAGCCTTCCCCACCCATTGCACTTCATCAGGATGTTGTACGATTATGGGCGTTACGAAAGACAAGGAATCTATGCCATAATATGACAAAAGAAGTATGCCTGAAATGATCACGACCCGAATCCCTATTCCTATGCTCTGTAGATATTATGTTGCAGGACACTACAAAGAATGAGAAAAATAATGGTAGGTTAGTACACTGTCTCCTAATGTCACCAGAAACAGGATAGAAAATTTGAATGTCACTCAGCACGTGAACCTCAGCATCGCAGTGCACTGATGAACGTGACAAAATGAAACCTTGAACTAAGTGCGCGTTGGAACGTAAACCAGCATCTAATAGCTCACGCTTGCAGGTGAGCCAATCCACGTGGTAGATAAATTTGTTTACCCAGGCAGCTGTGTAAGTTCCCGTGGACTGGCTGGAGATGAGATTATTTCTCGAATCGGAAAGGCCAGGGCAGCTTCTGCCAACCTCCGACACCTATTGAGTCGACGTGACGTGAGGTTGCCTGTCAAGGGAGGAGTTTACACTGCGGTGGTGCGATCCATACTGCTTTATGGATCAGAAACGTGGCCCCTACGCGCAGAGGACATACAGATGTCAGTGTTTGATCATCGGTGTCTCCGCAACATTGGCCAGGTCTGGTGGGGACATCGGATTAGTAATGCTGAGGTACGCCAGATGGTCTTAGGGAGAAGGAACTCTCCCGCGATAGATGAATTGCTCACGCTTCATAGGTTGCGCTGGTTGGGACATGTACCCCGCATGCCAGAAGACCGTCTGTCCCGCAGAGCTCTTTCCGCTCAACCCTGTGCTGAGTGCGACCAAATTGCGATTTGCCACAGCTACACCATTGAACTAAACTGGGACAATTGTTCTTGCTCTGGATCTGACCTACTAATGAGCCTTTGGACGTGGATTGTGGATAGAGGCGTTGAACGTCATTTTATGCTCACCTCGCACGTATTGTGTTATTCTCTCTGTCACCTATTTATCTTTATTAGGCAATTTTCTGCTGCTGAAAAGGTCGGTTCTCCATTTTGTAAATCCTTATTGGTTTTTATCACTCTCTTCATAAACACACCACACCCCTAGGAACACATCACATTTCCAACACAGAACGCTCCTCTCACCCATGTCCTTCGAACAAATAATTCTAGCTCGATGCACATAACACCCGATAAAATCCTCCTTCGCCTATCAAGGAGTTAACCGTCGGCAGTAGTATGATGATCAGAAAAAGTTATCTCCTGGTTAACCGACCCATTCTCGTGCTCAGTCAAATTGATACCAAGCACTGGTTCGAACATGAAACGGACTGACAGGCAGGTTTCGCTTAGCATTTGGGTAAGATTGTAGTTCGAAGCTGACAGGAGAAGTTTACCGCCGACATGAGGTTAGCAGTGACCAGGAGCTTTCACACTTTTGTCGCCTTACACCCTCATCGTGAGGACCTCAGGAAGCAGAGGACCTGGGTAGGATCCCGTGACCAACCCATAAACCACAAAAAGTAAAACCACTACATGAAAACTACAACCACATTCTAATTTGGGCGAAATACACTCATTTGAAAAAGAAGTTAGTGTTAACGGGAAAATTGACTAAATTCCACCCGAATCTCTCGCTTATGATGTTCTTCAATCGAATGTGCTGCATAAAGGTCATCTCATGCTTCACTTGGTACGATATTCGAGATATCGGGGTATATTTTCATGACGGAACACATTACTCACAAGGATGGTGAAACCGCTACGACACTTCACGACATGTAGATCCCGTAAACACGGCCTAGAATCGGCATCGTCAGAAGGAGCCTTGCCCACAGAGACGTCGCCAGCTTTGATGACTAAACTGCATTATAGGTTAACTAAGCCGTAATAGGATAGGGCTCCAGGGAAAGCGTTTAAAAAACCCAACAAATGCTACAGATCACGCTCCACAAATCAGCCAAAATTCTGACAACTTCCTAGTACCATCAGATAAGTTGTAGTTCCCCTCAATGCAAGGTCTCATCCCAGGTAGTAATTGATCCACTGTCAATCGAACGTAAAGCCAGATTTCTCTGAAAACGAAGTATGGTGAGAGAACGCGGGTGTATTTGGCTTGCCTTCGAGTGTGACCTATTCCAGAATAATGGTGTATTCAATGCGGTCTTTTGAGGATTTTTTTCAAGGGGTGTTTTGTGTAAAAAGGTCACAAGGTTTTTCAAGGTCATACCAGCTGTACTCCAGCGCACAGCTCCGTAAGTGTGCTAGTATGGAACTAAGATCGTTCACCGTGTCTATGATCTACTCAGACGAATGCAGTGGTAAACCCCACACAATACGCCCTCAGTGTCTCTCCCATGAAGTCAACCAAAGGAATAATAAGTAATAATTAATAATAATGAGTAATAACATGAACCCCAGAAAAAGGGGTTAGCAATTCGATGGAGTCTCTGATATTATCCTCATGGAAAAAGTAGTCCCAAGACTTACGTGCATTGCGGTGAACATTCAGATGTGCCTAGGATAGTGGGCTCAGAGTGCTCGGTCTGATTGGCCTAGCCAGCGCTAGGAACACTTCAGAGCATTGATGAACAGCTTGGTGACAGCACAGTTGTGTGGTTGTTGTCTTAGTAGTGATTACCCACGCCCCAAAATGGTCACATCGCGAAGAATTAGATGATACCGTCAATCGAGGGCGAATTACAGATTGCTTTACTTCATCAGAAATATTTCATGTTGCACTATTCAACTAAGGTGAAGTTCTTAGTCGATTAAAGGAGGAGCTGCAGGTTCGTCGAAAAATTATGAATATGCAAAGCCTCTCATTCACTGAATCTCATATCGCCGTTGTAGACTACTTGTGGGGTGTGAAACAACCTAGACGCCACTTACGGTTAGCCACTCAGCTAAGCCCTCTTCCGTGGTGATCAATCGCCAAGGGACGCATGTGGCTGCGGTCTCCTTAGAGCAAGTTTTAAGAGCGATCACGTTTGAACGTAAAGCTAAAGTATACAACCAGACGGGATTACGATACTGTGCTTCAGCATAACGAAAGCGTACGTCCACTATACATTTCGAGACAGCAATACAAGCCTCTTCAGGAGATCACTTGTGTCAGCTTACTGTCGAGGATGACCAGCTAACTACTACAGCTGCAATCTGATAAGATTGATAATGATGATGATTGTAAACCGGTGCCTATTTTAGAAAACTGTGGACGAACTTTGAAATCATTCAGAAGAAAATAGTGGATTCTTCTGTCCCCAAAGCCAAAGCTGTTTGACACCACACAAGTAAAGTCCGTCCGAAGAAGGTTAATTGTGAACAGATCATATCTGATTATGCTGCAGAATAAGCCGAAAATTCTACTTCCATACCATGGATCAACTGGATAATTCTGAGTCTAAAATGGGAAATACCAAGATGTCAACAACCTAAACCAATTTCACCCGGTTTTGCGTTCCAGCTGTGCAGTGCATCAACGTACACGACTAGAAAAAAAGAAAATCAACCCTCTTAATATTGAACAGCGTTCGACTAGATATGGTAATACGGGTTTAACATGAGACTATAGATGATGCTCTTTGTTCGAGGACTAGGTAAGGGAACATCAGACAACGAAGAACACGAAATGGCAGAGTAATTTCAAGAACATGAGGAGGACAGTCCAGCACCTACTACTATTGGAATTTAGTGAGAAAATGGACCTACAAACCTCCAATAGCTTCACATGTCTACTGCCATTTGAGATAGGACGGTAATTTTGAAAAGTAACTGCTTCACTCCAGATTCATTCAGTTTTCACACAAGACTACTTTCTAGTCCATCCTCCTGGAATAGAGATGCCTCCCCCCAGAAGGAACCATTCTGGATAGGTCCTATGGACGGTGCCTCCTGAAAGGGGCACTACTTGAATGAATTAAAAAGCAAAAATGACAGAACGTCACCAAAGCAAGCTGGTGACAAGCATGAAACGATGGACGGTGGAGAAATATTGATAAAAAAAGGCTGTGGTAATTCGAGTAAGGTAATTCGGAGTGACTCGCTCTTTTGCCACGCTATCCCTGTTTGTTCAACTTATGCAGTTGTTTTTATTAATTTTGAAACTATCAGGCCAAAAAGGAGTAATTTATAATTGTGACTCTGATACCCTCTCCGTTGTGGCTTACTAATACGAAAACATTATACCGTCCGAATTCTGCAGATCAGTGGCGTCGAGGAACAACGTAATCAGAGCAAGAGTCAAGTCACACGGCTCGGTATCTTATCAGAACAGAGAGTGAGGATGCTGAATGAAGAGATGTCAAAACTACGAGATCATTTGTCGAACACAGAAAAGCATCTGAATGACATGCGAAAAGCCCTTGATAAGGAGGTTAGTTCACCAAACCTACATACGTGTGTCAGTCCTCAAGTGCTTTATTCCTTTATAGTATTCGAATGACAGATCCCAAGCCTCATCTACCTTAGACTCACCGCACTCCAGTAGTATATGTGCACCAGATTAGCTGTGAAGCATGAGCCACGAGTGAGGAGAACGTACCCTCCGAAGTCAGAAACTTAAGAGCAATTTGTAAGTAAAGGAGTAAACTCGTTGATAACGTATTTATCAACCCCTGGCGAGTGTACGCTCACCAACGCACTTATCCCAACAAAGCACTGGAAGTACGTTAGCAGCTCTAGGACTCAAAACAAGTTACACCATAACCCAAGACAGAAATCACGTTTTTTTCAAGTAATATAGGCATCGACAGGATTGGCATAGGCTTAGGCTTAGCAACCGGCGTACGTACAAGCTAATGTTTCATATCCAGTGTTGGTAAACCCATAGTGCAGCTTCAAAACATCACGAGTCTGGAGCTCATAAGGTTCCACTGTCAAAATTCGTTATTTACTCATGAGTTGCGTGAATCGAGGAGACTCCTGAGGTTACTCTCGTAGCTTGACGTGTTAAGCTCTGCTAGGCCATCTGCAAGCTGAGAAGCCATGAATAGGCACGTTGTTAGTGTTTGAATCACCCGTGGTGTGAGACCACCTAGCTCTGGAAGATCATCTATCCATGGAATTTAAACTATACCGATGAGCTACCCAAAACCCAATTGAAACAGCGTCGGACATTCACGACTAATTGATTCCGTCGACATTATTAACAGCAATTTGCCCGAAATATCAGGACAAAAAACGATTTTGTGAGCTTATATCCGTTGGTCTAGTAGGATTAAATATTGTCTGTCCTTTGATTTGTTCCTACAGATGTCGGACAAAGTTGAAAAGCGACACGCAGCTGAACGCAAAGCAGCAACAGATAAACAAATGGCGATGGTGAAACAAATGCACATTGACCAACTGGTAAGTCGAGTCATGGTTTCGTGAGCTGTAAGATAAAGCTGTTGATAAAGAACACAGACGACAACTAACCTAGTGACTTAGCCGATATCTTGAAGAGGATGATGAGTGCATCGCACTTGTAACGCTGTTCAGTAATATTAATAGTTATATTCCCTCATGGCAACCGCACTTAAGCTTCCTTCGAAGGCAGAGGGCTCCCTACAACTGTGTTCCCTCCCACAACCAGGACGGTGATGATCAAAGACACGTCACCACGGATATAAAGAAAGCGTTGTCTGGAGAACACACACAACTAGTCAATCCGATTTAGCAGCGACCATAGACTAGTGTGCACCGGTTATAAGCATAATGCGTACTTCACTAGGAAAAACTGTTTTATTGAGCGATAGAAATGTATCACAGTAGATCTGTAATTTGCTCGTATCCGACACAGATGGCCGAGATCGCTGAGAAGAATGCAACTCTGGAAAAGATGGGATCACTGCTGGACGCAAGTGCGAAATCCAAGAAACAGGAAGCCGATAAATCCGTACGTGAAGTCGACTTGTTGCGCAAACAATTACGAGAAGAGCGAAAACTGAAGAAGTCGGCTATTCACAAGGTGGACGACCTAATGTCACAGGTGAGCAAACCTCAATCTGATTTTTAAAGCCCCCCACTTGTAGTAAGAACCTTAGAAATCGTAGATGAAAGACGTCATCATGTCGCTTTAAACAGTTTATTACTTTAAAGAATGAAGGAACCCTCTAGTAAACATACGTTTCCAAATTCGATCCAGTTCAGGACCTGTGGAACGCGCTAAGGCGGCGTGCACAAAGCTGCAGGAATCTTTCACTACGAATGTTGTGTTCAATACGTAGATTCCCCTCCCAATCTCCCCAATGAAAAGTCCACTGACACCCCTGTATTGACGCACCAGTTATATCAGCTATCGCCACCAATGAGTAACTGCCTACCACTACATCCCCATATCATCGAACGAAACTGTTGTAGCTATAAGCACCATACAAGCGCGCGGTTTTTAAAGCTGAACATGACGATGATCACGAGTGAGATTAAGCTGCTTTGAAACGACAATAGCAAAATATCAGTCGAACTATCAGCCAGGTATTTACCGGTAGTTTTCGAGGCAAAACGTAGGCTGTGTTAGGCTGTCGCGCCAGTTTTCAACGGCTCCGCGTTTTATCTCACTTCCTAAGCGAGTAGGTTTTGTAAATTCTGAATGTAATTTCTAATGAAACTCGTTGCACGCTGACAAAATTGCCCCTCCTACAATGGAGAGTACAACTGTTATACAGCAAAATATCGATACCTCAGCGCGATTGTGAATGCCGACCAAACTGAAGTTTAAAAAATTAGCAACCCGTTGGGGAAAGCGCTACCTTGAGAGCCCTAACTTCCGTTCAAGTATCGGGAAGCAAAGAACCTAGGGATTTTCATTCCTAGGTCTTCAACTTAGGCGAAGGATGGATCCCAACGTCACCTGCACCATGGTAACGAGAAGCACAACAATGTTGTCAATGTTCCCTCGCGAGGCAGTTAACAAAAGCACGGTGCAAACACACGACTGTTTTAAGGGTTGACGACGTAAAACAGTTTGGCTATCCATGGTTTTTTTTCAAAAAAAAACAGGGTAACGAAGCAGTTATGGCACATCATGAAAATTTTTTAAAACATTCACGTTCAAAACATTAATTGTCCCCTCTAAATCAACTTTAGCTTTACGAATTCGAGACTGCGTACTCTTCTGGTCAAAGTGAGTCGTGCTATTTTCTGTCGTTATGACCTACGCTTAACACTAAAACATAAAGTCAATTTCGATTTTCACGCAATAGCATCTTTTCTTATTCGAATGTGAGTCATCTTAAACTCGCTACATCCTCCTGAAAAAATTTTTACCGGGTTTCTGAATTACTTTAGAAGTTAACACACAACGATGAGACTGAAATCGTGAACAACCACCGAGCAGTAGCTGAATACAGCGTAAACAAAAAGGCAGAACTACCTGATTGGTAACTCTATCGGACACCCGTAAGTAGCCACAACTCCACAGGCTTCTGTATGAAGTAGACTAGCTCGTTCACAATCATCCACCAAGTCATCAATCTACACAGCCTCCAACGGCTTCACAATATGCATCATTGCAGACTCCGGCTGGACTCATGTTACAGCTTAGATGTGCCTCTTGCTAACCCCATCAGGCTTGTGTCCAGAATGGTGTGTTGTACAATTTCAGGCCACACTGAACTACGTGGGTCCGTGGCAGTTCAGTACGCAAATAACATCCTAAGGGAAGGTGCACTGCCCTATTCCAGTCGGCCGGAAGCAATGAGCCGTATTAGCACCATAGCCACAATAGCTTTTATAAGCCATTCAATCACCGCACAGTCCAGCCCGATCGCAATAATTCAACATGAAACATCCGCCCATGGACAGCAAATCTAGAGGCTCAAGCAATCTAAAATCAGTGAAAAACATTTTCAATGAATTTTGGGGTCCACAGAGTTACAATCCGGATGTTGAACATTTCTGATGAATATACTGAACAGACTGAACCATCTCGGGTTGTCCGTAAGTCTTCCTTCCCAACCCAACCCCAGCTAAAAGTCCACTGACAGACCTGTATTTACGCACCAATTTATCAGCTCCTAGCGCAGCTACCTATCCTACCCCCCCCCAAATGATCGATGGACGAAATTGGGCAGCTACAACCACTGTACGGCAAGTACGCGGTTCTTACAGCTGATAATGATGATGATGCTTCCTTCGAGGTTTTCACTGCCGCAAACCACGGAATACAAATAAAGAACACAGGCATCATTGGCGACATTTATTTGCAAATCAGGTTGAAATTAACGGGACAATCAACTGAAACACAGCTGCGTCTTTCGTTTATGATATACTTCAAAACCTTTATTACTGACTACAGAAAACTAAGTAGAGCATTATTTAATGCAAAATGGGACTGATTGTGAACTATAATACCCTCTAAAGATTAAGAAAGGAAACCACATAAACTTCAATATTCCTTCGAGTTTGTAACGATTTTCTACTTTCTAGTAGAAATTCTGGGCTCTAGTGAAAGTATTAATGCTGTCCACCGGCTTTATTCAAGCCAAAAGGAGGAAACAAACCTAGCATGTAAATATTTTCGTGCACTAAGATCATTTCGTTTCCCAAAGTCTTTTCAAACGGAAGTTAGAACATAAAATGATGTATGAGAAACGTATAGCAAGGGAGAGTTAGATAAGTGGAAATTTCCGGAGCTTTTTCTATTCTGCTGAATTGTTCTAGGCATTTCGGTGGAACTCACACAATCGCTGAAGAACTCTGCTACACTGCCCACATTAGCGTAACTTTCATGCACTTGCGGTGATGCTACTGTTTTCTTTTTTATGTAAGACACCACATAAACCATGCATTTGTACCCACGTCCATGGTTTTTAAACAGATCGACCTGGAGTCAACCTGCCAACGATGACCCCTAAGGGTGAAGCAACAGCAGGGGGAGCCAGAAAAATGTCTGCCGAAATACAACGACCGGTGACTGTAAGTGTTCATAATAACACAACCGGTTGTTTGAAAACAAAATCAATTATGATGTGCGTTTTCTAGCTGCACCCTTCCGCCTTCGTTGGAATCACCAAGAGTCGCCGCACCTATGATAATCATCAGAGGGAATATCTGCGTACCAAAGAGGAATATGGAACGTTTCCATTCCATGCGTGTTTCAACAAACTTCTTTCAGTGACAAAGACCTATGAAATGTCGCCACACATCTACTTAGAAAGCAGACACTAAAAGGGGCTATGCAATCCTTGGATGCAGTGTGCCTGTCACACGGATGGATATAATAATATAATATATTCGTTCCTCTGTAACAACCTTTGGGTGCCTAGCTGCCATGCCACTCGAAGGGAGCACGATGGTTGCTAGGTTGCCCAAGCCTAGACAGAAGTCGAAATGCAGACGCCGAGTTCGAACCACGGACCTTTCGGTTATAAAATTCCCACTCTAACCACTGAGCCGTTTCGACCACCAGTCACATGTATCAACAATCGCGTCAAGAAGCAATAGTAACTGGTTCATATCAAGCGGAATTGAAGAAAACTCACGATGAAAAAGCGAGGATTGTACAGTTGTTTTATCCTTACTGTGAATT
Source organism: Clonorchis sinensis (assembly GCA_003604175.2). Taxonomy (NCBI): domain Eukaryota; kingdom Metazoa; phylum Platyhelminthes; class Trematoda; order Opisthorchiida; family Opisthorchiidae; genus Clonorchis; species Clonorchis sinensis. Next base: position 155,503,911 of record CM030369.1, on the reverse strand, counting down.
GTCAGCAGTGCACACCTCCAAGTTTCGACCCCCCGGCTAGTAGTTTGAACACTCAAGCGTTCGGTCGCGAGCGAATGATTAACAGCATGACTAACTTGCAGATAGACAGGATATTGCGCCACCCACCACTCATTCACGGAATCCACAGCAGCGAATTGTAAATTCCCAAATCTTATTTCGTCAGATGCACACTGCTGATGGTTGGGGCAGATGTACCGTGCTTCCAGGCTTTTCAGTATATATTAGCTCACTTCCGAAAGGAGATTTTCCAAATCAACTCACAATACCAATTATTGGGTAGACAACCAACAAACTTTGTAGACTCGACATTAAAACCTACTTGGATGAGCTGAACCACTTGGCTATTATCAAGGTAAACGGCTTTATCCCTCTGTCATATTTATAAGGAGATAGGGTTCTAGGGATCAAGTCCCTAAATCTTTCTTTCCTGTATACTAAGGTCTTCTTACATGGTCGCTTTGCAAATAAGCACCAGTTTCCAACACTGGGGCATTGCTTTCGACTTTGGCCAACATTATTTTATGTTTTTGAATAAGATCCTCACATTTAGACATATCAAAGACATCTTATTAAACATAACTCATTAACGTACCCAATATCGTCGTCACGCCCACCTCAAATGACCAAAATAATATGTGAAGACAGGGAAAATTCAGAAAGCTTTTCTTCTCAAAAAGCTATTAACTCAATCAGAATAAAAGGATCATTGGTGGGCCGTTAGTGTTCATCTAGCTGCTCATTTGTATTCACAGATATCCTGATAACTACCATGCTATGAGCTTAGAACTTACGTAGGTGAATACGGGGAACTAAGTTCGGATCTCGAAAATCATACTACATAGACAGGGTATGTCGTCCTCATTGAAAGGTTGGTGTAGTTTAAAATTAGTAGGAAGACGCGCGGTCCCGGCGCCAACGGCTTACAAGCGCTAAGGGGCCACGTGACAGATCCCATCCAAACCCCTCTGATGAGTCAGTAATGGTGACAGGTCTTGTGGAACTGACCCTTCAGGAACTTGGAACCAATTAAATTAATGCATCTCGCTTGAATTAAAATCTGTTGTGGTCAGCAGATCATTTCTATCACTACCTCACCCGAATTACAAAAAGAAATCCAGCTAAAATCTTTGTAAAACACTCATGGCTATTTGAAATTAGCAATAGCTAATCCTGAGAATCAATCCGTAAAGGTCCTCCGCTTAGATTGCAACAAGTTACGAACATTTCACTCTTCTTAAGCAGTCGAACTTAATCATGCGGCTCAAGTCAAAAAATCGATCAGGTTTGACAACTTATTCTTTCGAGTGGCCAAAACTAATGAGGCATTTGGGAGTAACGCGCTGGCATCGCCGATTTTACAAAAACACGTATGGGGATTACTCTGAACTTGGCCACAAGGATAGTTCAGAATTTTATGCAGCCAGTTAGTTCACCCTGGGGACAGACTGTAGGATAAATACGGTAAATAAATCTGTCAGGAACATCCATCGAATAAAACTTTCTCTCATAAACCGTGTACTCAAGATCTCTGACCGATCGTCTATAAATACCCTATCTACTTTTATTTCAGTACGAAGATTTGGTGGCTAAGAAGTCGGGACCCTATACCCCGAAACACTATCTACGATTTCGACAGGAAACAGTAAGATAAAAACCTAGCACATGATTTTCTTGTTCAGCTTAAAATATGGTCTTCGAAATCTAGTTTATTCGTATGAAAGAAGACTGGTCTGTCTAGGGCTACATACATAAAGTTATCCTTTGTATTTTTATGCAGTCCTTCGTACTATCCGCTCTGTATAGAGATTTCTACTCTATTTATAGGCTCGTGTTCCACAAATTCGTGAACGACTCGCACAGCAAATCTTGAGAAACTGCTCAGGTCAAACTCACATGCACTTCCTCCGGATGCACGACGATTCGGAAATGGAATAGAGCTACTTGGAATTCAATCAACATTCACCTCATGGACGACCAAAGCCATTCAGTCAACGCGAAGCACCTTATTCATTTCGCAGTAACAATCCCTGTACCCAAAACACGCCTAGCAATCCAGTAAAAATCATAAATCCAACAACTTACTGATTCACAATGACCTCACTTTGAGTTGGAAACATGTGGGATTCCAGTAAAAATAAAAGTGATGCCTACGTCTAGATTAGGGACATCGGTACAACAGACACGCAAAGACTTCGTAGGAATGATCTAACAGTGAAACGTCTGGGGAAACTATGGAACATTCTCACACGACAAAAAAGCACAACCCAACCGTAGAATTACCAAACGACCAAGCAACACGACTACCAGATGAGCCTTGACGGACCACACTTTTCAGTATGTTGTTGAAAATACTTTGATAACCTACGACAGGTTACGTCCTTCTTGGGGCTCATCAGGCAAGTGCAGTTACCGAGTATCCGTCAACTTTATGTTCTAGTTGAACCCTACTTGTACGCAATTCGCGAACAAGCGAAACGGTTCGTCCCGGGTAGTCCCCAGCGGATATGTTGTGCAAGGGATTGCGGTAAAATGCAAGGGATTGACGGGTGACATCAGTACCTCATTGTTCAATGCGATGCCTGTGCTGGTTATGATACCACCATGCACTGGCCCGCTGATGACTACCAACGGGCCTCCGAGAGTTTGGCCGTCGACCTTTTTCCTTCTGGTGTACATCGGATTTAAAGGCTCACACGCAGTGGGCATCCAACTGTTTCGAAAACCCGAGTTACCTGGACCAAAATGGAAAAACGATGCGAGAGTCGAACCCAAAAAGCTTAGAAACACTACCTATCAGGTTGCACAAACCTATTATTAAAATCACTGAGATGAGTGAACAATCACAGACTAATGATTGAAGCCAGTTGAACAAGGGTCCGCATATTGTGTATTTGTCGAGTAAAATTTTGGCAATTCGATAGTTACAAAACACGTCATCCCTTTAAACAGGTAGCTGAGTAACGATAAATTCCAAGCGATTCGTTTTGAGCTCGGCGTCGTAAAATAACCGATGGCAGTAACCTACCGGAGGATAGAGCATGCACGAGACGGTGAACTTCTGACGGACAGTTATCGTCTGATAGCAAAAGATATATACAACCTCTTGGGGATAGCAGCTTGACCGCTTGAACGAGGAAAGCATCAATGACCTAAATAAGGTGAATGGATACCAGCAGGATTAGCCGCAACAAAATCAATTAACTGACTATCGTAGGCGGCAAGGAATTATAGAAGCCAATAGTTTGGAACCTTTTAATGACATGCAGAGAAGGCGAACTAAGCTAAAGTGACAATGAACTGACTGTGGGGGGTGGCTGAGGAATTTCGACCACCATTTTCAGACTATTTAAAAAGGTACGGAGCATAGTGTCACGGGAGCTTTCGAACACCACGCTTACACTGGAGTGTCTAAAGAAATTAGTCGCGCAGAAAGATGGCATAAACTGAGACGTAGCTCAAAATCATAGCATAGATAATTACATGATCCAACATCAAAGCAAACCAACGGAAGTTAAGGTCGCATGAACTTCTGAGGTGGGACCTTAATCCACAGCTTTAGGAAATATACCAACTATTGTGAAACTCCAACATCCTTCGCGCATGTTATTAGTCAGACCGCCTGAGTTTTTTGCACACAAGGGAAAAGTTAGCGGTATATGAGTTAATGTGACACCCCCCATTCGTACACATCCTGCATCCCATCTTTTGGCACTAATTCTTCAGTACATACCCTGTTGAGTCATTGATCCCACCAGTCGGAAGCAATTATGAAGTTTCCAAAATTAGGATACCTTCCTGAGCCACACTATTGGAATAGGCGGTATTTTTGGAGGTATTTTATAAAATAACCACTGTAGGTAGAGCAGCTGAGTCCCAGCAAAGACGATCCACTGCAATTTACATAATGGCCAGGCAAAAGTCCACACGAAACTGCCGCTCATCCTCTATAAATAATACAGAATAATAGTTCAGCTGTAACACACTTTCAGTGCTTAGCTGCCATACCACACGAAGAAAGCACGAGCGCTGAGATACTGCCAGGTTACCCAAGCCTAGGGATAGGGGCAGTCGAGCCGCAGGAGTTGGGCTCGAACCAGGACCCTCCGCTCAGTGAATCCGCGCCTTCATCACTGAGCTACTTCGAGCAAATCCTCTACATGGGACATGATAGTCATATGCCAACTAGAAGACCGATCACAACACAACAACTAGGGAGCTTAGCAGATTTACCGGCATTATCATGCAGGTGCTCAAGCTTAGGAAGAACAAAAAGGGTTCCAATCGAAGTCACATTTAACCGCAAGAAAGCGAGTGTGTCGACTGACTAAATAGTACGAATGGGTTATGGACTTTAGAGACGACGAAGCACGTCGGATATTAGTCGCACTTCAAAGACAATCCAGCTTCCAAAAGACTGCAAGTTAGACAGGCAGTCAAGATAAGCAATACTGAATGAATAAAATGGAACGGGGTTTGGTATCTCGTATCTTCAGTGTGACTCACTAAATCCTGATTTTGGCAAAACCTGCATAAATACCGAGCTACCAAAAAGTTTGAAAAACTTACCTCCCTTCCCTTAAGGCCCCCAGACCAAGTGGACGCAATGGTAGATGCAGATGCTTTATGCTCTTCAGCAGAAGTTGGGACATATGGGGGGTTGAACAAAACTATATCAACGCTGGATGCCAATCTGTCGGTCAACGGTGTCGCAAGTGAACACCGAACAGAATCGACCGGAAGAATTGCTGGAACGAGGTTTGTTTCCAACACACGCTTCGTTGCAATGCAAGCCTAGGGAGTCAATCAGCTAGTTACACCCAATCGATCAAATCTGCATACAGCAGGGCACACATCGGTGCAGATGTGAAAGCAAACACCAAGATTGGCATTGCACAGGAAAGTGCTGATTATACCACTTCCGCTACCAACTTCAAGGGATACACAGGGTTTGACCGATTTCAAGAAATTTACGTCCGCTTCCAGAGCATCCAGAAATAAGAAGGAATCTTCGGAAGGGGGGTAAACATCCTTGAACTCAGAAGACAGTAGTACATCAGTGAGTGGAGTTTGCATGGCTAAAATAGCGCAACAAAGAAAATATAAGTCAATCAGTAGACAAACAACTGATTCAAGTCTTCTACGTTCTGACCTGAATGCGCCATCATCATCATCATCAACATCATCATCATCATCATTGACAATAACACCAGATGAGAACGCTGGTGCTCCACTGCCGTACAACCATCTCAGTTTATTTGAACAAGACCCAAAATGAATATTAGCAGACGGGTCTTACTGAGGTCACAATCATCAGTTATCCTAGAACTATCAAGGAAGAGAGGGTGATAATCCCACGCGAGTTAAGATCATGTTGTCGGTTTGTCCGGTAAGCTTGATATTGCAGTCGAAAAGCCGAAATCGGCGGACAAGCCGACAAGTAGGTTGTGCAACTGAGCGTCCAAAGTTCTCAAATTGACAAATAGCAGGTGATAACACCGTCCGACAAGTTAGCACCACCCAACCTGTAGGAACTATGCGTGACTGTCACCCTAAGCCCTGAATTGGATTGCGGGTCAACGTAATCTATGATGACTCGCCTTCATCTCTCTCTCTCTCTCTTCACTCCCTTTCATCTGTCCATCCCTTTTTCTCATGCACTGTTCCTAAGCAAAACCCAAAGCTCCGGAATTAGCTATCTCAGTCTATTCTGTTTCTAGATGTGCTTACACCTACTCTATCGTCCTCGCTTGATTCGTCCACACCCAGCTGTCCCTTTCTTTTGCCAACTTTACATTCTGCTCAAAGTGAGACCTGTTTTTGCCATATTTTCACCTTTCCAATAGCAAAGATAAATCCTCACCTTGTCCCTTTGAAGTAATTCTCCAGTCCGGCTCCACTTCCAAAGTACTCACCTTTCATGACTTCGACGACCATAAATACGAATGGCTTGATTCCTCGGCTATCATTGGCCAAGCCAGTGGTTTTTTGAAACATGCAGATTATACAACTCACGTTCTGGATCGTGATGGGAAGGTTCACTGACCATGGCCCATTTCCCCATCGCCACCGTCACTTTTTATATTCTTACGCCACTACGCTTAGAACCTCACACTACAACCCCATCACACGTCCTAAAGTAATTCTACCGACACAATCTTCTGCGCCTGACAGACGTGTTTTCCGCCGGTACCTTTCCGCCCGCTGCAAACTGAAAAGGTCAGATCATGTACCTCGCATATCGAATCACCATTTTTGTGCTTAATTAGAAGTGGATATATATGATCTGATAGAAGAGGGTGAAAAACGCTACGCTTGGTGCCGCTGCTGAAGTCCACCTTTCAAGATGGGGCCTAGGAGACCCTAGAAGAAATGGCGTTTAACCGGCGTCAGTGGCTTTTCTTCTATCAATTTCTGTCAAGTTTGTCTTATTGACCGTTGTTGGTGTATGCACCTCCAGCGTTTGCCAGTGGTAAGCTTATCTCCATTCCACCTTCTTTCCACCACCACCACCACCACATCATCATCATCAAAGACAGCAACATCAGTGTCGACACTGATGCTTCACTGCCGTACAACCATAAAGTTCGTCTAATTTCATATATATATATATATATATATATAAAGCCCTAGAGCGAAAAGAAGAGAGAGGATGAGGAAGGGGACGTAGTGCTGGCCTATGTCAAGCATTCTGAGGTGCCTACACCTCCAACCGCTCAATCAGACAACCTGGAAAGAAACTGGCAGCATGAACGCCACTGACATCGATTAGCGGCCATTTCTTGCAACGTCTCCAGCCAAGCACAGGCGGAGTCACGGGGACCCCATCCTGGAAGGCGTACAACACCAACAACACCCAAACTCTTCGTGATCTCTTTCACGCCTTTCTGCCAAGTAAGGCGCTGTCCACCTCGCGGTTTGCGCCATTCTGAAGGAGGCACGGAGAACACTCGTCTCGGTAGACGGTGTTTCGGCATGCGTAGCACATGACAGAGCCATCGTAGTCGGTGGTGCTGGATGATTTCCCCAATTGAAGTACATGCAGCACAACCAAATGCCCGTTTTCTAATCACCTCGTTACTAGCACGCTGATGCCATTAAAAACCAGCCACGCTTCTGAGGCATCGGTGGTCTAAAACCTGGAGATGTCTCACATCATCTGTCCACATGGCTGTTTCAACAACCTGGAGTGGTTGCACGGCAAGAAAGCACTGCTACTCTTCGTTGGTGTTGCTGATAAGTGAGAATGTTAACAACGCCTATCTATTCCCTCATCCGTGGGAAATTCGGCTTTCGAAAAACCGCTTTAAATTGGCCGAAAGGTTTACAGAAGTCCTTTGCGGTATTCGCCTGTTTATTCTCCAGGTACACACACTGGGTGAACCTTCTCTCAACTAGTTTAACCGTGCCTATCGTTGTGCCCTTAATGAATGTACAAACGTTCGCGTACCAATTTCTCCATTGCCAATCACCACCTTTAGCGGTAAAAAAACAGCGTACTTGCTGTACACTGGACATGGCGGCAACAGTTTCGTTCGTCGATGATTTGTAGGGGTAGGGGTAGATAGTTACGCCCTGGAGACGGTAGTTGATGTCATTATTGCGTCAATACAGATAATAAAGACAATCGTCCAGCTGTAGCACCTTTTCAGTGTCTAACTGCCATGCCACCCGAAGGAAGCGTGAGAGCTGGGATACTGCCAGGTTGCCCAAGCCTAGATAGAAGTCGAGATGCAGCAGTCAGACTCGAACCACGGAACTTCCGGTCATTAAATTTGTGCTCTAACCAGTGAGCTCCAGTGAACCTTTCGCTGAAGAAGCTCGGAAGGAGAAGCTATACATTAAAACCAACAGCCTGGATGCATGCGCGCCACTGAGCGCGCGAAAGCGTCAAGTCTGTCAATCCTCCCAACCGCTGATGTGTCCCATCTCGGGGTCCCCATCCAGGGAGACAGCAATCATCACCATCCCCAACCTAAAGCTGTGACCTTGACGTGGTCGTCAGGCTTGAGTGCTGCAATGATCCCGCGAGCCACAGTAAGTGGAACTTCGTTCCACAAGGTGCAACCATGCCAGGAAGGCTAAAGGAGAGCAGTCAAACCAAGAGCATCGAGACCCCGTACTATGGGTAATCGTGCCACGAGGTGGTCTGGAGGTAGAGTGGTACTGCCCTCGGCGATAAGAGCGTGAAGGCAGTAAGGTGTTTCCCCCAGGCAACCAGCATGCCCATATTTATGAAAGGAGCGATGCTAACGTCCCCCGAGGACGGACGGGTTAAAAAACGTCGGCCCTAAAAACCACACTCCGATCGCCCAACGGTTGACCGTGACCACCGGCGAATTACTCAATATGGTCGAAATACTTTTAAAACCGAAGAGTCCGGTGCTGCTTAAAAGGCAACTGCTGTGCGCAGCCGCACCAGGAATGCAATAGTAATGCTTTATTACTTGCGCCCTCGAGTTAGGCCAACCCCCTGCAGCCGAGCGGGTCAGACTATTGAGTCATCGGTTCCAAACAGAGTCCCCAAAGAAGACCCTATTATCCGCTGCCTCGCGGGTCAGACTTTTAAGTCAGAGGCTAGAAGCAAGGTACCCGAACGAAACCTTACATCCTTCCACTGCCTTGTGGGCCAGACTTTTGAGTAAAAGGCTCAAGGTGGGGTACCTCAACCAGACCCCCCTTCCTGGGCCTGGGCAACCGGCGAGTACGATTTACCCGTACAGTTCTGTGTACATCGGCGTCCCCCCAACCCTTTCCTACAAAACAAGAAAACGTCACTGGGTCAGTTGACTGTCAGTTATCCGACAGTTATCTTATGTTCCTCGCTGCCTAACAACACTAAACAACACCTTTCTAAATCCGCGAGATCCTGCCTATATAGGAGCTTTCAACGTCCGTACTCGATGTCGAAGTGGCAAACAGGAAATGCTTGCTGAAGCGTTATACTCCCTTGAAATTGATGTATGTTATGCCTCCGAAACATGTATACAAGACCCACGTGTGGATATGCATCTCTGAATGCCAAGGATGGACTCAGCTCTTTCAAATTTCTCCCTCCGTGTCCGGTGAACTAGAAGCGATGATTCATAGAATATACGGCGAGGGAGTTGCACTCAGTCCGAGCTGAACGCGCTTTGCTGAACTGGATCTCACCGAGCAGTCATCTTTGCGCCGTCCGCTTATCCAGCTTAATCAAGCTCCCTGACTCTCGGCATAAAAGCGGTGCCTGTTTTCAGTGTCGGCAGTCTGCAGTTCTGATGCTGAAGATAATTTCTGTCGAGATCTATCCGGGCTCATTCGCCGAGCAAGAATGGCTGGCAGTGTGATCCTTGCAGGCGATATGAATGCTCAAGTAGGTCGTCTGAGCCCCCTGAAATCACATTTGGGTGGTCGATTCGGAGCTGATGCTCGCCGCACAGACAACGGAGACCGACTTCTCCAGTTGTGCGCCGACCATGAACTGTTTCTGGCAATGACAAACGCAGCTGATTTTGCTTGTACTGGCTTTCATACTTTGCTACCAAGTGATTGCTTGACCTATCTTGGCTCGTATCCGCCCTCGTATGACTGTGTACAAAATGCTCTTCGAGGAAGTCGGTCGAGTGGTAGACCGGACATGTGACTAAGCCAACACAGCTTTTGGAGTGTGATCGACGCATTTATTGTGGACGAGTTATTTCTTCCGAAAACCATTCGACGTACTTTAACATTACTGATATATATTCACACCAAACTCGGAAGGACACCGATAGTCAAACACAAGAAGCCGTTAAGCCTCCTCAGTGCAAGGCGGCCAGGCTCCTGACCCATACAATATGGAACACGCCGCACCATTGTAAACTTCAGTCTTGACAGACAAGCCAATGTCGCGTCTGCTCCAAGGGTGATACAGGTTTAAAAAACTGCTCTAGCCTTCCCAATCCGGATGGAAATATTATCTTTCACCAGACCAACGGGACTGATGCAACTGCCCAGGTTGACAACTGCCAGTCCAGAGACCAGCCGTCCCTAATGACTCCAACTGGACGGATGTCTCACGTGTAGGCTACGGACCGAACGAAGGCATGCCCTGATTGATCAAAATGCCAGCCAATCCGGATCGAGCATCTTTAGCTCGACGCACCCTCCTCTCACCCTCACGAATATTCTAGCACGACCTTGTGGAACATTCTGTGATTACCCTATAAATAGAGTTGTAATGATTTTCCTTTGTCTCCATAAAGGGCTGTCTTAAGTTACCATGCCTTCTGACATACCATAGTGGGCGGAGCAGGAAGCCTAGGACTGATACAGAGTTGCACGACCGTTCAACAAGTCGCAACGCTACCTTAATCGTCTCATTGACAACCATGGGAATCTGAAATCCACCCCCCCCCCCCCCGTCTTCCGGCAGCACTCTACACTTTTCAGGTGTAGTGCGCATGCCAAAGCGTGAGACAGAATTATTTAATATTTGTCACGTCATCAGACCCAAGAAGAGCTAGGTCGTCTGTGTACTCTATATCTGTAAGTGAATGCACTACGACCACCTCGACCCCACAGGCATTCGCGTTTGTCTTCAGTGACAACGGCAATGATGAAGTTGAAGTGGTGCGATGAAAGAGGGTAGCCTTGCCTAACACCACTTGACGTGGTGAGCTCAGGCGAGAGCTTCCAGTATACCTTCACAAGTCCGGGGGAGTTAGCATACAGCGCCTCGAGGAAGGTCAAGAATTTATGGTGGACCCCTTTTTTCACAGACATTGTCATAGTGCCTGACGGTCCACAGAGTCAAAAACGGCTTCCAAGGCAAGAAAAATTACCATTGTTGGGCGCTGGAAACAGTGTCGCTGTTCCAGGATCTGTCGGAGGGCGAACACGTGATCCGCGCATCCCCTTGCAGGAAGAATCCAGTTTGGCTTTCACGGATCCCAATCTTCGTGAGTTCAGCCAACTTTCGAAGGATAGGGCCAGAGAACGCCTTCGAAGCCACAGCCATCAAATTATTGCGATGGTGGTTTTCACGGTATTCGCATACCCATCCCGCACGAACGTCCCAACTGACCCCGAACATAAGCTGATGCGAGGAATTATCAGACGTCAAGCATAGATGAGCGTGCAAGCCGACCGTGAAGTGTCGGGGACACAGAAAGCCATAGAAATGGTAGAGGCCAGAAGGCCGATAGTGCCCGAAGATTATTTCAGTTGCTCCGTCCGACCGGCCCCCGGAAACCACCTGTGTGCAGAACCATCATGGGTCGGAATAAAATGAACATCTCGAAGAAAGAAGAACGTCTCAAACGGTGAGCTGAATACTCCGAACAACAGTGCTACCGGCTGGCACTCATCTGAAACACACAGTTGATGCAGAACCGCCTACTGCCTTGGAGGTTAATGAATGTATATGTTCTCTCAAGCGCCACCGAGCATCTGGTCCAGGTGACCTCTCAGCAGCATTGTACGAAGATGGGGTGAAGTGTCCTCAGTCAGCGCTTAGCTGATCTGTTTGCTTGCATTTGGGAAGTTCGTGAACATGTTAAGCTATTTGTGGTCAGAGCTCGACACAAGATGGTATCCGTCAGGGATGCCCACTCTCTCCATTTCCATTTAACTTCTTGATGGATGAATTCCTAACACGAACGCTGGAAGTTCTCCAAAACCCCGGTGTTCAAATAGCCTGTGACGAAAACCTTGTCTCTATAGAATATGCAAAAGGCATCCTTTTCGTCTTCGAAGAGGGGGATGAGCTGACCGAGGTCTACCCATCCTTTGGTATGCACTTTGCACTCACAAAGATTAACGTTATGCTCGTAGAAATGTAGTCGCTGAATACACCACTTGTAATTCAGAGAGGGGCCCTGGAAGTTGTGGAGCGTTCTACGTACTTTGTGAGTTGTATCAGTTGTGATTGCAGTGTGGTAGACGAGGTCAGTGCACGAATCTGCACGGCACGGGTCGCGTTTCCTAATCTGAGGCACCTATGGCGTCAAAATGCTGTATCTCCTAATCTAAAGAGATATGTGTATCAAGCCACAGTGCGGGCTGTTTTGTGATATGGCCGAGAATCGGCCTGTGCTAGCAGCGGAACTGAGACGTCTGCGGGTGTTCGACAATCGTTGTATCAGAACCGAAGCGCGTGTGGGTTGGTGTCCGCGTATCCGTAACGAAGAAATTATAAAGCGGGTTTTCGGTTGTGCAACGGGTACTTCCATCAAAAAATGTGTCCAGCACCAGTAGCTGCGTTTGTTGGGACATATGTTGCATATGTCTAACCATCGTTTGCCGAAAGAAGTGCTGTTTTCCAGATCCAACTCAGTGTGACGGAAGCAGGTGGGTGGCCAACCCTTGACCTGTAAGAGGAGTATGAAGGAAATTACAAGACGTTTGGGCACTGTCGGTGCTACTCACCCTCCATGATGGAAACCGAGTGACCCCTACTGTGCCTGGTCTGAGACGCTGCAAGATATGGCTGCCAACCGATGTCAGTGGCGATCTTGTTGTCAGTTTGTATCCATATTGCCTGAATGAGTATCTCGGAATGATTGTATTAAGCCAGGACTAAGTCCCTTCCCCATCCACCTTAATTCTCTTCGTCGCAATAAGGCTTTCAAATAAATCATCGCGGTAGGGCAGCGAAGCATCGGTGTTGAACACCAATGCAATGCTGCCGATGAGGGTGATAAACAAGAATGAAGACAGGAATGATTGATACTCAGTTCCGCAGACCTTTTCTCCTTATCCTAAATAACGCTGGTAAGTGTCAGATGGGATAAAATGAATTATTCACCTTTGAATAGCGCTGTAGGGATATTTAATTTTTCCCCCTATGTGTCGCGCGATTAGGGCTTACGTTCCATTCGCTTGTATGAACTGTCTTCAGGGTCTCGGTTGTAGGAGGCCAGCTCAACTGGCTTTCGGAATATCTAACACACTTTTCCAGCTGGCATTTTCGCAAGCGAGTTAAAGAGCCGTCTTTTCACTTATCATTTCACTGGCCGTTTCTATTCTTTGGCCAAACGGCCACACAAAATCGTTCGGCTGTATCACCCTTTCGGTGCCTAGCTGTCGTGCCGCCGATGAGAGTACGATGGCTGTGGTACTGCCCGGTTACCCAAGCCTAGACAGAGTAAGTCGAGAGGCAGAGGTCGGCTGACCCTTTGGTCAGTAAATTCGCGCTCTTACCAATGAGCCATCTTGCCCCCAAGGTGTAAGGCAATGTTGATTTCGGTAGCAAAACCCTTCTTCATCTCCTGAGCCTTCGACGTCCACTGGAATTCTGTCTTTCCTAAATTCTCCACCATTTGACATTTGGTGGATTCGCATGCTCCGTAGCACGCGCCACCTTCTAGTATGATTTCCCGCCATCAACCAGCACTAGCGACCTCGACAACATTCAACGGTCAATGGATCGTATTGGAAAATTCGGTCGGGCAGCAAAAAACGCTACTAGCATAGCTTCCCACGTTTCGCTAAAGTTCATCCACAAGCTCGCTACCAGCATGGTTTTGCTTTAGAGTAGTGAGAAATTGGGGTATCTGGGATGGATAGCGCAGAGCCATGGTTGTTTTCCGGAAAAGGTGGATGGGCATGCTTCATTCTGACTGGCGACAGCTTGGAGGCACGCACCAGAAGGGACGGCAGTCCTGAAGTGTGGCTCTCCATCCGTGACTGATAGCCACGTGAGCCAACTGGATACAGGAAGTATCGCACTTGATGGTTGCCAGTTCGTGCGATACGCGTTTACGTTGAGAAAACGCAGTGGCCAGAAACAGGTGATGATCAACCCACAACTGGAAGGGGCCCTCTTCGTTGTCTGTGCCATGAACGTCAACTCCGAATGAACCGTCCAGACGTGCTTCCAAGGGGCTCAGAAGACCGATTTGGGTATTCTTATTGCTTGTAAGAATGATAGTACCAGTGCTTCTTGCTAGAGGAATAAGCCAAGATAAATCTCGAGAGGAACTGTCGTCAGCTTCAGAACTGCAGTCTGCTGGGGCATATACCGGCACTACAAACCGGCACCATTTTATGTCGCTTATCATCAAGCTTGATTCAGGTAAAAACAGGATCATTGACATCCAACCAGCGCAGCGCGTTTAGCTCTGGAGATGAGTGCAGCTCCCACACCATAGATTCCACGCGTCATCGCTTCTGGGTCACCGGACACAAAATTTGAAAGATCTGAGCTGAGCTCCTTGGAGTCATAAGATTCATGGTCGAGCTTTGGTCCTCCAGACGCGCTTGGGAGACAGCATAAGTCCAATTCAGGAGGGTATAAGGTATCTAAAAGCATGGTCTATTTGCCAATCGGCCACAGAGTACTTGGATCATAGACGTGGCCGCTGTGTGTGGAAGACCTTCAGGGGCGCGGTGTTTGGCTAGCCATGTCTTCAAAACACTATGCGAGTGACGAAGTACGTCGGACGGTTTTCGGGAAAGGTCACTTTCTCTCACTGGATCAACTGCTCACACGCCGAACATTACGCTGGTGCGGCCATTTGCTTCGCATGCCAGATGATTGTTTGCCTCGTAGAACCGACTTCGCACAGCCTTGCGCTATAGTTATATAGCTATACCCACACTAGATCTTCGCCACGGCTGCATCCATTGGTGCACGCGTGAGGCCCCTGGATTCTAGGGTTCAAGTGTGCCACATCGTCGTAGGATTGACTAGTACACACACCCATTTACCTCTAACTTTGCTGCGTTTAATCATGCAGAGGATCGTTTAATGCAGCCATCGATTCACCGGGGTACACAAGGCTCCCTCATTAACGCCAGTGGTATTAATTTGGGAAGTAGTAAGTTTACATTCATAGCACTAAGACTCCAGCTTCGGCATGGACAATGATCGTGAGTTGTGGGCAAAGGGATTTAATAAGCATATAGTGAGTTAGCCACCGCAACTTTGTTCAGTTGTGTTTTAAGTGATGTTGCGAAAGATGTACACAGCCCCGACTCTCAGGGCCGTGAGTAGTACAGTTTGAATTTATGACTCTACACGAAGCCAAAGACTCAATAATCTAGTTCGCTCTACTGCTTCGGGGCTGACCTAACCCGAGGTTGCGCCGGTTAAAGCATCGCTATGTTACTGGTCGTAAACCTGCGCATACCATTTGCATTTTGGACAGCATAAGTTTACTTGGTTTTGAAAGCCTCAAACTAACCGAAATTATTTTCGCGGAAACCATAGGATTTTTGAAGGTGTGATTTTATGGGAAGTTAGTCTAATACGTTTACGTTTTTCGGTGATAGGTTGTGCAAACATTTTGGTTAAATGGGCGAAAGTTCAAGGTCACAGACCATCACCGATCCACATTTTGTTACCGGTTTACAGGAGGCAAATTACGAAATCGCACTTTAGTATAGTGTGTAATCTTGCAGTGATCTTTACAAATGAGGTATTATCCACAAAATACGCGTTACATATTGAACCCGGAAAAATAGTAGAATAAAGTTTGCATGCGTAAAACCTCCAAACCTAACAGATTAGATGAATTTGTTTAGGGAACTTCGGCATAACACCACTTATCGGGAGGTCCGCCCCCAATTCATTATGGGGTCGAAAGAGAATTCGATGCATTGTGCAGTGTTGATGATAGTATACCCCTTTGTGGATGATCTCCTTTCTCTGAGATGCACAACTACACAGCAGGTAGTGCAGCTTTAAGAGATAACTGCATGCTGAAAGACAACACAACAATATCTTTATCATTAGAAATGATTGCACTCCTTAATTAGATTACGTCATCAAGCTCAAATACCCTGACGGTAAATAAGGCCAATCATTGCCGGATATTGTGATAGCAGCAGGCGCTCCGGCCAAACTTGGATGCTTATCGTAACTGCTAGGCCGTGTCTAAATGCAGCGTCGATTATGAAGCCCCAGGTATGTGAGATAGCCCTGTATATTAGCCAAAGACGGCCCGTTATACTCATAGTTGTACGCGTTGTTGCTTATCTTTGCCACTTATGGTAAACAAGAGGCCAGTACATTTACGGGCTGATAAATATGAAGCTTCGTCTATGCGTGCTAGTCCAACGACCAACGAAGGCCCGTCATACTCATAAATGTACTCGATTTCGTCTACCTTGGCCACTTATCGCAACTGCTAGGTTCGTGTCTATGTGTGGCGTTGATTATGAAGCCTCAGTTATGCACGGTAACCTAATCCAAAAACTATAATGGAAGCAAATTTCGTCGGACGCCTGTGTTTCCGGCCTGAGCTTGCACTGGTTGTGGCATACACCCCGGGTAATTCTCATATGAATCGAAAAATTCACTAATAGTGGAGCGAAAAACGCTAATTTACTAAATACACGCAATATAACGCCTCGGGGGCTACTTGTTTTGCAGAGCCTTCACACTTTTCTTTAGACGGTAACTGCGCAATTCTGAGGTCACCTGATCGCAAAAACACGCAACCCCATCAGACCCCCAAGTTTTTCTCTAACCTTATGTCTCTGAATACTCTAAGCTACCTTGGTTGCGCACAATTAAGCCAATGCAAAACCCCCATAATCACATATGCTCACACCCATTTGCATCCACCCCATACCTGCTGTCTGCACCTGAATATTGATTACCGCTTTTGGATTCGGGCGGTGTCGTCTCACTACGTTAGTTAAGAATTGTGACCACTTCGGGCTGCCTGTTATTTCGGGCGGCAGTCTAACTCCCATCATAGTGCCTTTTTGCAGATCATTTTGCCATTTTTCTATTTTGCGTTGCCAATGTTGCTGTCTTCGAATGGCAGCAACAAACAACCGCGCGCCCTCGGTGGATCAGGAATATCCTTGATTCATGCTGGTTTTCGTTTCTCACGACTCCTTGGCAAATCCTATCTGCACTGATAACTCCAAACAACTCACGCAAACAACACACGAAGTGGCAGCTGGTCGGAGGGGCTATCCATCAACTTTCTTCCAATCCTGTTCATGAGCGCTCCTGTCCTCAGTTGTAGTCAACATACAACAAGGCCGGAATATCTTCAAACACAACACCCGCGCGCCTTGTGCAACATCATGTTTTCCTCTAAGCTTGGTTATCGGCACTTGTCTCGTGTAAAATTTCTCTATTTAACCCGTGCCTTACTTTTAGCGACGATGAAAACTTTAAATCTTCCTTCCACTTTCGAATCTCAAACCACAGGCAGTCAATTAGACCAAGGTTAATCGCGGGATGCCGAGAAATCCGACCACAAGAACTTTAGCTGAGTATACAGGTTAGAAGTGAAGTATACAGTGTCTGTCATTTTGATTGATTGCTACGCGACTGTTGTTGATGTACAACTTTGCTTAGTTGGCTTTGAAACATGGTCCCTTCTATTTCCCACCCCCAGAAAGTCCCTTGGATCTGGACCTTCGTAGCCTCACTGTCCCATGGTGCCCCCATATCTTTCGTACTACAAAAAAATCTACAATGTATATGATACTTAGTATACGTACTTACGTGAGTGGGAATATCCAGCACACTTGCCTTTTAATTGAAACCGCTGAAAGCCTGGTCAAAATCCCGTTAACCAGGTTCCTCTTAATTACAGATCATATAGATAAGTATAAGCATGGATTCCTGGATCATTCTTGAGTTTACCGACAGTCCAGATAATGGACAAAAATGAGGCTGTTCCGCTGTTGTATCTGGCTATCCTCTTGACTAGCTTTAACCACTAGTTCTCTGTTGAATGCTTGCTTGGTGTGGGTGTACTGTATTACCGGCCCGGTTTTTCTCCCAGAAAACACATGCCTCGTTCCTTCTAGGAACTCCCTGCCCTGGATTACAGTCAGCTCTGTTCAGTGCCTGGTGCTTTCATTTGGTTAGCTCTTAGCAACAAAATCTGAATCGAGGACCGAATTCCTTAGTTCTGTGAACCCATTAGACGCCCATACAACTAATCGGTCTGACGAAATGAAATGGATTAAATTCTTGTATGACTACGCAGCCAATAAAACACACACCAAATCTGCGGTGGATCTCTGTGTGTCATGGTGGCTTACAACAGCCCGTCGTCGTCTTTCAGCTATAGTGAAGAATATCTGAACCTCTCCATTCCGTTACCATCGCCCAAAATGAAGCTGCCATTTCTATATACTCCTCCGTGATCTGCCTGTTCACGCGGCTGCTTGATGTTTGCTTATTCGAACTGACTAGACTGTTTTACTGACCTAGACTTCCTCCGACCGAATGAAATATTTGGTAGCTGGAATTACTGGGTAAGCCGCAAGCTGCAGCCATTAGTCCTTAGTAGCTCGCCAAGGTGCGACTTTAGCGTAACGGCGGATACTACTTATAGGGAATGCAAGTGGGCCGTAGATTTCTCGAGGCTCGGTCCCTCGTCAAATGGAAGGTGAGGTTTATTACGGGACTTGTGGGGCCGCTTTGCAGCGTTCGTTTACAGTTGCGCGATAGCCAGTGAATATCCAAGAAAGTTCAAGAAGTGTAAGGCTGTTTGATTTTTAAAAATATATATGCATATACGACGTTTGTTTTCCTGTCTAATAGTTTGTTACTGCTTAGTTGTTATTTGCTAATAATGACCCCGCAGCGAAGACCCTGCATGCACAAGGTATAAAATACCTCGTATGGTGGTTGGGTACGTTCTGCCAGGGGGTTGACCTGTTGCGCTGCGCCACTGGGCGTTATCATATCGTAACCGAACTAAAGACTATAATCGCTGCCTGCCTAACTCACTCTGTGTCTGCCCTTACCATCTAGACCACCGTCTAGTCGTTTTGCCATTTACTACATCGGCTAACTCCCCACTGCATATCGCTGGACGTACACCTAACTTTCCCTGAACCGTAGATTGAATCAATGAGTCATAAAGCTTTGGCATGTGGCGGTATTCATTCAAACCGCTAAAATATCCTTATGCGGCCGTAGCTTTGTTGTGGCGAGTTTAAACTCACAAGCCATGGTCCACTCTGGGCGCGGTCAATGACTGCCAGAGGCTTAACATAATGTCCCCATAGAGACGGTAGAAAATTTCGTTGAAAAATAGTTTTTGCGTGTTCAGCAAACCTGAAGATTTTACTAACAATAATTACGCCCTCAGTGTTAACGCAAACCCAAAATGGAGCAGTCATTCGCCACCTGTAAAGAAAAAAATTTTCTATCGTTTCAGGAGACGTCCCACCAGAAAATACCAAAGGTGTCGTCACAGCCAGTGAGATTTTGATTCTTTATAAGCAGCAAATCCTGGATTGCAGGCATGGCAGGGTTATATCCCGACAGTGTACTGACCTTGGCAGCGTCATTGGCTATTGCATTATGTTACCGTGCATAGTCAGGACCCCATAGTCAGCGTCGCAGATAGACACGGAAATAGCAGTTGCGATAAGTAATCAAGGTAGGCAACACGACGTGAATTATCATGATGACCGCCATTGATTGGCCTTATTTTCCGTCAATGTGGTTTGGATTTAGGACGTGTTATATCTAACCGGTGTGACTATTCCTTATTGGAAAAATATCGTCCTTTTTGTAACACGCAGATATTTCACAACTCTGCATTATCTACTGGCTAAATGTGCCGAGAATATGGATCACCCGCAGAGGTGCACATCCGTATCAATACATCATAATCCATTAAATTCCATTTTATTGTTACACTAGATGGAAGAACAATCTCACAAAATCTGTGTTGTATCACAGTTCTTTGAGCAATCTCGCCCAATGTGGGGATTTACGCACGCCAATGTTAATCAATTATTGTCCTAAGTGGAATTTGCACAGGCCATTCTGTGGATATTATCACGTTTGTGTTGAAAACTGAGGAAACCGAAAATTCCCCAAAGTTTCATTTTGTGCTTTATGTCGCAAATCGGTAGTTATATGCAAATTGGTAGCAGTCGATGACCTTCAAATTTTGCTCACTACGAAAATGCTATGAGCAATGCATCAACGAGACGTGATAATGGATTACACTTATTCCCCGTAAAATCTGCAACTTTGAGGACCCTATGGTTTCGGCTTAAATAATTTCAGTTTACCTCTAGGGAGCGGCCTGTTTACCCTGCCAAGCAAACCCCCGCTTTAACTTTGCGACTGGTGGTAGACCGATGCCTGGTTCAGAAGCACGAGGCACCACGTTTTAACTAGTGCTGGCTACCTGCATTACTACTTGAGTAGACTCCATAGTCACCAAGCACACGAACATACTGATAATAGTGTTTATTAAAAACTGGTGGATGTCATACCGTTGAGCACGGTCATAATGTTGCAATCGATACAAAAGCATGACTGGAGAGGTTTGTGGGCACAAAAGAGTGCGCGAAAAAGGAAGTGTCACAAACAGTGGGCATTATCCGATATGTACGTGGTCACCCCCAGACCGACATAGACAGGCAAGCAAAGTTACTACTGTTTCTTGGGGAAATATTGAGGTGAAGCAAGATGCTAACGTTAAAATTTGAAATTGGTCTATTTTACACCTCTCTCGCCATATATGCATTATACTGGTTAACCTTGGCAGCCCACACCTATTATGTTAAGCAGAAAAAATCACCTCTATCTGGGTTCACTTACCGGTTTGCCGTCATCATCGTAACCGTTACAAACTTTAGGTAACTTTTTTAATAATGAACTTCGCGCTATCCCCTAACACTTACTAGGCCTTACCGATCTTATCCCATTCCCTCCTCTACCCGAGCACTTGCCTTCTGTGGAAGCCCCTCCGAACACCCCGTGCGTTCATCAACCACGTGGTCTGGTTCTCGCTTGAAATTCACATGGATGTCTAACTGAACCGAAATTTCCTTCGGCCCCACATCTGCTTCACTATACTTCTCTGGATCTCCCTAACTAATTGAAGATCCAACTGTACATAGGGTTCCACATTCCCCACCTGACCACCTCATCCAAGTAGTCCGGGGCTGTCCAGAAACCAAAGTATGCCATTGCGGTGCTGAACGGCATTGTCATAATGGTCCAATGGCACATACGCGGCCATTCTCTCCATGCCCTGGACTACTCGCTCTTGCCCTCTCGTTACACTAGCTGCAAATAAGAGCAAACGGCTTACCTGGAGTCAACCGCCTCTTGGACGGATTCGTTCCAATTTTTTGGGACCTTGCTTCAGATATGATTATCTCGCAGCCCTTTGAGTTTATTCTCCTCACAATTTCAATTGTTTCGTTTGTAGTTCACGCTTTGTCTTGTGCGTTTACAATAACCCGCTTTTCCAGGTAACTTTTACACAACTCCGCTTCAAAAGAAACACCAGCGAGTCTATCCAAAATCACTGCGAACAGTGCTTCTACGCTAGTAGCTACCAGTTATCCATGGTGGAAATTTATCTGTCACGTTATTTCAATTTGCGCCTTTCCTGACCCTATCAATCAACTCAACGCTGCAATACCACTACAGTTTGTGAGAGAAAGAGAACGTTTCACGACATGTGAACTTTTCTCCACTTATGTATTGACCCTGACTGCCGCAGAGCATAAAATGAAGTACTTCTCAAAATGCGTCTGCGTGCAGCTGGCTGATGAAATAAACGTTGGCACCATTTCAGCATCCACAATGTTCTTCCTACAACGTTGCTCCGCGGTCAGAGCAGTGGCTACACCCCGTTTCCTAAAGAATTGGTACAACTGTATGGGACACGACCCATCCACCGCTGCCTTGCTTTCAGGCTTTAAAGGTAAAAGATTTGATAATCGCAAATGTTCTTCGTCTTGGTTTGGCATGCTGATACTGTAAGCCAACATGAAATCCAGGCTCAAGCGTACCTTCCTGCTGGCTCCCTGCTCACTTTTTATTTAAATTGCCCTAAGGGGACGTATCATCCCATCATCCAAAAGAACGCAAAACTGCAACCTAACGACTTTAACGGAGAAAATCCGTTTGGAAAGAGCCGAGTGGGTGCTTAGCCTTTTACATTCTAGAGTTACGTGACTAGCCCTAGGCAGAGCACTGAGTACGGAATACACCGTAAATTCGGTTCCTCAAGGATAGCTTATTAGTCAGTGAACCACCCCTAATGGGGCAGTGGTTGTAAAATCAGCGCTGCTTCTGCAGCAAGTCTCAGGTTGGTTGTTCTCATTCAAGTAGCGCACTTGAAACGAACTACTCTGGCAAACGGCACTACCTCTTATGAACTTGTGCGTGTGTTCCATGATGGGTGTGAGTCCACTTAGAGCTTCTGAACCAAGACTATGACAGATCCGTCCCTGTCATCATCTTGACAGTTTGGCCGATTCTGGCAGGCTATACAACACAAACACCAAAAATTCGTTTTTGTGCGTGGATTATGTTCAACAAGCGCCCATTTCGTGCGCTTTGGATGCTTTCGGACTGGAGCCTATCTTAGTTTTCTGAATCTGAGTCAGGAGAAAATGAGAAAGCGTATCATTGGTGCTACGCACAAAACTTGATACTGCTCGTCGTAAAATTTTGAGGGATATACAATAATAAAGATATTAATAGCTTTATTCTATGCCAAGTAGAAGACATACAAGTTAAGGCATGGTCGGATCGTTAAAATTTGAACCTGCCTTAGAACGACAAAACTAAGAAAAAACGTGGTTACCATGTAATAAGTAATTATGAACTGCGGAAAATTACTAGGGAATTCGCTGCGCAGTACATTGAAAATTGGTTTCGTTTTTCCCTCGTGCTAGTTTGTGAAAGAATTCTTTCACTGTTTAAACTATTTACAGAGTTTACACGTGGTATTTGTTGAATTGTCTCACACCAACATAACATTTACGTGATAACCCCTGTTACTTTGCACTCAGTTCCTATTCTGCATCTAGTCACAAACATGTCACTAGTCAATGCAGGCTGCTGTCTGCAGTCATCGATGGTCCACAACAGATGTGGGCGAAATGGCTGTCCGTCGAACGTGAGACGCGGTATGCAATGCCACACCTGCAAGGCCTGGTGGCACTTTAAATGCACGGGTTTACAGGACGACCAGGTAAGCCAACTGTCTAACTCTCCTGACCCGTTTGTATGCGCCAGTTGCCTCTACGCCAAGGGTGCTATGCATTCCCAAACTAAGAAAAAAGCCATAAAAAAACAAGACCAATTCCTCACTACCGAATCACACAGACCAGTGTAGCTCTTCCTTAATCGATGTACTCGCGGCGAAACTGGAGCCTCTCTCTAAAGCTCTGACGGAAGCAAACACTAAGAGTGCAGCGCTCTGGACGAAAGTTGATAAGGAACTTTCCCCGCTGAACGAGTACCTTGCACTATCCACCCCTGGTCCGCTGGCTGCGAAGAAAGTTCATCCAGCTCTCCAATGTGGTAATAATGACCGCCACGGAGTCTCTAGTATACAGGCGCGTAAGGGAGAGCAGACTGATGATCTAGGGTCATTCTCTAGAAAAATCACGCCAACAAAGCGGGCAAAATCGCTCCTTGGCAGTGTCCTCTCAAAGCCTGACCACGAATCGCTTCACGCACACTGGTTACGCCAGAAGGGGAACAAGCGAACACTTGGGCTTCTCGTTACCCTTTCCTCGCCGTCGGCCGCAGAAGATCCTGGTCGGTCTGTCAGCGACTAAAAGGCAAATCCAACGATCGGGCGTCTATCTGAGAATCGCCTTCTAGACGCGCGGAAGCTAGGCGAGTTCTAGGGAAGAGGTGCGGAAAAGGCTTCCGGATGGCGCCAATTCGGCCGATCCCAAACTTAAGGCCAAACCGATTGTAGTTAAAGCTCCTTGTGCTCCTGGATGCACGCCGAGGCAAACGGCCGCGACTCCGGACAGCAGTTTCTACTCAACCACCACAGACCCCTCGAATTCTAAAGGCAGCGACGCTCTAGAGGAGGCAAGCTTCATGTGGACGGAGCGCCCAAAGTACGTAGAGCTATCAGCGCTTCTTTCCGTAATAGACGTCAAAGGTGCAACAGTGAACAGTGCAACAGGTGAACTCCACACCCAAGTAACAACCGAGGTGGATTCGGTCAGACGAGCGGAGTCAAGTGGCGAAGCCTACCGGCAAACCAACCACATGCGCTCGAGGAATGCTGCGAGACCCGTATAACCACTGAGGCTGTGAAACTGCCAATCTCTAGCTCCACCGTCTAAAGTAGCCTCTTTGGTTGTGGACGCAGTTGTCGTCCAGGACCATGACGGTCAATGCCTCAAGCCTGACCGATCACGCGACCGGACAGTCCCTCATACACCCAGTTGGCCACGCTGATCGCGGGTGACTCGGATGTCCACACAAGCGCGAAAGAAATGCGACTGCAGCCAAACAAGCCATATACACTTCGCCAACTCAGCAAACTGCTGGCTGGCTTCAAAGTGCAGTCCTCTGCGAAAGTCAGCCTCATGGGAGCACCACCAAAAGAACTACTCGGTGCTGCCACCCAGTGCTCAAAGCCTCACAGAGACACCTTCCGACCAAACCTCGCCAACACGCCCAAGAAACCAAACAAACGCAAGATCGCCCCTTGAGCAACAGCAAACCTGGTCGTCCAACAGACGTTAATGAAAGGGCTACAAGTAGCAGTGGTCGAAGTTTTTGCCCACGGGAAAATCTTCATCCACCAAGGGCAATGGGCCCTGCAAACCGGGCTCCAACAGGGCGAAAAAACCTGCAAATGAAAAGCAACCCTCAAAACCACCAAGCGAGGAAGCAGACAAGTATGCCTCAGAGGTCCCTTCGGAGCCCTCGACTCAAACCCGACGTACAGATATTAAGTCTGCTAACCTCACACAAACTCGGCTCCCCTTCTTCCAGGCAGCAGAGTGTTTAAATGCTTTCTACAAACTCTTAGCCTCTTCAACAAACTTTGTGATATTAAACAGTCAGTCCGTCTTGAACAGCCGTCTATTATCGCACTCACAGAGACCTCGCTCACACCAGATGTCTCTGACGCGGAGATCTCAATAGACGGCTACTCTATTTTTCGAGCTGACTCAAAACGAGGAAGGGCTGGTATACTTGCGTGCCAATCCTGATTGTTCTCTCTGATACCACTCCTGTACCTTTTGGCGGTGCACTGAAGTCAGCTGCTGGGGTCCGATTCTAACTTCTCGGTGTGGTCTAACGTTGCCCCTCGAGTCCTCTGGAAGATATATATAGCCATATGACTAATTCCTCATACGAACACTTGGGCAACCCTCCTCCAGCTACCACTTCACTTATCTCCTGCTGGAGGTGACTTCAACGCTCCAAAGGCCCCCTGGACGGAGCTCCAGTGCGTCGGATCAAGTGGACCATTTGCAGCGGCGCTGACCGAAGTCGTTCAACAGAGCGCTTGGACTCAACATGTCGTTGCACCCACCAGATACCGCGCGGGCCAACAACCATCCCTCCTGGACTTGGTCATCACCAACGAAAAACATTTCGTTGATCAGGTGATAATTAACGCTCCACTGGGACAAAGCGGCCACTGTGTGCCGACCTTTGATTTCATCTGCTATTGGGCCAGAAATCCCGAACCCTAAACGTGGATTGGAAACTTCTGCCGTGCAGACTTTTTGAGAATGCGCATCTTTCTTGATCAAGTTAAACTGGGACCAGCCTCAGTGGAAGACTTATATAAAACTATTGTCCAGAAAGTTCACGAGGCTGATGCGATGTTCATCCATCACCAAAAAACCAGCACGCAGTCGGATGAGCCGTAAGCTACCCAAAAGGATTCGGCGTCTTCTGAAAAGAGACAACTATTTTAAAAAGTTAACTACAGGTGACAAGGAGGATGAGCTGGCATTTCGTAATGTAATAATAAGTTCATTCCAACTTGTAATGCCGTCAGGCATGATCATAAGGTTACAGTCAGAAGAAAAAGATGACTGGTGGGACTGTGGAGTAGGGTATGCGGCCTTGGGTGGGAAAGAGGACGGCGCTATAGGCGGTGAGCTGTATCCAATGTAAACGTGGTCGTCACTAAACCGGCACGAGCAGGAAGCTTTTTGTCGAAGAAACATCGAGCAAGGTCAGATCCGGATTTGAAGGTGGCGGGCATAAACAAAGCGAGGGAGGGCAAACAAGAGGCTTCTTGCCTGAAATATGACAAGAGAAATATAAGCTGTGAAAATGCAAAACCGCTGTGAATCGGAACCGAATCGAAATACGAAAACGAGCCACCATTCTAGACCTCGCCCGGAAGAACAGAAATGTGCTGTTCAAATACATGAGACACCGCCGAAGAAACAAGCCATCCGCGTTCTCCTTGAGGGACAGGAACAAGGTTCCACGAGTGTCCAATGATCAGAGTCTGAGAGAAGATCTGCAGGTCTGTATTCAGTCCCAGCGTCATCGTCACATCCAACCCTTGTCAGGGCGTACCTACGAACGGCCTCTAACCGACTTGTATACACGGTGGAGGACATTCATCAACTCTTGCACAAGATCAATCCATTCGGGAACGGGCCCAACGAAGTAATACAAGGATCCTGAAGGAAACGTTGTATGCTTTGGCAACTCATTTCCACCTGCTGTTTTGTCAGTCGCTTCAGACTACCTTCCCTCATTTGGAAAGAAGCGAACACATCGCCAAATAAAAATGGTGACTGACTATCGCTGGCAGCTACTGAAATAAGCCTCACCAGCGTGCTGAGGTAAAAAGCTGATAATATCTGAAGCGATTGCTATTCTGATCCACAACTTCCAACTCCATTTCTCCAGCTCAACACAGATTTCTCCCAACCGCCCTGCGGACGAACACGCGCGATTTATTGACAGCTTAACCCAAGCCTGGGTGGAAGGGTCGCTCAGATGAATTTTTCCACTTCTCAAAAGCATTTGATCGAGTCACACACGTCCCGCTGTCCAAACTCGAGTCTTACGGGATCAAAGAAAAATCCCAAACTGGAAGAATCAAGGCACCCAGACAGCTCATCCAGTAAAAGTAGGCTCGAACCTACTTTCTGCGGCGCTGGTCTCCATTGGAGTTCTCAGGACTCCGTTTTGTGATCTTTGCTGTTTCTGATAGGTCAATGACCTTCAGATGTTCTTTCAAGTCCATGCCTACTTTTGCGGACGACTTGAAATCGTGGATTTGCTTGTGCCCTCCAAATTGATGGGAGACGCCGAAAAAGCAGTGTTGGACTGGCACCTTCCCTGAAATGAACGAAAAGTGCGCCATATGTCATTTGGAGGAGACTCAGCGAACTTTTGTCATGCATGGTGAGAAAGGCCAGAAGATGAGGAATAGAGGAGAGAGGGGGAGAGATGCCAAAAGGAGTTGGGTATCTGGCTCTTCTAAAACTGTCCTTCTCACTGCACCTCGAGAAATCGGCTAAACCATTCGAAGGCATTGCTGTTCTATCGGATTGCACCTTCTCTCGTATTACATGCACGGACTTCCAAATACTATGGGGCCTATGTCAGACCGCTCCTTGAATATGCCAACCCGGTTGTCTACTCAGGACGCACGAAAGACGTAGCCCTCATTGAGCGTTTCCAAGGAGCTGCCACGAAAATGGTAGCCGGTTTCAAGTTCATGGACTCACGAAACGCGCCTCGCGGTGTCCCGAGTATCGTCCTCGAGGACGTCGATTTTGCCCTTTAAGCACTGGTAACAAGGTCTTGGCCAACAGGTTTTTTCACCGTTGACCCAGCAAACACATGGGGACACGGTATAAGAAGATTTTAAGCTCAGAGCGCACACCTTCATTAGGCAAAACTTTTTCAGTTGCGCGTAGTAACCTTCCTTCCGAGACGGTTGTCCACGCCCTCTAGAACTCAGTTCAAAACACTATTAGACACTTATTTACGCGAGTCCTCGCGCTGGCAAACATACTGTCCCGCGCTGAGAACTTAAAGAGCAGTGCTGCACCCTTTTTTCGCTTGTGCCTTTCAGATGAACGACAGCCGCTGAAAGACAAGAACGAAACCGACCGGGGAAACTTGGGCGAAAGCCTCGATCATGTGTATCAATCCGAATAAGGCAGGAGGTAGGAGTGTTGTAATAATGAGGCTCGCTGATTTGAACTGGAGCTGAGAAGTTGTTGGTGATGGATCGCCTTAAGCAGTTGAGGTGCCGGCCAGTGTCACAAAGGGCATATGCGAACATGATGAGAGGGAGAAATTCGCATTCGAAATAAATGGAAATTTGCCTCTCAGAAGTATGGTGTATGCTGAAAGTAAATAGACTCACTGGTATATCTGCAGGGTAGAAGTTATTTACGAGATGAAGACAGTGCCAACGCATAGGGCACGGCAATAAAAGCCGCTAAAATTGCGTACGATGCAAACTGATTTGGTAGCGGAGCACCGGAATGGACAGGTCCGGCGGAAGCATTTGGCGGGATAGAACAAACTCAACTCAGAAGCAATTGGGGCTATGTGAGAAGTTTGTTCGTAGTTGCAAGTATAGGTCCCAGAAGGCGAGAAGAGACATTCGAGAGTATGTAGAAAATAGTTACGCGCGCGTCATCAGACAGGGTACGGCAGTACCAAGCAATCACTGCACGGCACATCCTTCGATTTTCAATAGCCCTGCAGTGGGCGTCCTGGCTTCGGTGATTAAACTGGGGATGTGCGCTGTGTGCTCAGCGAGAGTTGTTACACTGTGATTCCTGGTTGCAGCGTTAATTATTTCATATGATTTTTAACTCTATCCTTCTACTGAATCGCAGTTCCAGTAAGCAAATCCAGTTTCATAGTACACCCTAGCTTGAGCTAAAGCTTTTTATGGTCATGTCTACTAAATTAACTGTCACTAGTCACGCATCGACAATAGGCTGTGCACCATAAGCTCAGAAGTTTGTTGCAGGACCTAAGGAGTCGTGTTATGCCTCACACCGTTATACGAAGCCATCCAATTGACCAGGATTCTGCTGGCCTTGAATTCTGCCCGGGGAAATCAATTGATTAGATAGCTGTCATCTGCATATTGTTTCATAGCCCTCCTCACACAACCGCAGCGAGTCAAGTAGTAACACCCAGAGTTCGCATGGCTGTGCGACACGAAGGGGCGAGAGTATATACAACAAGGGCATTGACACCATAACTTATTCATCTATTTCCTAAAATGAGCAAATTGATTTACAGTTACACAAACTCCGTCCTTCTTACGAAGTTTTGCATAACTGATCCGCCAATGCCCAAGCCGTTCGTCAGCGAGAATGTATGCAATTTGTACTTGGGCCTAAAAATTCACTTTTTAACAGGCCACAGACAACTCATGCCGAGCAGCAACAACAGTTTATGTTTTGCTTTCTCATGTGATTAAGTCAACTAGCATCGTCCGTATAAAAGAGAACGCACTAATTTTGCAACCGAACAGGAGTAGATTCCATGCCATCTAAATACATTGTCTTGAAAAGACTGAGATGGGGGAACCTCTGTCATGTACTTTCATAATTCAGTGGTAGACTACTTTCAGATCAAGTATAAAGAAACAATTCCAACACCGGCGAAGCTGGATATTGGATTAGTTGGTGACGGACGTTTAGCTAATCAATGCTTGTATCCACACCTCCCTGCAAGCGGGCACAAAATAATCTGGTGCAGATTTATTTTAACAACGCGATAGGTTCTCGCCAATATAGTATTTTTCTGTTCTACGCAAGGTAAAATGCACCTCACATTTGATACTTCCAAACCGCTGGCTGAAAAGGGGGTCATATAGCTTCGTTGTACTAAGCGTACTCAGCAAGATACGCTCTGATCCTGTCTTGCTAGATCATTTTCTACATTCTTGGACCATACGTGGACGTAAAAGTCCGTAATTAATGTGCCCCGAATTCGGCTTTTTCACAGTAAACTGGTAGTCTTTGGTTTATGCCATTATTGTTAGCGGGAAAAAAGTTTCACGCACAAGATTTAGCCTAAATAAGAAACACTACATCCAGAGGCTCTCCTGTGTCCAGTGGTATGTAGCGCAAGCAGTTGTCGATATAGCTAGCCTCCGTGCGCCTTCCGAGTGAAAATGCGCAGCCCCAGACACCGAAAAAAAAAAGCCGTATTCCTGGGGCGGCTATATGGAAGACAAGATTGCTGTCTGTACAATATCTGTTCTTTGGCGGGAAGGACTCCACTTCAGTGTCAAAGACGTGTGATGAGCTTTTGTGGCCATACGTGTGATGTGGTGATATGACTTTGGATCTCACAGCTCCACTTTGCGGGGTCGCGCACCAGCTATTCTAAGGACAATGGAAGTTCACCAAGTGCTTGAGTATATTGACCATGGAAAGTACTAATATAAAAATGCTGACCGTGGGTTGGTGTTGGTCAGCGTTCTGCTGAATAACATCCATATTCTCTCGGATTGTAGAAACGTCTCACTAGAAACGCCCGACTGTTATGATTTGAAGTAAATGACGAACAGTAGACATCTCGCCAGTGTACAGGTTAAAAAGATACTAAACCAAGTACCGCCTTTCGTGATACGGTGCCTTTTTCTGCGAACATCTGAAAATAGATTCTTTTGCTTTCACAGTAAGACCTCCATATTTTGAAACATTTCGCTTCTAAGCCTCCAGAAGGCCTGAAAATTTGTATTCTCACAGCAACAGAGTCAGCGTCTTCAAATATGTAAAGAGTTAATTTTCACCTTCATGAAGTCACCATAAATGAAGTTTACGGAATGACTCCAAACAATGAAATCTTATCTCAGTGAATATTAAATACTTGACAGATATCTAGCTCCTTTTCTACTAAGCAGCTGATGGACAGGCGGTATCAAGCGCGGAATGCTATATATGTGGCATATACTACCTACTCTACCAGTCACCTCGAATCGAAAATTTGGATGCAAGCAGGAAATATAGGCTAATATTTTGTTTGCGAACGTTTCCTTGTATCTTTCCCGCACAGCCTAGAAAATGTGAAATCAAGTCTGCAGCTGAGGGTGTTATAATGCAATATCGGGTGTTTTAATAAGTGGATTGGAGTGCGCACTAGAGTAATGTGATCATGAGACGCTCCTAATAGCAATCTCACCCGCCTTGGGGGCAGTTCTGTTTTCAGGGATAGCAATGCAGCTTCTAAAGTAGTTAATAATGAACGTTATCATGGCCCTTTATGTGCACTCAACGAAGTGTCGCAGAAATTTATAGGGCGCCAAATATTGCGTGTCCTTATTTTGCTTACCTTTGTTACAGAATATAATGGAAACATTGCTTGTTTGTGTCGCATACTGACTACAGCAGTACTCCTCAAATGTCACACCGTATGACACAACTGCATCCAGACGGAGTCTGTCAGCCAGTGGCATCAGGAGTGCCCTGACAGTTAGGCTGAATGAATTCTTGATTATAAAATGCAATACATAGACTTGTACTGCACGCTTACTTCATCCAAGCCAGGAAAACAAGTATATGCGGAAGCGCAAATATTTGCAACTTATATTTTAGTACAGCATGGCGCTCAGCACACGATCAGATTTTGTGATTCATTAACCTAAATTTTCGTGCCTTTTTACAGTTTCTTTGCTAATTGCCAAAAATACAGACACCACTTCGCCAATACGACGGAGCGGTTACAATCCAAACCAAGGCAAACGACCGAACAAAAATCGTGGAGTGGACAAACGGGCTAGTGGCTACTATATAACTTCCACGCCTTTCGTTTTTAATCATTTAGGTCCGTGTTGAACGTTTCGATCCTAAGATGGGAGTACCCTGTGGGACAAGTTTACACACACTTGTGTTGTTCCATAAATTCTGCCCCTCATTTGTCACGCGACCATGCACTCAGTGTACCGGTTTATTACTTACTAGATCATCTGTACCTTGCCTCGGCTCCATTAACCCCCGTAAAGAATTTCACTTTTTGAAACACCATATACATGCCATCACGATGTTAACGTAAGTTTTATTTACTTGTTTTATTACCTAATTAATTTGTTAAATTATTAATTTTACTTATCCTCCAAGTATACCACTCAACCCTTGGATTCTGGCTCACAACCATCAGCATTACAACCCTTTGTGATGTTGACTGCAAGTGTTTTTATGTTTACATTGATCCCAAAAGTTTTACATTCATATACCCCACATATTTCCCGACAAATGAACAAGTTTTAATAGTCATACTTATTTCGTACACTAGAATAACAGTACGGGGGCATATTTTTATAATACGGCAGGTCTGATATACCTGATGGTTTAGTTTCCGGGGTCTTACCGTGTAATGACCATCTGGGTAAGAATAACCGTACACGCTGGAGACTTCAAAGCAGCAGTAGCTAACGCTAATGACGGACAAAGAACACCTTGTTGGTGCATCCATGTATAAATCCAAACATCTTCCGACCACTTTAGCCCAGAATTCACGCTGATCCCTTACTTCTTTCTGCAGGCTACTTCATGGGCACGCTACAATTATAATTGCATTCATAGGATAAACTGACTGATAAATAGTACTGACGTCCCTTCGGTTCCGCTTGTTTCTTAGGTGATATTGGGACCAAAAGGTGCTCGCGCACTTTGAACGACGATTCATTAGCTTCCATTGATACAAGCTCTTCTTTGCAAGTGAAGCCACAAAATCCTCCGGGGCTACAGTTTATCGAAGTCTGGTCCCATTAACCCGATTGACTTTACAGCCATGATAGACTATGGAGATCATGTTGGCGATATTTGCGTGTTCATAGTGGACCCCACACGAGCGCGCCGTTACGCTATCGCACAGCGCAATATCTCACCGTGGGTGGAAGCCTAGACGCATGACAACCAACCCCATTCGATGTTGTTGGTCAGTTAACAAGTCAGCGGAATAGCAAACTGAGCTGGCAACCGCTTTTACCCACCAAATTGTTTTGCATCGTCTACTGACAAACAGTTATGAAAGATTTGTGTCCCGAACGGTGAGAATTACATAAATCAATGTTCAGTCAATTTATTACACTTCTAACGTGGCGCGCAGCAACGCATCGCGGGTAGCTTTAAAGCCAAGGGGCACAACATATTACGCGAGAAAGTGTAAGATGTGAAAAACAGTAAACTATAATGACGAACGTGGAAAGATATGAGCGCTTTAGTGATAAAAACCTAACAGATTCGAACTAAAAGGATAAATATCGTCGACAGTAGGCCATCAGAGCCATGTGAATTTTGAATAAGGGTAATGAATCAGTAGTAGTTGCTTTAGGAAGAAATGGTATTTTACATCTTAAAAATATGTTGTGAAAGTGGATAAAATCAGTTGTTTCGTCGTTAGGGCGGAGTTGGAGGTAGAAACTTTGAGGTGGGCAAAAAACTGTCAATATGTAGGGCCAGGCAGGAACTATAAATCGTCGAAGATAAAAACACGACAGAACAGCATGATATCCAACCTTAATGGAACATCTCAGCCGATAAGAATGATATACTCACCCTAATGGTGATTGGATTCAAGCGAGCAGTTTGCTTTTGTCTGCAAGTAAAGGGTTGATGGGTGCAAAGTTCCATTGCACAGGGTCTAAGAAAGATGTGTTCAGTGTGCCACCTGACTGGACAAGCTTTGCCATACGGTTAGTGTACCCACATGAGAAGGTTTCTGCACGGCCCCGTGATGGACGGCGTGCTCGCGGTGGCTGGACGAGCGGTTTGCAGTTATGTGGTCAGAGAGTTTTTTGTTGGCAAATAGGAGCAAAACAGAGGGTCTGATCCATTTATAATCACACACTTCATTACAGAGTAAATTTTGTTCACCGTCTTATCAACCAGATACTGCCATAGATTATCAATATGACGCCAATAGTGTACAGGCCTGTACAGAACAAACGAACATATGTGGAATTTTTGCAGCCGAGTATAAAGTACCGTCAGATACAGACGCGAGAAGTCAACAGTGGCTGTAAATGGAGTAATGCTTGGCTTCTGATGAATGTCAGCAGGCCTGTATGTTATGCTTGGAGGAAGAGTTTGAATTGGTGTGGAGCAATTCCCACCGATGTAACGGTGCATATTGCTGATGAGGCATGCGAGTGGTATGTGGTTTTCTCTTAACTCTGCATCGACCTAATAGAAGGTGGAATTTATGGCGGAATTTGTGGAACTACTTTGCAGCATTCGTTCAAAATTGTGTGCCAGTCAATGGATATCCAGGAAAGTTAAAAAAGGCGCCTTCACTTGGACGACGGATATTTGGTTTTTTGAAACAAAGTACACATGAGAGTTTTACTTTTCCGTTCAGTAGTCTGCAACTGTTTATTTGATGTTTTCTATTAGACGGCTCTGCTGCGAAAGGCTTTCCTCATTTCATTTGTTGCCGTGACCATGGTAAGAAAGAACATCCCGTGGCCACAGCATTTTGAGGGTGGGGATGTTCGAACACTCCTAGAGGACTTCGAGGAGGTTGCGGGGGCCGCTGGACTGGAGACAGACCACGGTAAGTTGGCGGCACTGAAGACTCTCCTCAGGGGCCGGGCGAAGGCGGCCCTGGATGCGGCCAAAAGGGGCCCTCGGACGATGGACTGGGCCGCCTTGAAATAATTTCATGCAGCGGAGTTCAACACACCCGCCGACCATCAGGAGGCTATGAGGCGGTTCAAGACGGACAGGACGGCAGCTGGGCGCCGGCACAATTACAAACTGTACAAGTCGCCGTACATAATCCGACGCTCAACCTGTAATACCACGTGTTACCAGCAGTTGCTTTCTGATCGGCTCGTTGATAGTGTGCAGCCCGCGTTTGGTGGGCAGTTGCGGCTGGCGAGAGCAACCGGCCAGTCGAGTGTGCGTCTGATACGGGAATTGACCAAGACACCACTGGCCACGTTGCAGTCGCAATAGAAGAGGGTCGATTCACCAGTGGAGGAACTGAAGACCAGAGTGAACGATCTAGCGGAACAGATAGCAGCATTCACGATGGAATCGCGTAGGCACGCTTGAACTAGCCGGTGCTACAAGTGTGGCATACCTGGCCAGTGGAAGAATCAGTGTCGTCGCACTCGATAACCTGTAAGGAATAAAACTTTGAATTACTCCACTTTTCCAGGATGGGTTGCGAATGGTGTGGTGGCACCTCAATGTAGACGGATGACGTTTGGTTCGTCTGGCGCTTGATGCTTCGTTTAACGAAGGAATTAGAGTGTGTCGCCGTGCATGGAGACGATATCGTTGCGCACAGCAATTTGGAACCAGAGCACGCAGTTCACTTAAAGGCCGTATTGAAGCGTATCCGAAGGCTGGTCTGCAGACAAATGAAGCCAAGAAACAGCCCGCTCGGAGTGTAAGCCACAAGACCGATAGGTCGAGCAAAGAGCACCGAAGAATGGATCCGAATTCAAAACGAAAGTGATCCCGACGAAAATGTGCTGTACTATATGACAAAACATTGGTAAATCAATTAATGTACAACAAACCTTGACCGACACAGTTAGACGAACGACAGACACTGAAACGAGTATTAAGCGTGGGAAAGCAGTCCAAAAATGCCAAAAATTTGAATTTAAACAAATGATGATACGGGTCGTTTGAGGAACCAAGAACATGTTCATAGTTTGTGCAACGCAATGTTTTAATGGATGAGGTAGAAATGAGGTGATGCGATAATAATAAAATGTCAATGAATAGCAGGCAGGATTAGGCGGGACATTTGAATTAATGCAATTGAGTTCAGGGAGATTGAGTGGGAGAAATTTTCAAGCGTTTTGTGCGATACGTTGGCCACCAAATCTCTCCAAGCGATGCGTTGCAAAGTGATACAAGGATACGATCAAGTAGGGCTCTAGGCTATGACGGGTCTAGAGAGGGAGAGAACGCTGACCTCTACGGAAGTTCTCGGCACCAGAGGTTTTCCATGCCCTACGCCAAGTTTCCCAAGAAGTCCACACTCTACTCATCACCCTCAAGTAGGCACAAGCGTCTTATGTCACGGCCGATAGTTCCAGTTGCTGTTTTCACGGAAACCGTTCGCACGATTCCATCTGAGCTAACCTAACATGAAGTGACAATGCCTGACGGCCACCTTTCCTCCTGTACCCCATCACTAACCACCAGCACTACATCAACTTCTTTCAGGTTACCAGTCTTCAGTAACCAATTCTGTCTGATTTGTAATGTGGGTAGGTATTCCTTCATACACCTTTTCCAGAATACATCAGCTAGATAGTTCACATGTTTCCATTTTCTAGTGAACTTTTCAGCGTAGCTGCAGTGGGAGGGTATCCCTGTGTTCTCCTCCAATAGTAATAACATGTTCGGTGGCAAGGCTAACTTGTCCCTGACATCCGACCTGGGCGACACTATCGGTCGATTGTTCAGTATTCTCTCCACCTCCGACATGAAGGTTGGAAGAGTCTCATCAGGAATGACTTGTTCTGAGGCGATAGCAGTAAGAACACGTCTCGCAGAACGTATCATTCTTTCCCACACACCTCCACGATGGCCTGCCGAAGGCGGTTGAAATCACCATTAAATTTCTTGTTTCAACAACCGATCGCTGATCTTCTGTTGATCCCACGATTTTAGGTGTTCGCGCAGTTCACCGATAGCTCCGACAAAGTTCAAACCATTATCACTAAATATTTCCTCAGGTTTTCCACGACGGGCGATAAAACGCATCAGTGCCATGAGGAACGAATCAGTGGACATGGAATGTACTATTTTATTGTGTACGGCTCTCGTTTGGAGGCATGTAAAGAGGCAACCGTACCTCTTCTCCATTGATCTGCCACGCTTGGTCAGCATGGGGCCGAAATAGTCAATACCGACGTAAGAGAAACAACGCCATCCCCTCTCAACCCTCGCTAAGGGTAATGGAGCCATGAGGCATTGCTCAGCAGTGGCCAGACGGCGGCGACATGCTAAACACTTCCCTATCACTCGTTTTACAGTAGTATGACCATGTATAGGCCAGAATGCTTGTCTTATACGGCAGTAACTTCCAAAGTACCACAATGGCCTTGAATTTTATGATAGTGCATGACGATCAACTCACTGTAAGCTGACTGGGCAGAATGGGTGGGTGCTTCAATGCGTGTTAGTCGCAATAGTTGAGCCGACCACAAACACACAGTACGTCATTCAGTAGGATTGGCGAGAGTTTGGATAATGATGATTTCGCGTGAACCACACCAGACTTTCTAAGCTGAGCTATTTCCGCCGCGTAGCACTCCGACTGCACGATACGCAATATTGAATACTTCGCCACCCCAAGTTCTTGAACTGTGAGATATCCAGTTGATAAGGGTCGTGGGTGATGACTTCAACCTTGCCTCAAGATACTTTAAAAACCGCAACCACTAAGCCGCAGCCTTCGTAAGTTTAAACCAATCGGAGTAGCGATTGAACAGCACGCCGATCTCAGCTTTTGAGCATATAGCATTAACGCACTAAAATGCAAGCTTGTATTTTATGCCTTCGTGAACACCTGATACAGCTGGCAGGAATATTGGTAGATCATTACCAGCGTGCAGCCAATCTGGACCATCAAGCCACCGGCCCAGAGAAGCTTTATCCCGAATACCTCGAGATACCATATCTGCGGGATTATCTGAAGATTTAACGTGCTTCTACTGCTCCGTACTAGAATACTCATGTATGATCGCCAAACCATTTGCAACAAACGTCGTGAATCTTGAAGATCGATCGTTAATATAGTGTAAAACAATCTGTGAATCCGTCCAGACATAACTTGTGAACGATACGTCCTTCAGATTCTTGGTAATGATACGGAATATCTTCACCGCAAGCACGGCTGCTGTTAGCTCCAGCCAAGGGATCGATACTGTTTTGAGAAGGGACACTCTCGACTTACCGAAAAGCAATCGACAACATGGTCGATTAAGTCCAGCAGAGAACCGAATGTAAGCAGCTACCTCATATCCTGAATCTTGAAGATCGATCGTTAATATAGTGTAAAACAATCTGTGAATCCGTCCAGACATAACTTGTGAACGATACGTCCTTCAGATTCTTGGTAATGATACGGAATATCTTCACCGCAAGCACGGCTGCTGTTAGCTCCAGCCAAGGGATCGATACTGTTTTGAGAAGGGACACTCTCGACTTACCGAAAAGCAATCGACAACATGGTCGATTAAGTCCAGCAGAGAACCGAATGTAAGCAGCTACCTCATATCCTGAATCTTGAAGATCGATCGTTAATATAGTGTAAAACAATCTGTGAATCCGTCCAGACATAACTTGTGAACGATACGTCCTTCAGATTCTTGGTAATGATACGGAATATCTTCACCGCAAGCACGGCTGCTGTTAGCTCCAGCCAAGGGATCGATACTGTTTTGAGAAGGGACACTCTCGACTTACCGAAAAGCAATCGACAACATGGTCGATTAAGTCCAGCAGAGAACCGAATGTAAGCAGCTACCTCATATCCTGAATCTTGAAGATCGATCGTTAATATAGTGTAAAACAATCTGTGAATCCGTCCAGACATAACTTGTGAACGATACGTCCTTCAGATTCTTGGTAATGATACGGAATATCTTCACCGCAAGCACGGCTGCTGTTAGCTCCAGCCAAGGGATCGATACTGTTTTGAGAAGGGACACTCTCGACTTACCGAAAAGCAATCGACAACATGGTCGATTAAGTCCAGCAGAGAACCGAATGTAAGCAGCTACCTCATATCCTGAATCTTGAAGATCGATCGTTAATATAGTGTAAAACAATCTGTGAATCCGTCCAGACATAACTTGTGAACGATACGTCCTTCAGATTCTTGGTAATGATACGGAATATCTTCACCGCAAGCACGGCTGCTGTTAGCTCCAGCCAAGGGATCGATACTGTTTTGAGAAGGGACACTCTCGACTTACCGAAAAGCAATCGACAACATGGTCGATTAAGTCCAGCAGAGAACCGAATGTAAGCAGCTACCTCATATCCTGTCTCTGAGGCGTCGCTGAACATGTGCAGCTCTGCTTCACCTCTATAGCTCAAGTCCATTGAGAACATAGACCTAGGTTGTCTGATTTTACCGGGCGAGGTGATAAAGTCAACCCAGTCTGTCCAATCTTTTGCACATGACTGGTCGATAGGGTTGTCCCATCCCAGGCCGGTTCGACACAGCATTTGTAGCAATTGCTTAGGTGGTAAGCAGGGTGGTGCCACAATACCAAGTGGGTCAAAAAAAGAACACACAGATGACAGTATGCCGCGTCTAGTGTGCGGTCCTCTTGGTATATCATATTGGAAACAGAAATAGTCTCGTAAAGTATCCCATTGTATACCAAGGGTTGGGTGCATGACCGGGTTGCAACCCGACAACGTTACCGGTGACTCAGCACGCCCGGCACTAAACAAGTGCTCAGTGGCCTTGGGTGCTTAGTTGCCCATTTTTTGAGATGGAAGCATGCTTTGGGGAGCATTTCTGTCATCTGAGTGGATATCATTCTAGCGGCATCAACGGATGGGACGGACAACAAACAGTCGTCCACGTAGAACTTATTACGAATCGCTTCGGAGACTATAGGAGTATGATCATTTCCAAATAGCTCCACAGTTTGCTGCAGAGCAAAGTTGGCGCAGAATGGCGAAGATTTTGTTCAAAACACGTGCGCGTTCATTTGGAACTCTACCGGCTCCAATGAAATATCGCTACCCGACCACCATAGGAACCGAAGGACGCCTCTATCGTTTTCCGTAATGCGGACTTGCATAAACATCTCCTCTACGTCAGCCGAAAATGCTACGCGCTCCTTGCGGAAACGCAAGAGCACTGCTATCAGCTCGGCTGTCCAATGTGGACCTTGATAGAGGTAGTCATTTGGAGATTTCTTGTTGAATTGCGCTGCACAATCAAACACCACTCTCAATTTCCCAGGCTTTCTCGGATTGACGACAGAGTGATGAGGTAAATACCACCGAGGATGAAACTCGGGACTCAGCTGATGTGCCGGTACTGGCGAAGCGTATCTCATCTTAAAGTTGCGTTCTATCACAGCGCTATACTGCTGGAAATAGGTCAAATCTTTCAAGAAACGCCTTTTCAAACTATGCAGTCGCATGATTGCCATCTGCAGGTTGGAACTAGCACAATTAATATCGCCCTTCCATGACAATGGGATAACAGACTATCAATCACAAAATACCTTTGCTTTTACCAGCTCCAAAACGCGCTTATCTTCAGGAGACAATGCTAAATTTAGTGAGTTAACATCCGCAAATTCATCATTGTATAGCCGATTCAATTGTTACAGGATGGTCGGATCTTCCCGAGATAAGCAAGTGACAGAAAGATGACATCGTTGTTCACCCCCTGTTGGACCCAAGATAGTCCATCCGAGAGGCGTTTCCAATCCAAGCGTCTGTTTACTTGTCCCAAGCCGCTGGTCCAGTGCCCAATGTGCGTCCGGCACGTCACATCCTACCAAAACTGCGACGTACTTGCGTGGTATGCCGGTGATAGGCAAGTCGTCCAAATGTGCGTAACGCCTTGCCAGCACTTCACGAGATTCAACGTTAACAGACGGCATAATACTAGGCACAACGGGTGCTTTCTCGATATTTACCGAAGTGCTGTCCAACAGGGATCCCATTTCTAAGTTCTCCACGCAAGATTCGGATAGGCAGTAACTACTTAGGATTTTGATAGTCAAGTGCGAGGGGTGTGGCGGGATGCCTAGTTTTTGTAACACGTCGTGGCTTACCAGAGTAGTATCAAAGCCATTGTCTAACAACGTGTAGACAGAGAGTTCGCCTAAAGGCCCTTTAATGCGGCCCGAGAGCAAACCCAACGATGTTGATCTTTGACGTGCGTTGGCTGAGTTACAGGCGCCTTGTACCGAACGCGATGGATCAGGCGTGGTGTGTAGCAAGTAATGTTGACGTGCCTTGCATTCATTTACACCACACTTGCGTTCGGTGTTGCATGCCTTGGTCAGGTGCCCGGCCTTCAAGTAACGGAAGTACACCTTACATCCCTTAGCCACATCCCAGCGTTTACTACACTCAAAATCCGCAAACTTCACGCAATTCGTTAATGGATGCGGTTCCCTACAAAGAGGACAGGATTCAGGTGTCTTAAAAACACTGTTAACGGATGAATGTTGCCGTTTAATAGGTTGCTTGGGCTGTGTTGTCTGGGCCGCGCGATACTTGTTGGTTTGGTCGGCTATCGTGCCAAACCTACTGTTGGATATCCTTGCTCTGATATCCATGAAGTTACACAGATCTCTGAACGTCGGTTCGCGTTCATCTCTCGTTAAGCCATCGACACATCCAGTCCACTTCTGCTGGTACGATGTTGGCAGGCAGCGGACCAACCGTTCCAGAGTCGATAAAGAGTTCAGATCGGCCTCATAACTCATTTGTTTCAAGGCTATTTCACAACTCTCCAGTTTTATTGTCAGCTGTAGCAAATCAGCTGGAGATGCCGAGAACGCCCTAAACCTTTCAAGCATTCCATCTAATGAAGATTTGGCGACAAAATGAGACCTGCTAAACAGACTACTCAGAAGTTGGCGAGCACTTCGATCAGCTTCCGGGGGTGGAAGTATCGTGCACTCTTTGATGGCCTCGCGCGCTCTCCCTATGCAGTAATGCAGCAAGCAAAGCAACCTCTGCCCATCATCAGCTGTTCTCGATTCAACATAAAGCTCGAATTGACGAATAACGTTCAAATAATCGTGCGAACTACCGTCGAATTTAGTCGATTCGACTCTGGAAAGGTCCATCGTAGCAATCAAAGGGGCTAGTGTATG
Organism: Clonorchis sinensis; assembly: GCA_003604175.2. Taxonomy (NCBI): domain Eukaryota; kingdom Metazoa; phylum Platyhelminthes; class Trematoda; order Opisthorchiida; family Opisthorchiidae; genus Clonorchis; species Clonorchis sinensis. The sequence continues at coordinate 155,462,407 of CM030369.1, read as the reverse complement.
ATTACCAGCCGTACATCTTTCGTTGTTGCGTTTAGGGGAGTGTTTCCCTAAGAGATACCCTTTGGTGGGGTCATCCCACACTGGCATGTCAGCCGACTTGAATGTGGCTGCAACTGGAACATTATTGGCATCAGACTTAGGCTCGCGGAATGGCAGTCTAAGTTCATGTTGCCTCCTGCGGCATTCCTCAGCGTAAATCGCCACCCTTGAGGACGCAGAGTTTGACTCATCATCCGCACACGACTCGTCCTCGGACCATGAGAGGGTGCATATTAAACGAGCAGCTTCTACGTCGTTATCAGCTCTCACTAGCTTGATCTGACGGTCCTGCTCGTCCCTAACAGCCTGCACTTCCAACACCTTCTGTAGCTGACTTCACTTTAACTCAGCTAATAATAAGGCTGACTCGGATCTCCTGCTACGCCTGTTATCTCTAGGCCCAGCCAAAGAGCCCATACAAGAATGTGTATAATGAATCACTTGCCTTCCGTCTGTTTGTGTATCCTCTTCTCAACGGTTCTTCTCATTTAATACAGCGCCCTGGTTCTTGTCATTTTCGACGAAATTCAGGAAAATTCTAGTCATGTCAAGTACTGTAAGCGGCAAAGCCGATAGATCGAGCAAAGAGCACCGAAGAATGGATCCGAATTCAAAACGAAAGTGATCCCGACGAAAATGTGCTGTACTATATGACAAAACATTGGTAAATCAATTAATGTACAACAAACCTTGACCGACACAGTTAGACGAACGACAGACACTGAAACGAGTATTAAGCGTGGGAAAGCAGTCCAAAAATGCCAAAAATTTGAATTTAAACAAATGATGATACGGGTCGTTTGAGGAACCAAGAACATGTTCATAGTTTGTGCAACGCAATGTTTTAATGGATGAGGTAGAAATGAGGTGATGCGATAATAATAAAATGTCAATGAATAGCAGGCAGGATTAGGCGGGACATTTGAATTAATGCAATTGAGTTCAGGGAGATTGAGTGGGAGAAATTTTCAAGCGTTTTGTGCGATACACGGAGTTTCATGATACTGTTTGGACATAAAATAGGCCACAGAGAGGTTAGCCCGCTGTCGGAAAAACTGACAATCATCGAGGACTGTGCTGTTCCCAGAACTAGAAGTACTCGAGCTTTGAGAGGAAATGTTAAGCGATCGTCTGTGCCCCGGACAAGTAGAGGCCATACTTCCTTCTACAGAGATTCCATGTGAAAATCGATCAAAACCCTTGGAGTGGATCAGAACCACCAGAGATCCTCACGGGAAGCTCGCGCACTCGGCACTCCGGATACAAGAGTACGACTTCACGACCCGGCACGTGCCAGAAAAGGGGAACAACCCGGCTGCTTGGCTGTTAGAACCAGAGGCTGGATTTGAGCCACCCAGCATCATGATTGGTGCCAACAGCTTCGTCATCAAACCGGATCCCGGAAGGTTAGTGCAACTCCAACGTCAGAATCCCGTGTTACAGAAGGCTGCAACCACCTTGTTGGATGAAAGGAATATTGAGAACTGGGAGGGGGACAAGGGATCGGAAACGTTCTAGAGTCACTTCGAACGGCTGAGTCTGGATGAAGCTGGCATCATCTCCTGGATCGCCACCGATTCTGATGTTGTAATGTTCGTAAAGCCTCGCGTCTTGAGACGAAAGCTGATAGTCGAGTGTTACGAGATGATACACATAGGATGCACCAAGACGTACGACTTACTTTTTTAGGGGACCTACTGCCTCGAGGATGGATTTTGTGGTTTTCTGTATGCGGTGCCAACTGATAAAATGGGATACGACAAGGGCAATCCATCTCATAAAACTCATTCCTGTTTAAGAAATCGGTGAGTTATGGTACGTTGTCATGGACCGTTTGCGCTGGCAGCGAGCGGAAATTAATATATCGTGACAATGACAGAACACCTGTCGCGGTGGGTCGAGGCGGCAGCTGTGCCAATTCAACAGGCGATGACGATCAGCAGAGTAGTAATGCATCACATCGTGGCCAACCACGGAATGCTAAAAATGATCCCAACGGACCACGGACCTTGCTTTGAGAGCGGAGAGTTTAGGAGTTGGCAGCAGAAGCTTGGCATCTGACGGCTAAGGACGGCACCGTACCACAAGCAAACAAATGGTCTAAACAAACGCAATAACCAGGCGAGCAAGGATTGGCTGGCGACCAAAGGACCTGACTGGAAAGTGAGCCCGCCGAAGGTGTTGCCAGCTCATCGTGCTTTCATACAGCCAATTACAGACAAGTCCCCGTTTATGCTAGTGTACAGTCGACATTTGTACCTTCCGGTTGATCAGCAAATTGGGTTGTGAGCAGCAACACACTTGTCTTCTGGAGTGTTAGGAGAGGTGGGGGAAAAGTTTGAGAAAACTTGTCCACCATTCAGGAAGGAGTAGACAGTAAACGGTAAGTAGCAAGACACGACCATTCTCCATGAACGTGAAGGTCAATTGGAGGGATCATCAGAATTCTAGGAGGAGTGGACTGAGGTCACAGAAGCTGGGGAGTCGATGGCAAGGTCCGCTTGTCGTTACCGACCGCCAGAGGGAAAGTTTATACAATTCAAGACGGTCGGGGATCAAACAGTAAATTGGATGCAACTTCGTAAGTGGCATGATACACCCGAAGAACGGCCGAGTAGACCCGCTGCTGGAGCCGACCTGACGGAGGTAAATGAACAACGGTGGCATGCGGACGACCTTTAAAGGGGAAAGACGTGTAACGGTGGATACTACTGATGAGGCATGTGAGTAGCACGTCTTCTCGTAAATCCGCTTTGCGTCTCTTGAAAAGTGAGATCCATTACGGAATTCGTGGAGTCGCTTTGTAGCATTTGTTTGCATTTAAGTCATTATCATGTTCATCGACAGCATGACATCAGTGTTCAACACCGATGCTTCGCTGCCGTATTGCATTTGAGTAACAGTCAATGAATATCCAGAGAAGACTAGGAAGGCGCGTTCAGGGAGAAGATGGATACTCAGTTTTGTAAACGAGATGCATATGAGAGTTTTGCTCCCCTGTTCAGTAGTATGTAGCTGTTAAGTTGACGTTCTCAAATAAACAACTCGGCATCGAGGACTATCTTCCTTTTCACTAATAGCTCTTCCAAGACTGCCTTTTGGACGACCAGATTTACTGTTGTTTGAGGAGTTGGACAGACTTGCGTCTGTTTGGTTTCTGGGGCATTTTGAGGCGGTTTGATCGGAAGGGTGTTTCTGTGAGGCCCTGAGCATTGAGTAGCAGCACCATGAAGTAGTTATTTTTGTGGCGCTCCCATGAGGCTGATTTTCGCGGAGGACTGAACCTTGAAGCCAGCCAGCATTTTTCTGGTTTGGCGAATCGCATGTGGTTTGTTTGGCTGCATTCGCCTCTCTTTCTGCTTGTGTGGACATCCGAGTCGCCCGCGATCAACATGGCCAACTGGGCGTACGAGGGATTTTTCGGTTTGTTGTGGTCGGGTTTGTGGCTTTGGCTGTCGGGGTCCTGGGCGACAACTGTGTCCACAATCAAAGAGGCCACTTTAGACGGAGTGGAGCTAGAGATTGGCAGTTTCACAGCCTCAGTGGTTGTACGGCTCTCGCATCATTCTCCGATGTCCAGGTCAAGGCATGTGGTTGAACTGTCGGTGATCTTCGCCGCTTGTCTCCGCTCGTCTGACCCAATCAAGCTTAGAAGTTGTGACTTGGGGGTGGAGTTCACCGCTACACCCCTTGTCGTCTGTTGCGGAATGAAGCGCTGATAGCTCTACGTACTTTTCTCCTCCAGAACATCGCTGCCTTTGGAAGTCGAGGGGATTGTGGTGGTTGAGTAGAAACTGGTATCCAAAGTCGCGATTGGTTGCGTCGGCGTTCTCTGAAGAGCACAAGGAGCCAAAACTACAATCGATTTGGTCAAACGTTTGGGGTTGGTCAAACTAGCCCCAAGTGGAAGCCTGTTTTGCACCTCTAATCTAGGACTGCTGTGGCCTAGGTTTCGCGCCTCCGGAGGGCGACCCTCAGATAGACGCCCGATCGTTGGTTAAGTTTTTTGAATGCTGACAGCCCGCTCCAAGATCTCCTGTACCGCAGATGGGAAAGAAAGGGTGACTAAAAGCCCAAGTGTTTGCTTGCTTCCCTTCTGGCGTAACCAGTGTGCGTGAAGCGATTCGTGGTCGAGATTTGTGAGGAGAGTACCAAAGAGCGCCCCTGCTTGCTTCGTTGTCATGAGTTTCCTGGAGAATGACCCCCAGATTATCAGTCTGCTCTCTGTTGCGCGCCTGTCCTCCAGAAAGGCCGTGGCGGTCTTTACTGCCGCATCAGAGAGCTGGAAGACCATTTTCGCAGCCAGCGGACCAGGAATGCATAGCACTAGGTGCTCGTTCAGCGGAGAAAGTTCTTTACCAAAATTCGTCCAGGTCGCTGCGTTCTTTGTGTTTGCATCATCCAGAGCTTTAGAAAGAAGCTCCGATTTCGCTTCAAGCATCCCAATTAAAGCGAAGCACTTACACTGGTCTTATTGATTCAGCAGTGGGAGTGTGGTTTGGTTTTGGTGGCTCTCTTCTTAGTTGCGGAATGCGTTTCACCCTTGACGTAGAGGCAACTGGCGCAGACAAACGGGTCAGGAGAGCTAGATGGTTGGCTTACCTGGTAGTCCTGTAGACTCATGCATTTAAAGTGCCACCAGGTCTAGCAGGTGTGGCATTGCATACCACATCTTACATTCGACGGACAGCCATTTCGCCCACATCTGTTGTGGTCCATCGATGACTGCAGACAGCATACTCTATTGATTAGTGACATGATTGCGACTGGGTGAGAAATAAAAACTGAGTGCAAAATAACAGAGACTATCACGTAAGTGTTATGTTAGTGTGAGAAAAATCAAAAAAATGACACGTGTGAACTCTGTAAATAGTTTGAACTGTGAAAGGATTCCTTCACCAACGTGCACGAGGGAAACCGAAAACAATTTCGAACGTACCGCGCACCAGACCGACTCATTCTGGACAACAGATAGATTACTTTTCACGCTGTTATTGAGACTTGATACAACCGTTGTAAGCTGGCCGATAAACGAAGCTACAATGATCTTCTGATAGAGCGATCACGGTTATCGAGATTGTGTAGTAATTGAGTTCAGCACGTATATTGGTATAACCACACGAACTAGAAATTCAGAATTCAGTAGGGCGTAACCAGTAGCACTATGTATTCGAAATGATGTTTGTGGATGCGATGCAGTTGGAACATTGAACTCAGAGAATAATGAATAGAACAATGGATGGAATATCAGTCAGGGTCATCATATCCGCCATACCTTAAATGAGCGTTTGTGTGTTTATAATTCAGTGTTGGTTTTGATCGCAATCTTTCGAATCCTCTTGGATTGGAAACTTCAGGTAGCATGTTCTTCAGAGACAACGTTTTGTTCGGAAACAATAAGATCATCTATAAAGGATTCATTAGTATTTGAAACAGCAGGAGTGCCCTTAACAGACCGATCTGGTATTGAACTCAACCTGATCAATGTGCCTCCAGTGGCAAGAGAAATCATCCGAATCTAGAATTGTGACCATACATTTGCCATTTGATGAAAGTATTATTCCTGTAGCAGGTCGTAAATGATTGCCCTTGAAAAATGTAACATCAGCCGTTTGGACACAGTCAAGACTTGTACGCAACGAGCGGGACTTAAAAAGAAACGCGGGACTCTTCCCAGTAGCGGAATGAACGGCATTCCTGTATTGCATCAGAAAATTATCAATTCCATGGTCTAATTCCACAAAAGAAGTAGGATAGAATGAAGTAGTGGCAGATTTCAGTGTTCGACCGGGGATGTCGTGGAGCAGTAAACAGATGTCAACATCCAAGGCCTTTTAACCATTCCTCAATGGATTTTGCAGTGAAATGACCAAGCAGTTGGTTGACCTTCATGTCTGACTACTTTCCCCACTGCTTGTTGTGTGAATTCAGCGCTTGGAGACGTAGTTAAGAAAACTTCACGCTAACGTGAATATGCGCCAATAAAAATTAAAGCATAGTATTTACCGAGAAAAGGACCGCATTAGTCGGAATGAAATGTTTCAAAAGTAACTGGCCACGGACACAATGGTGAAGATTTGCTATAAATCTTATGTGCACATTTAACACAATTTTTATCAGTATGCTTGATGTCACCAGCATGACAAGCATGCAAGAGGTTTCATTTTTTCAACACCCAGATTACGAGAGTGCAAATATGCAAGAACAGCCGCTGGCTGAGTTGGTGGAATGATAACTCTAACCTCAAAGCGCAACAAACCATCCGGAATAATGGACAAACTTTCGCGGCGACCGTAAAATGCAGGAAATCGGCGTCGCTCTTGCTGTGTCCGGCCGCGCCGCAGTGCAGAAAGAATGGGAGCAAAATACTTTTAGGATCAGCAACAAGCGCATCCCGCTTGACTGGTAATGATTGAATCAACAAACAATCTGAATTGTTTGAATTGCAGTCGTATGATTGAATTCTGGACAAGAAATCGGCATAGAGAATCATCATTGCCCTACGGTGAACAGTCGTGTGGATATACGAACTCAGCGCAATAATCCACCGTTGCACCGTAATGGCAGATGACTTAGCCAAAGATTTTGTAGGATAATACAAGAACTTTAGAGCCTTGTGATCAGTATCAATGGTAAAGTGCGATCCAAAAAGATACTTATGAAGCCGTTTGACAGTCAAATATACCCCAAATGCTTCTCGTTGAGTTTGCGAATACCCACATTTGGTTTTTGGGAGTCGACGGGAAATGCAGATCACCGGTCTGCCACACTGTTCAAGCAGTGCTCCTTTTGAACTGGAAGAAGCATCAGTAATGATGGTCGAATGATGTTTGTCAGAAAATGGTTTCAAAACAACTGGAGTTTGACGATGACTAAGCAATGCACGCAACATATTTTCGTGATTAAAGAATCAAGAAAAATGATTGACAGGTATGACATCAAACAAGCTACTTGCATGTTTAGCAAAACTAGGGATAAAACGAGAATAATACCGAAGTACTCCTAGAACAGAACACAGTTCTTGTAGATTGGCTGGTGATGGCGCATTTACTAAAAGAGATAAACGGCCTGTATCAGGTTTAAAACCACTGCCATCCACAATTTAGCCAAGTCATGGAGAGAATAGAACACCAAAAGTGCATTTATCAGGGTAAATAGCTATATTGAACTCAGAAAATCGCTTTTGCAATGACCACAGACGCATATCATGGGTAGTTTTATCAGCAGCGTGCACTATGACGTCATCTTAGTACGTCTCAACAATCTCCAGATTTTTGTATTAGTAATCATAACTTGTTGAAATACAGCTAGTGAAACATTCAGATCAAAGGGAAGGAAATTATATCGGAATAGCCCAAAAGATGTGTTGATCACGGTAAGATTGTTGGAGACTTCGTCCAGTGGTATTTGAAGGTAGACATCTTTTAGATCGATTTTTGAACACATATTTGAACCGGATAAACGATACAGTACACCTTCGGGCTCTCCTGCAGTGCACGTACGTTGTTGTAGTAACCGCGTAGTTAGCGTTAGCCGGTAGTTTCCATAAATTCTCGGAGTAATACAATCGGCCTTTAGTGGGGTAACTATCGGAGTTCCCCAATTCGATGATTCGACAGGAGTCAGTATTCCTTTCGCACACATTGAATTCAATGCTTGATGAACAGGTTGCCGTAGATCAAATGGAATAATTCCTCTCTTAAGAAATATAGGATCGCCTGTAGCTTCGAATTTCATCTTGGGTATTTGCCTGCCACCTGTAGCTTTGGAACATTTGAGAATCAGTTGTTTGAGTTCATTCTCATTTACAGATATCAGTAAGGTGATATTAGTTCGCAATAAGCGCAAAACTTCGAGTCCGGTAATCGATGGTCCCGAAGTTTAAAATAAGAAATTACAATCGACAGAGGTACCTTGGGGCAATCTCAGAGGAATCGTGCAACTACCAACCAGCAGTACAGAATGTCGTGATACCGCGGATATTAGCATCTGTAGGCATTATCGCAACACTGGGGTAAAGTGCAGCTAGAACTGAGTGTGGATTAATGGACTCAACACTACCAGTATCAACAATGAAATCATGTTTTTGACTAGAAGTGGATATCAAAGTTTTAGAAACATGCGATGAATTTTGGGTCAAAATAGATAGAGAAAGGGTAGAGGTTTCTTCAGTTATTGCTTTCACGTCAGTATTTGGATCAGAAGTTAAGTGAACACTTTCTTGAACTTACAGACAAGTTGAATTTGTCCCATTTTCCCGCATATAAAACACTTCGCTTGCCTGTGAGGGCACGAATATCTAGAATGATTTTGTCCACAAGATTCACATTTCCCAAATTTTTGAACCGCCGAATTAGAGCTACGATCTGTGAAGCGGCATACTGGTGAATTTGGGGCACGAAAAGTTGTTCGAGGTTTGAATTTGTTGTCTGTCTGCATCCTTGAATTTGCTCTTTTGGAACAATTCAACAACGCTGCTTCATCATTCTTCGTTACATGCTTCACATCTTCATACTGTTCACATATTTTCCGAATAGTTTGAAATTTTTTTATCTGTACAGGTCAGCAGCTTCTGCTGTTATTTGAGCGGTTGAATACCAGCAATGAGTTTATCACGCAAGTGGTCTTCCAGTTGGGCACCGTAATCACATTTGGCTGACTGTGTCTGTAACTGCAATACAAAATCACGAACCGACTGAGAATGGGAGCGAGTTAACTTAGTGAGACTAGCTATTTCGACTGCTACGAAGTTAATCGGTTTGAAGTGTTGAAGAACTTTTTCCTCAATGCATTGTAAGAAATATCGATTGGAACTTCAGGATACACTAAATTCCTGATCAATATGTACGCTTCCTTGCCAAAAAAATGCAGAAAATATGCCGTGAGTTTTTTTATTATCCATACTAGATTTTGTAAGACACCATATATCAAACCGTTCCAAATAATCTTCTACGTCTCGCGCAGTTGAGTTAACATTTAATGGTTCCGTTTCGGCAGGCATGATGAATTGCTTCAGTCGTGACGCCAAAATGTAGTAATTGAGTTCAGCACGTATATTGGTATAACCACACGAACTAGAAATTCAGAATTCAGTACGGTGTAACCGGTAGCATGTGTGTATTCGAAATGATGTGTGTGTGGATGTGATGCAATTGGAATATGGAAACAAGAGAATAATGAATAATGAATAGAGCAATGAATAGAGCATCAATCAGGTTCATGACAGATTGCTACTAACTGGGCTTCACAACAGCATATCCGGTGTTTTTACCAACAAGACACTTGAGCAGTCGGAATTGGGACAAAGTCGGGGAAACTCCAACACCTCATCAACTATTCGGATCACCGTCACACACAAACTGCCAAGTGAGTTCGTGCCGTTTTACCATAAGTTAGTATATCAGTCTTTGACATTTCGGAGACCTAGTAGCTCAGGTGTTCTAGATGACTGCGGGTGTAAAGTTCGTTGTGAGGATGGCGACGCTACCCATGCAAGAGGGACAATCTGGTTACACAGAAGACAAAAAGCTATCACATCTGTATTTTCAAATCAATCACAAAATTATCCAACAGGACTTGTTGGAGTTTTTCTGACCGGAAGCATTGTGCCGAAAAGACTAGTCCGGTTGTATCGTTTTCTGACAACTCCGAGTTTGCTTCCCTTTGTCCGTAATTAGTTCAATACACCCTTTTAAGCGACGTGATGGCCAGTTGCTTTGGACTAATAACCTCAGGTTATCTCTCGTTTAAGTAGATTGGTCCATCAGCCGCTACTTTTACTTGGTCTGTAATTGCCCCAAAGATAACTGCCTTCTTTGATTCCATTTCGCGATACTATGGATGACAATCTTCGATCTGCTTGAGGTCGCTGTTGATAGTCCCTCAGCTTCCGAAATAACCCGATGCCTTCCAGTGTTGCTTATGACGTGAAAACTACTTTTTAGGATCATACTTTCATGCTTAATGTTGATTCACTTGCACCTGGACTCTGACTTACACCGCGCAGTGATTAATCCGTTTGCAGTGCTCCGGAATCAGTGCATACCGACCCTTGTGGGGCTTTGTGGTTTCTCTTCTATCGGTGTATCCAACTTGGTTTACTGTGGGCGACCCTAGAGGAGCATGACAACCGGACTGGTTGTTGGGTGAATTCGTACAAAAGGATGAAAGCTTGATAGCCAACATAAGCCGGCGTCACTTGCAGGATAGCCATTGTGTTAGGTGTGTTCTGATTGGCCTCCGGTATGACTGAGATACCAGTGTAACGGTGGATACAACTGATGAGGCATGTGAGTAGTACATCTTCTCGTAAATCCGCTTTACGTCTCTTGAAAAGTGAGATCTATTACGGAATTGGCGGAGTCTCTTTGTAGCATTTGCCTGGATTTGAGTAACAGTCAATGGATATTTAGAAAAGTTCAGGAAGACGCGTTCAAGGAGAAGGTGGGTATTCAGTTTTGTAAACGAGATGCATATGAGAGATTTGCTCCCCTGTTCAATAGTCTGCAACTGTTAAGTTGGTGTTCTCAAATAGACAACTTCGCAGCGAAGGCCTTCTTCCTTTCACCAGTACCTTAAAATTATAACGGAACAGTGTCCCCTGTCAGCGTGCTTCTTCTATATGCTTTCGTTTTGTAAGACGCAAAACGCGTGGAAGGCCGTCACATCTGATCAAGCTTCATTGTTCGAACGTAACGGAGCTAGTAAAAGTAGGAAAACGACGCAAAAGCAACAAAGAACTATGGCCAGCCGGCTCTGGCCATTGGTCTCAATGTGTAGTGTGTCCAGGTTTGGCCATCACGAAGGCTAAAGATCAAGCAACAGAGAAAGGGGTTACCGCACACAATATTCAAAGACACAATATTCAAGACCCTGCTATGTTCTCGTTAGCCTAGTACACCGTCCCTCCCTAAAGACGTGGTCCAACCATCCCACCGAATTCTCATTCGGTTGGAATCCACAGCTATAATGTGATGATGACCCTCAGTTATCTCCACAATTTTGGGTTGTACTTGGTTGAACTGAGTGAGTATATCTCTGTTAGATCTCGTGCTAAATTGCCTCACTATGTAGTTTGCTTCTAAAAGCGCTTTTCCCGTCACATACGGTTCATTTCAACCAAACTGAATTAATGGCATCGTTCCGCAGTATCTGGATTTAAGAAGGACCAAATATCTCCATTTTTCGATAGTTCTTGTGGTCTCGTTCTATTGTTTCCAGCAGACTCTGTGTCATTTAACAGGCTTACCGAAGACCTGCTACCGGCTTTTGGACACAACCCGTTGCAAGATTTTGATCCGGTGATAGTGTGGATGTCCGTTCACAACTGAGTATTCCTGTCTCGCGCAGTTTTACACCGAAACTGGATTTGCCCGCTAGACTTGTGACCGAATTTCTGTTTTCCACCTAGTTTAATGTTCTCAATTTTTTACCGCATGCCTTAAGCAGGTCCCTGTCGAATCCATTTGTCCGTTCCAACATTTTGTGACTTCGCGACTACAGGGTGTTTTATGGATTTTGCCGATCACCAGAAACTTGCTTGTTTACTCTACCAGAATAAGCTCAGTCTTCCATCAACAATCTAGTTTAGCCTTCTGGGTGAAAATGGTGACCGACCCAGAGTCCCATGGCATTATATGACGCAATACCTGCGTCAGCACCACAAAGTTCCACCTCCTCGTACTATTTGGTAAAGTAATTTTCTATTACCCGTAAGTATATCTGTATCCAGGATGCTTCGCTCTCGCTAATTTTTTCGGATAGGTAGCTTCAATTGCTCAATGTGGTAGCCTGATTTCGCGCTTTGGGTGCTTGGTGTCTTCACGCGTTCCACATTAGTTGCAAAGGTTGACAAAAGCTAATTTCTGATGCAGTTACAGGTGACGACTGCATGCGGTTTGCTCTGGTTTGTTTGGATCGACGTGAGCTAGTTTTTTTTGTCTTTTGACACCTAGAGGGTAGCAGTTTACGGCATAACAAGCTGGAGCATGTACAACCGTTCATAGATTATACGCAGTAGATTGTGTGGTTGCCAACCTATTTAAAAGCTATCAGAAGCATATCGATTCGTACGTTACACACCCTATTTCCCTGCAGTTTGGTTTTTTGGCTTCAGTCCCTAACTCACTGGAGAAAAAAATCGGCTCTGTCCCATTAGACTGCATGTTTCGCCGGTTTGCAAAACGCGGATTCAGCGCACACTCCCGTTGTTTTCTGTGGTGTACAATTGAGACAGTTTCCGTGACTACATAGAAAGTGCAACGACTCTGGCGTTTTGTTTGCCCGACCGACCAGAACATACGAAGCCGTACTTCTGATAATTTCTTTGAGAAGCTTCCGAGATTCAGTCTAACAAGTCAAGTGGGACAACTTTGAGGTGTTTCCAACATCTTTTGCATCTTCCGTTTCTTCTGCTTTTCGGATACACAAAGCGTAAGAAGTGAGGTGTCAGCAGTAGTACGATTTTGTCTGCCTACCCTCCTTTATGCAACGAGTGGAACATCCTGACTGATGACACCTCAGGACGGCCAATGTGGTATGATAATATGTTTAACTGTGATGTTTGTAGTTGTATTCAAGTCAAGGTAGTGCTAGAGTGCTTACGCCTGCACAGGAAGGCGACTGGATTCCTCAAACAAAGTGTTTGGCTCAAAAGCCTGATCGTAAGGTAGTGAGCGGGCGCCGGCAAAGCACAACAGCTGTGATCGTTTATTTTTGGGAACATGATAGAAGTGGGAGAGTGTACACAAGAACTTTGGGTAAAACGAGGGAAACGCTCCATTGGAAAGCGTGCCATCAACAAATTCGTTCGGAAAAATGATGTGCAAAGTAGTTAAGATTGTTTGGAATGGAAATACGCGTGTAAAACGAAAAAAGGAACAGACAATGCTGGGTGCTGTCCAAGGCGCAGTGAGCGCTAACACAGTAAATGCTCGCACATCCGTCGTACGGGGTCTGGCGAAAAGTCACTGGCAAGAATTAAGACTGAACGCCATGTACTACGCATGAACGTGTCGTATGTTTGTAGAGATCCCAAAATGGTAAGCAAACACAAGTCAGTGACTGTGACCTTGGGACGTCCCAGTCCAACAGCGGCCTTGACAGGTACATTAGATGTACATGAGTCAACTCCCAACCCGAAGGAACAGGAGACTCCTCCCCAGACTGGTATTTGTGGAAAAGCCTCAAGCCGAGTTACATGATTCAATCTTTCTTGGGCATAACAGCCATACCTTGTTATAATTCTTTTTTCCACAAACGCCACCGATCAAAAAGAATTTTACAGCTCTAGAAAATTATTTTTAGCATTTCCTCGACAAAAGTCCCTTTACGCCCAAGCACATGCAACATTTGGAAAACCTGCTTATCAGAGAGTGCACCATTTTATCTCGTCAAGATAAAGACCCCGAGAGAGTGCTTCTAAAAAATGATCATGCCAAGAAGATAAGTGGTTTGACTTCTAATAAATCAAATTCCGTAAAAACCAAGGAAAAGACATGATTGAAACAGAAGGGTCTGATAGACGTACCGCATTACAAAGGCTCACTATCAATCAGCAAAACCTAGTGCCCCAAACATCTCTTGAGTGTATGGGCTCTGAAAACTATTCAAGGTTTGCTGACACTAGCCCCAGTAACTCACTCGACTGCATCACTTCCAACTGGCTAAAAGTTACTTCAGCTCACAGGCTACTGAACACATTCCAGTTCGTTGAACCGGTGTACATGCCACAGACAGACGTCTCGTCACTACTTACTAGTTTCTACTTCTCAAAACCAGTGAAATCAGTCTAACGGTGCAGAGTCGACCCCACTCGTTTATTTAAAATTGCTACTTTTGCGGTGGAATCTCAGCAAAAAATTCTGTGGCTCTACCTATTGACAAAGAGATGGAGTTGCGATCAGCCCTGCACGTCAATGATAAACTTATTATCTCTGAACGCCATACTACGATCCTAGAATTACAAACGGTTTTCAAAATTGCCCACACTGCAGTGCGTTTCATCGGAGAGGAGGGGTCCAATGGAGGCTTCCAGTTTATTGATATTAACTATAAGCCAAAATAGTTTAGTCCAGAGAAATGTGCAGATGATCTACATAGGCTGGCCAATATGCCGATTTTTGCAGCTTTTTGGGTGCAAAGTAAAAAAAGGAACCTCGTAAGAAATCTGACCTACAGAACTTATAGGATCTGAAATATGGCAAACTGGATGCTGAAATGCAGGTAATTAAAACTTTGCTTGATGAAAGTTCTGCACAGCAGTTCGCACAGGCGAACTAGAACCAACGCCCGATAATGAAAGTCCGATAGCCTCAGAAAAGCTCTATATATTCAACTATCATTTTAAAGCCACACGGCTTCAGAAAACGTGACTTGTTGCCCGACTGGCTGTCTAAGGCGAATGTTCAGTACACCCGCGACCGACTGATTCATAGGAATATCAAAGGTAAAGTGTCTGTTCACGATTCCCCTACGGTTGTATATTTGTTTGTGAATGTTCCGGAAACCACAAGTTTCTGACGAAACGGTGCTTATCTCATAGAATCAAGAAACCTTCATTGATTCGCCAGTCACGTGACAAGCACTACCGCTATTCATCTTATCGGTACCGACAACCGGGGCGATCCGCTTTAACCACTCAGCGTAATCTATTGAGTATTAGAACATCGGTCGAGGTTATTCCTACAAGGAATGCTCGGAGCACCAGAATTGGTCGGTATCAGACAGCTGACCCTTCTTTTGCCTTCAAAAGCTGCATGTGGAAGCTCTTATATTGCCTTGCTCCGTCAAACACACTTTTCCACCACTGAGTAGCTAGTGTGATTGTTTTGATGCCAGTGGTATGACAAAACTGTACGGTAATTAATCTAGCTTTCTATTTCGCACTTTACTTGTCCGATGAGATGCCATGGAATACGATCTTTCGCGAAGTAAAAAGCTCCCTAAACCTCTTATCGAAGGTGTAACTGTAACCAACTGAGACCCGTCATCCGTCATCGTAGATGAATGATCGATCAATCTTGTTGGAGCTGATAGTAAGATACTTTTCGCACTGGAGGCAGCATCTTTTGTCAGACGCTTGCAGCAAACACGAGTCAGTTACGCTATTCTAAAGAAACGCTGCTTTTCGCAAGCGTTTCATGCCAGCGCTACAGCTCAGTTTGTTCAAAAACTGTATAAATCATCATTTTTTCACAATAAATACAACCCTACTTATCGAATAGCTCCTGCGGCAGTTTCCACCTGAATGGGAAATTAACTGGCTATTTCCTAGACCACCAGATTTTTCTTGCGCTTTCATCACAATGAGAAACTTCATGACCCAAAATACTTCTGCACAAAGGTTTCCCCCGGGGAAGATGGAATCTTGGGGTAAAGTCACAAACTTTTGTGCGAACTCTTTAGAGACAACACAAAAAAGTAGTCATATAGGGTTGCATGTGTTTAAATAGTACTCTACGAAACCTTCCATCATTTACGGATTTTTACCGCCACCGCGTCATGTGTGCTGGCTTACTTGTAACGCTGGCTCTTCTAATGAAAAACGGCTCGTTTAGAATACTCTGTCTCACATAAAATCAAATAATCCAAGTGGAACCGGTCTTATTGCAGAGAAGGGATAGAGAGCTAGGCTTTTGCGGCTGCCGTGCAGTCACACGATCGTGTTGGACAGAGTACCGTCGCAAAAAATCAGAGCTCTATTCTATTGTACCTGAATACGCGTCAAATTAGGCACAGTCAGTTGAAGAAATGATAAAGCGGTGAACCAGAGGAAGGGGAGTAAAACTCGCCGAAATTTCAATGGGACCAGAACCAGTGGCATGATCTTCCGTCAGTCACAGGAATCTGACAACATATTCATTGTAAAAGTGTTCCAAGTTTATAAACCAAAAACAATAATAATCGTTATTTTACGAAAGCCGCTAAAAAGTTGCAAGAGGACTAAAACTGTTCCCGAGACCTTGCGGTGTACAAAAGATAGTCTAAAAAGTACAGTTCCTCAGGCTTGATGTAGTGGAAAGAGACGGGATTATTGGCGCAACATCCCGCACCCTGAAGTGGAGAATGCACAAAAACAGCATGAAGCACGGTTAAATATGGGTGACCGGAGCTTGAAAAAATTACTGATGTTGCTGAAAAATGATATAAAAGCTTTGTTTAAAGTTTTACTGGGACGAGAGATAGTTGGGCGGTTGGTTGAGTGTCCAAATTAGTATGGTTTAAAGCTGAGCAGAGAAGAGAAGCAGTTTGTGGACTCATTTTACACCTTAAACATTCAGGATCTGTTCTTAGTATCAATGAAAAATCTTGGTTTCACATCTGCTCAAACGAGCATCACGGACGGGTTGGACCTTATCGCGGTCCACAGAGCTATAATGGCGTGTACCCATGTAGTATTCAGCATCTCTTATCGGATTAGTCCTGCAAACATAGCCCCCTGGTCCTTCAGGTTACAGTAAGTGTGGTAACTTGTTACCTAACATTTAGAAAGCCATGACAATCTTACCCCAAAAACGGGTTATTTTTCGTCCGTGCTTTTAGGCTTCAAGCTTTAATTGACGGTCCTCATCGTCTTCTTGCGTAAGCATTGGAGCCTCCATGGTGTCTCAACCGAAATTCAACCACGATGTATACTAGCACAAGTACATTCACGGCATGTCACTCGTCGCGTTGCGACAACAGCCGGGGCACCTTGTTCGTTGCAGGCAACAGAGTGTACAAGCTAGAACATGCTTCCGTATTTCTTCATTATCTGTCACCTATCTCAACCTAATTCAGTCACTATAGATTTCAGCCGTTTGCACACCAAACGCTCACATCTTACGCTTCGCATACTTTTCAGACTCCGGTGCAACCATCAACGTGGAAAATCTCCACTTAATAGTCCAACAGGCTGTTCGTGAACACAGATTTTAGTAACTTTGATAGGTATTTGCTGAGTTTCTGAAAATCAATTCAAGATCCAAATAACACTCATTTTACAGAGACTTCTCTATCTGGATGCTATTGGTCGTGAACTTCAGCTGACTTTGTGGCTGCTTCAGTGGCTTCAGTCAGTATTTGTATAACCCTTAGTTCTTAGACTCGACTACGTAGCTGTATGCACCCAACATTTTGACGTCCAATCGTCCAGCTCAGTAGAAATTCGCACTAACCAAAATACTTATCTATGGTATCTATTTATCCACTTATCTATCCATAGTATCTACTTGTGGAACAAACATCTGTAGGTTTAAATCAACGAGACAATTTTTAATGGGAATCAACCATCCGTTTGTTCACCACAAGCCGTTTGGAGATGGCTGCAATAGTCAATGACCTCAACACACAGTTAGGCTGCCTCAATACATCAAATAGAAAATTTATTTTTGTCCCTACCAAGAATCAAGCTAAGCTGCTGTACCGACCGCCAGCTGTCTCCTAACTATGGAAAGTAAAGACAAAGCAGTATCTGATGGTGAGGCTAAGTTGTTAACTGTCTACAACTACCTGACGATGCTTGAGGTCTTACAATACAAAATATGTGGGTGGGTGATTGCGTATGCTCGTGTACTGAACGATAACGAAAATCGACCCAGGTAATCCCGGTTTTTTCATAGTACCGCATATGACATTGAGGCAAGCTGACACAAAACCAGTTACTGTTTTTTGTCAACCATTCAGTTGTCGTTTAACTCACTTGGTACATAGGTGTCCATCACCAGCAAAGTAAATCATATTCTATCCCCGACGTGGAATGATAGGTAGGTTGATGATCGCTGAATTTGTTTGGGTAACAATCGGTTGTCTCAACGTGTTCAGTGTTCGATTGACTTCTGTGAACAAGTTCCCTAATAAGACTAATTCATCCAGAGTTGTACTCTGCTCACCTGATAGTCGTTTCCTATTCCCCCCTGAGTCAGCTGGGTTTCGTTTGCTTTTTTTGATTGGCTCAGTGGTTAGAGCGCAAATTTACTGACCGGAAGGTCCGCGGTTCAAACCCGACCTCTGGCTCTCGACTTCCCCTGTCTAGGCTTGGGCAACCTGGCGGTATCCCCGCCCTCGTGCTTCCTTCTGGTGACATGGAAGTTAGACACCGAATGGTTTCCACAGCTGAACGATGAATGAATGAATTATTGACTGGCGATCGCTCCAAATATAACATGCAAAGACATAGTTACTAGTATAATATGACAGGATCTAGTTCTTCCGTAACTTTGGAAGACACATCCTTGACCTCACTCCGCTCCACTTAAAAGAAACTTGACCTCACTGGTTCGGTAGTTTAGGTACTCATGCATACAAGCAACCGATGTCAAAACCAAGAAGAACCTGTATTCCTGGTCAAAGTGACCGGCGTACGTCGCACCTTAGGGGTCGAAAGTCATATGAATTGGTTCTTCAGACCACCTGCTGTTAGATCGCGCACTCTTCTGTCCAATATGAAACTCACTTCCTTATGGTTGCCGAAGGTCAGTTCAGCAGACAACCCATAGTTTTTTAATCTTTCGAATGGAGAATAGCAGTAGAAGTGAGAGTGACCATTCTCATCCACGCTATGGATTAATTGGATGCCAAGTGCTGCAGCGCAAGCCCCTGTAGAAAAGAAAACAAGAGGAGCAATGGAGTTTGAGTAAAAGGGACTCCTGAGCCGGTGTGAGAACTGGAAATGACCTATCAGAAGCCCAACCAAGTTGAAATTGAACCTTCACAAAAAAAACGACAATTTCACACATGAGCCAATTCCATAAGGGATCCATAATATGTTGTACGGTAGAACCCTAAATGATGGACCACCCTAAAACAAGCCTATATGCATAGGTGAACCTTGGAGGGGTGTAACAAGAAATCAGAACTTCCACATTCATAAACGTCGTTCTAACTTGAAAACGAGAGAATAAGAAGTACAGGACGCAAATTCATAAACCACAGTGTCGGGCCGTGAGCATAAATTTATTACCAATTCATTCAAAACCCTGAGTCTTACTTAAGTGCTAAGCTGTAAAGAAGAGAAAGGGTGACAGCACATGTGCAGGAAACGACTGCTAACTCAGATCCGATATCACGTGGGTAGGGGATTGTTAACATGGTTAACAGGTATCAACGTATGACCTGAGACTATAAGTTGACAAATTACAGTCAAAGATGGCTAGAGTTGAATGGGACATTCCAGCTGAAACATTGAGAAACGACGGTTTTGGCAGTATTCAGGGGAAGGGAAGCCACGCTGTCTATCATCAGTTTAAACATTTATGGTTGCTTGAGTGAAGTGAATAGCGGAAATCCTCGAAATTAACCGAAATGCCGTTCTCTGGGATGTACCGTTTGCTGGTAAGAGCATCCTTTTGTGAGTTCAAATGAATTCAACTATAGTGCAAAACAGAAAGCAGTCGAATGGTGCAATATCAGCAGCGCCATCACCCTTATCGGCCACACCAATGATAGTCACGATGAAGATTAGCTAGCATCGACTTCCGGATGTTTCCACTATCACTCACCTCCTATCTAGAACTGCCATTCATGCTTAATTATTGTTAATGTTGCAATTTCAGGGTTATTTTCAGTTAACGTAAAGATCGGGGTGCCTGAGTGAGTCACACATATGCAATCGGTATCAGTGGTGCCTCCTGTCACTCGAGTGCATTTTACAAAGTTCCACTACATTGAGGGTGGCGCCACGAAAATGCGCTAACATCAGACTATCGGATGCCGCTAGCACAACCCTTACACGGTAATCGGGGTACTTTTGTCACAAGCGTTTCCGATGGTGCATCTGGCGATGATCGAGGTACCTCAGTTACGACAACGTATCCGCGATGACGTGGTTTTATGCCAAATTATTATAAAAACTGCTGGTACCCAGTGCCATGTTGTGCTGCGTTTATCTAAACATAAGCACACAAACCGCTTCATGTTGAAGTATTATGTGGAACTTGTGATTTTGTTCTTAAAAAGCAGTAGGAGTGAACAGAAGCTGTTCAGCTATTTAATGAAATGCGAAAAGTGACGCTGCTCCAACCTTGGTATCCACGGCTCACGGATAAGGCATGAAAGTATCTTCAAATCAGCTGTAGGCACATAAATACCCCGTACAATTCATCTCATTCCCCCTGTAGAATTACACTCTCCACAACCTGCTAATCTACTAAAAGGCTTCGCGGCAGTTCGAATGATAGTAAATTTTGTCTCACAGAAATAACGAGTCCTCGGCCCGTCCATAGATTCAGTGAAGGACTCGAAAACGACACAATAAATAGGAGGTGTGACTAGTTCTGGCTTGATTTGTTTTCTACAGCCTTAAGCAGTGACCATTTGAGTACGTGGTAAACTCCCAAAAATGTAACAAACGATGCGCACGCCATTGAGAACAGCAAAATAAGTAATTACGAAGACGTGGTTTAAATATTTCTGTAAGGAGTAGCCCGGATAAATACCTGTCTTGAAGGGGATGATGAGAAAACATGGCTATTGGTTATGTTCAGTATGGTGAACGAATGTCACAGGGAACACGACACGTACAGAATGTATCAACTTCAGTCACGGTCCTCAAACGTCCCTCAAACAATAGGTAAAACTGGAAACTACTGACATCAAACAGTGAAGAATCCCCTTCCAAATGGATTATCAGGATAACCCCGGGAACATATAGTACTAAGCAAGCATGGTGACAGCTGTGAATAGACTCAGTCTACTGAATGGAGTAGACTTGCAGACGGCACTGAGGTTCACATCAGATACCTTAAAGAACTCTAGTAGTTTCAAGCATACTCATACCTTCTAAGCATCAGTTAGGTGATTACAAATCTACACCGCAAATTAAAGGACACAGCTCTGGGTTAACTGCTGTGAAATCCTATTGACCGTTGATTCAGCTAGTACTACTCCTGAATACCGCAAGTCATTCTATCACACACCACCAGGTATTGTGACAAACGAAATATCCGACAATCCATGCACGCTTTCAGGAATTTGTGGTCAAATAGGAAGTATTAGTTGCTCGTCAAAAACAACAACAACGCAGGAAGTTTAGGAGACAGAAAAGGTAGTGCAACAAACTGTCATTGTTACACAAGTCTTGATGTTCTGTGAGACGCTCTCCGAAAACAGCATGTACCGAACACGTTGCGTGAAGATATTGTCGGGATCACATTTAAACATGAACGTAAAGTTCTGAAGCATATAATCATACAGTGCTTGACCGTGACTCAAATAATTTAGAGGCAAGGGTGGGCGTAGTCTACATATGTTTACCCACTGGTCGTTGAATTCAGCACCCAAGCGTGAGTCGCAAGATACACAGTCACACACGAACGACAACATCCTACTGCTTTACGTGTTCATCCAGTAAGCGCACCTTCTGGCCGGTAAGTTCCTACGATTGGTAATGTAGACAACCAATTCCTATACATAAATCGCGCCGATTATGGACTGATTGCTCCTATGGCTTACCGTAACATTTACTGCCATCCCCTTTGCTTCGTATGATTTAGACAGCAATGTAACGATCGGATTTATCGATCCGTGTGGTTCATCAACACTTCGTTGATGACACCAAGCTCACAACTTTCGCTTCAGTTGGTTTTCCGTCAAACCCACAACCTCCAAAAATCCATCCAGTTTTTCAGTATTCAGCACTGCTCCTCCAAATGACTGCTGTTGGTATTCTTTGGATCTTTTGGACAAGACATTCACATGCAACTCCACTTTGCAGAGTCAGGGTTGGACGCAGTTTAAGCAAAAAAGGCACTTCACCAAATTGAAATCCGTGGTGTGGTTGGTTGTACAGCAGTGGAGTACCAGTGTTCTTCTCTGCTGTTCTTGCCAATGACGGCGATGATGAACTGTAGCTTGATGTCATCGTAACACCACTGGACTAGGAAAAATTTATACCACATCTTGTCCCTGTAATGAATACGGTAAAGAAGTCCAACTTCAATACGGTTGGTCAGCTGGATATGTGTGCTGAGTACAACCGTAGACTTTTCTGAAAGTGAATTCTCTCTCCAGCTATGCCAACGCGAATTAGATTGGCGTTGAGTCCTTCACGGAGGATCGAATTTCTTCAAAAGCCGTTTATGGTTGAACAAAAAATTTCTGCGCCAAATTGAGGTTTCCTTCAAACCAATAACACGCATAATTGATCATACTTTTATCGAAATTATTCAAATCCAATTAAATCCCTTATTCTTGGTGCCCAACTGAACTCAACTCTTGCCGCTTTGCTGCCACGGCCTGGTAAGTTGTTGGAATACCTGCAGCCAATATTCTTCGAAAAGCCTGAGTTTCAAGTTTACGAAAGTCTCATCGGCTTTCATTCGAAGAACGGGCTTATCATTCCGTTCATAGCTGGCCCTGTACGAGTCCCAGACAATGGGGTTCTGTACATATACCCTACCACCATTCTCATGTGAGGGGGGAAATGGAGCAACTTTTTGGACATCGAATGTGCCGTAGTCTTCGCAGTATGCATTTGGGGGAACACCACAGACGAGCTGTTTCATCGTTAGTATACACGACTGGTCGGAACAGTTAGTATGTGGCGAAATAAACTAATTTCTACTAATCGGTGATGCTTTCGGAGGTTTAGACATTGTCGGAATAAGTCTCTGGTCACCACCGTGTGTCTCGGGATTTTCCAATTTAGATTGGCAATTTTTCAGGGTCACAACCCAGTCCCAGCGTAGCACCACTGAGACAAAAGGACAGTCTTGAGAATCAATGTTATCGGAATGTGACGCACGCCATGGTGCACGTATGCCATCGTTTCAGGACGTCACCTGGCAAGTATTGTGCAGCGAGTACAATGACGTGCGTACTACAGTTTATCTCTCGCTTGAAGTTGCTTACGAAAAACGTTTTGTTTTGTTCAAACAACAGGTAGTCGAATCTGTCAGTCAAATTCTGTTTCCGTTGCCGAATTACGGAAAAATTGCTACCTGTTTTCATTAGACCAAGGTAAGGCCCCTGAAACTAAAGATTCTACCCTTGTCAAGTTTATGGAGAATGGAGAACGTGGAACTTTCATGTATCCAAAATCTCACGAGTCATTATAGACGCATATAGTCAGAACGGCCCCGAAAAATTAGGATACCAGAGGAAACAAAATAACTTCACGCATAAACCATTATTTGTATGCATGCAAAGACACAGAAACGGATAAAACCGACAGCATCAACAGCCAAGCAGTGAGCACACAGTTATTTCATACCAGATAGCTTGGATAGGAACCATTGTTTAGTTTGTCTACTCGACGCTCAAACCAAACTCATACGCAAGTGTTCAATGATAATAACATGATGATTCCGTGAACTGAGAGCGTAAGAGATGAACTAAATTGAGAGCAATCGTGGATAGTAATAGTTTCCGCACAACGAACAGGTATCGGTCATCAGTTAGCTCAACAAAATCGGAAACAGCGAAGATATACTGGCTGAATGGTCACATCTGAGTGCACTGCATTCTACTGCTCTTAGGAGCGAAAATCAAAACGGATGGTCTTGCCATCTTCCTAGTTGATACAAGACTTGGCAGTTGTTCATCATCCACCGTTTGATTAGGAAAACTTTCCGCTTTGACTGTGGGTATTGGCAAATAGAAAGTGCAGGATATTCCCGGGTTTTCAATATTCCATATTCCGGCATGAGTGGCGAGATAAATAAAACACACAGAAGTGTTGTGCCGTAGTAAATGTCACCAAAAAATGGACTACAAGAACAAAGAAAACGAGTATGCTCTGATTACGCACCGGTGTCATTCGAGTTGCATGCTTTCTCATGTTTGTTAGCCTGAGATCAAGAGATGAGTATTGTCTGTGTCTCTATAGCCTGTATGCTAACGGTAATATTACCAGTGTTTGTGTCTCGTCCCAGCGTCCTGACGGCAGCTGTTAACACTGTAGCTGAAAGGAAACTTCTTCAAAATTTTCCGACAAACTTTCTCAAAAGCAGCACCTGGGTGTCAACATTTGTGCGACTAATTGTCACCCTCAACGCGCCAAACGGACTGACGGAGATCGGATCAGCATTGGCAACTGAACTGACCCGTCAGGATATTAGCTAACAAAAGACAAATCAGTAGTAATTTCGCCTCCTGTTGCGTGCCACCAAAAATGTCCGGCATGCAAGTTCCAGGTCATAATCACAGTGAGCCGTTAAATATTGGAACTCAATCGATCCCAGGAACATCAATGTGTGATTAAGATTCTGACCCTATCGGACGCAAGTGTTCCTGGCGGCTGAATATGGGAGTTTACCAGATAAACCAACCCGAACAAACCGACAGAGTTTGACCACAGTTTATTTGTTAGTGTTAACCTCACTGGACAAAGGTCAATAGCTTACCGAGTTTCAAATCTTCAGCAAAACTAAACCGTTGGTCATAACACATGGTGGTATTTTTCATACCTTGGACAATGAGCCTGAGGGCAGCTTGTGACATGACGTATCCGGCACCCCCCGATGGATAACCTTGTTCTATGAAAGACTGAAACCAGAACAACGAAAGCGGACAGAGGCTAATTGGGTATATCAACAATGAGTCATATTGCTTGAAGATGAAATGCATGACAAGTTAGGGTCCCTTTAATATAGTATATTAAAACGCAGCACAGAATGCCATATTGAAAGCAGTAATGTTGTCAAATTGTCCCTAGTTAAGTTCTGCGCAAATCTTACCGCTATCGGGCTCACAGACCCGTCAAAAGTAATTCCGAAACGCAATGAAACCTGCCTATTATATTTTTGTAGAACTGGACACAAGCAACGCACCGAATATTTTCTCGCAGGACTGTACTTATACATATAGTGCCAATTGGGACCGCATCTCAGGGCTTCTTAGGCAAAAAAGGTAAGCTAATGCGACTCACGTCAAGTTAAAAATCGTGAATTGTTTAAGTGAAGAACGGTGATACACCAGGGAAAATAATTTCGGTTATAAATTGGTGCATTCTTGCTCCCGTAGAAGTGTTTTACAATGTCATTCCCGTGATCCGAATGACACCCGCTGCCAAAGGCTTTACTGTCAGTCCCAATTCTAAAATGCGGCCCGGTATTGAAGACATTATTGGCGACCAGAGCAACGATTTTTGAACGAACCTTGCTGAGCAGCCAAGGTCACAGTTTTGAGTGTGAGGCGACATATGCTCAAAACATACCTCTCCGTCTGAATGACCGGAATGTTTTTGCTCCGGCATTAGTCCGTCTGTCAGAGTTCCGGTCCCCCCATCACCGGGCCACTTCACTCTAATCTTGGAAACACGGGGACGTTCTCTTGGGGGGGGGAAGGAGCACCATATTTAGGGTCGGGTTAAATAGATACGATAAATTCCTCATTCAGTGTTCGTTGCGTATTACAACCTAGCACAGACTCTGAAGTTCTTATGTAATGGATGCTACTGTTTACCGTGAAAATATCGGCCAAATTAAGATAACTCGGATGACCAAAATAATCCAAAGTAGGCACCGTTTGGCAAGATTTTTTTATGGTGGTTGTGGGTGACAATTCCTTCTGCCGAGGACTTTTCCTGCATGGAATCCAACAACTTTCCGTCTTGAGGGTTTCGCTTCAAATGGATTCTCTATAAAGATTGTGTAGTCTTCAAAGTCAAAATCTTGGAATTTGTGCTCTGATACCCCATCAGTCTGCTGGGGGCTTCGGTGCTCGTGTGGAGTGGGGGTTTGAAAGTGTGCTAGGTGTTTTCCTACCGAAAATAATCCATGCGGATCCACCCCTCTGTACAAAACTGCAGGATTGTGCTCGCTGTTTTCTCTGGTGAGAACTGCTCCAACAATATGGTGGAGGTTGAAAGGTGATTGATAACTTCTACGAACGGAATTCTCCACTGTCGTGAGTGATTATTTGCGACGACATTTTGGCCCGTTCACGTTGATACTACTGAGCTACAGAAACCCAACGAAGGTAACGGAATGAATAAGAATGCATTGGTTTGATTTATACGGATGGAAGATGATAAGCTTATCAGTAGTGTATTTCCTCGGCCGTGTCGCAAATTGAAACTGGCCACCTGACGTGTGTCCTAAGAGAGTCGCTATCGGCGCACACTGGCAAAACCTAAGTGACCCAGTCTAATGAGGCAAATGCGTCCACATCGGGGCAGTTTGATTTGGATTGATTATTGCCGGAGAAACGATAAAAGAAAGCTTTCATAGCTCATTGTGAGTGAAATTCGTCAGAAGCATACTAGTCAGAATCACAAAATACAGGAGAAATAAGGGTTGACTGGTGCCTACTAACGTGCCGTCAACCTCGACGAAACTGTTTGTTTCGTCAAGGTGTGACAATCCTATCTGTGTGGGTTGAAGCTCGGGTCTATGTCTGACCACAGAGGTTGTGGACTGACTACCGTTTCGATTGACGCATATAGATCCGAAGCTTCTGCACAGCATCGTTATGGGTGCACTGTCGGGCTTTTTATGAGCCGGCTGAGCCCGGTCATCCAGAAGTGAAGAGCAACAGGAGGGCTTTACTATAATTTTTGAAACTGTGATGGATTTCGGGGCGGAAATAGTCCAATTTTTACGTTTCCTGCACTGCACGCTTTCATTTGCCCGTGTGTGTCACCTATGTAGACGCTATTGCAATCTCGACAGCAGATTCTGTACACGCAATCAGTTTGATAACCTGAGATGATAAAAGCCTTGGGGTTACCAAGCGCTTTTCAATTGTGCTGTCAAGTTTGAAGATTGTGCGCACATTAGATTACGACAAATCCATAACCAGTCCGCTTATGACACAATGTTACATCAAAAACTGATTCTTTGGCTTCAAATCAATTGGAAAATATTTGGGACCGATTGGGTAGTCATCGTTTCAGAGAGGTTTGGTAAACAATCGGTGGATTTATTGCTGGGCAACGGTTCGCTTTTGACACAAAAGCTTCGTCAGGCCAAGTGAGTAAGTAAGCAGGTTGATTGGGTTTTAAGGCAGTCAGGGAACCAATCCGTGAGATTTCTAATGCCTAGCCGACTTGATCAGTGCTGGGTATCAGCCTGAAGTTCCTGTTTGTTGGTTAGTGGGGATGACTAACATCTACGTTAGATTGGTTAGGGAGGAGTTGTCTTCATGTTGAACCCGGATTTTTCCGGCCTTGATTTTTCTGTCTAGGACACCTTAATGGAATAATCCTCTTGGGTCATTCACACATTTTTGTTCGCCTGTACTCGTCGAGGGGTGCCTGGACAATTGGTTTTGGGGTGGGGGTGGTTAATTGAACTTTACTCTGCTTGGATTCTGTACTTTTAGACCCAGACCATTTCGCTGATAACTGCACACCACCTCACGTCATCTCGGCTGATCTAAAACCGCTCTCCACACACTTGCCAGTTCTACGCCCTCTAGTCTATTCACGCTGGGATGCTTGGCGATTTCCACCGCCTCGGCCACCAGTCGCTGTGGTGTGAATCTTAACCCCCGTCTCAGAATGTCTACATTTTCCAAATCTATCCTGTGCCCAGTGTCTAGTGCATGCCCTGCCATTGCCGAATCGTTGACTATCGCCTGATATTCATCTATGTTTCTCGGTGGTCTGTTAATTGATCGCTTATGCTCACCGATTCTGGTGTGCAATTCCCTGGCTGTCTGACCTATATAAACCCTCGTGCAGTCGTTACATTTTATTCTGTACACACAGTTCCTAGTCCTATCAACCGGAAGGCGATCCTTCAACTGCACCAACACAGAGCGTAAAGTCTTTCCCTTCTGGAATGCTACTCTAATGTTAGCCGTATTCAGTACCTTCCTAATGACTTCAGCTGTCCCTGTCTTGTATGGAATGACTGCTGATCCGATTCACCCCTTGTTTGGCCTTGGTGTTGGCACGAATACCCGTCTTACTTGCTTCTTAATTAAACCCACAGGGTATCCGCTATCTTGAAGTCGCCTTTTTTACCTCAAGTTGTGCTGCTCTTCGGTCGACCTCCTCTGTGCACAGTGCCCTTGCTCTCCTAAACGTCGTTGAAACTATGCTAGCATATACTGCTTTTGGATGTGCTGAGGAATAGTTTAAGACCGTACCACTATCGGTTGATTTCCGGTAAATAGTGGTCTTTAATTTCCCCCCACTCTTATGTGTCATGCAGTCAAGGAAAGGTAATGTATCCGATGTGGACTCTAACTCCATGCTAAACTTAATGTGAGGGTCCAAATTGTTAAGGTATTGAAAGAATTCGTTAACCTTATCTCGCTTTGTCACAACGAACGTGTCATCTACGTAACGCCAGAAAACCCTTGGCGGATACTCGAATCCGCTTAAAGCTTTCTGTTCAAAGTCTTCCATGTAAATGTTGGCCAAAATCGGGGATATTGGTGATCCCATCGCTAGACCTTGTTCTTGAGAGTATACGATTGAGTCAAAAACAAAATGACTGAGGTTTAGGCATACTTTCATACCTTCAACTATCTCGTCTACGAAGAGTTGCGTTTGTTCTTGCAGCGTTGTGTCTGCCAGTAAAAGCCTTCTCGCTACTTCCACAGCGTCCGCTTTCGGGACATTGGTATACATCGAGTTGACATCAAAACTAACCATAACTTCGTCTAGCTCTAAATGAAACCCAGCTACTTTTTTTAGCAAAGTCATACGAATTTTGGATATGTGTGGGTGACTTTCCGGCAAGTGGTTTAAGGATACCTGCTATAAACCTGGCCAGCCCGTGTGGTGGTGAACCCATGCCATCCATTATTGGTCTTATGGGGACACCTTCCTTGTGGATTTTTTGGTAACCCAAAAACTCAGTTAGAGCTAGACGAAGTTATGGTTAGTTTTGATGTCAACTCGATGTATACCAATGTCCCTAAAGCGGACGCTGTGGAAGTAGCGAGAAGGCTTTTACTGGCAGACACAACGCTGCAAGAACAAACGCAACTCTTCGTAGACGAGATAGTTGAAGGTATGAAAGTATGCCTAAACCTCAGTCATTTTGTTTTTGACTCAATCGTATACTCTCAAGAACAAGGTCTAGCGATGGGATCACCAATATCCCCGATTTTGGCCAACATTTACATGGAAGACTTTGAACAGAAAGCTTTAAGCGGATTCGAGTATCCGCCAAGGGTTTTCTGGCGTTACGTAGATGACACGTTCGTTGTGACAAAGCGAGATAAGGTTAACGAATTCTTTCAATACCTTAACAATTTGGACCCTCACATTAAGTTTAGCATGGAGTTAGAGTCCACATCGGATACATTACCTTTCCTTGACTGCATGACACATAAGAGTGGGGGGAAATTAAAGACCACTATTTACCGGAAATCAACCGATAGTGGTACGGTCTTAAACTATTCCTCAGCACATCCAAAAGCAGTATATGCTAGCATAGTTTCAACGACGTTTAGGAGAGCAAGGGCACTGTGCACAGAGGAGGTCGACCGAAGAGCAGCACAACTTGAGGTAAAAAAGGCGACTTCAAGATAGCGGATACCCTGTGGGTTTAATTAAGAAGCAAGTAAGACGGGTATTCGTGCCAACACCAAGGCCAAACAAGGGGTGAATCGGATCAGCAGTCATTCCATACAAGACAGGGACAGCTGAAGTCATTAGGAAGGTACTGAATACGGCTAACATTAGAGTAGCATTCCAGAAGGGAAAGACTTTACGCTCTGTGTTGGTGCAGTTGAAGGATCGCCTTCCGGTTGATAGGACTAGGAACTGTGTATACAGAATAAAATGTAACGACTGTACGAAGGTTTATATAGGTCAGACAGCCAGGGAATTGCACACCAGAATCGGTGAGCATAAGCGATCAATTAACAGACCACCGAGAAACATAGATGAATATCAGGCGATAGTCAACGATTCGGCAATGGCAGGGCATGCACTAGACACTGGGCACAGGATAGATTTGGAAAATGTAGACATTCTGAGACGGGGGTTAAGATTCACACCACAGCGACTGGTGGCCGAGGCGGTGGAAATCGCCAAGCATCCCAGCGTGAATAGACTAGAGGGCGTAGAACTGGCAAGTGTGTGGAGAGCGGTTTTAGATCAGCCGAGATGAAATGAGGTGGTGTGCAGTTATCAGCGAAATGGTCTGGGTCTAAAAGTACAGAATCCAAGCAGAGTAAAGTTCAATTAACCACCCCCACCCCAAAACCAATTGTCCAGCACCCCTCGACGAAAACAGGCCAGCAAACGCTGCGAAAGACCACAAGAGGAATATTCTAATAAGGTGTCCTAGACAGAAAAATCAAAGCAGCAAAAAATCCGGGTTCAACATGAAGACAACTCCCCCCTAACCAATCTATCGTAGATGTTAGTCATCCTCACTAACCAACAAACAGGAACATCAGGCTGATACCCAGCACTGATCAAGTCGGCTAGGCATTAGAAATCTCACGGATTGGTTCCCTGACTGCCTTAAAACCCAATCAACCTGCTTACTTACTCACTTGGCCTGACGAAGCTTTTGTGTCAAAAGCGAACCGTTGCCCAGCAATAAATCCACCGATTGTTTACCAAACCTCTCTGAAACGATGATTCTTTGGCTGTATAAATGCGGTCCCAGAACCTGAGAGAATGGTTTGCGCTTTCACATTCATAGCTTACACTGTTGCAAGTGTTCAGTGTAGCAAGCCAGCTTGAAATTCTCGTTGTAGGATCTCGAATGTCATCAACCCAACACCACTAAATACGTGGCAGATGTGGAGACCGATTCTTCACCAGTTTACCCAGGTACCTGATCAAAATTTTTGCTAAGGCTCTAGCGATTGAAGGGACCATGAAATCCCATCTGTTTGTATGTACGAGATATGTGAAGGCTCAGTGTAAGTCACGTTCGATTTCCGACAGTATTTAGTTAGGCGACAAGTTAGTGCGGGTAGCTACAGATGCTTCAGTTTCTAACAGAAGGTGCAAGATTTCAAAGCTTTGAATGATAAGTACGCTGGTGCATACAGAAGACATACCGAAATCAAGAAAGGTTTCATTTTTACACAAGATTCCTCGATTAAACGTAATACACTACGCATAAAGTTGCAGAAAACTCCTCGAAAGCCCACGACCAGTTTCACCATTCTTGGGGCTCATCAGGTGGGCGCAGTCCCTGAGTTTTCGTTAACCTTATATTCTACTTGAAATCAAAGTGCAGGAAATCCGACTTATACGCTCATCTGCGTCACAAGTAGTGCATTACACTTACAAAATATATTGCGATATTTCGAATATAGTAGCAACTGAAACACGAGGCAGCCTGGTGCAGCACATTCGGTTGAAGAACGCTATAAACGAGAGATTCAGCTGGGTTTTAGCTGAGTCTCTTGTCACAACAAAATTGGCATGCAAATGAATGTGCAGGTCGAGTTTCTTGTTTATGATTGTTGACAAACCGAGAACTCTAAGAATGCTTACCGAATCTACTTGGGATAGCTGAATATCGGTTTCGGAACTTTGCGAGTCCGTAAGTCAGCGGGGTTGTATAAGTCGTGATCCGTTTGATTGGGTTCCTCTCCTAATAAAACTTAATTAGGCCTCAAAATCTCGATGATCGATCTTTCATCTTCAAGAAAAACTAGACAGACTGACAGCGCTTCGCTTTTATTGTTTGTATATAGACATTGGTACTGGGTTTGACTTTAATGAGGGTAGTGTTTAACATATATTTTGCGTCAGATTTACACGACCCATCTTTGAAATCCTCAGTCACCTTTTCTCAATGTTCGTTTGGCCAAGGGTGGTTTTCACATTCACTTTATCTGCCTTTGAAATAAGAGACTATGTCTCTCCATAAAGATTTAAGTGCACACTGTTCTGCAGTGCTTAGATTCGATGCAGCTCGCTCTGTCGCATTAAGATGTGGCCAGTCCCTAATCTTGCTTCATTTAGAGCGTAACGAGCTAATTCACCAAAAGTTATTACAATTTGTTAGTGACTTTCGCTGGATCTTGAGATCTGGTCCTTTCTAAAGCAGCAACATGTCCGATGAACTTAAGTTTCTCGAAGGAAGGTTGGCAATCAAATTATCCGGTGCAGTTCAAGGAGGTGAGTGGAGATAGGATAGAACCTGAGACGACATTCTGAACAACCTCTCGAACTTTTCCTCCTGACTTTCGTGTGAATTCACAAAAAAATCATCTTGTCTGTGTTAGATGACGTGCATGAAGCAGGTTCACAAATTTTCACGTAATAAGGAGGTCAGCTACGGTGATCGAAACGTTGGGTTATAAAAAGTATACTCTTAAAGTTGTTTTTACATCAAAAATCTACCCAAAAAAATGCCATATAACACAGCCTGATCAACCACAAATTGTAGTAATGGCTGATAGTTTGTTCGCTCAGCTGGGCCGTTTGGTTGCAAACGTTTAAGCACCAGTAAATCGTCATTTGTAATCATTAGAGTGTAGATATCCTAAAGCCATGTAACTTATTTAATGATGCATAGCTTTCCCTGGGATTTGCCATATATCGCCAAGAAGGCAACAAACGTAACGGAGAGGCGTAGAGT
The DNA here is from genome assembly GCA_003604175.2 of Clonorchis sinensis. Taxonomy (NCBI): domain Eukaryota; kingdom Metazoa; phylum Platyhelminthes; class Trematoda; order Opisthorchiida; family Opisthorchiidae; genus Clonorchis; species Clonorchis sinensis. The sequence goes on along the minus strand of CM030369.1, from coordinate 155,429,936 downwards.
ACTTGGGAGTACTTGCGGGAAATGGATGAACTATCTCACTATCACTATGACTATCTCAGATTCAAAGGATTGGCATCATCAGCAACGTCAGTCATAAACTAAGGACAATCCATTTGTACTGCAGCTGTCAGAACTTCGCTAAGCAAGGAGGAGTGAATGCAGAAGTGCTGAACACCGAAGACAACGGAAAGTACAACTCCATTGATGACGATATACTGATTATGGACGTCATTCGTTCGTGTGGAACAGAGGATAGTACGTGGTGAAGACGCGATAGTTTAAATACAGGAATGTCACCATGAATCCGACTAGACCGACGTTAAGTACCTCTAGTCGTCGTCACCCATCCCGAGGCCTCATTAAGGTAGTTGTTCCCACAGCAGCTAGCTGTGCCATTACGGATTTCACACTACGTTGCACAATCCAATTACCCATATACCCCTTCTGTGTTATAAGTTGTGTGTGTGTTCACATTAACGTAGAGCGAAACCACGCTTAATTTACCGGGGTCGTCCTCTGCTAGTGTTCGGCCAATCTGTGCATAGGATCAGAGAGCCATCAGGCCAATGCCATGAGGACTTTCGTGGCACTGGTGCACAATCTCAAGAGCATCCACCACACCAAGCCATGAGAGCGATTCCCTTAGTATTCGGCGCCAACGAACGGTGCTAGAGAAAACGGTAGACCCTGGAACCTGTTACGTTTCAGACTTCATTCAGTATTTCCTTTGACAGGCAATATGAAGTGACCTCTCATTTGACTCCGTTCAAGTGAAGTCCAGGGAAATAAATGAAGTTTTTCGCCCATAGTTCTATTAAGCAAATGAGCAACCAGTCCTTTCTGGTTTCAGTAAAGTTCTGTCAGCTTTAGCTTACGGTCATTCTGTTCAGTGTTGGTGTCGTTTCCTGCAATTGGCTTTGACCACCAACCTCGGGATTATCTAGTGTCCGGTGGGTGACGCCGGAAGAGGACTTCGAAGCCTCGCCCATAATACTCTTCATCGTCTAGTTGTTCACTACTAGTATTGCGCTGGATGAGTTTGGATTATCTCAGAACTAGTCCAGACCAATACTGCTTTGCTAAGGTGGTCCACTGAAGGTGGCTGACTGATGCAATTTTTGTCGTTCCGCTGGATTTTTGAAGGAAACCCAATTCTCGTGAGTGCAACTGACTAAGGCAGCATTCTTTAAAGGTGGAGAAAACAGTAAAAATTTGCTCTCGATCAGAAAATGCACTTCGTAAGAAAACAAATCGCTCGACTAACGAATACGAATACCCTGATAATTCAACTGGACTTTATACTGTCCTGCAGGTGTCGCTGGACTTGGTCTCAGTTAAATGCAGTATGATTTTAGCTTAACTGATCTGATAGTGAGGGCCATGAGTGAGCAGTGCGAGACCAAGATATTAGCAACACTGGCTCATGCACGATCAACTGCTAACACATGTCTTTTGGTTTACTGTCCTTAGAAAATTTTAATGGAGTTGAACGACCATATGGTTGCTCTTATGGTTGCTGAATTCGTGTCCTGAGAATGTGTTCCCACATCGAAGTTCGATCAACCCTCCTGGTTTCACTTTATCAATGAGAATGAGTCGCTTTAATCCAAGCCACCGAGCAGTAAACTTAGGTGGATTACTGCCAGACAGCCAGGCATGTTTGGTCGTCCGAAGAATTTTCAAATGAACCAAGAAAATCGTAGATGACGATAACGATAGTTGTTTGCCTACATATCTTAAAACATTCGCGCAAACGGGCTCGCCAGCTAACAAACAGCACCAATGAAACGTCGACGCAAGTTACAATCACAATTTGTGTCCCTCCGCAAAAAGCTTGGAGATTTCGCGGTCCCAGTTTTCTCATTGGGGAGCATTATTTCTGCGCCTTTGTATGGGCAAAATGAAAATGCATATTGTTCCTTCCGTGGGTCTTTTGAAGCGTCCAGATGTCGATTTTTACAGGACTGCCATTCTGAATCCGCCAACACATGGTTAGCAACAGTGTACCGATATGGATCTAAAAGTATCCAGTTCAACATGGGTCATGCATTTGCCTTAGAAGATGCACTAATTGGACTTCTAGCATCACTTAGTCGTTCTCCTCAGTAGAGGCAAAATATTTAGAACCTGAGTCAACCCGGCACTCAACTGTAGGTCGGGAAACTGGTACACACACTGACCTGGCTGATTTCGGATACCATCGGTACCGTCGGAAATCGCAGAGTTCTGCAATCTTCCGAGAAAAGACGAATGGAAGAACAACTGTTTGTGGATGGAATTTCGAAGCCAATCTATGCTGAAAACCGAGAAACACTGTAGAGCATTTTCATCCTTGTTGGGAATCATCAGCAGTGCGCATCTAAAGAAATCCCGTGAGATTTCGAATCCGTGACCTCCCGAACTTAACCGATCGGCCACAAGCTACCCACCCCTTAGTCACGGAATCTATATCGCATCGTCACCTGTCGACTGGCTGCTCGAGTGATGACTTCTTAGATGGAAGTTTCACTCGTCGTGTGAATCATTCTTTCTCTGAACTAATTATAGATTCCTGCGGATGATCATCAGTTGTCTACATACTACGTTTAAATACATGAATCGAGTGGCATCCACACATACAATACATATAGTGCAATATGAACTTACACAAAAACAAATAGTCTCATTCAGTTGTCAGTGTACAACAAAAAGTCTGCGTGCTTCTTCCAAATCATGGCTAACGAGCGCCTCCACCAAACCTTGATCATGTTCTGACTTGAAGGGCAACTTGACTGGGCTTTCCGGCTTATATTATCAAGTTTGTTCACTAAGCGCTAGAGCAAGTTTCGCTTATGTTTTACGGACACAAAACTGCGGGAGGTGGTATATAGCTTAAGTCGACTTTAGTTGCAATATTTTAGGTTCTACACAATGTCCATTCACACCACACAAAACTCTCCCTTGTTCACCCTCAAGATATAGCAGGTGCGTCACAGTTGCTCAAGTGATCACAGCCCATCAAGTAAATACATATAGAATTCTACGGGGTTTCACCTAATCCTACCAAAGCCGTTAGTTAGCACGCCCTCTAGGTGGATGGGACCATTGCATGAGATAAAAATCCACAGCTGCTGCAAACAGAGAAGACCAGCAAGATATTCCACATAAGGTGTGATTGTAACTTGTGAACCACATGAAACAATTTGCATCAAGGGCTAAATTCCGGATGGTCTAAAATAGCTTTTAGACGGTCGTGCACCTAATCTGGATGAATTTGTTTAAGTCGAAAAACTCACGAACCCCGCGTACCCATTCATTTAATATTTTCAACAAACAAATTGCCCCATCCCTCATTAGCCAGATTGTTTATGAACTTACTAAAACTAGCCCAACAAGGTCCCTCTGCATACAAATTAGGTGACATCTGTGTCCTTGATAGTAGGTTTAAAAATGTGAACAAGTGAGATAAGTTGACGCTCCCATTAGACTGTTCATCGCTCTTTCGTACCGTCCCCCTAGTCACACTAATCAACTTTCTTTGTGACTGTTTAATTGCCGAGATCGTTAAAACCAAGTTGTCCATACCGAAGCTGAAGGAAATGTTCCTACGTTGCCTTTTTAATGTTCCGCTTCTCTCTACCATATTTCGTACGGATAAAAGTGCACGATCACCGTGGGATTGTTACCCAGTTTCCTACTGATTGAAGCATTCGTTTTCGTATTGGGACGAAGCCAACTGTAAACACCAATCCAAACCCCGGGTCACTAACACCTAGTATTAGGTGGTATTTTCGGTGTGTTCGCTCTTGACGTTGTCGGAGACAGTCAGATAGTTGCTTTCCACAGTCCAATCCTAAAATGAATCTCACGCAATACCCGGATGTTCCACTGAGATGACTACTAGATAGCATACCGCAGCGCAGAGTACATCGGGGAGAAACACCAACTTCCACAGCTTCGTACCATTAAAGCGGTAGCTAACTTGGTACCTAAAATCCAGACCTCGTAAGGTTTGCTCAGTCGACTACACATAAGTTGAGACGTATATTGCAGGGATTGTGTTTCTTCTTTCGAAGAGTTAGGATCGTGCTGAAAACACAACACTTACATCTCCTATTGAAGAAATATATTCAAATGTAGGGTTCCACAGGAAGGAAGAATTTGTTGCGAGCACCTAGACGGAATAAGACAGTGATCCTTTATTTCTCACTGTGACTTTATGAAGCGTCACGATCGGTGTGGTGTAGAACTTCCAAGGGTGACCCTTGTCATTATATCAACCTCGATCATCACTGAAGAAACTGAGGGTGATGTATTAGGAGGTTGATGGACACTTCATATGGAACATAATCACATGACTTTGAACGCCAAGTGAACCGTCATCAATTTATATTCTACTAAGAATCGATGCACTACATGCAAGAACTGACTCACCTTGTGTACTTGACCCATAAGCACGGGAGTGTGCGGATCGTGGCTTGCCAAGAGCAGTCGCAAGTTGTCAATCAATGCGTAAGTGTCATCATCAGCCTTGTAGAAAAAGTCAAATTCTTCACCAAAATGCGTCCAAACATATTTCAAAGCAAATGCTGTTTTCTCCCATAGGTAGGAGCGACCTTCCCTGTTCACTGCGGCTGAAAAGAAAGCAGATTGGACAGCCGGGATTCATTTGTAAGGACTATACTGAATGTACAACTGATACACGGTTGTCTGGCACCTGATTCGGCCTCATCCGTTACCAACAGTTGACCACATAGATGCCTGTGCATAGTTGAAATAGCGGTTGACACTGAGCCTGACGTGTGACACACAAGCTCGACGGAATAGGTTGGAAGAGATCCAGAAGCATGACTGCATTTCAGCTATCATCAGTATTTCATTTATCAATGTGATGGTGTTGAACCAAAAGTACTTTCCTATAGAGCTCCCCCAAAGCCTTTGGTCTTGATGTCCTTATAACTGTTTCTAACATTTCAACTAGTTGGATACGGGTTGTGTTCGGAGGCGACTTGCTGTCGATGTTTGACTGTTTGTTCGAACTCTTCTTTGATCGGGATGCTCACGAATCAACAGAGTTTTGTCTTCAAAGGGACTTAGAGGGGCCGATATCCAGGTTGTTCAATTAATAAGCACACTTAAGCGCACACTCCATACGAGAACTGTCCAAACATCGATAAAACGCGCAAAAAATTAGCATAAAAATGGAAAGAACGTGATGTCATGCAACAGCGTTTGGTGGCAAATAGTGGCTGCTTCGGACTAATGAGATTCCTTCGAATATAAAGCCATATTTAACTCTTCATGGACTGCTGTATTGATGACTACTCTACTTTTCAGTTAACGGAAGCCGAGGATCATGCGATCCCGTTAGTCTTACTCGAGTTGACTAAATTAATACGTTCTACAAAGCTAGTACCCTCGCTGGCAACCAGTTCGACCATATCGGACCGAGGCGCGATAGCTAAAGAAGTGTGCTATTGATGGGCAGACTGAATTAAGGTATTTTACGCACAAAGGTGGACGTCAGCCTTGGTGGTTTAGCTGCCCGATAGGATATCAAAGCCCTAGTCAGCAATCAGTAGAGTATGAATAGTAGCTTCATGCAACAGAAGTGTTTCAACTTAAGAGGGCGAATCATTTTCTGAATTATGACACGCCCACGCAGAGAGCACTTACAGTTTGGGAGCGGCCATTCTTTGGGGGACCAGTCTGACTGCTATTTCGAGCTTGGTAGGAGTAAAAAGCATCGATCGCATCGCATAACCGCTACATTATAGCAACAAAATTTTTATTTTCACCGCCTTTAGGAGGGTACCTTCAATAGTTCTTATATGTTAAAGTGAATACCTCAGATATGTTAAATGGATGCAACTCTGTGATGAATATACTCTGATACAACGTGCTGAAACCGCATAAGGATCGCCGAACCCGAAATCAGGGTCATTGTGGAGTAAAGATAAAGCCCAATGGGGTCAGAACAACATGGGACTTAATCAGGATGTTGCATTTCGATGCAAAATCTGAAACAGTTATGGCAAACAGGAATGCCTAGCTATACCGTTCATCTATTGTGCTAAATAAACCTTCATTTTCTGCAGTCAACGTTTCTCAGTACACAAAAACACCTACCTATGTCTGCCCGTTTGGAAAGCTCATAACAGTTTATGTGATACAGAAATGAAGTTCGTTCTGTTCGGCCGGAACGATTCGACATTGATCATATTAGCTAAAAATTAACCTATTGGCCCGTCTGTTCAACAGTTTCTTGAAATCTGCCAAAGCTCTCAACCCAAACACGCTTTTTCACTGATTTGTTGATCCTTTTACACTCTTAACGAAATTATTCCGAATGTAAAACATGTGAATAAACGCTATGGCTACTCTCGAGTGGGGGAAGCGAAATTTTCGCAATTTCTTTCACTGGCAGAGCGTAAACGGGACAGCCCTTATACAAATCGTCCATAAATTCGTCTTCGTTAAAAGACTTGAGTAGAACACTGCTGGTACCATATTGTGGGAGAGATTGTTATCATCGGATAATAACCGCGAATGAAACGCCTTCGTTCCCTTGAACAGAAAACCCCAGAGTGTCAGTCTGTATCTGATCAAACATTTCCTTTAAAAATAGTCGAAAAGCAGTTGGATCTCTGTGTGAATGCTGACGCACACTCATATATGACTGAATCAAACGGTGAAACCACACAGCAATCGGTGACTTTTCCACTTCCTAGTAGTGGACACGTAATAGCCGATTTTGATAGAAAACTTTTTTTCTGTGGATATAAAGGACACCCAAGTTCCCTCCCAGAAGGTCTATACCTCTGCTTCAGTTGAAAACTGCGTTGTCTCACATCACTACTGTCCTAGCCCCTGACTGTTTTTGTCTGATGTTATTGAACTGCTAGTTAACGGAGTCCCGTCAGAGTCAATTGTCAACAGTGATGGTCCTGAAAGCTACGTACCTTCTTGTGTTGTGCAGCTTAATGAATAGAAGAGATGTCACAGAGCGAAAGCTCAGTGGCGACTATGCATAAGTCACAGTAGAGCGTCAGAACACTTCGTATCAGAACGTAGCATTCTGAGTACTAACACATTTGTGATGCCGTCTGCCGCTCCTAAATCTACACGAGATGCTGCAGATTCTGTTTGAAAAAACCAAGTCAGTTCTCGGTGCTCATTGTGTTATTGCTGCTCGACCAAATTCTCAGTCACTTTTCAGGATCCTGTGTGCCGACCAAAGGCCGATTGTTGCAAGGTCGAGATGGCATTGTGTGATTGCAGGCGTATATTCACCACTGTGTCCCAAGCCGACGAAAATAACGGTGATCCGATACAGAAAGTGATGCAACAATGCATTCCAAGTGAAGTAAATACAACGAGTTTCTACAGTCGAATCTCCGTAAACTATACGGATAAGCCACATACTAGTTTCTAGGTCTGTGGGAGCTTATGCCAATTCCGCGACACTCCATTAGTAGTGACAAACGGACTGATAGTTTTTCACTGAGTAGTCAAGGAACTTATTGCCACAAAGAAATCATAAGACATTTTTGCCAAGGCTGATAATCACATTGTCTCTTGGCGAGACATAGCTGACCATGATCAACATCTGAAGCTATTTCTTGACGTAGCAAAAACTATGACACCAAGTTCAATGAGAGAATTCTCTTGCGTAACACATAATAAAACCCTTTGACCACGCGGTGATCAACAGTGTTACTGAACGCGATCCGGAGCAACTAAATTTACTGGATGATTGCTGTGTACAAACTGACATTAAGCCCAGTTCCACTGCTCTCTTACCATTTTCAGTGGGTCGACCGTTTTGCCTACATGGTTCACTCCATTGTAGATAATCACACTTGCTTTACGTACCGCCTTTAGACAATTGAAACACACATGGGGTGTTATGTTTGCTGCCGTCGACCCAAACTCGTTCGCAATGGTAAAAACAGATGCCTATCGGTAATACTATTTCTGCTACTGCCACACAAACCGGTGGGTCGGTTACCTTGTTTCCTAACACTCTGTCGTCCAGTGAACGCACGCGATGCTTGAAACTCCTCGGAAATAGGGACATATAATTATAAAAAAATCACATCAAACTTGTTGCGGTTCAACTGCTTATTGGTTTATGTATGACAACACATAAAGTTAACAACCCAAATGACAAAATACTGCTCTGGCAAAATGCACTCTATCGCACCATTACGTCCTTCAGTACAGAATAGAAAAAAGGTCGTGAATGATTCACTATCCCCTGGATATTTTTGTGATCCATGAAAAAGTTTAACTTAGAATACTTAAATAAGACTCTGCCTCACAGATGTCACCCAAATACTACAGTATTACGTTTAAAAATCCTTCAGCTGTACATTGAGGATGTCCCTTAACCCAGAACACTATTCCCTGATCATCGACTGTGTGTATTGTTCTGAGTTATACCGCATTCACACTCTGAAGTAAGGTGATCCAATAATTCTTTCAGTCAAATATCGTACCTATTGAAACAAGAAGTGGCACATGTGCAGCAACTTCATTTGAAGAACATCATAAACGAGAGATTCAGTTAAATCTCCTGTCAAAACCGAAATGGTGTACACGTGAGTGTAGTTCGCGAATTTCGTGCAATTTAAGTTCTTGTAGAACATAAGGCTGATGAAAACTCGGGGACCGCACCTAGCGGTCATGGTCTGTATAAGGGCCTTCAGCAACCTAATGAGTAGCTTCCTCCACCAAAACATACTGTGATATTTCGGATATCATACCAACTGAAAAATGATGGGGCCTGTGTGAATATATTCAGCTGAAGAATATCATATTCGATGGGTTCGGTTGGGGTTCACTTGAGTCCCTTGGTAACACCAACCCCACTCACCAGCTGCGTATAATTTGATGTTCACAAAGTTGACTGAAACTAGGGCGAAACTGGGAGAGCGAAACTCATCGTAGGCTGTCGATAGGTTTTCAGTGTGTACCGTCGGGAAGAGTTACCGTGTCTCCTTCTCGTTACTCAGAAACTACGCAACCAGAAAGCAGTATACCTTCACAATTTGACATTTATTTAATTTTGGATACATGGGCAACGTTAGCGAAGCAATCACACTGGTCGTCTCTTTTCACTTCTTTCAATTTTTATTTACCATACTCTAGCCAATGCGTCGGTGATCCTAAAGTATGATCTTACTTTCCTTGTTAGTTGTGTTAGTTCTGATGGAGGTTAATCTGATGAAGTCAGTGCACGAATCTCAAAAATCCGGAGCACATTTGCCAATTTGCGTCAGTTGTGGCACCCAAATGGCATATCACTGGGTTTCAGCGTGCGCGTGTATCAGGCACAGTAAGGGCTATAATGTTGTATAATTGCGAGATATGCCTATTCTAACAGATGGTGTGAGGCGTCTTCAGCTTCTTAATCGCCGATGTCTTAGAAGCATTGCTGGTGTCGGATGGCAGCAGTGAATTCTTAGCGACGTAGCTAACTATGCGACGTACTCGCACAATGTCACCAGAGATTTTTTATTGTTTGTTTGTCTACCTACCTGCTTTGACACCTCATGTCATACGAATGAGTCAGTCATCTTTGTAGCACGCATATGAAACCGTGTCGTCGGTATGAGATTTATAAGACGATGCACTGAACCGTCGCAAACGATTTATGACTAAACCCCTCTATCCTGATACGTCTGTCAGCGAGGACTATCACATAGTTTGAAGATGACATGTAAATGTTCCTGCCCACTCGACGTTCGCTTACTCCACACGATCCGTAGTCCAGGTGAAGCAAATTTTACCGAAAATTCTCATGTGGTGTACACCCAGTTTATGACTCAGGTAACACTCCACACTCTGGGTTCATATGCCTGCGGATTCTGTATTGCAAGGTCTGTCTCAACCGTGACAGAGGGGAGAACACTGCAGTTATCCTGATTCAACTAAAACGTTCATAATTCCGGCATAACGATATACAGTGACTGGTCTCGAATGCAAAACTAATAAAAACTATTATGCCAGAATATGGCAGGTGAGCCGTGCAGTGGGAATAGTTCTATGATTTGACCTCAACTTCTGCAACAGTGTGAAGTAAAAGGAATAATTTTCATCCTAGACCGACATGTGTTGGTTAGGAGAGTGAAGCCATGTGGAATATCAAGCCGCCACAACAAAAGCAGGGTTTGCTGCTGTTCGTGCAACACCTTATTGTGTAGGTTTCGGTTTTGGGTACGCAGTGTTGTAATGCCATACTGATGCGTGGTACTAGTAACATTGAGTACTGATTAGCTTAAAAACAAGCACTGGGTTACTACAACGGTTAGAAAAACCGTTGCGTCTATTAAAACCTCGTGTATGTTTCATTCTGAAGGCGAAATAGGGACAGATTTGCCAATAAGCCATCCCCAAAACACACACATGTGGCCCGTGTTGTTTAGTCAAGCATTGATTCGATTTGACCAATAAAGCAGTGGTCGGAGACGTGACTACAACCGTCATCATAGACACATTTCTGTCGTAGTCCAATTCAGCAGATAAGGTCACGAAAAAAGTCATGGTTAGAAATCAGTAACAGCTGAGTAAAATACAGTGGATGCGTTTGTAGCAAAAAGGTGTTTTTTGTTCTTCTTACTTTTTTGTCAAAATGCCGCAACACACAGGTAACATTATTTCCTGAACTTACGGGAGAATTCTCCTCGTCTGCTAGAGCGGTTCTGCACTAGTGCGTAGTGCCTGATTAGCACTACTTTTGGTTAGCATTACCGGTTCTCTTACAGTAAGAGTCACCTACTTGGGTAACTTCCAAACAAACTCGAACGGAAAAGCATTGCTGTGAAATTGTATGAACCACTGTGCTTATTTTATCAGGAATCGCCACACAACAACCAAAGTGGATCAGTGACAAAACATCACGAAAAAGAGAACGGCTTACCAACAGCGGGTAGCTCTGGAATATCCACACTGCTCATGAAGAGGTAGCGATCGCATCGGGGTGCCCAAGTTGCTTTGATGTGTATAGCTTTAGTGCCATGATTTGGGGGCATTGTAGTTATCCAGCACAGTATTTTGACCGAGCTGTTGACTGAAAATGACAGATGATATTATGGTAAGGGTCAACGTATTGCAAAGGTGCGAATCACTTATTGAGGAAGACAAACCTTCCAGAATCTCGTTTCACGTTATAAAGAAAAAGGGAACTGTCACCCCTAAGGTCGGCGCAAGTAGACACAATAGCAATTAGTAAGGAGCCCTCTGAGGTCAACAGTGGTAAACGTTCTCAACACGAGAACGGCCAAACAGCCACACTGACTGTTCGTAATTTTTAAGCATACACAATGTTTTCTCAAGTAGTTTGAAAGTGTTGCTTGAAAACTCCTCAAGATGTAAAAGAGCAATAACACATATTGGTCAAACGGTTCTCAGACCATACGACGTGATCTTTTCAACCTAAGAATGGTGAGACAGCCAAGATGAATTTTCTGGGCGTCTGCACCGGTTATACAAACCACTTTTCTGTCGCGACAGCAGGCGAATCGCTCCATACCTGAACAATTGAATGTGACTGCGTGCGCACGTGACAACATGTTATTTTTCCTACTTTGCACTGCATTGTCTGGTCACTCGTCGGCATTCAGTACAGCAGATACATTACAAGCATTTGTTCAAAGTGTACTCAAAATACAAAAGACGAAACCCCGAAGCGCCTGTCGACAGAGCGAAGGTGGAAGGATGAGTAGTTGTTGTTTTGCGAAAAGTCAAATAGGGTTTGTCGTTTGGAATCGCCAGAGTACCATATCATGAGCAGGTATAGATCTGAACTGTACACACTTCATGAAGTGTCGACATGACGACCCCTGGTGCATATAAATATCGGAGTGGGTGATAGCATTTTAGTTTACTGCATAGTAATTTGAATAACATTCACCCATCAGTGTCCCATAAGGTTTCAAATGGGCGTTTAGCATCCCGAGTTTTTGCTGGCCAAACAACTAAGTGGGATAGCGCAATGAGCTGTCCAGCGCAGGACCACCTGAAGCAAACAGTATTTTCCTTTATGTAATTGTCATCTTGGAAGTCAGCACTTCATAAAAGCAACCAGAGAGCAGCACACACCTAAAGCAGTCGTCTGTCATTATCTGTGCGTATCCAAATAAGTCTCATATGCGCCAAGGCTGCCCACTTTTACACACTGATCTCCAGCAACCACAATGATATTCAGGCTACTAGCCCGCCGTAAAATGACACTCGATACGTCATACAGTTTTTTTTATAGTGTCAGAGCTTAATTCGACTTCCTGCTCTAGAAACTCCTTCACGGACGTTGTCAAACGAACCGCACATGAAGGACTATCGACGGGCATCCACTCGAGCAAGGATTCTTCGACTCAGTGACCAAGGATAACGCCAATCCACGCAAGTTTTAACGCAGCGGCCTCTGGATTACCACGGATGTGCACCCGGAAGCTAGTGAACGGTGGTGAGGCGGTTAGCTCAACCACTGTGCTTGCCTCTTGAAATATTGTTTCTGATAAACAGCCTACCAGTGTCAACCGGGTCTGGTGTGGAAGCATGAGACGCCGGTTGTCCTGCTTGCCTCAGATTGTGAACATTAAAGGTAATCAGACAGACCGGGCGTCCAGGACCGAAGATTGGTTTCGAGATGCATGAGGCTGTCAGCACTTGGAAATGCGCAGATGCCGCGGTTAAGACCGATGCAAAGCGAACAAGGTCGTCAGTCCTAAGGGCCTACAGGGACACAGTTATTAGTGGAGTGTAGGGGGAAGGGAACAGAAGGTATATAAAGTGATAAGGAAGGCGCTAGCGGTAGAATGTTTTCATTTACCCACCCTACCCCACTCATTAAGGCAACCCAGCTGATGTTACCACGCAACGTTCGATGCGGCGTAACATTTTTACTTGTAGAAACCTTAGTTGTACGCGGACTTGAATAATTCCAAGTACCCCAGACCTAGACACGATGATAATTAGAGTTCTCGATCAAACCTTTTGGCTCAAAGGCCTTATCGCAGGTCAGCAGTGTTTAACGGAAAGTGCCAGTGCATTACATTTTTGAAAAGAAAAAGTCACCACTTAATCTCAAACCTGGAGGGTCAGGAAACTGTGTTGATCAGACTTCTTACCACTAACCAACCCGGTATGAGACTGTGGGTCTCGCGGGTACTCCTCAGTAAAGTACAGTGGGTCACAGAGGCACATAAAGCGTCATATCACGTTAATGTCTAGTCTCAGTAAGAAATCTATCATGAAATTCTAGATTATTGTTAGTGCATCTCGCATTCTAGGATTTGTTTCGAATGATTCCCACTGTGCCTGACTGGAGACGCTGCAAGATACGGTTGCCAATCGATCTCATTAGCGTTTATGCTGTTTGTTTCTATCTCGGGCGTTTGAATGAGTATCTTGAGGTCTAAACATTTCGAGTTTATTTTGGTTGATGATGACGGTAAGCTTGTACCGATTTTTACGGGTTCATAACAGTGACGTCGGACAGTATGACCAAACCAGCTGTTTAAAGAATTCGTAGCTCAGCGTGACCCAACTGTCCCACAATGGAAACAATCTTTCACAGCTTGTAACAGCTTGTCTCAGGTTGATTGGTTTGTTGTTTTCTCTAAAAACACTAGTTTCCGTCACTGAAATAGAAAACGTTACGACGTTCAGAGATAACTAGAAGTGGAATGCCAGTATACAATAAATGAATTCTCTTTGCCACCTGCAACCTCAAAAGTAGTATATGAGCAGTAGCTAGTAGTTTGTTACGACTAGCAACCGGGAAACTGGCAACCATTCGAGAGAGAAAAAAGTCAGTAGTTTGGGAGGGGAAACATCAAACCAAATAAGAAGTGCTTCCGTGGTACTGAGCTGTGAGGCTGAATCCAAGCACCACGAATAATGACGGTCTAGATCCCATACTATGATGGAATGAAAACCTACCGAACAGGCAACAACAGTTACATGAATAGAACCCAGAACTATATAAAACAGCTTACCGCTCACCTGGTCCTGAAAGTTCGGGAGCCGGCTTCACTGATACAGGTATCCGTTCATAGCTAAGTTCCATAAGTAGCATGACGAGTGTGCTTCCAAAAAGTGCACCGAATAGGAAAACTTGTAGTTTTGTCACATTAATACCTATCTCAAACCTCTTAGTAAGGGGGTATAAGAGAAACGTAAATAAACGTTTGTCAGAAGGCGAATTCACATGGTCAAAAATAATATTAACAAATAGACAATGGAACAAGAAAAGGTATTCCACAGCTCACATTTGGTTAATGAATAACCGGCACATTTCACGGAAACGCCTATTTTATAATGTAAATACATCTAAAACAGTGCTAAAAATTATCTGAAATTTGGTAGGTTATAAGATTTTACATCAAAACAGTGAAGTATATCTACTCCTCAGGTGCATGACGTATAGGTTATAAGCCGTATCTCCCCCATCCCTGGCATCATCGCCATCAAAATAACCACGATCATCTTTCACCATCAACTCTAGGATCATCAGCATCAGCAGCAGCACCATCGTTATCGTCATCATGTTACCATTACCATCACCATTAAAGACGTCGTCAATACCACCATCATCCCCATCATTAGCATTATCAGTCGGGTAGACCCAACATAACCTGTGAGCCTCAACCAACACGTATCCGTCATAAAACGCCGGAAAACTTTGATCAGGGCTGCCCAACTGAGCGTTTACAACTGGCTCACTGTTGAAAGCGATTGCGTGCTATGTTCTCGGGGTCTCAAAACGCCTTTGAATGTAGTCACGTGAACCCCAGGCAAAATGGCGCAAAGACTCCACAGCACTCAACTTGACAGCGATCACTTTTACTCTTATGGCTTTGCCTCCACTAAGCTTTCGGCAGCTCGAATTTGAGGTGGAAAATGCATAATAAACATAACAGCCAACATAGATTCGGAAGCTTTACCTCCTATTTCAGTGAGTTCAGCTCACTAACCGGTACTCGATTAAGGATCACTACAGCAGGCAGCCAACGCTACAAAGACATTGGAGAAAAAATTGTTGAAGTTGCCTGAGATGTTCAAGCCGAAGAGACCAGGTCTCAGACATAAAGATTGTTCTGACAGTTTTTTGAAGACGAGTTCCTCTAGGTCAAGACCACTTTCGATGACAAGGAGGACACAAGTTAACAAACAAGGCACGGATACGCGTGCACTGACTTCATTTTTCCCAGCACAATAACGGTCTACGCAGTAGCTAAGGCAGAAAAAACAGTCAAAAAGTCAGTTTTCCTGTCCTGAGCTTTGAAATGAACAGAAGTTGATAGCCATCCTAAAATAAAACTTTGTATTTCGAAACTGCCACGTGAAGATCAAAACAAAGGACCGCTTTTGATAGGACGTTTGCTCGTCACGTAGGGAAACAACATCGCCCACATATTGCAGAAGGCAACTGATCTTTCTCTAGAAGTCATTTCGATGCTATAATTATGGTTGGTCCCTTGTAGAGTCAGAATTTCAACAGCAAAAAAACGAAAACATGGAAACAAACGGCTGGAAGAAAAGCTACGAACATGTTCGGAAAAATCAGTCTGGTCATGGATTCGAAGGCTGCTCCAAGGCCGAGGAAAATCGCAGCCTTTGGTCTGCGGTATGTGTATCGCTGCTAGAACACTTGATGTAGTTGAAGATACGATAGGCGCATCCTTGTCTGTTCGAAGTTCTTCAGAGTGATTTCTAATTGGCTACTCATCCTAGATTATGTGCCACAGTATTATTAAAGCCAGTATTCGTGTTGTGACTGGGCTATACTTTTATGGTAGGCGCATTTGCTTCTGGTGCCTTTTTCTGATAGAATGACGTGACTAATAGGGCTGTTTTTTGGAAAGCACTCTTGCTAAATAAATTGTATAGTGCAGAAACAAAGGTCCACATCAGCGCTTAGACAGCGCTCTTGGAAGTTACTCGGACCCTCGAACTTGCTGGCGGTCCAAGGCAGAAAGTGAGTAGAACTCATGGATGACAACTGGAGTTCACCGGGTCATATGAAGAACATGGATATAGGCAGATGGCTAACTAGACCAATGTTTAAAACAGTCAGTCTTCAGACCTAGACGCTGGTCTCTGTTATTATTTTCTCAACTACAGCCTTGATGAATGCACTAATGTCTGTTTTCTTGAGGTGAAACGGTTCACGAATGCTTCTTGCTGCAACAGCCTTATCCATTTCTACAACCTTTAGATCTCATCAAATTCTAGCTGTAGGCACGTTTTCGTTGAATTTTCCATGGCGTTTTACTTCGAGTAACTACCAAGACTAAGCATCGACAGAAGTATCACACATCGAATTACCTGCCGTACGTACGATGGTACCTACCTTGAGTATGGAGACAATAAGAGACACAAAGGCACAGAGGAGTAAGAAGCAAAGATCGGTACGACGCCGTCAAGGACGGTCAACATCATCATTACAGCCTAATTTCAAATTAAGAAGACCACCAAATCGTCCCTCTGGAGTGTTGAGTCGTCTCATCTATGCATTTAGTTTCCCGGTAGCTAAGACTCAATCTGTGGGTGCAAATGCTACAGGGCAATGTATTATACTATAAGAGATTCAGCAAAACAGTGCCTTGGTAGAGCTTCAGTCATCTTTAAAGGTATATCTTATATAACCAGAGAGTAATGCGTCCAAAATATGTGGCAGCTAGTTTGTTTATAGTGTGCGTGCCCTTAAAAGTATAAACGTACGCCACGGAATTGTTTTTCGACCTATTATTAACATAAGAAGCAGTAACATAAGTGTTAGAACAGGTGCTCCACTGCAGTAAAGTGAGAAAAGAAATAAACACAAGGAGAGACGTGGCGCCCAGACTGGTTAGTCAGAAAAAATAGAAAGTTTCCCGGGGAAAGCCATTGCACTCCTTTAGTCGCCATTTCTTGCAAAGTCCCCGTACAAGCGCAGAGGGTCACGGGTACCAGGAGTACTACTACATACTACCTCAATAATAACCTCCAAACTCTTTACAATCTCTTACACTCTTCTGTCAAGTTATATGTTTCCCGATCTGCTGTTTGCGCAGTTCCGGAGATGCGGAAAAGACAATCATTTTTGTAGATAAGATTTTACCACAAACAGCACATGAACGAACCGTCACAACTGATGGTGCGGGATGTTTCGAGCGACTGAGGTATCTGCTGCACAAACAACTACCCCGTCATGAATTCATTGGCGCTATTTGACAAAAGCTACACTATTGAGAAATCGGTGGTAAAGGTCCTGGAGACGTTCCATATCGCCTGTCTGCAGAGACCATGTTTCACAACCATATAACAACACAGCCATTACTGTAGAAGAGTTTACACTGCGGTGTGGCGAGTCATACTGTTTTATGGATCAAAGACGTAGCCCCTATGCGCAGAGGACATACAGCAGATGTCAGCATTTGGCCATCTGCGTCTCCAAAGCATTCGTCAGGTCTGTTGAAAACATCGGACTCGTAGTGCCGAGGTATGTCAGATGGTCATAGGTAGAAGGAATTCTCCCCCGACAGATGAAATATTCACGCCTCATAGTTTGTGTTGGTTGTGACAAGTACTTCGCATGCCAGAAGACCGTCTACCTCACAAAGTTTTTTCCCAGCCCTATGCTGAGTGGAAGAAACCCAGAGGTGGACAGTGTATGGAAGACGCTAAACAGTAAACTTAATCGGGTGGGCAACTGCCCCCTCCCGGGATGGGGATTCCGGGACTCAAGTCCCCAATGGCTAATGACATTGCCAGAAATAACCCAATCGCGCAGTCAGTGGTTTTTGTGCATCAAAGCTATTGCCCTTAATGCGCAGCTATCTGATTTCCGAAAAGACTGAATGTGCCTTCGTCTTCAAGGTCTGGTCGTACGTTCCACGCTGCCATTTTCCGGCGATCAAAACTGTGGCAGCTGAAACCAATGAGCCTGTACACGGTTTACAGCTGATGAACTGAACTGAATTGAATTGAACTTACTTCACCAGACACATTTCCGCCTAGAGCTAATGCATTTATCGAAGTATTTAAAATTCCCACAAGATCAGGGGCTTCTCCTTGAATTGCAAGCGGTATGTTAATAGACGCGAAGTTCCGAAGTATGGCTTTGCACTTTGTACGTGCAAAGCTCATGCTGAAAGATTAGGACGGTGTTGTCTACGTGCTGTATATGGACAAGCTTCTCACCAGCGACAGTTTATACCTATGAAGCTGGAAGGCGTTTAAACGTTTGCTCCACCAGTGACGAAGCTGGACGAGAATAAAGAGAGCAGAGAACTTGCTTCCTTTCTGTAAGAGATCCTGTAGAGAACTCCGTGTGTACTGTTACACGACCAGAGATACGTGGATATACAGGCCAGATTTTGTTCTGGCATATATTTTGTTGAGCTGCCGTAGTTAGGAGCACTGACCGACTGACAAAGTAGAAACCAACATTGAAGTCAAGCGGCATATGGAGTGTGGACCGTCTGTACATATGGCGTTGTTGTAACACCTGACGGAGTGTGAACACGTGGTCACCGCAGCCTCTACGTGGTCGAAATCCCGCTTGCTACCCACAAATCAAGGCTTTGCCTGCTAACGTATGAAGACGAAGAACATATGACGTCGGAAGCCTTGCTACAATGGAAGTCAAAATGATGCCCTACTGGTAAACGCATTTACTGTCGGCGCCATTTTTGAAGGTAAGCATTAGTACTGACTTACTTCCGTTACCTGAAACGGTCTCTTTCTTTGAGATAAACCTAAATGCTTAAGAGTTACGGGCCATATCTGGCTCGAAAATCATCAACAATATTGTGCGCCATGTGGTGTACAACAGATTTTTCGGTTGCCATGGGAAATCAAAACGTGAGAGTATAACAGCTCATTCTACTGTTGTATTTTGACTATAAAAAATTCCACACAAATACAGTTAGGCTAAAAAATGGCTAAAGGATTCAATGTCATCCTTAAATAGAGCAGATAGAGGGTCATTGAGAGAGGAAACTCGAGGACGTTCGAATAGAGATATAAATCTTGACACTTCTGAGGCTATTTGTGCATCTTCCACGCTTTCGTCAAAGGCCGGTTGTCCGGACTCGAAGTAGCAGGTAGCTAAATGAATTCTTGCCCAGAATATTCTACCCAGCATTCCATATGTCCTTCTCTGCTGTGTATTAGAGAGTTAGTGTGATCTTTGATGTCACCACTTACTCGCAAGGGTCACCCGGACGAATCAAGTGGAACAATCTGCGGATATTTCTGGCGATTTTAGGTTTTCTATTTCTCTGGAATTCCTCATCCGCCAAGTTGCCCGATTTGTGTGGATGTTCACTCATTCCTAGCGTTGGATGTTTCGTTGAGTTTAGTTGTGGTTGAGACTAATAATACTAGCCGTCCAGTTGTGAAACCCTTGCAGTGAACAGCTGCTATTTTCCCTCCCCCCGAAGGAAACACGAAGACTGAGGTATCACCATGTTTCACAAGCTTAGACAGAAGAAGCCGAAATTTAAAGTTCCGGCTAAATGCACAGACTTTCCGGTTAGTAAGTTTTACGTTTGTATTGCCGAGCTCTCTAGAAGGAAGAAAGAATCTGGAAAGATTCTGTTGCCGGGTCCAGAGAAAAGCCATGATCTTATCCCAGATCTAGTAGTTAGATGATGTTGGTTGATGATGATGATGATGATGATGGTTGAACCGCAGAATAACGTTTCAACATTAAATAGCGCTTTAATATCTGTATCGTTAACATCCGACGCTGGGCTAGCCGGCAGGAGATAAAGTAGCGGGTTTCGGTATGTTTGCTTGATTTTTGAGCTTCTCAATGGCTATGCAAGTTGTGTGTCCTTCGTGTAGATCTGGAAGCGCAAGGAGAAGCAACGTTGGAAAAGCGCGGGTTCTTATTCCAAACAGCTATTCCAGTAAGAGGTGGTGATTGAACCCATAACTAGTGGATTTGGGGCTGGTTCATCGCTGCGCACAATGTAGTCAAACAATTTTCGCTATCGTGGAAGTTGGTGCTGCAGATAAACAGTCCGTGATAACCGCATACCTGCAGTAGTGCTCTCCGTTGTCCACACGTCTCGTATCTAATTCAAGACGACCACTCAGTTTCCTGAGGTGTTTCAGATATTAAGCAGTGAATCTAATGACACGAAGGTCCGTGACTCCAATCTAACCCCGGTATTCTGACTGCTCTTTTCCATGCTTGAACAACCTGGCAGTGTCTTAACATTCATGCTTTCCTTAGGTGGCGTTGCAGGTAGATAGTGAAAGGGTACTAGGATTATTTTTGACAATCCTTCCACTATCTCTAATGGTCCTGGGACCATGAGAAACTTTGGGGATCCAATCACCTAGCCTTGTAATGGCACTCTGAACTTTGAGGATGCAAAACGTATTTAAAAACGTACGGCAACGTTGTTTAGGTTATTTAGTGTGTTTTGTATCTGGATGGGATCTTAACCAAACATTTAAATATCGTTCGTCTTTGTCGTCCCCAGGAAGCTCCAAGCAATAGGTGGAGGACAGTGAATGCTCGTGCGACAGTTGTTTAAAGCATCTGACCTTAGGCCCGTGATTCAAACGTTCGATCTACAAGACACTAAAAGATACTCTTTTGTTCCAAGACCATTCAGAGAGACGCTGAGTAACAAGCCTGACCTGCGACAACCTAGTCGACTTCTTGCACCAGTCTACCTCAGATGTGGCAGTCCTCGGAAACCACAGCCGGTTCACCCAATAGAAGGCGTCAGTCGTATTTAATTGGCCCTGAGTACGTAGGTATAAGCTGATCAACCTCGATTATAGTCACGCTACATTTGCCACCGAAGCTGACAATCATCTTCCTCGTGCAGCAAACTGTATCCTGCCGAAATTTCAATAATCCGTCAGCAAGGAAAACTCCTGCTGATTAGGAACTGGAGTGGCAAAAATCGTTTGAATCGAGATCTCCAAGACAAACACTTGTTTAAGGAATAAAAATGCTGCATTCACAATATAAAATCATGCAACACAACTTCCCCTCTGCTTCATGACGTTGACAAAGCTGGGATATCATCATGTATGATAACGCACACACAAAAGGAAGGCCCTCTGATCATGCGCAAGCTCGCCCGAAGTAGTGACATCTACCTGGCTGCAGTGGTGTATGCTACTTTGGTTCAAAATGGACGGATACACACACGAAAACTATTCACGATATAGGTGAACGGTGTGCTAATAGAATTGGAGCAATTAGCCTCATTTCTTCACAGAGACCAGAACTCAAAGTGACATTACCATAACCTCCTCCAGCTACGCTCTGACGTTGCAGGCTCATAAGAAATAGATAGGCAGAATGAAAGTGGAAGTAAACATCCGTTTATAGATTGAAAGGAGAATTGAATGCAAATCAGCAGTACCAGTCACCTGCAGTAATCTTCAGCTAAATGTGATGCACAGAGGTCATTCCGTGTTTCAGCAAGTGGTAAATTTGAGGTTTCAAAATTTCCTCCCTGAATCGATACTACAGTTGAAACATAGGCCCAGAGGCTAAAAGAGAATATCACAGTGGTCTCTCATCTTAATAGCTGCTTCGATTGTTCTACAAAAAACAGCTGGGGTTGAATACAGACCGGTCACGCCAGGAAGCTGTCAAGAAGGTTTATCGTACGCAAGTAATAGAAGTTTACAAACTTCTACGGAAAAGTCTACTACTTAGTAAGCTTTCTTGTGGAGTAGATTCCATAACAAAGCTGAAAATGAAAACGGCATTTCCTCGACTATAGGTAGCTCAGAAGTGCACTACTGTTGCTCACAGTGGAAGCAATCACCCGGCGGAAGTATGATAGCACCTGCATCCTGTGATGGACTTAGACATCCGGGCGCGCGGAAAACCCGAGCCTTGGTTGGTCCACGCGCCCCTTTACGATGGTTGTGACCTTGAAGCCGGCAACAGACATTCAACAATCTATATTATTCCCGCTTATGGGTGATCCGCCAAATCGATGTAGAAAATGCCTGTCCTATAATCTGGCGATATTTCGGAATATCGGGAGCGCGAGAAACCGATTCCTCAATAGACGTCCAAGGTTTCTCCAAAACCGCAGTTCGAACCAAGGAATTCTTTGCAGCAAGTAAGGTTGGTTCAGAAGTTCCTACATGCAGTGAGAATTCAGTTGGAATTTGCCTAAGCAAAAAAGCCTACTGTGTGAGCAAAATACAACTTTTAGGAAAGCAATGACTTGGCTTGACCGGTCTGTGCTTGCGGAGGAAGATCAGGTGAAGATTTTTTCTCCAATATTTTATTCGTCCTTGCACCCGAAAACACTTTGGGGAAAGAAACGAGGAACAAGCGATATCTTTTCCCCCACAATATTGGACAATCTCAGTGGTTCGCTTTGGTGATGCGATCCAGCAAGTAACTCTTGACCAGGTCAATACCACTTTTCGGGACATGGTTTGGATAGCTTACGAAGGATCGAAACAATTTTCACTCCACACGCGTTTATCCACTGGCTGCATCTCACTAGTAAGCCAGTCATTCCTGCAAAGTGCAAGGTCCTTCACTTCCAAAACTTATTGAGAACGCAAGCATGCGTTTGAAAAAGGGGGCTCACTCGGCTGATAGCATGGGTCATGCGACCCAAATCGCGTCCAAGTGCAGCGAGTTGTCTGTGCATGAGCGTAAGATGTACGCCACTCACTACCGTAATCGGCGAAGAGTTTAGAAAGAGACGGTGATATTCTTATTGCGATCACGCATCTTGCTGCGTCATCCCTATTCTGATTGTCCGAAACCTATGCAGCGGGAACATTCAAAAATGGGAACATGGCGGAATGTAAGCTTATGATTGGCCCTCTTGGATGTAGCATAGAATTATAATGGGGTCGTATCTATTAAAAGTTTACATTATTACCAGATTTCCAAATGTAATGAAGGCAGATAATCGGCAGATCTCAGTATTTCAACATAGTCTGCTTTTGACGCGTATAATCGTCCATGTGGTCCCTTACTGTAACTGTATTTCAAAAGGACGATACTTTCCGTGTGTAAAGTCGCTAACAACAAAGTAAATAATTGGAATAGCCCAAAGTTAGCATTTATTGCCGGTGTTTTTACCGTTTTCACTCACCGTTGCTCAATGGTTATGATACAGTTCGTCGTTCGATAGAGATGACTAGCATGCGTGTAGTTATGTCTCACTCTAATTGCACAACTCGAAGGCCATGCACCATGCGAATAATTTTCAGTATTAAAAAACCGCTATTATGATTGACCGCCCTGAGACTGGTTTGTAATAGCGGAAATATGGGTGCATCCTTCATAGCCATGTGGAGGAACGATAGTGTCTGCGGTCATACCAGAGAATGTCACCTATTTTCTACTTCTGGTAGTCCACCCTTCAACGCAAAGTTTTGTGTGGGCATAAAGGGAGATTTACCAAACATTTGAAAACCCACAGAACGAGGGCAATTGTTGAGGGGTAAAGGGAACGGTACCTGCTATGTTTGTCTATTTATGTCACGATTGTTGGTGTGGAACCTTGCTATCCTGTCATCCTGCCGTCGTATCTTGGTTCATTGATGGCCCCATACATGAACGTCTTGAGTGAGCCACGTTGTGTGGGTAGTTCACCTCCTGAAAATGTAGGGCGGCTATGGAGCAATGATACTGTTGGGTCCGTTAAATGTGCACCGTAGTTCATTGCCGTCATTCAGAAAAAGAAATAAGATAGTTGTATACAGATTATTGACTCAAAATTAGAAGAGACAAAAGATGGAGGTAAAAATTAGACAGCAGCCTAATGAGAAGGGTAGAGGCTTTGCAGAGCAAATTGCGTGAAAGACGTCACATCGCGTGCAGCTAGTGAGTCTCTGTTAATTTACATAAGGAGCAACAACTCTTAATCGGATGTAATTGATGTCTTGGATTCAAAAGGGCATGTATTGAAGGTCGACTGAGGTATATTTACATTGAGGGTAGAAGAACATGCCCGATTAATGATTGATTTATACTTTTCAAGTGCGAAACTTGAGGGGGAAAGACGCAAAATGTTATACTGAAAGACCGACTTTGGCCATCGCCTCTGTTTAGCACGCATAGGTTAGGCCTCCTAATCGGGAGATCGCATAGGTACGGGTTTAGTAGTTATATGTAACCAGGTTAAGCAAGAACAGTTAGATTTATGAGTATGAAAAGCCGTCGGACTAGGCTGTCATGTACAGTTAATGCTTCACTAAGCGGCGCGCACAGATACTGGCCTCGAGGTTACTATAAATAGCCGAGGCAAGCGGCAACTCGAACGGGTATCATGATGAAAGGCGACGACTAGCTTAATTTTTCGGCAATCTCGTTGCACTTTATGACGTTATCCAGCTTGGTGACGCCATGCCTTCCAGTGGGAAAGATCTTTCACCGGGATGTTCGTAAGCACCACTCAGCTATCTGAATGCTCTAACTCGTCGCGCATAACTGGGAGAAGGGATCATTCACAGATGCCTAATGGTATCAACACCGCACAATGCATAATAGAGCTTCGGTTATTATACTACACGCAGCACTGCTGTCCTGCCGAAATTCGGTGAACAATTTGATACGTTTGACGCGCAAAGCGCATACAAACCGATATCAAGTATTCACGTTTTACGTTGGAAATCCTGTAAAACCTATCTGTCATTTAAAGAACACTGTGGGGAGGTATACTATGCTGCGACTTGACACGCGATCCATCTCGCAAACTGGTAATCTGATGCGAATCGACGGTTGTAGGAGACCTTCAAAGTTCACTCCGTTAAAAAGCAACCTATGAGCAGTATACCGCAGAAGGGTGCAACCGTAATAGCTTAAACATCCCATGGTTTAAAAAATAAGAAACAGCGAAGAATATTAATCTTTTCAGGGGCTCGCCATCAGGTCAGTACATAACTACTGTTTAAAATAGGAGCCAAAAATGAAATGCGCAACGAAGATTGATTAGTAAAATGTAAAACGTGGGGACACGAACGATGGTTGTCTGCTCCCCCAACGCCGCACCTAGTTGGAGGCTGTGAGACAGTCTAGAAGGCCGTTGAGTGAATTGGCCGGTTGATTCGTGCCACACGACCAGGACAGACTCAGCGTTCGTACGAAACGTTTTTGACGACGCAGTACCGGGTTTCGTAGGCGTATAGCGACTGCCTCGGCTTTAGTCAAGCAACGCCGTTGGATAGATGCTGGCAGTCTATTTGATATGCGGTATATGACGTGAAATGACTCATTTGCAGTGACTACGTGCCAGGTGTCAATTAGGTAGGACGCAATTGAGCTTCTGGCTAAACTGTCGAGGCTAATGGTATCCCGGTAAGATAGGTGCTCGCGTATTCTCTTAGAAAGTCGCCGTGTCGTGCGCCCAACGTACTCCATTGAACAAAAGCGGGGAAAAAAGAATACACAACCATATTCTGGGTGAGGACTGGCATCTTGTCTTTGAGGTTTAAATTGAGCCACGGGTATTGATATTGGTTTCAAATTTATGTGCTGTTTTGACGTAACTTCCCTTTTTACTAACGTCCGACTGTTAAGGACTATAGATTTTATCTGCAAGTACACTGACTCATCAGCTTTGACACTCCCAATCCCCATCACCTCCTTAAAGGAAGTACTCCTTCTCTGTACATTCAACGTACAATTCCAGTTTAATTCCACACTTTACCGACAAATCGATGGAGTCGCCGTGTGCTGTTCTCTTGTTTCAAGCCCTACAACGCGCCTTACTGGCTGGAAATCCGCGGTCTCGTTTCAAAATCAACCCGTGGCTCAATTTAAACCTCAAAGACAAGATGCCAGTCCTCACCCAGAATATGGTTGTGTATTCTTTTTTCCCCGCTTTTGTTCAATGGAGTACGTTGGGCGCACGACACGGCGACTTTCTAAGAGAATACGCGAGCACCTATCTTACCGGGATACCATTAGCCTCGACAGTTTAGCCAGAAGCTCAATTGCGTCCTACCTAATTGACACCTGGCACGTAGTCACTGCAAATGAGTCATTTCACGTCATATACCGCATATCAAATAGACTGCCAGCATCTATCCAACGGCGTTGCTTGACTAAAGCCGAGGCAGTCGCTATACGCCTACGAAACCCGGTACTGCGTCGTCAAAAACGTTTCGTACGAACGCTGAGTCTGTCCTGGTCGTGTGGCACGAATCAACCGGCCAATTCACTCAACGGCCTTCTAGACTGTCTCACAGCCTCCAACTAGGTGCGGCGTTGGGGGAGCAGACAACCATCGTTCGTGTCCCCACGTTTTACATTTTACTAATCAATCTTCGTTGCGCATTTCATTTTTGGCTCCTATTTTAAACAGTAGTTATGTACTGACCTGATAACGAGCTTCCAAAATCATATCTGTTCGCAACAATATGTGGCTAAATCTCAACGAAATTCTGAACTTTGAAGTCTCTGTAGTTTCACCTAATTTAATTTTAGTTTGCTGCTAGTAATCGGCGCTTCCTGGGCCCCTTTTTCATTAGCCGGAATATGATGCTTGCTTGATTTGTGGGCGCTGCACTGTGCTGCGCTGCAATGGGGTTGCATTTTTGTGGCACTTTTACGGAAAAGTGGGGGCATTCCTGATGTATCATAGTTTTCATTTCCCAGTAAGCGCAGTCGGTGATCCCCACATTTCCATTCGGTAGTCAAAGTCTATGTGAGCGCCTCCACTTGGAAGTCACTTAACTTATAATAACGTACCAACAATCGCTTACCTGTGAAACCCCTTCGCGCCCGGCTGCCATAACGTTTGAGGAAAGCACAAAGGCCGAGATACCGTAATTTGCACAGGCGTTGACTGGGGCAACTTGAGGTGGTGAGGTCCAGTCATGGACTTTCCGGCTGGCACCATAACCGCTGAACTGTCTCACACTCTAGAATTCAAAATAAGCCGCGAAATCGTAGTCTGACAGCCCAGTCATCCTGGTTTGAGAAACTGCCGAACGTTAACGTTCGGTTGTTTTTTTCAGCCGCATTTGTGTCTACATACTATTCGGTTGCTAGAAGATAACGCACTGATAACTTATAGGTTGTTCTCTTCGCTTGCTGCATTCAGTAAAACCGTCGATCCTTTGGAGGCATAACATGTTAGAATTAATTTCATCCGTCCAAAAGTGTTTTGCTTTTGGCTGAGGAAGTCCCATAACGTCGCCATATCCCATCTTATTCTCTTTTTCAAAAAATGAGTAAGTATTCTTCAGACTAAGCAGCCACCAGGTGGTAATATTCATTTACTTGCACTCTATTTCCAGTTACATTCACAGCTTTCGTTTCCGTCATTTTCAACCCACATGACGTACTTGTCCACCATACCTTCCACCACACGTTTCCAACTTTGTACCCCTAAGAAGGTCAGAACCCGTTTCCAAAATTTTCATCTAGCACGTCAGTGTCTACTCTTTTACTCCCAACAACACCGCTGTCCGTTGTTGTTCTTCACTTTGGGCAAATGTATCCCGAACCCCTCCGCGCATGTCAATGGAATAATGAGCGTAATGACCGCATCGGGCCACTCCGGCCTGAAGCTGCCTGACTTGGTAGTAGGGCAGGAGTGCTACAATAATCCAGCGGGCTACACCGGCTGAAACTTCGTTCCACAAGGTACAATCAAGCCAGGCAGGCCAAAGAGGGGCAGTCAGACCAGAAGCGGCGAAACCTGGTACTACGAGTAATCATGCGATGAGGCAGTCTGGGGGTAAAGTCGTCCGGTCCTCTGCCATAGGAGTGTGGATGGTCAGCATATCCATATTTATGCTAGCAGCAATGCTGCGCTCCTCCGATAAAGGACGGGATAGAAAAGGTCGACCCTAAAGCCGCACATTTCGATTGCCCGACAGTTGACCGTGACCGCCGGTACAATATTCAAAACGGTCAAATTACTTTTAAACCAGAGTCTGGTGCCGCTGCTGTATACGATTCATGCACAAGCCGGAAATCCGATTGGTTAGTTGCACTCCGGCCAGGAAGCGCGCGCATTCAGGTTGCATTTGTCCGCAGGGCAAGAAAATAAGCGATCAAGTGTCTTGCGGCGTCATCCCCATTTTGATTGGCTGGAATTTCTATGGCGCGAACATTCAAAAATGGCAAGATGGCGGATTTGCGGTTTATGATTGAACCTCGTGAACAAAGTATAGCGTTAAAATGCGGTTGTATCTGGTAAAAATTTACATTGATAACAGATTTCTAAATGTAATGAAGACAGACAATATGCAATTCCCAGTAGTTAAACGTGGCTTGCTTCTGACGAGTGTAATCGTCCATGTTGTTCCCAAACAACACCGATATGACCAAAGGAAGGTGATTTTGTGCTTAATGTCGTTCACAAAAAGGTGATTCATTAGAGTATCCCACATTTGCTAGTAATATCTGTTGTAATCACTGTATTCACGTAGCATGGATCACTAGTGATGATACAGTTACTCGTTCGATTCAAATGATTAGCACACGTGTAATTGTAGAGGTAACCATGAAACCACACCTCGAAGGACATGTATCATGCTAACTGTGTTCAGTGGTTACCGGAAGTTGTATTTTCATTAACTTTCATAACTCTGGGTAATAATAACGGAACTATCGGTGCATCCTTCGCAGCCATGGGATCAGCGATAGTGTCTGTGTTTATGCCAGAGCTGATCACCGATTTTCTACTTCTGTTGACCCTTTAACACGAAGGATTGTGTACACATAACGAAAGGTTTCCCAATCATTTGTAAACCCTGGAGAATGAGCAATAGTGAGGTATGTACTGAGCATTGCCCTCAGAGAATCTCCGTCTCTCCTGCCCACAAGGCGTGCTTGTTACGCGCTAGACGAGGATGGCTTGCATGCATTGGCGATTCTACGTGCCATATAAGGAACAACGAAGGAGACCGCAAGTTAAACGTGCACCCGCATCCTGGAATAACATTGACTGACAATAATTTTTCAACAGTGTATAATGAAGTTCCGGTTTACGAGTAACACTTTTGAAGTGAACAACCGAAGCACCGTATAGGGTACCTTGGCCACAGGTAAGCCGCTGGGCCGCAACGTATAATACTAAACATTTGATGCTGAAGGTGAACCCTACGTTGACTAGGAAGCACTACGTTTCGGGCAAACGCTGAAGGTGCATACGAAACAAACGAATAGGCCCCTTTCATCTACGCAAGCTTGTCTTCAACACAAGGCCTGGATGCGGTTGCCGTGACGCTTGCGTTGTTCGTAAGTATGAAGCCATTTGGTTGGAAACATAATTTTATTGTGACCGATTGCAAGCAATTTACAGAACCGTCAGAAATGTGTTCCGTAGTTGTACCTGGAAAATAAATGAGAAGACAATTAGTGAAAGGCTACCCACTGAAAATGACCACTAGACCTACTACACTCAACCAACGGAATCAGCGACTGGCCATGGTACTTGTAGCACTTGTAAACTGCTATTTTTCATGCTCAGTATCATCTTCCTTTTCCCCATCAACATCAGTTACATCGCTGTACAAAAGTTTGTTTTACTACAATACAACCGCTACCACCCGCTTTTGGGGTCCAACGTGACTTTGAGACTTTTGCTGAGTGACTGTTGTTGTGACTGCCGGTTGGCTATAATTAGCTGCTGCTAACTCTAAACGTGAACAAAATTTTTAGCTACAAACGCTGGACTAATCTATTCACACCTGTGGATTAGTATTGCGATCACCGGAGATCTTGAATACCTGGAAGGTGGAACTTCTCTTGGTGTATTGGTTCAACGGAATACGGAACTACGGAATCTATTTTGAACTGTGAGTCAAGATTTACTTGGATTTTTCTCCTTGTGACTTTGTATCTGGCTTGCATTGTTAATTTATTCTGTTCACTAGGGTCTCTTTAGGGCCGTTAACCACTACATAATTGGTGAGCCCGCACATTTCTGTTTTCTATTTTCCTCGGTAGCTCAGAACTCCCATATCTCTTACGCATATATTTAGTTCAGTAATTTCTTTTCAACCATGTCTAACGAAGACGAACTCAACACTGAGTTGGTTGAAAACGCCGTTCACGTAAAACTGCCAGCTTTTGGAGTCAATAACCCCAGAGTATGGTTTATCCAACTGGAATGTTACTTCCATTTCCGCCGAATTACCTCACAGCAGACCATGTTTTCTTACGTGGTTTCTCAGCTTCCGACTGAGGTTGCCGCGGAGGTGATTGACCT
Organism: Clonorchis sinensis; assembly: GCA_003604175.2. Taxonomy (NCBI): domain Eukaryota; kingdom Metazoa; phylum Platyhelminthes; class Trematoda; order Opisthorchiida; family Opisthorchiidae; genus Clonorchis; species Clonorchis sinensis. The sequence continues at coordinate 155,399,778 of CM030369.1, read as the reverse complement.
GATCGATCCCATGGCGGCTGCAAATCCCTACAACACACTGAAAGCAGCAATTATTAAACGGACAGCCACCTCAGATGAGGCGAATCTACAAAAATTGCTTGCAGGGGTCGAACTGGGCGATCGCACACCTTCACAACTGCTACGGCACATGCAAAGCCTTGTCTGCGGCAAGTCATTCGACGACGCAATTTTAAGACAGTTGTGGTTACAGTGTCTTCCCTAAGCACTCGCCAAATTCTTGCTACCCAGTCCGATGTCCCTCTGTCATCACTCGCTGAGACGGCGGATAAGATTCACGAATGCTTCGCTGACCGTTTGATAGCCTCAACCTCACAACAACACATTCATAACGAGAACCTGTTATAGCACGCCTCGATCGAATGCAGGCGCAAATCGATCAACTGGCGGCCACTGTCAACAGGGTAGTCACCACAGTAGAGCGGACCTACTTCACGCAAGTCCCGATCGGTTCACTTAAACCGACCTCTCCATCTCGGAATCCTAACCGATTCTGCTATTACCACAAAGAATTCAGAACAAGGCTCAACGTTGCACACCTCCATGCGCCTACGTCTCTCCTGACCAGGGAAACTCACTGGCCAGTCAGTAGTGGCGACAGCTGCCACTGGCCAGTCACCGAGTCGCCTCTATTACGTTACGGATAAGACCACCGGAATGCGATTCCTCGTCGACACCGGTGCAGAACTCAGCGTTATTCCTGCCGGAAACTCGAAACGCCACACATCTAACCCGCTAACGACATTACAGGCGGCTAACGGCACTGCATAGCTACCTTCGGTCATAAGTCACTGACGCTTGACCTGGGTCTTCGCCGCTCATTCCCCTGGATCTTCACTGTCGCCGACGTCCCAACGTCATCGGTGCGGATTTCCTGACCAACTTCTCCTTGGCCGTCGATATCAAGCGGCAACTGCTTCTGGATTCTTTAACGTCGCTTTCCGTCCCGTCAGTCCAGGTCGACGCTTCGTCATACCCACTCGGTATTCACGTCGCCCGCATTTCAAACATTCCGGTTTTCGACGATTTAATCAAAAAGTTTCCAAGTTTGCTTAAGCCGTCCTACTCGGTCTCGAGTGCGCCACATCAAGTCGAGCACCACATAACGACCACTGGTTCTCCAGTTCACTCTCGCCCTCGACGACTACACCCTGAGAAGCTGCGTATCGCCAAAGCCGAGTTTGACCACATGCTGCAACTCGGAATCATTCGGCCTTCAAATTCATGTTGGGCTCCTCCATTCCCTTTAGAAATCCACTGGTGACTGGCGACCGTGCGGTGACTACCGAGCACTTAATTGTCGTACAGTACCTGACCGCTACCCGATACCGCATATCCACGACTTTGCACTGCAATTACAGGGAAAAACTGTTTTCTCTAAAATCGACCTCGTCCGAGCGTATTACCATATACCGGTTGCCCCCGACGACATTCCAAAACAGCGATTACTACACCTTTTGGTCTATTCAATTCACGCATGCCCTTTGGTCTTCGGAACGCCGCTCAAACGTTCCAACGCTTCATAGATCAGGTACTGCGTGGTTTAAGACCAAGTTCTTACATTGACGACGTGTTGGTGGCAAGCAAAACGATCGAAGAACACAAATTACACTTGCAAGCTGTCTTCGAACGTTTCCAACAATATGGTATCACTATCAATCCAGATAAGTGTGTTTTCGCAGCAGACCAGCTTGACTTCCTCGGCCATCGTATTAACTCCGAAGGAATCCGGCCGCTGCCAGATAAAACCACTGCTATTTCGGACTACCCTTACCTCAGTCAACTCGAAGTCTACGTCGATTTTTGGGTATGGTCAACTATTACGGCAGATTCATTCCACGCTGCTCAGAGATCCTCGCGCCTTTAGACCTGCTCAAAGCAAACAACAAACGTTTGCAATTCACTGATCAAGCTATCACTGCTTTTAACGCTATCAAAACCGCTCTTTTGAACGTCACCACCCTGGGTCATTTGAACCCCAGTCCTGATTGCCACCTCATACTAAAGACGGACGCATCACAGACCGCTGTTGGTGCGGTCCTTCAGCAGGTAATCAACGACAGCACTCAAACACTCTGCTTCTTTTCGCAAACTGCAACCGGCACAAACCCGCTACAGCACCTTTGGTAGAGAGCTCCTAGCGACCTACTTAGCTGTCAAACATTTCCGATACATACTCGAAGGAAATTCGCCATCTATACGGACCATAAACCTCTCGTTTTCGCCTTGAGAACATCTCAAGACAAAAACTCACCGAGAGCGAACCGACATTTGGACTTCATTGCGCAGTTTACCACTGACATACGTTACATTGAAGGCTCAGACAACGTCGTCGCAGATGCCCTCTCCCGCATTGAGGTAAACCATATAGCAACGACTCCAATCGACCTACAAGCCATTGCCTCCGTTACAATCACACAGTGACACGAACCCTCCTTCGACCAGTGCTACCTACCACACACACATCACTCACAAGATCTGGTCGACATTGCAAACTTCCTGTTCAAAGACTAACTATTATGACGCATTTCCTTTTCGAGCGTCTTGCTCACCTATTTGACGCTCTAGAGTTCTGTAGCACTTGTAAACTGCTATTTTTCATGCTCAGTATCATCTTCCTTTTCCCCATCAACATCAGTTACATCGCTGTACAAAGTTTGTTTTACTACAATACAACCGCTACCACGCTTTTGGGGTCCAACGTGACTTTGAGACTTTTGCTGAGTGACTGTTGTTGTGATTTCATCACCTACGCAAGCTTGTCTTCAACACAAGGCCTGGATGCCTTGGTTGCCGTGACGCTTGCGTTGTTCGTAAGTATGAAGCCATTTGGTTAGGAACAATTTTATTGTGACCAATTGCAAGCAATTTACAGAACCGTCAGAAATGTGTTCCGTAGTTTTACCTGGAAAATAAATGAGAAGACAATTAGTGAAAGGCTACCCAATGAAAATGACCACTAGACCTACTAGACTCAACCAACGGAATCAGCGACTGGCCATGGTACTCAGCAGCATAGGCCATATGGCCGCATGGCAACAACCATGAGCTCATAAATGAGCACGAGCACTTCATGGGTTCTCCTAATTGTACCTGATTGCCGTCACGAAAAACAAGGTACGAGTGTGTGCTATGGGCCAACTCGACACTTTTCTTGTGGTTGCGGCTAACCCTCTCCTGAGCGTATGGCGTTAGCCGGCCCAAACACTCTGAGATGGCACTGACGCACCTTCCGGTCGGCCACGCACAAGCGGAACGCTTACTAGTCTTCTGTACTTAGCTTCTAATTGCTCATTCCTGTTGATTATGGCCTGCACAAAGGTGAGCAACGAGGAAGACTCATTAAGATTCCACTTAATGTACCTTTTAGCAGATTCGACCCGATTAGTGGTTTCATTACCAAGGGTCACAGCATGCTTCGCCCTATTACTCAAGTCGGTTAGCCACTGCTCACTAAGATACGACCAGAACTCCTGGTTCCGGCTTCTTATGCTGGTGGCATAAGAACTCGAACTCGCTGACTTCCCTACAATGCACCATTCTCTTAGGCCGGGCAACAAAACTTCCTTATCCGATTGAGTCACTTCCCTAAGCTTGTTAATCCTAGCTTTGAAGCTCTGAATTACATGAAAAGAGCAAAAAATAACAGCGGCGTCAGGCATCGCTGTCTTCAGGCTGCAAGGCTGAAGCGGAGCAAGCGAGGAATGACCATTTGTAGCTCCACATCGGTTTATATACCATCCGAACATACGGCCCCTATGGCCTTGATACACTACCTGCCCGGTCCAGACCGCAAGTCACCGACTCTGAGAAAATAAAACGGGTTAAATGCTTAAAGCGCATAAATTGAGGAAAGACGGATTGTCAAAGCGAGCGATAAAGCAGTTTGTACCCAGTGGGAAAATTTGTTCCAGGAGATCACTGTTTATTCGTGTGACATTTTTACAATTTGACGTTGATAAGGTGAATACATGAACTTAGCGTTCAGCTATAACACCCTTTCGGTGCCTATCTGCCATGCCGCCCGAGGGAAGCACTAGGGCTGAAATACTGCCAGGTTGCTCAAGCCTAGACAGGGGAAGTCGAGATGCAGAGGTCGGGTTCGAACCACGGACCTTTCGGTCAGTAATTTCGCGCTCTAACCACTTGAGCCATCTCGCCCAACTTAGCACTATAAAACGTATCCACCAGCCTTGAAAATTCTTTCATCGACCAGTCTTTCTTGACACAACCTTTTTGTGACCAGCCACACGGCTTCTCTTGATAAAAGTTTGGCAGGAATTCGACATGTGTGTTTTAGGAAATCTCACTTCAAACTTAACTGCGTACTCACCACCTTTCGCACTCGGAACTTTAAGTTGCTTTCATCTTAGTCGAGGATATTTTTATGCTGTGTTTGAATTTCAGAAAAGGCGGTATTGTCCTTGCAGGAAGGTGCTAACGAGGAAAGTGAAGAAGAAACCGGACGACGGCCTCCGGATTCGAACCGCCAAAATTTCGGCCACTGTGCTAAAGCTTATCCCAGTGGTACACGGAGGCACAGGTGCAAACCTCTGCTAAGCCGCTAGTCCTCGTACGGAGCAATCGTATGTTCGTGCATAGACCACGTGACCAACCAATCATTTGCTTGAGTTTGGCTTGTGCATGAATCGACTACACTCAGAACGTACTCGTTGTGCACAGACGCATTAGAAGTGCAACAGTAGTGCCTTGCTCCTTGCACCCTCCAGGTCGGCCAATCCCCTGCAGCCGAGCCGGTCAGACTATTCGCTCAGAAAGCGTCCCCAAGGATAAACCAACTGTCCGCTGCCTCGCGGGTCAGACCCTTGAGTCAGAGGCTAGTAGCAGGTTCCCCGAACAAAGTCCGACATCCTCGTAATGGGTCAGACTTGTGAGTCAAACGCTCAAGGCGGAGTACCTCAACCAAGCCCTCTTCTTCGGCTAGGACAACCGGGAAGTATCATTTGCCTGCACAATTTGTCCGTCGACGTCCCTCCTCAACCCACCACGCAAGCAAACGTTGATAAGTCATTTGTTCTGTCAGTTATCAGATCGATATACCTTATGCACTCGCCGCCTATTAACACTAAACAAAATAACACCTTGCTGAATCCACGAGATCCTTTCTACATAGAGCTTTCGACGTTCGTACCCGACGTTAAATTGGCAAACAGGCAATGCTCGTCGAGACCTTGTATTCCCTTATAATTGGTGTATGCTGTATCTTTGAAACACGTGCAAGATCGAACAGTGGTCATGCACCTTAAAACGCCAAGGACAATCTCAGCTCCTTCATATTTATCCTTTCGTGTGTCCGGCGATCCAGACGCGATGGCTCGCGGAATATATAGCGTAAGAGTTGCATCCGTCCCTCCAGGGCGAGATGGCTCAAATGGTTAGAGCGCGTTCGTACCCGACGTTAAATTGGCAAACAGGCAATGCTCGTCGAGACCTTGTATTCCCTTATAATTGGTGTATGCTGTATCTTTGAAACACGTGCAAGATCGAACAGTGGTCATGCACCTTAAAACGCCAAGGACAATCTCAGCTCCTTCATATTTATCCTTTCGTGTGTCCGGCGATCCAGACGCGATGGCTCGCGGAATATATAGCGTAAGAGTTGCATCCGTCCCTCCAGGGCGAGATGGCTCAAATGGTTAGAGCGCGAATCTACTGACCGGAAGGTCCCTGGTTCGAATCCGGCCTCTGCATCTCGACTTCCCCTGTCTAGGCTTGGACAACCCAGCAGTAGCCTAGCCCTCGTGCTTCCCTCGGGCGGCATGGCAGTTAGGCACCGAAAGGGTGCTACATCTGAACGATCCGGCCCCAGAGCTGAACGCGCTCTGTTGATTTGGATTCCAGTGAACAGTCGTCTTTGCACCCTTCGGCTATCCAGCTCAATTGATTTCAACCGGCTTAAAAAACGGTGTCTGTTTATAGTGTTGGCATATGCCCAACGAACTGCAGTTCTGACATTAAGAAGAATGCTTTCTATCGAGAGCTATCCGAGCTCATTCGTCAAACAAGTAGCACTGACATTGTGGTCCTTGCGGGCGATATGAATGTTCGAGCCGGTCGTCTGAGCTCTTTGAAATCACACTTGGGCCGTCGATTCGGTGTCTATGCTCCTCGCACAGACAACGCAGAGCGACTCTTCCAGTGGTTTGCTGATCGTGAACTTTTTCTGGTCAGTACGAACTTTCAGTATAAACGTTCGCTTCTTGTATCCTGTCTGCCACCAACTTCAAATTAGCCATGGACCCAGTTGGATCACGTGGCCATCGGTAGAGAGCCACAGTTCAAGGTTGCCGTTTCTTCTGGGACATACAACTTGATACCGATCAGGTCATGGTGCGTGTGCGCCTGACTGCTCTTTTCCCTTCAGGCCCTCGCAAGTCAGCAAGAAGCATGCCAATCCACCATCTTCAACAAACTTCCATAGCTCATCAGTATCTATCTGAGCTAGCCCGACAACTCTCCGCAGTAAATCAATACTGCACTGGCAATGAACATGTGAATGAAGTGTGGAAAGATTTGAAAGTAGCTATGCCAGCGGTGTTCAGTGCTGTCTGTCCAACTTCCCTGGAAACAGAATTTGAGGTGGATTGACAAAAATCAGTGATATTATTAATAATAATTATTAATACATATATATTTTCGCACTTATCTCGTTATCCTTTGGCCATGCAGCCTGTTGTCTCAAGCATGACGCGGTTGGTAATTTGATAAGGCGTTCCGTTATAACTCAGATGCCATGAGGTTAGGTGGTGTGACCGATTGCTCTGGGACGCAGCCAGTTGGCCGCTACATGTGCGTCAGCTAATTTGCGGATGCAACCGTTAGCCTCATCCAGCTGCGACGGATTCAGAAAACTCTTGGAAAGAAGCCAAAAAAAGTTGCACTAAACATGTTTTTGGATAGCCACCGGTTGCGTGTTTACTGGGTTCTCCGATTCGACCACAGGACCGCCGGATTTCGTCGAGGTCGCTAGTCTGGCTGATGCCAGAAAACCCATGCCAGCGGGTAACGACTACGATGGCCCACACATGTCTCAAACGTCAAATAGTGAATAGCCTAATCAAAAACCGAGAACTCCCGAGTATGGAGAAGGCTTTTGCTACAGGAGACTACCGTGTCCTGTATCAATTGATACGATCGACTGGCCCTAGGAAAGCAACGGCTAGTGAAACGAAGTGGAAAAGGCGGCTCGTTAATTCACTCGCAAAAACAATTTAGCTAGCCTCCTGAAACACAGCCCCTTGAGATAGTGCATACGGGCGAGTGTAATGTAAACCTTAATCGCCCGTCAGAAGAAATAAAGTACGAAATATCCGTAATGAAACGTGAGAAAGCATCAGGACCGGATGATGTGTGTCCAGTCATCTTCAAAGAAGGCGGACAATCCCTGGTGACCTATCTGGCAAAGCTCATTGGAGTGAAGAAAAAGTGCATACAGAATGGAGTTATTGCAATAGTTATTTCTATCTTCAAAAGGGTACGGGGACGCTTTTGTGAAAACCGCCGTGGCAAGAGCTTAGTGGCTGTGGCATCAAGGGTGCTCTCTGGCTTTTTCGTTCGAAGGTTGACTGAACACAAAGAGGGACAGGTCCGTGAAAACCAAGCTGGTTCCCGTCCTGCAACAGGATGCATCGATTATATTTTCACCCTTCGACAGATTCTGGAACGGCGACACTGTTTCCAGTACCCAACAATGGTTGTTTTCCTTGCCTTGAAAGTTGCCTTTGACTATGTGGACTGTCAGGCACTATGACGGTGTCTGTGGAGGAAAGGGGCCCTGCATAAATTCTTGACTCTCATTAAGGCGCTGTACGCTAACAACCCCGGACGTGTAAAGTTCTACTGGAAGCTATCGCCTGAGTTCACCACGTCAAGGCAAGGCTGTCCTCTTTCACGTTTCCTCTTCAACTTCGTCGTTGATACGATCATTGAAGACACACTACCAGCCTCTAACACCCGTGGGGTGGAAGTGCTCTTGGGGCATTCACCTACAGATATCGAGTACGCAGACGGCATAGTTCTTCTTGGATCTGACGCCGTGCTATTGCAGCTAGTATTAACCAATCAAGGTATGCATTTCACACCTGTAAAGTGTAAGGCACTGTTGCAGGACTGGGTGGGCTCCAGCCCTAGTTTCCTCCTTGTGGATGATCCGATTGAGGTGGCAGATAAATTTGTCTACCTGGGCAGCCGTATCGGTTTCGGCGGTCTCGCAAAAAATGGTCTTCCCATCCGGATTGGAAAGGCCAGAGAAGCTTTCGTGAACCTGCGTCACTTGTGGCGCCAGCGTGACATCAGTTTTTCCGTCAAGGCTGGAGTTACAATGCTGCGACGCGCTCCTTATTATTATGCTGGTCAGAAACCTTTGCCACTGTACGCCGAGGACGTCAAAAAGCTCAGTGTTTGACCATCAGTGTCTTCGCAACATTACCCGGGTCTGTTGGGAACACGGGATCAGTAATTCTGAAGTGCGTAAAATGGCTTCCGGAAGAAGTAACTCACCAACGATAGATAAACTAATCACACTGTGTAAGTTGCGCTGGCTTGGCCACGTGCTCCGTATGCCAGTCGACCGACTTACTCGAAGGGTTCATTTCGCGCAACCATACGAAGGGTGGAAACGAGTCAGGGGAGGTCAAACAATGACTTGGTAGCGAAGTATGAAAGCCATTACCAGCAAACTCAGCTGCGCTTGTAGTTGCCGTCTCCCTGGATGTGACCCCCCAGACGGGACACAGCAGTTGTTAGGGATATTGTCAGACACGGTGCATTCGTGCGCTCAGTGGCGCTCATGCATCCGAGCTACTGCCTTCAATGCACAACTCCCCTCCCAGTCATCATCATCATCGACAGCATGACATCAGTGTTTAACACCGATGCTTCGCTGCCGTACAACCATGATTTATTTGAAAGCCGTATTGTGAAGAAAAAGAATAAAGATGGATGGGGAGGGGACTTATTGCTGTCTTACTACAATCATTCCGAGGTGCCTACACCTCCAAACACTCATTCAGGCAATCTGGATAGAAACTGACAACAAGATCGCCACTGACATCGGTTGGCAGCCATATCTTGCAGCGTCTCCAACCAGGCGCAGTGGGGATCACGCGGTCCCCATCCTGGAAGGCGAGTAGCACCGACAGCACCCAAGCGTTTCGTGATTTCTTTCATACTCTTCTGCCAGGTTAAGGGTTGGCCACCTCTCTGCTTACGCCACTCTGAATTGGGCATGGAAAACAGCACTCTCTTCGGCAAACGATGATTAGGCATGCGCAACACATGTCCCAACCAACGCAGCTTCTGGTGCTGGACACATTCTTCAATGGAAGTACCCGTTGCACAACCCAAAACTCGCTTTCTAACTGCCTCGTTACGGATTCGCCGACACCATCCCACACGAGCTATGGTTCTGAGACAACGATTGTCGAACACCTGAAGACGTCTCAGTTCCGCTGCTCGAACAGGCCAAGTCTCACAGCCATACAACAAAACAGCCCGCACTGTAGCTTGATACACACGTCCCTTGAGATTCAGGGACACACCACTTTGACGCCATAGGTGTCTCAAATTAGCAAACGCGACCCGAGCCTTGCAGATTCGTGCATTTACCTCATCTGTCACACTACAATCAGAACTAATACAACTTCCAAGATATGTAAAACGCTCCACAACTTCCAGTGCCTCTCCCTGGATTGTAAGTGGCGTGTTCAGTGACTGCATGTCCAGGAGCATGACCTTACACTTTTTGGGTGCAAAGTGCATACCAAAGGACGGGATGACTTTGGTCAGTTCATCTAAAAACACCTGCGCCTTCTCCTCCTCTTCAAAGATAAGAACGATGTCATCTGCATATTCCAGATCGACAAGGTTTTCGTCAGAGGCTATTTGAACACCGGGGTTTTGGAGACCTTCCAGCGTTCGTCTCATTATTTCATCGATCACGAAGTTAAACAGGAATGGGGAGAGTGGGCATCCCTGACGGACGCCACTTTGTGTACGGAAGCTTTTGGAGAGCTCGCCGTATACTCTCACACGTCCGGAAGTCTTGGAATACAAAGAGCTTATTATGTTCACGAACTTCCGGGGCATTCCTTGGTGGGCAAGCGTGTCAAGCAGAACAGACCGGTCAACCGAGTCAAATGCGCCTTGGAAATCCAAGAATACTAGAATTGTGGGTCGCTTATACGTATGGCGTTGTTCTAGCACCTGACGAAGTGTGAAGATTTGGTCAACGCAACCCCTACCAGGCCGGAATCCCGCTTGCTGCTCTCGAGACAGTGTCTCACGAGCCACCGTAAGGCGACGAAGCACAAGTGACGCCAACAGTCTCGTTACGACCGGGGTCAAGCTGATCCCCCTGTGGTTGCCACACTCACTACGAGCCCCTTTTTTGAAAATGGGCACTATCACCGACTCTCCCCAGTTGTCTGGGACAGACTCCTTTTCCCAGATGCAGGCAAACAGATCAGACAGGCGTTGACTGAGGATTTCACCCCCATCTTTGAACAATGCGGGTGGGAGGTCATCCGGACCAGAGGCTCGGTGGCGCTTGAGAGAACATATGCAGTCATAAACCTCCGAGGCCGTAGGTGGTTCCACGTTCACCGTCCAGGGTTCTACGTCACCTGTGGGTTCCAGATGGGCGCCAGCTGGTGGCCATGACAATTGTTGTTCGAAGTATTCGGCCCATCGGTCGAGACGTTCTTCTTTATTCGAGATGGTCACTCCATTCCGATCCTTGATAGTTTCGCTCACAGGTGGTTTCCGGGGACCGGTCGCACGGATCAACTGAAATAATCTTCGGGCATTACCGGATTTCTGGGCCTCTTCCATTTCCTTGGCTTTCTGTGTCCACCACACTTCGCGGTCGGCTTTCACACTCGCCTTCACTTGACGTCTGATAATTCGTCGCACCAAGTTATGTTCCGGGCCGGCTGGGATATTTCTCCGAGATTTAAGCAGTGCCACCGTTCGGTCTGATATCCAGTGCTTGAGTGCGCCTGGTGGTGCCGTGCCACAGGCGAAATTCCCAGCACTATGCAAAGAGGTGGCAATCTCGTCCCAGTATGCGTTCACATCTGATGGTGGAGCATTTGGAAGAGACCCTAGAAGACGATTCTGGTAAGTTCGTCTAACATCCGGATCTGCCAGTCTCTCAGTTGCCAAGCGATTTGTCCGCACCTTACGCGGTCCTGGAAAACGTAGGGAGAAGCGACTCCGGACGAGCGCGTGGTCGGAATCCACAAATGTGTTCCAAAACGACCGACAGTCAGTTACTGATCCGCGCCATCGGTAACTGATGGCGATGTGGTCGATTTGAGTTTGTGGTCGGCGTGTCGTTGGAGGACACCATGTGGCCAGACGACTTCGGCTATTCCGGAAGTTAGTACTGCATAGAAACAGCCTGCGATCAGCACACAGCTGAAGCAATCGTTCCCCATTGTCCGTACGTACCGAGTCCAATCCATGTCGACCTCCTAATTGAGTCTCAGATACGCTAAGCCTGCCCACTTGTGCATTCAAATCTCCGGCAACCACCACGATGTCTGAGCTTTTAGCTCGCCGCAGCAGGGCATTCAGGGCGTCATAAAACCTGTCTTTGACGGTGTCGGAGCTACAGTCAGTTGGGGCGTACGCAGACACGATAAACAAACATCGATCAACATCCCGCTTGTGAGACCCCTTCACAGACGTTGCCAGACGAACCGCACAGAGGCGACTATCAACAGGTATCCAGTCAAGCAAGGATACTTCCGCCCGGTGACTTAGGACGATACCAACCCCTGCACATCCAGCTGCAGCAGCCTCTGGATCACCAGAGGTGCGCAGTCGGAAGCGAGTGGAGACTGATGGGGCGGTTAGCTCAATCATTGTGCTTGCATCTTGAATTCTTGTTTCCGAGACACAGCACACATCAATGCCAAGCGAGTCCAGTGTGAGAGCAAGAGCAGCTTGTTGTCCTGCTTGATTCAGAGTTCGGACATTGAAGGCGGCCAGATAGACTGAGTGTCGAGGCTTGATGATTGGTTTGGAGATACCTGAGGATGTCGGCGCCATGTGACGAGCAGATGCTGCACGCAAAACCGATGCAAGACGAACGGAGTCATCATTCCTAAGTGCTGGGCCTACAAGGAGAGAGTTGTTAATGGGGTGGGGAGAGGGGGAAGAAAAAGTATGTGAAAGAGAAAGAAGGGAGGCGTCAGCAGTAGGCTGTTTTCGCTTACCCGCCCTGCTGTATGCAGCAAGTAAGGCGACCCGGCTGATGGTACCACGCGACGGCCGATGTGGCATGAAAGTACTGTTATTTGTGAATTTCATGGTTGTACGTGGGCTAGGATACTGTCAGGGCGCCCACACCTAGACAGGAGGACGATTAGGGTCCTCAACCAAAGCCTTTGGCTCAAAAGCCTAACCGCAAGGCAGCGGTGTTTGGCGGGAAATGCAAATGCATTACTGTTTCTACGGAACAATTCGCCACATGTTCCAACCCCCAACCTGGAGGACCAGGAGACTGTGTTCGTCAGACCTCTAGCCATTGACCAACCTGGTATGAGAGACTCTGTGAGTGTCGCAGGGACACTCCCCAGTATAACTCAATGGGTCGCTGAGGTGCGCAAACCGCCACACCACGGTAAGGTCCAGTCTCTTCGTGACGGTCTCCCTAATCAAAAGCCCACTGGCAATCCTGTATTTACGCCTCAGTTATATCGTCTACCGCCCGCAATACGCAGCTATTTACTCTATCTCCCCAACTCATCGGTGAACGAAATTGGCAGCTAGAGCCACTGTACGATAAGCACGCTCTTGTTGCAGCAGCAGCTGATGATGGTGAAAATATTTCCAATAATGTTATAACAGACATCCTGCTAAAGGATGTTCAAGGTCTCATGCGCTCCTCCGGTTCTGTCGGTTAGTTTATTGGCCTCCAGTTTGTATACTTTCTCTAGCTGAAGGGTATGAAATAAATCACGAAACGTTTGGGTTCTGTAGGTGCTACTCGCCTTCCAGGATGGGGACCGCGTGATCCCCACTGCAAGATATGGCTGCTAACTGATGTCAGTGGCAATCTTGTCAGTTTCTATTCAGATTGCCTGAATGAGTGTTTGGAGGTGTAGGCACCTCGGAATGAGTGTAGTAAGGCAGCACTAAGTCCCTTCCCAGTCCATCTTTATTCTTTTCTTCGCAATAAAACCTTCAAATAAATCATGGTTGTACGGCAGTGAAGCATCGGTGTGAACATTGATGTCATGCTGTCGATGATGATGATGATGTAGCTGACTGATTAGAGTACAGTCTGTGGTCTTTCGGGTCTGGTTTCATGGCAGCCGGAATGAGTGAACTGGTTAGCTAAATACCGCAGTCGTGTGGGTCGATTCTTTTAATCTATCCAGCGAGCTTGTTCCGCCCTACCTGTTCACTGAGCACGCTACGCATGTGGGGGAGGAAGAGTTGATGAACTTACGTAACCTATTATTCCGTTTGTGCAAATTGGCTCGTTGTGTTGTCTCTTCCGGTGGTTCACTTGCTGAGTCATACTTTGGAACTTGTTAAACTCAGAGGCGAGATGGCCAAAGTGGTTAGAGCGCGAATTTACTGACCGGAAGGTCCATGGATCGAACCCGACCTCTGTGGTTCGACTTCCCCTGTGTAGGCTTGGGCAACCTGATAGTATCTCAGCCCTCGTGCAACCTTCGGGTGGCATGACAGTAAGGCACCGAAAGGGTGCTACAGCTGAACGCTTTAAACTCAGCCCACTGAGCACCCTCACGGAATACTTGTACATCCAATCATATCCCAGCAGTTGGAATACCTGCTGTTTTTTTACCAAAAGAGGGCAAGTAAGGTTTTCCGACTGTAGTATATATATATATATATATACCAGTCAGACTCGTCAGTTCACCGTAATGGAGAAGACAAACAACTTTTAAGGAGGCTATACTGCCAACAAGTGGATCGTTCTGTGATATGGAATTCAACTGAACCAGAATATATAAGGAGCTAACAGTCCAATAGGATGTCAGTGAGAGGCTGGGATGTAGTACAAGGTTTCAGTATGCAAGATAAGTCGTTAACAGAGTGGATATTTTCGTTTAGAGGTAGTTTTTTTAACACTGACCTCATTCTATTTTTCAGTCTGTGGGCTGGATTGCTCAAATGCTGATCTTTGTGGTCTTGCTTTACCTAGTCGAGGCCGCTAAGTTGGTAGATCAGTCAGCTGATGTCTCACCCAAGTGTACGGTTGTTTTGCCGAAGCCAAGTGTGGGAATGCCGGACCATTCCTAAAACATCTGTAGAACACGCTTAGGTGATACAGAATGACGTATTATTATCACCACTAGACCTAAAGTATTAACGGAGAAATACGCTCATAGTTGACTGGTTAGCGGACGAGCAACAAAATTACTGATCGTAATGAGTCTTGCGTAAAGTCTGGAGTCCAAGTGAATCATCTAGGAAGAAAATTGTGGCCGCATTAATCAACCGGACCTCTGCGACCCCACGAAAATACACAGTGGGATGTACAAAACGTCCTAGGCTTCTACCAAAAACGGTTGGTTAACGTTCCGGAACCAGTTGCTTTTTCCAAAGCAGCCTTCATGATACCTACGAGTTTGTCACGTACTCTTTAACGTGTCATCTATTTCTACTGGATACTCGAGAGGTACGGGAAAGGGGATGCTTTTAACCCTATGGTTTGCGTGTTGCGATTCAGCAACAGTCATTCGTTATCTGGAAACAGATCTTGCGGTTAATTTCATTGTGCCCTTCTCTTTTTCATGCGTTTCCTCTACGAATGGGCACCATTGAGACAGCTTTGTCTTCTGTCGATGCAGATACGTGGAACACACTCCGCCTCTAGGCAGCTGCCTTATCTTCTTTTCGGCGCACTTTTTGGGTTTACTTTCACTACACTGATTGTGGATGTGAACCATGAGCCAGCGGAACCGGCTTCCAACCTCTTAGGGCCAGGTGAGTGATGAATCCCTTTACATCCATTCTGTTCGAGTTGCGTTCATTCTATCGTGGTGCACGTGATAGACCTCCCTATCTGGAGTGTTCCGGACACGTCTTGCCACTTAATGCGATGAGTTTAGAACCACGCCAAACCCCTTTATTTCCCTATCCCGCTGCACATTTTTCGCTGCCCATGTATGGGTCGTTTTTGTGACACTGAGCTTCACGAGTTAGTTCTAAAAAACCAATTTGAAGCGTGCGGATCATAGGCGGAACTAATAATAGCTATTCACCACTGCCATTAAATTTCAATTTTGATTTATCCCCCAATGAAAACGAAGCACCCATTAGTGAACTTGTTGCGATGTGTATTTTCTGCTGAAGGATTTGAAAAGTCTGGTGGGACTCAGTAGTTAAACTGGAGGTTGGTAGCAAGACTCTCATGCACGTACCATTCTTGAACTTATCTTTCTGGAGGGCGCCTGAATTTCGTGGAACATTTGAGAAGGGTAGCAACGGAGTACACCATTTCGTCTGATTAATTCACCAAACTTGGGATACTTCAGTTGTTAAAGCCCGGAATTGCTGACCTTGAGGTCTGTGGTCCAAACCCAACGTCGGCATCTCGACTGCTCCTGTCTAGGATTGGGAAACCCGGCAGTATCTCAACCTTCGTTCTTTCTTCGGGTGGCATAGTAGCTAAGCGCTAAAATGGTATTGTAGTTGGGCGATTATTATTATTTGTTATCACTCAGTCCTCTCCATGTCTGGATTTCCTTCAGAAGAGACCACTTAGACAGGTGCCAGATTCAGGAGTCACTGTGTTTGTAAAAATCAGTCAAAGAAATCAAGAATCAGTCGAAGACAAGAAGGGCTAGTTTCTCTGCTTATGACATAAGCGATGTATTAATGAGAGCCTAGCACTAAAGAGTACCTGGTAAAGTACATGCTGTATACTTGCGTACACTCACAGTCAGCCAATCTCTGTGACGCTGTCATCTGCCCGACGCCATTTTCAGTTCAGTGAATGAGTTATTAACGAACTCACTTTATCGTTGCTCTGCGTCGCGTTGTATTTCGTGTACGTCATTTCATTGAAGCTGCCTTACTTGACAGTCACAACAGTACTATTACGGATAGCAACACGGTTCCCCACAACATCGCGTTCACGTAGAGTCTACCTGTAAATTCGCCAGTTGCTCTGTTTCGTTGGGTTCTTCCATAGATAAATGCGCTTGTAGATAGGCTCTACAAACAATTATCTAATATACACTACACGTTGAAGTGTGGCCCATAATCCAGTAGCTGCTAACTGGAAGATTGGTACCGCTTGAACATTTCCAGTGCATGTCAAGCCACAGGGGTGTGTGGATTTGTGCTGACTACATGCCGTGAGCAACAGAGCCACTCACACTCCTTAAAAATGAAGCTGTCAACCTTTGCCGATCATTGCAGCACAAACTGTAGAGACGCATTTCTCTGTGAGCGAGCTTGTTTTTACAGCAATGAAAAATAGCACCGATAGAATGCTCGCTTGCAATTATTGATGGCTTTTAAATTGGGCTCAGTTGAAATACAAATGTATCTTTATACGATATTCTTCAACAGAATGCACGAGACAAGGGTCACCTAATGTTCCAGTGGACCCGATGTTCAATGTATCAGAGTATTTTACTTTGACGCGATAGTTCTTGTAAGGTTGATGAAAACTCTTTGACAGCTCAGATAACCAAAAAGTAGTCTGCCGAAGGTCGTGGCAAGCTACTTTCACTGCAGAAGCATAAGTGCATTACCAAGTGATTGTTTGGAGATTTGACCACTTGCAAGAAGTTGGGTGATGGTTTGGTGAAGTTCTGGTAAGAGGTGGACGTACTGCAAAACAAAATATGTCAAGCCACTTGAATCAGTTACCAGACTGAGTGAGCTCCATCGAAAACGGTTAAATAATCAGTGTGTTCGGAAAACAAATCGGAACCATTCGGCTCTCAGACAGCTCACATCATGGTTTTGATAACGGCTTCAAATTCCTAGAAGTCTCGCCCGAATAATTAAGTCCACCCTTGACGGGACACTACCGGTAAAATTGCTGAAAAATGGTAGACATTCCACGACCAGTTCCGTCCTTCTTGGGTTCATTAGGTTGGCGCACTCTCAGGTTTCGGTCAAGTGAATCGTACGCAAGTGGCGCAGCACACTCAGTTGGAGAACAATATAAACGCAAGATTCAGCTTAGTTTTACTTGATCCTGGAAAGTTGTCGGCTCAAGATATTTTTTACCCAAGAAGTTGATTTTCATACATTTGTAACCATTTAGTTGTGACCATTGTTGTGTATTGCTTTTAAGTGGAAGACTGGCGCAACTTTCGGTACGCTGTTACATTACCTTATATGTCTTCCTCCTGTTTTGATAAAATAAGCTGTTTCAAGCATGTAAAGACCATATGGATTAAAGCGTTGTTTTTCACCTTGCACTCTTGTTGACTCAGACTTCCGTGTAAAAAGGCCGTAAGAACCGGTGTAATACCTGTGTTTAAAATGAGGGCATTTGATGTGTTTTGTTGTCATGGAGCTGTTGATTGGTGTGACTGCTTCATTTATCGGTTTCCGTTTTCACATTGTCATCTTGATGTCCTTCATACAAATTCGTTGATCCGAACAGTCGCCTTGGCTTTATCAATTATTATATATATAATCCATATTATATATATTATCGTGTCACGTGGCTATCCTCTGTTGTATCAACGTCACGCAAATGTTTTATTCGCGCCAGTTTGCTACCGAAATCATATTCGCAACTTGTCTCCACTTTTAGTCGTTTTGTTACCTTCAGCACCGTAAGAAACCTCGTTCACCAATTGTCTTGTAACCTTGATACCGACTCGGTGATCGTAGATATTTCGATTGCACACTAATTCGAGGCGTGTTTCACGGGCAGAATCTACATGTCATAAACAGCTTGGAACAAACCATATAGTAGCATATCGTCAACCAGAAGATATGCTGCTCTCGGACGTATCTATGTGAGAGATAGTTAATGTGAAGGTTATTCGCCCGGAGTCTTGTCTTCGCCCCTTCGAACATTAGCCTGTATCCTTTACCGCGTTGCACGGAAACCTAGCAAACATATCACATGCAAGCCGATCGCGATCTATTGGAGGGGATTATCAGCGTTTCGAAACATTATACAATTCGGTGACGTCATTAATAAATGAAATTTCCCTTCCGTGACTGTGCCTCTTATTCAGTGTAGCCCTTTGCAGTTTCCAACGAAGAATTCCCATACGAGATTGCACAGAATAAGTTCAAAAGCCGGTTCAAATTGCATAAGGATCATAGCGTGCACCAAGCAGAGTGACAAATACGACAGTCTACCTCAAAACTCTGACATGGAAAAGAAAGATCACACCTTATCGATATCGGACAAGCTCCGGCACATGTCCGTCCTGATTTGAGTGCAGCCGCGCCAGTCACCCAGCCCCCTTGGATTTCGCACGAGTGGGGCGTTATATAACGGGGAATGTGACTTACATAGATATCTCCAACATCCGAATTATCGTGAAGATATTATTACTGTTGATTCTGAGTACGAAGACTACAATTACCATACTCATAGGGCTAATAACGTTCCATGGTGTGTAATGCCACCAATGTTCGAAAATGGGCGATGCGTTATATTTTGTCAGTGGTAAGCACAACGTAGATAAAATGACGGGAAACAAATGCATTAAACATCTAATTCCAGGTTGGAATGTACCACCAAGCTGTACAAATAGCATATGAAAGTGCGAATTTGAATGGAACCTTCAGTTACCAATGTTGCAACGTTAATTGCAAACGTGGCATTTATATATTTATTTCCTTGAGGGGGTGGCATTTCGTCTCTTTCCTGTAACAAGTTCGGTCCACTTAGGTACGTTTGATAAGTGCGTGTGCGTAAGCCTGCAGCTCTGCTGGATATTTGTTCCCAGTCGAATTCGTCAAGCGTATGAGAGTTCACCTGTATCACGGCGCACCAGCCGCTTCCACCGGAGCTGTTTTGGTATTCGCTTTCTTCATCATATTGCGCACCCCTGCTGCGTTGATGTTCGGTGATTCACCGACCTCAGTCGCGGAATTTATATTCCCCTTTGCTAAGATTTCATTGTACTCAACCCTTGGTTTTGTACAGTAAATTTTCCATCATTTATGCAGCTCGGAATACCATCTTTGAGAGTGACATACTGGTAAAACGACCCAAACCAACGGAAGAACTGTCTGAAGTTAGCTAATCCACAGTTGTATCCCTGTTTATTCTAGTCGCGACAGAGAAGAGGCCGATCAAACTACTTTGCTGGATAGCCACAATGCCCCCAAATCACGAAACGAAAGCAGTGCATATAAAGGCGACCTGGGCACCACGGTGTGATCGGTATATGTTTATGAGCAGCGTGAATTCAACAGATTTGCCTGCCGTTGGTGAGTTCTCCAGTTTCATGTTTATATTTGGTTTTTCTCCTTTGATTAATCAGTTAATTTGTCTCTCAGCTATAAACCGTGTACCTTAGGTGTAATGGTTCCGGTAGCTACAGTTTCAATCACCGGAAAGTGGGAGAGTGTGGGACGTACAGCCAAGCCTTGGAGACGATGGTAAATATGCTTAGTTCGGGAGCTGGGCAGCCATGCATTGAACGCGATACCTATGGTGCACGAGCGCCACTGACTGCGCCATTGGATTTGCAGGTGTGAAGCGCATGCCAAACCGTTCGGCGGAGTTATTTAGGTCATTTAAAATGGTTAGCATTTTTAAGGATCTGAATCAAGGAGAGCAATATCGTCCACATGCTCAGTGTCTGTGAGCCAACGTCCCGGGATCACTTCGACTTCTGAGGTTCCGGAAGCAGGCAGGGAAATTTTAAGCAGCACATATATAACAAAGTTGAAGAGGAAAGGTGAGAGAGGCTAGCCTTGTCTTACACCACTGGACGTGGCCAAATTTTGCCGTATACTCGTGTGCGCCGACAAGGGTTCGCGCTCTCAAGTAATGACCACAAAGTGCGCAAAATGTTAAAGATGGATACTTCATCTCGATCAATCGAAAGTTCATCTGAGAGCTGAGGCAAGGGTGAGGATGCAGTGAGGAGGCTGCTTCATGTTATCTTCAATAGGGATGGTGGCAGATTCAAATGTATCTCCCCATGTTACATTTTTAGCTGAATTTGCTGCGTAAAATTGTTCTCATGTTCCAGTTGGAACTGTCCAGCGATTTCCATCTACTTTGTTAGTCGTCTCTCTGATAGCTTGGGGACATGTGATCTTGGACATTAGTGCTCGGTGAAAAGCAGTAGACATGCGTGAGGTGTTTCAGTGTTCAGTGCGCCTCCGTTCACGAATACGAGCGATCCTTACATGAAGCTGACCAGAACAGAGAATAGTTGAGCCTGACGTATGAATGCGGGAGCTTTAATAATAAACGAGGTGATTGATTCTGATCATTCTATTACTATTTCATTAGCCTGGGTGACTGTTTCAAACCAATGCGTCTTTACGAGTCATATTCTGGCCATTTCGTTCATAATGTTTTCTTGCAAGCCGTTCGAGTTGTTTCAGCTGACGTTCAGTGGACTGACCATTGTTTTAACGGGCCAACCGGCATCGGATGCTAGCCAATTACCTCTGATTTCTACGATATTTGACGCAGCTACAGACTAGTCTTGACTAATCATCCATTAACTTCCGGCTCCCCCACTTGTAGCTGCAGTGCACAAAGAGGGCCGCCAATTTCTGTGGCAGAAAACTGCATTTGCTCTGAACTATGTTTGGACGCACTTTGGTGAAGATTTCGATTTCTTCTACAAGGCTGATGATGACACGTACGCCCTGATCGACAACATGCGTTTGCTATTGGCGAACCACGATCCCAGTATTCCTGCAATAATAGGAAAAGTACACCAGGTGAGGCTGCTTTTTCGGGTCCACCAATGACTGAACACGTAATTTGTCCTGCTGGTACACAAAACTGTACGGGCAAGTCTAAGACGTTAGTTTGCTCTCTCTTTGGTCTTATTTTTGTCAGTTAGTGGAGGGATCGTGAACACGCCTACCATTTTGATATATCTTAATGTATATATATATATATATAATATCTTCATAGGAAACGGAATTCCCAAATATACGGACCATTAAATTCAGTTTTCAGCTTTACGTGGTACGGTCCCATACTCCTGATGACCACAGCGAGCGTGATGGGGCCCTCACGCTAGCAGTTACACTATATTGAATCTAAACCTCTCTTGAGGTTGCAGAAAAGAACATCACCATCGAGAGATTTAGCTGGAATCATTTGAGTCTTACGTTCCACGTTTCGCGAATGGTTCCGATAGGCATGCTCATCAAACTTTCGGTGTCCAAGATTGCTCCGCGTTTAAATCGATGTGGTTTTATCCGAAGATACTGTGTTTTATGGAAGAAGAGTGGTTATAAAATAATGAGTAACCAGAATAAGCGGCCCAGGGAATCCGGCGTTGTATGCTGGATCTGGTCCGTAGGTCGTCATGATGGCCCCTGGGTTGGGGTTTCTTGATCACCAACCTGAGGCTAGTGGAGGGACCCCGGAAGCACTCAAGTGAAAAAACATCGTTCAGGTGTAACACCTTTTCGGTGCCTAGCTGCCTTGCCGAAGGAAGCACGAGGGCTGAGATACTGCCAGGTTGTCCAAGCCTAGACAGGAGAAGTCGAGAGGTGGTGGGGTTCGAACCATGGACCTTCCGGTCAGTAAATTCGCGCTCCTACCACCTGAGCCATCTCGCCCCCAAATGGCGTCTCGTCCGACCACGTTCTACCTATGTTGGGTCTGCCCAACTTCACCTGATCGTTAGCTTTAAAGCACTAAACACTATAAGCTGGCTGATGTGAATGTTTAGGTGCTTTGGTTTTTGTTCATAAGTGACCAATTTTGGTAACTTCCTTTTCCATAATACCTTCTTTCAAAAGGGGTCACTTTTAATGAGTATTCTTAGGTGAGATTGCCAGGGAGGAAGAAAGAAGGAGAAAACAAAGATATTGTCAGTTGCGCATTATTTTAATAACAAAGGTGAAAACACCCGGATTCTATACCAGTGCAAGCACACTAGAGATATTGTTTGTCTAAACACAAATAGCATTACTTCGCTCACTCCTGTAGTTAAGTGTTGTCCAATCTAAGTGTAAACTACCGAATCGTTTACGGAAAATGATTGGTGGCCAGGTTTCTCGCATTTAATTAAACCTTCGTCGACTGGATCATCTCTGGGCGGATGTTGGTGTAAATATCCCACTGGCAATTTAGCGTGAGCAAAGATATTAACACATAACTCACTTCCGCGGTGCAAATTAAATTTAATCCTCTAATCAGCCATACGGGCTTCGTTATGTCTTATGTTTGCTTTGTTACGTTCGGCTATAACACCCTTTCGGTGCCTAGCTGCAAAGCCATCTGAAGGAAGCACGACGGCTGAAATACTATCAGGCTGCCAAAGACTTTCCAGGAGCTGTCCAGATGCAGTGGTTGGGTTCGAACCAGGACCTTCCGGTCGGTCATTTCGCGCCTTACCCACTGAGCCCTCCGGTTACGACTAGAATGTGATGTGTAAACCGAATGGCTGGAAACGGATGTTGTCTACTACTGGGAACTGTAAACTGCTGTAAATCTGTTGACGTATAAACTAAACTCTGTCATAGTGGAACGGTAGGTTGTGAGTATTGATCCTGCCCCCCAAAAAAAAATGTATCATGTTATTGTAACGTTTGAATCAGGTAGGTGTCTGCGATCGTTCGATGATGCTTTACTGTCGATCCATTTTAATTGTGCGACTGTTTCTGCTCATAAGGCGTTAGGTATGAATTCACCAGACCACTGGACGCGTCCAGACTGAAGCGTACATGTGCAGAAAACGACGCATCGCCAAGGTCATCATCGATAACCACATGATCCGGATAGCACCTGCGTGAGCGGAGCTTACCCAGACACAGACAGTAGAGCGTTATTCTTGGTCTTTTGTGTTCTCCTTATCGTGTAGTCTGCTGGGTCCAATTCACGCAAGCGAAAGTGCTGCTGAAGACTCGGATAAGTATACAGGCATAGTCAACAAGAAATGTGGGCTTTTCAGACTCCGACGATGAATTAAAATGTCCTACGTAATGCACTACTCATAAGCTTGCTGAAAATTCTTCGACAGCCCACGACCGGTTTCGCCCTTCTTGGGGCTCATCAGGTTGGCGAGTTTCCGTCAACCTTATGTTCTGCTTGAACCCTGAAAACATCACAAACGGGAGATTCAACTGGGTTCCAGGTGAGTCTCTCGCAAAAACCAAATTGATATGCAAATGAGTGTATTTCTCGTAAAATGTCCTATATTTATATTCGTTGCAGTCTCCTCAAGGCGAAGATCTAAGAACATGAATTCTCAACAAGCTTGGGCAGAATCCGCATATGAGGTTGCCGAATATTTCAACTGAATGCCAACGCCTGGTGAATTCGTAGCATGATGCAGCCGTGATACAACAGAATGGTCCCGGCAGTGCTGTTCACGCGGTGATTCAGAACGCGATTCAGAGACGTAATGTCCGTCATACTAACGAGGAACCATCTCCAGTATGCTGAAAATGCGGTAATGGCATTTTGTTCACTTGTGCTTCTTTAGAAGACACCGTTGCAACATACGTTCCCACATTGGACACAACGAAGACGTGTCACGGCAAGCAAAGGCATTCGTCCAGGACGCATACTCGAGCTAGATTTTCCCATTCGATACTTCCCAAAGCTCGCGTTGTTTAGGCACTCACCAAAGCCCATACGCCAAAAGAAGAAATTATGTATCTTTGCATATTAACAGCAAGCCTGTCCGTCTCCAGTTGGACACGGCATCGGACATTGCCATCATCTCGAAAAGAACTTCGAAACTTGGTGGTCCAGCACTAACCAAAACTTATTCGCGATGCATCCGGCGGTTTACTGAGACCGACACTGCTGATAGTATTGTAGCATGCAAATTCACTGCGCGAATAGTCAAGGCGCGAGCAGTATTCGCCAACTAGTGTCCTTTTTGGTGTCCAAAACAAAATTCCCTGAGGCTGAATGGCCGAGTATACAAGTAAACTGTAAGAGCAGTCTTATTTTACGGCTGTGGGACTCCCAATTTGAGGACCGTAGACGTCTTCAAATGTTTGATCTTGAATGTCTTTATCGAATAGGAAGATTTAGTTGGCTGCAGAGATTGCGCCATGGAGTGGTGCTCAGAAAGTTACAAGATAACGGTACAGCAGGAAATTGAACTTACCGGACTAAGGTGGTTGATGCATGCTTTACGTTTGTCCAACCACCGTCTGCCGGATGAAGTGTAGTTTTCTGTTCTGAGTGACTGTTCGCTGAAGGTTTGTGGGCTGTCCGTTCGTGGGCTCTCACTCGTTTTGCATTTCACTTTTAAGCAGCAACATTAGCTTTCGTTTACCCAACTTCCTTTCCCATTTGCTTTTCTGGTTTCAGTACGTTGTAAAACAAGGGTACGCAGATGGAGGCGCTGGATACGTCATGTCACGAGCAGCTCTCCGACTTTTTGTTCATGGAATGAAAAATACCAGTATGTGTTACAATGAAACGCACAGCGAATTTGAAGATATGAAAGTAGGTAAGCTAATCCACGTTTCTCCTCATTCACGAACAACCCTCCACCATTAGATGTCACCTTAATTTGGTGGCAGATGTTTTGCGCTGTGCTGTCCAGAAGTTCACACTAAATTGGATTTGTAAACAGAACCGTGCATTCAATGAGCAGGACATATTAGATCTCAAGGAACCTACGCTAGAAGCTGTTGGGAGGCAAATCGTTGCTGTATTCACTGATGGCATTACAGACAGTGATGCTGTTTCGAATCTTGGAGGAAACCAATTAGGAAAGAATGACCGCCTGGCTGTTGAATGGAACCGTCGTTGATGTGCCCAAGGTGATAGAAAAATGCGTAAATATCAGCTTGGTCCTGTTTCGACTCTGCAAACGTCAACTGTGTATAGCAGCATCAACGGTCAAATTTCTATGCTTCTATCTTCTGCGCCTTTGATTTAGGATGGGTTTCACGATCATCGATGTCAACTTATACTACCTGTGTTTCCGACGGAAGTCCCAGTACAAAGCCCTAGAATTCTCGTCCTAGTAATCCAGCCATTTGCTTTAACAGCTCATAAGTAACTAGTAACACTTGATTTGTGACCGACCAAAATGCTGTTTCCTATCCGTACTGTGATTACTAATATAATAAGTAGATTGGGTGCAACAGTGGAGCTAAACATCGTAAGTGTTTTATCTGTTATCTCTTATGAAGTGGCCGCCGAATTCTCTTGCTTATCGTTTATATTGAAGAAGACAATATCCGAGGTGACTTGTTAGCTCGGACATTAGTTGGTTTCTTACGCAAAACTGCCGTTTTTAATGAACAATGCTTCACACTCTAGGGGCGATCTAATCATCATCGATGATAATACATCTGCTTTAAATATTAGTGCTTAACTCTTGTAAACCAATGAGGGAGGAGTGTCATCAAACAGAGTGGAAAATTGGAGACCTGGGGGACTGCGTGTTAGAATGCCTAATTCCTTTATGGATTGCGATTGAGTACTAGAAGCCACACCCTCAAATGTTAGTGGAATAAAAACATCTGCGTCCCATATCGGAGTAGGATGTCACCAGTAGGATTGACTCAGTCTCCTATGCGGACTTCGTTTCACATAAGTCTAGAGAACAAGGGCCGGCATACGTTATCTTGGTTGACATCCTTTGAAATAACATGATGCTCAGAATTGTAGGCTTTTTCACATAGTACAGATGGACTCACACAGGTTCCAGCTGATTGTAGCTGTGGCTTTTTCATCCCGCACTGCCATGTGGTGGTCTATTCCGGCAAGTTTCGCGAGCGGAAAAACCGCATTGTGTGGTAGCTGGTGGATGAGTGTCTGTGGTGCATGTTCACTGCGGACCCAATGCAGTGTGCTTTACTACCGGTACTACCATGACCCCTATGATTCAGCGTCCGAAGACAGAATACAAGCACAGAGTCTGTCAGGTTAAAGCTTGTGTTGCAAACTACCGCCAAGGTAACCTTGAAAGCGTGTAAACCCAAGACGGAGGCTAATCCTGGGGAGCAGAATGTGCAGGGGTCGGTATTGTCCTAAGCCGCCGGGCTTAAGGATCCTTGCTTGACTGACTGGATAACCGTTACTAGTCGCATCTTTACGATTCGTCTGGCTACACCTGTGAAGTATTTTCTCAAGCTGGAGGTTTATCATTGTTTGTCGTGTCTGCTTATGTCCCAACTGACTGTAGCTGGTTGCTTCAATTGTGGTATAGAGATGGACGACATTATTTCAGTTTTGGAATCCATAAAAATCTTGACTGAATTCGTTTTTTAGTTTCTGGGTTACAGTTCAGTAGGAGATGCAGCGGAGCACGATGAACTGTACTGGGTACGAAACTACGACTTGGCGTTGCCAGCAAGTTCAGTTTCGTACAAGCTTGCTGGTTCACATCAAGGATAACAGCCGGACTACACAGCATGAAATGCGTATTTTCAGCACATAATTCAAAATTTTGACCATTCATCCATTCCCTGTGTCTAGTATGAGAGAATTACGAGGCCAATGCATTTTCGATCACTGGTCTGTTTTTAGCTCGAATCAACCTGTGTTTTGTCTGCATCGTGTCCATCCGAAAGCGCTGCATGGCCTTCTGAAGGATCCTTGTGAAAGTCAGTACAATCTTTCGAAGTATAGATATTTCACCTATTGTCGGATATAAGCTGAACAGCGAAACCAAAACAAAGCCGTCAGCATATGTAAAAAGTTTACCTGGGTGAACAGTTAAGAGGCATGCAGAAGAAATTGGAATAAGACTGTTCTTTGAAGATTACTGCTGTTACTTCGAGTGAACATCCAGTACTGCCTTTGTGCACTCGATTAAAGTCAGATGCCAACTGTTTCCTCGTTGCTCAGTTTACCTATACAATCTATTCAATCACAACAAACAACTAAAAAAATGATCACGAATCGAAAACAGGATGAGGTGAAACGTCCTACAATCCACTAGCTTGTTTCTAACTTTCAGGAGACCAATCTTCGGGCTGTACTGGCTGAAATTCAGTTCCTAAATGTTCACCCATGCTAGTAGGACCAACTGAGAACAACCCGACTAAGAACAGTGAGTTCCCTGAACTGCCAGAAATGGTATACTGGGTGGCCTGGAGATAAACTCGTACTGTCCTCTGCGATGAGAGTGTGATAGCAGTAATTTCCTTCAGGCGACCAGCATATCCATATGTATGGAAGCATTGATGGTGGATTCCTCCGAAGAAAGGTGGGTCAGAACAGGTGACTCTAGAAACTGCACACTACGATCGCCCAACGTATATTACTTCGGAGCTGTAGCGTCATATTTCTGCGTTCTTTCCCTTCAGGTGCTTGTGCTGAGGCTCTTGGTATTCCAGCGATTCCTGCCGTGGATGGAAAAGGCTATCTAAAGTTCTTCACAAAATCCCCGCTTGATTACCTACGAACTGGAGGGATTAAAGCTAGCCTGAGTTTCGTTAACCACAGACAAGTGAGTTTTACTAGCACCAAGTTTGCTTTCGTTTGTAGGTGCTTTTGGGTATAGTCTACAGCCAATAATTGTCGGAACAAAGTTCGGTCACGCTCAGTCTTTGATTAGACATGACTTTTTGAGTCGTATTTTTAACTGGCTCCAATCGCTTGGGTAGGTACTGAATTAAAGTTTGTTCAACCAGGTCTGCGGAAAACGCTGGTTGTGTAATCAGTTAGAAGTGAGAGGTTTCTGGCAAACAAATCCCGAAACGAACCACGGTCCATGTTTTTGATAATCGACTCCCACGACCGTGGGTTAAGTACAACTGTGGTCCCCAAGTCTAATTACTGTTGGGTTTTCAGCTTGTTTATTTGTTTTTAACACACCCTTTATCGATGTCCACGAACTGGACCACAAGCCAGTACGACGTTTACTCATCTCCTTTCAGAGATAAGCCCAATTGGCTGGTTTAGTTAAAGATGACACAACCAGGTGATGCAAATAAAAGCATTCTTGTCCTCTACAAATGAAGTCACCAAACCTCATTATCTGCGTGGTTTCGATATGAGCTATTGACACGCCGCTTTGTTGTGCATATGACGCCAGAACACGTTTCACCAGCAAATTACAGGCATTGTTCTGTATTACGAAAGTCGATGATATTATTTTCATGATTAACGACCTATTTCTTCCCAAGAATCAGGTGGTTGTGACCATCAACCGCACTTCGGCTGGATTCCCTATTTGTGATGTTCCACACGTAAGCAGAACATTGGTTAGAATTCGTAACCTCGTCTGTCCGATTATTCTCAAACAAAACTCATCCGATAATAGGGTGTCGGTGAATCCATGATGCACGCTACTTAAACAAATGTCGTCCAATTGGTGTGTACTTGTTTATCCTCACAAGAAGTGGAACAATTATGATAGGCAGGTGTTAGGGTTGGCCTCATCCATTTGGTGCCAGGTTTTGATCGACACGGGCTGGTCAAATGTAATCTAATAACTAGTAATATAATATCCATGGCTCAAAGACTGTGTGCAGTTGGCCTTCTGATTCCTAGGCCTTACTCTGTTTTTCTGGAACGGACTTAGAGGAAATCGGTCAGGTCAGCGGTGATCACAATGTCCACGCCACAACTAATCTTCATCCATTGCCTTCACGCACGTTGTTTCAAAACTTTTAGGTTGCAATCTTACGCTGGTCAATTTTACTTATATACAACGCATGCTCTTGTCGGCTTTTTACCCTCAGAATGCGCTGTGTTGCTCAGACAAACCGGTTTCCTTCCACTACATCAAACCTGAAGAGCTCCACCTGTTGGACTATCTTTTATATACCGCCCGGTCTCGTGCATAATTTTAACGACAAAATCGACTTCTAGGAGAAGCCTTATACTGACATTGCTGTGTTTTGCCCCACTGCAAACTGAGACCCTGAATTTCCAAAAAGTCTCGGATTCGTGTAAATTCTTATTGACCCGTATGCTCACCCCAGTGTCGCTGTGATTCGTTGATCTCACACAACGAGTTGTGTCTTGGTGCTCCGCCACTCACCGGTTGTTCGTCGCTGTTTATGCTAATACAGCTACGAATGAACGGTTCCTAGTTTGGTGCAACCCTAATTTTAACTGATCCATCCTCACTAGAATACCAAAGCCTCTAACTTGTAGTGCTTTTACAGAGCTTGTGTCATTATTACATAATTGTATAATAACGATGTTGCGCAAGATGTTGCATTCCAGAACAGAATTCTAGTACTTGGTAAACTAGGGTGCCGTTTGATTGGTGTGCACAGCGTCATCTTAATGCTTTTTCCCACACCAAAATCTCCTATATCTTGTCCTACACTTGTGAATACAAACAACCTAACCCTGATAACTCTCGCTTGTGAGCTTACCAGCAGTCAAGTGGACACCGGACGTGGTAACTCGAGATACGTTAATCACTCATGTTAATGTACGATACTGGACCTTTTGTGAAGCCCGTCAGTCATCTTCGCCTGTCCGTTTTCTTCGTTTTTGTCAGAATAATAGGTGAAGTGGCGCAAAATAGAATAATTACATATACTATTTGATGGTGCTTGTTGCGCCCAATAAATGTGTTGCAGAAAATGTTCGTTGATTCGCAATACCGTGAGGTCTTGTGCTCGTAGAATGACTTAGTTTATTCAGATTTTTCAAATTGCTGGTCAAGGTAACCGTACAATGACATGTTTGTAGAGGAGCTTTGTGTTTTCTGTACGCCCGACGACAAGGGATGTTTACTAACCCCGTTTGTTATTAGCCAACGTAATTTGTTCCAGTCTGCCTCTTCCTCATCTTTTCGTGCGGCCAAAGATGGCAAGTAGTTTGAAGGCGTTCAGTTGCTCGTTCACACATAGACGTTCTAAGAGCCTACAGAAGTTTGCATACACTAGTCGTCGTAGTGTTGACATATCAGTCGTGTTGCGGATGCGAGGTCACGACTCTTACATGATGACGGTATCTGGCGTGGGGGGGGGCGCCTTCTAGGCTATGTCAAAATGAGGTCTAGGAAAGACGGAATAGTGGAACTGAGGTGCCAAATAGGTAGGTTTACGTGGCTGAAAGAAGCTGTTCATTGGATAAGAGCTGCAAACTTTTTTAGCTTGCCCCAATGAAGTTGCGAGTTCTGTAGGGGAGAAGGGTTGAAATAATCCATCATTGGTAGATGTGGGTGTCACATCTTTGTGATGGCCTAAAGTGCCGGTATTTTTCTGGGGTCGTTCTTAACCGGACTGCTAAGGATCGGCAACTGATTGTCATTAGCTATTGAAACTGCAATATATGATTGGGTGATCGACTGATTCGTGGACCATTCGAGATTGGTTCGTAGGTCGTGATCGATTGGTTCATGGTCTGCGATGACCACTCCAGCGCTCCTGATCTATCTCGTTTTTGAGTGACATTTCATTAGTGGATATTCTTTGACCCCCGATGTCCTAGGCTAGTCAGGTTTCGCTTATGGGGATTCAATTGCGAATTCACATCAATTGGGCTTGTTCGAACAGCATGGCCCAGGGACTTTTGTGTATCACCACGCTAAGTCCTACACACATTAGGTTTTCAAATTAACCCGTGGTTGATCAGTTTGTTGGTTATTTCTAGTCGGGTTACGACAACGTATTCAAAACGAATTTCAGTGCACTGAGTATGCTGTAGTGACTGTCACCAGGCAAGGACGTTGTTCAGGATGAAGTGATCCTCATTACAACTCCACGATTATACCGCTGCGATAACCAAGTCAGTGGATAACATTAGGAATTGGTGTTCATTGTTCTTGTAATGAGGATCCTCGGGGGATTTCCATTCTCTGAAGTCATGGTAGGCGTTGGCTTGTCTGTCTCCTTTGACCTCGATGTGTTTTAAGCAAAAAATGGGTCTTTTGTTTAGCGCCAACACTTAATTCCTTAGCTTCAGGATATGTCGGTATATATTCCTTCTAGGCGGTCTCCTTGAGTTTGTGCGCCGCTACCAGGTTGTCTCGAAATCTAAGCGAGGATGCGGGTGGTTCTCAGCTGTCTTCGCTCAGGAACCGCAGAGACCCCGGTCAGGGTGTACCGAAGAGTTCCCCTCTGCCTCTTCCTCACCTTTTCGTGTGGCCAAAGATGGCAAGTAGTTTGGTCACGTTAGAGTAGTTGCAGTTGTATCTTCCTTCTGGTCTGGTTAGTGCACCTTTCCATGACGGATTTAGTGATCCCTGAGTGGACCACTTGATGAAGCAAACCAGATTACTTTTTAGGAGACACGCTCGTCTATCCATTCCTTGGGCATCCCGGTGTGTGATGAATCGTCATTATCGACAGCAATCAGTGTTCAACACAGATGCTTCTCTGCCGTATGACCGTAATTTGTTGGAAAGCAGTAAAAGTACTGGCCGAGCGCAATCATTTGGATGTGTGCCCGTCTCCAGACATCCCGTTTATACAATCTCGACAGGAACTGAGACCCAAAACGCCATTGAGATCTCATACCAGCCATGTGTAGCACCGTCTTCGGGCATGCACAGAGAGGATGAAGGAAACCACATTGTTGAAGTCTAGTCTCATCGACAGTACTCAGACTTATCGTAGACTTCCATCCTCCTCACTACCCTCCTCTCTGCCTGCACCCTACTGCAGTCTGATGGACCCGTCTATTGTGATTCACGGATATGAGGCTTTGTCATCATAGGTGTCTCAAAGAAGCAAAAGTGACCTGAGCCCTTTAGGCTAGTACATGGACCTGATTTGTCGCGCTATCGGAACCTATACGAATTCCAACATCGGTAAAACTCTCCACGACCTTCAGGGTACCTCCTTGATTTATAAGAGAATTCATCTCCGTGTGCGATGCTTTCCGCTTCTTTTTCCACTGACCGTGAAATACACCAACCAAAACATTGTTACCTAATTTGACGGAAACGAGGTTTGTTCAGCGAATGCAATACCAACGATCCTGTGGTAAAATCATGGCTGTAACTAACTAGAAGTAAGGATCTCCAGGACGACGCACCAGAACACATCATTACGTATACTCCAAACCAGGACGAAACGTTCCGGAAGAAAACATTCATCAACATTATCATGGTCTGGGCCAATTGAAACTAACTTCTTCTGTAGTGTTTCAACTACACACTCCCAGTGTGTAGTGTGTATATATCCAAATGCTTGAGTAGGCTGTTAAGGAAGCAATATTACGAGCAACCCAGGTAAATGGGACCCTCATATTTCACCATGTTTTCTCCTGCCACTACCTAAACCACCACTATGGTCACCTAGCTCGGGCGTAAACTTACTTTGGTACTCCAAATATTTCTCGCACCAGGACGTACCTACCAATAAACCATCCACGCTAAATGTTTGTGTTACTAGAAAAAACAAACATCCATAACTCAAAGTTGATTGACTTGACTGTTTGGTTGATTTAGCACCGTATGTTGTTACGGGAAACGTGGTCTCTAGCTGCGCATGCTGACCCAAGTTGGAGTTTGCTCATCTGACCAACTTGGACGGTTGTCTCATACGTAAGAATGTCACACTGACAACGATAACTTTCTGGGTTATTCATCTTTTTCTTCGGAACAGGTCTGTTCCTCAAGCAACGGCAGTTGAGGCTGCGTGTCTGACTGGAGAAGAAGCTAGGGTGTGATGGAGTAGCCAACAAGCCCACTGAATCCCTGCTACTTGCTTCACTGGAATAAAGATTCGACGCCCTGGTTCAAACTGATGCGAAAGCAGGTTACATTCACTTACTGGTGATTCAAAATATACGTCACCAAAGTGACCAATGGTGTTGCCGCTACCGCGAAACCTGAGCCTGGGGGGATTCTCCAGTTTTTTAATCAAATTCTGACGACCGAACACTCCAACGCATGTCATGTCTGATAGCTTCTTGTTTACCAGAGGAGTGAAAGCTATACAAAGTTGCCAAACATGAAGAAACGTACAAACTTGTGATGAAAATTCGGCAATCTAAAACCGTTTGGAGAAATGTCATCTTTGATTTGCGAAAATACAATGGTCCTTATGGCCTTTGACAGGTCTCTTTGGGTTTTATTTGAACTTATCGGTCTAATGCCTCTATGGTGAAGCGCAAATCGGATATTAACACCATTTGGAAAGCACTCTCACGGGCGACCAGTTTAGGTAAAGAAAACAAACTAAAAGTTGACTCTTTTCTAAGTTCGGGTTTTGTGAAATTTTCCGCTTAATTTCAAAGTTTTGGAGGTTTTTGTTTGACTGTCAGTGTTCAGAGCATTTCGTTTGGTTCTTATATTCATTGACTCCTAGTTACTCATGTTTTCCGAATGCCCGAGCACTTTGCTGTGCAGATGAGCAGACAGGAAAGTTTGAGGATAAAATTATTCTCGGGAATTTTCACGTTTCCACCTGGTTCTGTTGGTGGCGCACATAGTCCGTTTATGACCGCCAGGGCCACCATAAGATCCAACCAGTCAAATAGACAACGTTACCTTCTTAGCATAACGGTTATCAAGTTGAGGGAACGACGGCATTAGCTTCATTTCAATCATAAGCTGCACTCCAAACTAAACAGTTCAGCTGATGTTGCTTCTCTCCTGATTGGTCATGTTCACTCATCACTCTTGTTGGGACAGTCGTCCTCCTCTACTGGCGTACTTCTTCTAGTGAGTCCACACCAAAGGAGAGGAAGCACTGGACTCGAGTTTCGCTCTTATTAGAGCTCATCAGCACCACATATCCAATGGCCTTGCCGGGGTATGTAATCCGGATATCTGACATGCGAGGCGAGCGTTTTACCACTGCTCCACCGATGTACGCTGGGCGCATCTGAATTTTCAGGTCACGTGATTGAACTGGATGGGACTTAATTCGGTACCACACAAATTTCGCAAATGTTTCGCCCTGTGGTATGCTTCACTGCAATGTCCACGATCCGAGATGCGTCGGGAACAGTCCAAATGAGCATGCGGAACGCAGGCGTTTTGTCTTTTTTGAGAAAGTTTCATGCGGTGAGATGAATAGAGGAATCAGAATGAAACCCCCTAGATAAATGTGTCGGGGTTCCGCAAATTTTCAAAGTCAGCTTCCGGTGCTGCACTAACGCTGCCTTATGTTTCTCGTCAGGTACAGAAGTGAATTTCCCCTTATCTACCAAACGTTCACAGTTCCGGTCTCATTTGATCAGGATCACAGTATCAGTCTCCTTTTCCAGGGAGAGATAGAGTAATGTCCTTATTCTTTCAAATATCACGCACGGCTTCTAGGTGTCGTTTACTTAGGGGGCTATGACGTGGGGTCGATATTGAAAACAGCACTGTGGACTTAGAGTTCTCCAGTTCGTCATCAGCTTTGTATAATAGTCCTCGGGTTTGATTCAGTAGGTTTTCTAACCGCATTTCACAGACTTTTCCGATATAGAAAACTTCGTACATGTTACGCATGACAGGCTAATATGTGCAGACCTCCGAATGGCAGATATTCAATCAAGTCAAATGAGACCTGTTAGCTTACTTCAACATCAGGGCAGGTACAGGCAATTGGGTATCCCAATTAGGTTCGTGGTGCAGCTCACGAGATCAATCAACAAGGCTTTGAGTCTGAACACTGCAAACAACTACACTGTGCTTTACTTCCTATCGATTAGGCATCGTGTTAAAGCAACATCGTTAAATGGGAAAGCGCAGTTTGGCAGCTCAACAAGAACCGTACAGCAATACGGGTTGGAATGATTCATCAAGAAGTAAATGGTAAAGATCAACATTTGAAACTGCATACCCGGCGTTGCAGGCTGCAAGAGGTTTCCAGTGTGGTTGTCAAGTAAAGTAGACTGACCTCCAAAAACCAACAGTTATGTGCATATGGAAGTGCGCCGAGCAATCTTGCGAAATGTACACTACCAGCTGGCTATATAATTTACATGATTGCCCCATTAAGGGTTTGTTGACATCTAGATTCGTCAGATAATATGTTGTTTCAAACTGCTGCCTTTGGTATGTGCTGTGTCAGCTGAGGAGGGTTACAGTTATCTATGTTGGGATAACCGACCGAAGAATATGTCGTAAAAATCGAAAGTTGGAAGCACATGCAAAGAGTGACGAAAGGTGGCATAAATTCCGTCACAGAACGTGTAACCCGTAGTTCTGCATCTCGTATATATTTCTGGGAGGAAAATCAATGAATATCACGTAATTTCTAAACAATTTGGGTGATCTGAATCGCGCGCGTAGCAAAATTTCTTCACAGACTGTCATTCTCCCTGATAATCCATTACTACGTACGTCCCAATATTATCTTGGTGTGACATCGGTCCAATTTCAAACAGCAGCTCGGTTTAAGAGCTATGATTTCGATCAAGGCATAATGCGACATCATTCACAGCTAATCGTTGTTCCAATCTTATTTTGGAGTACATGTGTCAACTAGCTAATTTGTATCGGAACCAAATGGTAATGTACCACATCGGCAAAGTTATCCGGAAAACCTGCGGCCACTCTCGAAAATCAGAAGTCAGCACTTTTACTGGACCATCAAAATAGATGGGTAATAAATTATGAGTATCAAACCGAGTGGGAGTAGGTAAGCATACGTTTTGGGCGGGTCACTAGCTTGCACCGGTCATCAGGTATACCACCTCCCCTGCAATCATAAATCTCAAATTGGTCAGTCATGCAAATTGCGAACAACAGCTGTCGAATCGTTTTACTAATGTCGTCCTGAAGTGAGGATAAATGAAACTATTTGATTGGATGCGTATTGGCTGGTTCTAACCTACAACAATGCGATATTTGCGCAAACTGCACTAAGAAGGTATGGTGATTTTTGTTTTTTGCCTCTGAATCCTCACACCACTGTCTTGCCATATTATCTAACTTGTACTACTGACCAATGAAATAAGATACTGCATCACCCATTTTAGATCATTGCGGGGACAACGTGCTGACACAACATGAATGTCATTAGCCGTATGAGTACGGTCACCCGCAGCTTGTGCCAAAAATGTTCCCAGAAAACGATGATAGCATGTAAACAGTTTGGCTCATGGCAACCAGTCATCACCTTCTAGGAGGGGAAATCTTGTACCTCTTGGTAATACTCCTTTGGAAGTGCTGATCTCTACTCGACGAACGCCTCTATCAGTTGCCAAATAATATGTCTGTTCCGACCTCCTTGGGTTACACACTTATTGTGAAAGATTTATCTGGTATCAACACCATGACACCAACCCTTAGATCGCATCTCAGTGTCAACAATTTGTGTCTGGTTTGCATGTTCGGCAACTAATCTCCTGATCGCTGTTTCCAAAGGGTATTCTGCAAGCGTTGTGCATGCTTTTAGGCACGTGTCTAACGCTGGTGCAAGCCAACTTCCCCACCGCCAATGCCAATGAAGCAGTGGCAGGTCGTTCAGAGTAAGCACTGGGTCGGGTCGTCATATATGGGGACTAAGGGCCTCTTTCCAAGCATCCATTTCACCCCCAATATGTAAGCCACCGGCTTCACAATGGTTTGCAAGATACGTCACAGGCTCTCAAACAACTTCTGTGTGTCTGCACACCGGAGGTGGCATGAAAACTGCCAAGAGATTGACCGTTTTGACGGTTTTTCAATGTGGCAATCAATCTCTACTCCAAAGAACGACAGTGAACTCCTAATGCACTACTCATGAGGTTGCTCAATAACTCTTCGACACGACCGGTTTCGCTTCTGGGGCTCATCGTGTAGGTGCAATCGCTGACTTTCCGTCGACCTTATGTTCTACGTGAACCCAAATTCACATATTTCACGAAATAGGCTCATTTACAGACTTGTTTTTTGTATGCTTCCTCTGGATGTGCTGACACAATGGCTTTGCCTCTCAATATTTCAGCCTTCAATCGGTTCACTTACAGGACAGAATCTCTCCAGATCTGCTTGCAATACCAAAATTTTCAAGGATGACTGTTCTTATTGGAGCATTTGTTGGTACTTATTGATTTACAACATTTGTTATGATCCGCTAGGTTCGCCTGAAATAGTAGTTTGAGTTGAGTTGAGTGGGACCCACTCAACCCCGCACGACGATGTCACCTCGATTGGCGATGAAACGTTTGCAATCGAACTGCCAAGCTCGGCGAACAGACCAACAATCAATCGATAGAAGCTTCATAGCCTTTTCTTGTACACATTCCTTGAGCGAGAATGGAATCGCAGAGTCAAAATAGCTCTATAAATAGACGATTGCGGAGTAGTACTGCATCCAACACGCCGTGATTGTGCTCAAGTGCGCAGTAGTACACCATCGTCTTTACCAACAATATCAATAACGAAAATTTGGACGTATATTGGTTTCGTGGTAGATATCCAAATAAGGAACCCATGGACATTTTGTGTGCTTGATAAGCAAATCGGTTTCGAACTCACATGTTCATTGCTGGGCAGCGGCAGATGCTTGCAGCCGGACAGCGTCGACAGATGGTGTTCTATTTGACAAACATCATTTGAAAAATACACTCATTTGCAAATCAATTTGGTTTTCACGGAGGAATCAAGTGAATCTCTCGTTTACGATGTTCTTCAACTGAATGGTTGACGGAAACTCGAAGACTGCCCCTACCTGATGAGCCACAAGAAGGGCGAAATCGGTCGTGGTACGTCGAACAGTTTTCAGCAACCTTGTGAGTAGTTTCTTTTCCCATAAGGAAAACTTCACTAAAATGCAAGTACTCGGTACAGCATGATGGTCTGCTTCGTTATAGGGCGAAAGTGGTTACAGTCCAGAGTTTTTAGCCGCTTACTCAACCCACAACAAACGCAGAAGTACGCACGAATTGCTGAGACGTGACAGCGAAGTTAAGACTCATATGTAACCCTAAGATAATTTTAATTTTTAATTTAATTTAGATTTTTTAATTTTTTTAAAAATTTATTTCGATTAACACGGTTATCCAAAGTGTGACAGATTAGGGATTTCTTGGTTTGATGATAGACGTAAACAAACGGTACAACTGGATGTTGAGGTTTTTGTTCGCACCTCAATGGCTTTTAGGTGGCAGATACGTACCGTCTGGGAATCAAAATGTTGACTGCATTCACGACTACTTATTTCAGGGGCACAGTTACAGATGTAAAAATCCGTGAATCAAAGCACTTGTTTTTTATCCTTAATCAGTTTCGCCGGTTGGATCAATTGTGAAATACGTAGATATTCGCGACTGATTACTTCAGGGGCAAGGTGTTTGGACGGACAAACAGCTATACATAAAGCTAAGAAACCTGATTTTTTGGATGAATGTGCTAAACACGGAAGAATGCTACATATGATAATTTGCAATCAAGTATATTTGCCGGAAATCAAAGTGACCGACGAAATGTGCTGTAGATGATTACTGTTTTAGACGTTCTTTTCTGTCGCCTGAATCAACGCATCTTTTGTTGCTTGATTGCTTCGCATTAGCACGAATGCCAGTCTGTTTTTTACTTAACTAATATTTATTCGGCCAAAAAATCACCGTTGCCCGTTACTTAACTCGCAGCGTCGTCCTCTTTGCTTCAGGTGCGAAAAGTTTGTATTTATAATTAAGCTTTGTGGCGTTAGAAACAGTCGTTTTCTATTGTTCTATCCACCTCTCGTAGTGAAGGTGACCTGGATAAGAAGAAGCGGGATTTTCGCGTAAATAATCTCTGTTCGGGTTTTTCCAGTAACAGTTTGAAAACGCATTAACAGCTTTTCCAACCATCACACATCGTACAAGACACTGCGTTTTTGCTGCCACCGCACTTCATAACATGACTACTCTCTATATGGATGCCTACTGGTCTTCGTCTGGGTTTTGTCACTGAGTAACCGAGAACAAACAAATTTCAGCTCATGTAATTCGCAGAATCACTGTGGGAGCGAAGCGCCTCGGTCGCGTTTTTGTTCACTTACGAGAATCAAACCGTTGACTAACCTAAGTGCGGAAACTGACGTTGAAACAATAGCCATTATTTTACAGTCAAGTGTGACAAACTGTCGGCACTTAGCACATTTGTCCGTCACATAACAACAACATCTGCCTCAACTATGCGTATCAGTCCAACGGCTCATTGGGTTCTACACACGCCTGGTAAACTCATATAACGGTGGAAGTTGAATTCAGTGCTTACAGAGAAGTGTGCTTCAAACAGAATACTTGCGTTAGGCTAGAAGGATGACTTTTCTACCAACTACAAAAACGCTCATAGTACATGGTTTACTAATTGTTCGGCGTCATCGATGGCGCGGTTGGCTGTATAAATCATGGTATCACTGGTCCAAACGCTCTTGTGGCGGGGGATAATAGTGTACTGATTCTTTGAGATGCAGGAACGGCTGGACCAGGCAGATGTTTAGCAGTAGATCAGATATGTCGTCACTACCAAGATTGAAAATAGTTGGAGGACAGTTTAGTCGAGCGAGATGTCGATTATAACGAAGGTGTGCTTTTTAATACCTGGAGAAAAGGTAGAGGCATTACTAGGGACAACAGAGTCCGAGTCATCGAGGTGAGATTACTTGGTGTACACACTGTGTGGTGGTATCGACGAGGTTAAAGTACATGGGCTTTGCCGTAGCATTTTTGGAGTGTTACTCTTGGCTTGTTGTGAAATATCGATGTAACTTTCCACCACTCATTCATTTGGGTGTGATAATCTTGTATTCTGCGTAAAAATCGTGGTAAGAAGAGAATACAGAATTCTTAAGTACGTCTGAAAATTGTAAGATCTTAAATCATTCATTGACGCGAACCAGCACAAACCTCAAAAAATTAGTTTAATTTTCTCAAGGTTATAAAAATAAGTTAGAAGTTCCTGCGCCACTCGTCATCTAACTCAAAAAGCCTGTGTCAAGCTTCCGTCCAACACTTCATGCATCTTCAATCCAATTAAGCTGGAAAAAATTCGGAGATGCAACAGGACTAAGATGATGTTCTACATTTATTAGGCATTTTGATGGATATATGCGTTTGGACAGCAAGGTTTAACGGTATCTGAGCTGTCATGTTTACCTTGTTACCAGCAGCCTCAGATGTATAGAAGAATGGAAACTTTGTGTTGATTCATCTGAAAACCAGCATCGTTCGGTGCGTCAGCGCACCAAACGGCAAAGCTATTCAATCAGTCACCTCCGTTTCCAATAAAGGCAAATTTCTGGAGGCATTCTCGTAGGACTGTCCAGTTGCGAGGTCTTTTACCTCCTTGATCTATTTATAAAACATATATTTGCGCATTCAACCATTTAACACAACGGTTTGCTTGTGATGCGTATGATT
Source organism: Clonorchis sinensis (assembly GCA_003604175.2). Lineage (NCBI taxonomy): Eukaryota > Metazoa > Platyhelminthes > Trematoda > Opisthorchiida > Opisthorchiidae > Clonorchis > Clonorchis sinensis. The sequence continues at coordinate 155,359,454 of CM030369.1, read as the reverse complement.
AGGCAGCAATTTCAGACAGTTGTTACAGTGGCGTTCCTTTCAGAAAACTTAGGTATACTTCATGTCTCCAAAGCGTTGAAAGGATCTCTATCGAGCGTAAGTTCGACGATGGGTTGATAGCAGACAATTTTTGATTCTATTGTTTCGAAGAAAGAATGTTGTGAAGCTGCGGGTCAGAATGCAAAATTGCTCAGCGCACTCTGTAGACTTCGACCACCTCTATTAAGTAGTTCAATGGTTCTCGTGATCTGTCCTAGAAGTGGTCCGCTGCCTTAAGCCAATGATACTTTTACAGTGATGATTTACTTAACAACACAATAAATGCTTGCTTTATCCTTTATGGTAGTTTGGAATGACCGAATATTTCTCTCAAGTGTGCAGACATTACAAATAGATGAACCGTTCTTGTAGAACGGAAGAGAACATCGTTGGTCCAACGACTACGGAGGATGCACCGACAAAACGTCTGTTATGAATCCGAATTTGACCGATATCTGATAGAATAAGACAACAGAGTCTCGGTTTCTGTATCTTATAAGAGTAATAATCATGGTGGGAGGCCTTGTTAGAGTCTATTCTACATAGCCGAACTACCCACATATCGATGGGATATCATATATCTAACCCTCGGCTTAAATACGATTTATTGGATGGGGCTGAAACCATGAAGGGCGGGATCAATGGCCAGAGGTTTTATGGCGCTGGGATTACGCGTTTTATCATTTGTGAGATAAGGACCAATAACCGCTGTCGTTGTATCAGGCAGTTGTTTGAGGCCAAGACGGACCATGACAAACGTTTAGAATAGGCTCTGGTGGAATGCCGCAGAATAACACTTATGCCGCCATTACACTAGGAAAAATTCCTATATAATTTTTTCTCATATGACACCATATAATAAATTAACACTGCCTTGTAGCTGGTAATCATAAGCTGGTATTCAGCCCGGCCTCCACGTTTTGGTGCTGCCGCCACTGAACTTTCAGTCGGGCAGAATGAGGTTGACGCTGCGCGAAACAAGTGCTTTCAGCCCATTGATGGATTAAAACACGCATTGATAGTACCGACCAAATGGGTGATTCCTCTTATTTGGTGAAAGTAACGCTTCTGATGTTTAGCGCATACCTGATGGGCCCCAAGAAGAAGGAGACTGGTAGCGTGCTATCAAATAATTTTCAGTAACCTTTTGAGTATTGTGCCGTGTCTAGGCGACGTATTGCGTGATTTCGAATATCATCTTAACTAAAACATGCGACGGCCTGTGTGTAGCACATTCAGTTGAAGAATATCACAATCAAGAAGATCAGTGGTATCCCCAGCGGAACTGGAGACGGTAAGGACGCTTGGAAGGTGTACAACAAAATAGGTCGAAACTGGTTAAGGAAAGGTTGACATTTCTGGTAACGTAAAAACTTATCAGGTCACAATGCTTACGAAATATTGGGTTTCGTTACAGCGAGGAATCTGTGTCCGTCTGAATAAAAAAAATTATGATGTGAGTGTGAAGGGAGGACCACTTATCCGATGGCTGTTTCTGTAAAAGCTCCTAGAGAACTTGTAAGAAGACAATTTTCATCGCCACCAGTCACCTCACCAACCAGCCTATAATTGTTTGACGTGTTCAAAGCAAGGCTTTTTAAAATACAACTACGAATACTTGTGTTCGTGTAATACTGGAAACGTCGGCCAGACGTGGAAGCCACTGTATGGGGAAGCTCCTGAACCCCATTCTGGTTGTCCGGCAAATAGCAGCAAAGGAATGTAAAAAGCCCAATGGTTGGACATATTGTTGGCGCAAAACATAATGCGGACCAATTTAGCGTTTGTGGTTGGCGTCATATTGACTTCATTTGGGACCGCCACAGTTCGGATGTACAATCTTCTTTTGTGTATATACTAGCGTTTTGTCCAGAAGCTTGTGATATTATGTTCGAACGGAGAAGCCTTTTTTCTTGGCTGATTTCCCAGTGTGCCGAGTACCTGATGACCCGGGAGAGACTGACAATTGCTATAGGTAGACTCCTGCCACCTGAACAAAGGCTCAGTCTTTTTCATCTATACTCACTGTAAGATAGTCTGCGACTCTGCCTTCTCCATTTAAACTAGACCGAGCTCTTTTTTCGTCACATTCTCGAGCTGTAAATTCGCTTGCCCATTGTAAATTTGCGCAGTGGCTACAAACACAGCTAGCCATCCACGAACTGCGTAACAGTTTGCAGTTTGTCGAAAAACCATCGGACGACAAGCCAATTAACCGAATAATGCTTTCAGTTAATGCATCATCTTCATCCTTAAAGATGAAAAAGATGTGAATTATCTTCAAATTTCCTACTTGGGGGCATCAAAGATATTTGTCTCACTCTTGGTAAGTTAGAAGTGCTGCTGAGCATGTTTGTTATGAATGATCAATTCCCATTTGATTCTGAACAATGAAGAAGGGTGGGTGATGTGACTTCGGCCCTCCACCCACTAATCGGTGACGTCTTTATTGCTAAAGTGGAACGCACAATATTACAAAACCTCGCTGACCAGTATGACGCGTATTGAAGACGTTTTACTGATATCTCTACTGTGAAACCCAACTGAATGAATGTGGCAGATACTTTAGTTCAGCGCCCTCTACAATGAAATTCAGCTACGAACCAAAGAAAGTGAGAGGTGGCCCAATCCTAGGCGCGCAATTAGCTTGCCGGAAAGTAGAACCATAAATGACCAAGCTCGGAAAGCTCGAAACGTATCACCGCAAACAAACTTGGCAAGACGGAAATACAAACCAGTTTGCTCTCTGCGCAAGAAGATGCTCGTGAACTCCTACACAAGAAAAGCACCTGCGACGCGACGGGAGCAAATCAACTGCATCTGAGTATCTTGATGAAAGCGTTACTCAGGTGGACTGAAATTCTCCCACCTGATGTTTTGCCAGTTGCTTGACGAAGGCAAAATTCTTCCTGCTCTGAAGGAAGCCCTAACCGCACCAATCTTCAAATTTTATAACTGTCCATTTCTCGATAGCTGCAAGCTCATTAACCGCATAACCATACTGCACGTTCTGCAACGGGCCACACTCGATGGCCTTGTGACACCAGCTTGGTATCCCTAGTGCGGTCCGGTTTTACTCAAAACAGGAGATGCTTTCACATTGACGGGCAGGCTGGCATCAGTCGTGGGAAGAGGTAGTGGAAAGGCTTTTTTGACCCGTCAGGAGCATTCCATCGAGTTCCACGGCTCTCATGGCTCAAAGAACAGCCGCTCATGGGTCCAGTTAGCACCGGTGCAGAAACGTCTGCAGCTGTCTGCACCCGGGTGCAGAAATTTCCGCACACCGTCCGCAGATTTTTGAAGCCAGGTGCGGACCGAATGCGGCAATGTAACAAGTTTTCGCACCCGGGTGCAGAAATAGTACAGAAGTTTCCGAACCCGGGTGCGGAACAACGGTACACAGTACTAGAATTTCTGCAACCAGTCCGCATCTAGCTAAAGTCGTCCGGCGCGCGAGATTAACCCATTATGAGCATTTATCTCTTTCCGTTGTACAATTCTAAATACCATGCTCCCGTGCCATGATAATCCAGGTGCTGCCAAACCTTTCCTCAGCATATTACCTTCTTGGATATAAATAAGTGTATTCAAGTACAAATTTCATATGAATGAAGTAAATAAAATTGCAGGATCATTTTTATTCTTCATGGCTCTCCGCAAACGTTCCCGAACTTTCTGCCGTTCTTTTTCTAGGCAGCAATTAACTATTCCCATGGTTTCCCATATATCGGTATTTGTAAACTTCTCAGTTGTCGCGTCTGTAATGGAAAATGTGGTTGTTGAATTTCATCCAGCCACTTGTTCAACTAACAAGGTATAAACTTACCAACAACTACTTATGAATAGGTCCTTGGGCCACCCTTGTTGACGCCGCTCACTAGAAACACACCCAAATTATTTTCGCCGGAACTGTAGGGTTTTCGACGTTGTGACTTTTACGGGGAGTTAATCTAATCCATTTGCACTTGGTCATAGTATTTTGTTTGAGTTAGCGAAATTTCAAGGTCACTGACCACCACCGATTCGCATTTTGCTACCGGTTTGCGAGAGATAAAACATGGAATTGCAGTTTTCCGTAGTTTGGCGTTCTTTAGGAATAAAATAACACCTACAGAATATCCAATGCACTTTCCACCCAGGAAAAACAGTCATCAACGTTTGTTTGCTTTGTACTCCCCAGACTTAGCAGACGAAATGATTTTGTTCGGCGAACTTCATCACAACACTTCTAGTGGAGCTCAGCTTCCAGCAAGTATAACATTATCAAAAAACAGCATGAATTGTGCAGTGGAGATGCTAGGGCCATCTGTGTGGAGGATTGCCTTTCCCAGCCATGCATAACTAGCCTGTGGACAATACAGCATCGGTAAATAACCAAAACAATGGTATCCATTCTAGTGGGAATATGACTCACCATAGGTGGAATACGTCATAAAGCGGTCATCATGGTAACGGTAATCGTTGTCACTCGCCTCGACTACTCATCGTCACTACAGCACGCTAGCCCCGTGTCAATGTCAATTTCAGCCTAATCCAATGGCTAAGAACGACCCGTCATACTCACAACTGTATCACCTATCTTCGCTACTTAGTGTGACTGCTAGGCCCGTGTCACTGTTCGACGCTGATTACGAGGCCTCACCTATACACGGCAACATAATTTAATGGCCAATGACTGTCTTTCATAATCATAACTGTACGCGTTTTTGATCATCTCGAATACTTGTTGTAACTGCTAGGCCCACTTCTATGTGCGATGCTGCTTATGAGGCCTCACCTATGTACAGTAACCTAATCCAATGGCCAACGACTGTCTCTCACGCACACCTGTACGCGATGTCGCTTACCTCTGCTACCTATAGTGAACACCAGGCCATAATCTATGTAGGGCGGGGAAAATAAGGCCTCAACTGTGAGTGGTATCCTAATCTAACGCCCAACGTGGGTCTGTCATACTCATAACTGCAGTCCATATCACCTACCTTGGCTACTTATGGTAATTGCTAGACCTGTGTTAATGTGCAACGCCAAATATGAGGCCCCAACTAGGCTCAGCAGCCTAACCCGATGGCGAATGACGGCCCGTCACGTTTATAACCGTACTCGACGTCGCATATCTTGGCTACTTATAGTAACTGAAGGTCTCGCACACACGCTCGTAACTGACTAATGTCCCAACTATACATAATGGACCAATCCAACTACCAACGGCGGTCCTTCATATCTATACATGTCATCCGTGTGCCAACCCCATGCCTAAAAATACACAACCATCTTTAAAAATCATGCTCCTATTTATTGGTTGTATCGGTACAAACGTAATGTGTGGTCAATCCAGTTCTCAGTTTCAGGAAACCGCTTTTACTCGACAGGATTTCTGAAAGGATAAATGTATAATCAGTTACGACTCGTACACACTCCGTACACATCCTTTAAACAAATAATTAAACAAAGTTGTAGTGGCCAACTCACCAAGTTCTTACTGAATCCCTTTGTCCACAATTCCAAATTCCACGCTGAAGCTGCAGCCTTACTGCTATAAGGGTAAACCCACCACTTGCTCAATTATTCCCGTGTGTACATCGATTATTCAATAGCGGTATTCGGCAACCATATGCATTATTGAGCGCAGCGAAGTTAAAGCTAAAGAAGGGTGTATATGTGTCAGCCGTAGACCAAGTGGTATAGACTTGTGCCCTGGAAACCAAGGAGCACATGCGTCATCATACGTGCACCCATGGATGCAGGGGTAACGAAGACCTATTGAGTGGGCGGGTACTTGGTGTCAACTCTGCTCAATACTCGGCAGTACCCGGTTTGGACGCCCTATTTGCTGTTATCCACCCCACCTGGGCAGTGATTTACATCCCCAGAGATCCCCAAACGGACCAGAAAATGCCCGCGATCTTACATTGGCTTCATCCTACCTCTGCAAATCCCCCTGACCAACCAAAACCTCGCTGCTCACAGAACTGCACATCCCAGCCCAATAATCTCAAACTTGACGTCCGTTACGGGGCTGACCAGAAACGACGTACGGCAGTGCAATGATGGCACGGCACTGCCATACCCAGTTTGACAGCACACCCGCAACTAAGCCTTTCCTACTCTTGACTATACCTTCTCGCCAACTCGGCCCATTACCTACAACTACGAACAAACTAATGCTTCATTCTGAATGTAATCTTATGACCATGCTACCCACCAGTTGTGAATAAACATTATTATTGTTACCTTACCCTGTGAGTGCACGGTGCAGACCAATGGACGGGATGACTTTGATCAGTCCATTCAAAATCAACTGCACCTTTTCCTCCTCTTTGAAGATGAGAATGACGTCTGCATGCTCCATATCGAGAAGGTTTTCTTCAGCTATTTGAAAACCGGGCTCCAGAAGACGTTATTTAGTCAGGAATTGTGACCACTTTTGGCCGCAGTCTGAAGTCTGAGGCTTTTCCTATTTTGTCTACCGGATGTAGACAATGCTGTCATATTGCCTCGTCTGAATGACAGAAGTGAACCACCGTGCGCCCTCAATGGACCCAAGAGTACCCTTAATCCATGCCGATCTCAATTTGTAACGATTCATTGGCAAATCGTAAGTACGATAACAACCCTAAACGACTCACCCAAGGTGCTCATGTACGGTTCTGTCCACGGACCCAAGTACGGCGTTGCGATGACGGTACCGCGACTACCATACCCAGTCTGATGGATTGCCCGCCGTGTTCACCATATCCACAATGTTTACCGGATGAGGGTGCTACATGCACCCACAAGATGGCCTCAATCCATTTAGTTTGTGCCAGGACTTGAAAGCACTGGCCACCTTACTGTGCTGTGTGCTCGCTCTGCCATTAAACACACTAATTCTACCAGCATCACTATCGATGGTTCGGTATAGCCTTGTGCCTGATATAGCGTACTGACCATCATAAAAAACAAAAACTTACTGGCTGTGACGAATTCCTTGACTTGGTTTTGCAGGACACCTGCCACAATGATAGGAGCTTTTTCATACACAGGTCGTTAAAAGATGCTCAATTTTGAGTTTGCAGCGACATAGAGGGCGAAATTATTGTCCTTGTCGTTTCGAGATTATTTCCGAAAGCGATACAAAATAAAACACGTGAAGAAACCGGCTCTTCCACAAATTTCCCACCGTCATCAGAGGTACATCACGCGAAACCGTTGGCAGCCATTAAAATATAAATTCCGCGCCCATGCTGGACCTCGAGTACATTTAAACAACTTCCAACGAAACTGCGCCCGCATGCGAAGATCTTAGGGGACCGAATAAATGCCATCAAATGCTGAAACTTTATGTTAAGGTTTTCCTCCTCCGAACTATGTTTTCAGAGAAATTTTGGGTGTGCACCTAAGGCTCGGCCTGGTGGTTGACCTGAAGACTCCTTTTCATTCATTCCGCGGCACTTAAGTAGTAGGGCGGGTCTTGTGCACACAACTTTGTGTGCAAGAATCACAGCCATAATATCCTGTATGCCCTCAGTTGCTTCAGAAATGCCCTAGCAGGACTGTCACAAATAATACATGCGAGACGTAGGGTATTAATGTGGTAAGCCCCGGAGACGCCGTGCACCAAGATGTCCGTCAACTCAATGACTACTTTGGACATCAACTGTTGAACATCATTCGACCTGTTCTCACAATGACGGAAGGCTGACCGAGATATTATGCGGGAGAATATGGGCCACACCTGGGTAGGCGAGTTGTTGTTGGCCCGAATTCCATCAAAGTTGATTTAAATATTAACATTTGTCACCCTGGTAGGACTCTCACGGAGCAACAAAAATGTTTTTAAAGTGGGGGGCAAAATTCTTCGAATTTCGAGTAGGTGACGCAGAATGAACCTTCTCTGGGTATTGTCCACGCTGCTCGTGCCCACCCAGTTAGCACGCGTCCGCTACTGGGTGCAGAACCTGTGCAGAATCTGTGCAGAACTTCCGCAGTTCTGTTCGGCTTTTGGGCCGCGGTAGCTCGTGACGTTTAAGAGGCATCAAAGCTTCTTTATTTGTCTTGCAGTGATAAAAACCACAATGACCTGCAGTTCCGTGTCCCTACGAAATGTAAACTGTCAACTGATTTAAGTGGTTTTGTTTTAGTGTGCAGCGCCATTATTGGCGGAAGCTCTGCGCTCTGGTTTTCCTTACGTGCGGCTAAGAGTGAGTTTTTAGCTTTGCTATGCTTTATGCCTTGTACGTTTACGTGTACGAAAATTGCAAACGATATTTTTTCATTTTAAGTAATCGGCAATGCGCTCAAAATTCGTTCGTGTTACGCGAAGAGGCTCTTCGAGGACAACGCTTTAGAAAGCACGCCAGGCGGTTGCAGCAACCGGCTGTTTTCTTTGCCCGACAGATGAATGCGTCCACAATGTCTTTGGTCGAATATCTGAGGGTAAGATTCATAATTAATCAGTTGATAGGTTGCAGATATGCCGCATTTGACTGTCTCAGGGGATAAACTAGGCTCTGCGTTACAATGCTGTCCGCCGGCGGTCTCTCCATTCCTGTAATCAGTACTTTGGCACTAGAAGGCCATTCACCACTGCGGTCCCTGGAGAACCTTTCGGTTACTATAGACAACTCAGCTTTTGCCGCAAGGTAGCCCAGTGCAAGTCGCTGAGGGATCAGTCCGTATGTTCTGCTTGCACTTATATTGCTTTTCAACAGTATCCTTTTTAAACCGTTCACAACCGCGTAGGAATATTTTAACGGCTGTTCGTCGGATGGCGCGAAGGCTGAACCTACCTTTATCCGGTTTAGCCGTTGTGTTGGACGAACTCAGGTACTTTTTCCCGTCTCTTCCGAAGGATCCACGGACAGTAATGAAAACTCCTCGTCGGTGCTTGACAGAAGGCCGGTGGGATGTACATCCACCTTGACTGAAAGCGGGCTTGCTGCGGCAGCTCCGTGAGATTCATACCAGGGTGACTAATATCGATATTCAGCTGAACGTTGATGGTATTCGGGCCTACAATAACTCCCGTACCCAGGTGTGGCCCGTACTCCCGCATAATCTCCCTTTTCTCGGTCAGCCTTTCGTTGTTGGAATATACTGTGGTAAGAACAAGCCGAACGATGCCCAACAGTTGATGTCTGACACAGTCACTGAGTTGACCGACGTCTTAGTGAACGGTGTCTCCGGAGTTTACCACATTCACACCATCCGTCTTGTATGTATTATTTGTGACAGTCCTGCCAGGGCATTTCTGAAGCAAGTCAAGGGACATACAGGATATTACGGCTGTGATTATTGCACACAGAAGGGTGTGCATATTGGCACACGAATGACTTTTCCCGCGTTAACAGCCCCCTTACGCCGTGACGCTGATTTCCGGACCCGAAAGCAAGAGGCTCACCATACAGGTCCTAGTCCTATGGAGGAGTTGGATTTTCCCATGATTGACGGGTTTCCACCAGATTACATGCACAGTGTATGTCTTGGTTTGGTGCGAAAATTCCTCATCTTACTCCGAGCTACGCCAATTGGACACAAGGCTAGGCTTTCTTTGGAGTCCTGGAACCTACTGAATGATACCATTCAGAAGCAGAGTGTGGTCCTAAGTGCAGACTTCCCCCGAAAATGCCGAGGCGTGGTAGACCTGGATCGTTGGAAGGCTTCTGAGCTACGACAGTTTCTTCTGTACATAGGACCCGTTGTTTTACGGGATATTTTACATCCTGACGTTTACGAATGCTTCATGTATTTTTCTGTAACCACTTTTATAGGCTGTTCACCTTTTTTGCACAACACTACGCTGATTTTTTAATTGACGTTTCCAAGGTTGCTGTTTCCAAATTTGCTGTTATTTTTGGACCGAACCATTTAGTCTACAACATACACTTGTTCTCCCATCTGTTTAATTTCGTCAAGCTCTACGGCTGCTTGGATCGTTTTTCCTGTTTCCCTATGAATCAGAGCTGGGGCATTTGAAGCATTACATACATGGGCCAAAACCACCGGCTGTTCAACTGTACCGCCGACTGGCCGAGCGCGTTGAATTGGATGCTGTCGAAGGGGGAATATTTTTGGATGATGTGGGTCTGCCACTGCGGCCATCAGCTACGTGCGGATGTCACAGGTTTGTGCATAGTGTCGTTTTTTCGAAAAACTTTCCCGACAACTGCATTTTGCTTGACGGTAAACCCGCTGTCATTGTGGATTTTTCTGGGGATACTATTGAGTGTCAGACATTCGAAACATGTCTCCCATTTTACACTCACGTAGTGAACTCAACGGACGTTTTAGTTTTCCAGTGCTCTGACTTGCAACACATCCGGCTGTTTGCATCCGTCAATCAAATATCTTGTAAATGTTTAAGTTTTTCCTACAGACAAAGTCGTATATACTTCCCCATTTTGCATACCCTTATTGATTAGTTAGTACCCTGCCGCTGGTGCCCAGCGAACGCATGCATTGCCACTTGTATTATACAATATTTCATTAAATAAATACATATACTTGTGTCGGTGTTGTTTTATTCCCTCAAAGCTTCCTTGTGCGTCTGGGCATTCTTTTCTGAATTTCGTATTTGGAACATGTTTTTTCAGCCATGTACGCAGTTGTGATTTTCTCGGACAACTCTGTTGGTATAGTGCATGAATCGTGGTTCGTACCACCTGATTCAGTCCTATGGCCCTCGTGCACGACAAGCGTTCTATATACTAACTTGCTGAGGGGCACCCTGCCAAAGTGTCCATTAAAGTCGTGCACCTACGAAGTATTCCGGCGTTGCAGTAAGTTCATGGTCATTTTAAAATATTTTTAGAAACTTTTGCGGACGCACTGAGTGCCCAGCAGGAAGCCCTTGACTCAGGGCATACCTCCTCCGCAGAGCAGCACGAAGAAGGGCTCCTACGTGGATCGAAGCGCAAACAGTATGTTCATCAATCGTATTACGATGGTTGCAGTAAAAGAAACAGCTACCGTCTGATTTCACAGACGAATCAGAACCTGGCTATAGTGGTGATACAACTCTCTTGCCAACATTGTCATAAGCCCACCAGCCCAAAAAGACTGTACGTTCCTACCGCACCTTTTAACTTTCCAATCTGTTTATTCCTTATCTTTAGATGTCCCAATCCGACAGCCTCAACCAGTAGTGACTTTTGCGCTTCGGACGCACCACCGGTCCTAGGTGAAGCCGATAACATGTGGAACGTACGTTTTACTTCGTTACCACCATCTAAATTCTATCAGCAGTTCCACATATACAACCTTTCCCGCCGTGGGCGATCCGGAACCACGCAGTTCTACGCCGCTTGTCGGGTTTGTTTTACATGCTGTTTATTTTATTTTCTAGAAGGACCTCTCCAAATTCAAAGGCCAACGTAATTTCTCAAGACCTGGCCAACCTCATTCTCAGTGAATAAATTACCATGTTTTAACTCATCTATGTTATAGAAAATTTGGAGAGGATCTACTCATTGCTCCAGAGACTGCACATGAAGCTGGATGCTTTAGTACCCACGAGCAGTTCTCAGGCGCTCAATGAACCCATTTTACCCCTCTCTTCTATGGAGGAACTCCGAGGTATGAAGAACACCTCCGAGACGGTCCGCGTTACGCACAGCTGGTAGGTATTTGTCGTAGTCGCGATTAATGATTTCACAAAGGTGGAAAGGTGGCTCCTACAGGAGGCTGGCGATGTACAAGTTTACCTGTCCAACATCCTTACACGGACGCTGGCACCAAGACTCGCCGTACTTCTCAATTGGCGCGGTATAAATGAAAAGGAGCCTTCGGGTCAACCAGGCTGGCCCAAGGACTTATTTGTAAGTATTTATTGATTATTTTATACTATGTTATTGAAAAAGTTGCTGGATGAAATTAAATAACTATATTTTTTCATTACAGACGCGACAACTGAGAAGTTCCCAAACACCAACCTACGGCAAATTAAGGGAATTGTTCATCGCTGGCTTGAAAACGAACGGCAGAAAGTTCGAAAACGCCTGCAGAGAGCCACCAGGAATGACAAATGATGCCCTTTAGGGCAGTATTGTATTTTTGTAAAATTCATTCATATAAACATTTCTACTTGAAAACACTTATTTATATCCAGGAAGGTAATATACTGAAGAAAGGTGTGGGGTAGGTGGGTTATCATGGCACTGGAGCATAGTATTTAGAAAGTTAGTGAATTGTACTAGGGAAGAAACAAATGCCTATAATGGGCTAAATTTGCGGGCCGGACGACTTTAGCTAAGTGCGGACTGGGTGCAGAAATTCCGGTACTGAGGACGGATTTTCCGCACTTGAATGCGGACTGGGTACGGAAACTTGTTTCATTTCCGCACTGGGTCCGCACCCGGGTGCAGAAGTGTGCGGATATTGTGCGGAAATTTCCGCACCCGGGTGCAGACATGCTGCAGACATTTCCGCACCGGTGCTAACTGGGCAGTTCAGCCCATATACAAGTGGCCTTACGTGCCTGTGTAGTGGTCTGGCTACCCAAGAAGTTATGCCTCACCAGGAGTGTGTGGCAAAGAAACAAAAATAATAACGCTAGTTTGGTTATACAACAATAAAGAGGTCAGATGGAACAGACTCACTAATAATTGTTCTCTTTAAAATAGTTCGTCGTTGGCCCAGGTCAGCGAATAAACAATAATCCAATTATGGTGTTCCAGGGGTCTTCTTCTGAACAGTTCCCACATATAACAGATTCCGAAGATGGTCTGAAATGTTTTGATACCAGAGTTAGCACATGAGACTCGCAAATGACCGCTGCAAGCGCGAGCGAAATCAGAAGAGAGAGTCGAAGCACGCGACCACGTCTGTATTGCGTGAAATTGTACAAGTGCGCGTTTTTGTAGTTTTTCGTATTCAAACAAAAAACGATTATGCAATTGATGAAATGCGTAGTGTTATAATGAAAGCAAAATGAAGGGACAAAACGCCACACCTGCCAGTTTGATTGATTTATACGTACGTATCGGTGGTGCACAACCTTGCCCACTGGGTTTCGGATCATGAACTTTCTTTCGGTTTTCTATCCACGGAAATAGCCGTGAACGCCTGAGTTTAGAGAATTACTGTCCCTTGTTGCTTCAATAGCGTACATACTGCACTCGCACTAACAGCCTTGCGGTCGAACACTGAGAACTGTAATAGCGGCGCTATACATTTTTTGCTCATGATTTCTAGGTAAACCAAAGCCACTTAAAGGGAATAGCATTCCGGACCCGGGAAGCTACGGCTAAAGTCTCGATAATATATGATCGGCGAATTAGTGCTTACACCAATTCTGAAGGTCATATAATACCACAAAGCCAAAATATTTATCTCTGCGCAGTAACTCATAGCTGTCGGGCGACGGGAACAAAAAATTAAATACCGGAGAACCAGACCAAAAAATTTGGTTCTTAGTCATAATCAGTGTCGTAATCCATGGAGCTGATTGTATCCCGAAATTTTCTCTCTGTAAGCTCTGGATGGTGCTAGCATTGGAGAACCACGAAACGCATTATTGAGAAAGAGTTCGACTGTCCGCTGCATACAGTTGGATGTAAACTACACTGTGGTTGGCAAAGAGAATGCTTATTACTTTAAATCGGCAACAATCGTGGATGCTCTCAAGGCACAAACATTTTCTAAGTGGTCATAAATGAGGAGTGATCGGAGTCGAATAGGCCACACAAACGTCGCTCAATCGAGGAGCTACTTGTTGATTTCAAGGTACAGTCATTTAGGATAACGAGTCTCCTAAAAACTTCACCAAGAGAATGTTGGGTGTAATTTCTCAGCTATCCGACAGTGTCTCAGGGCGATATTTTGAAAGCCAAATCGCCTGCAAACCTGCGAGGAAACAAAAATAAACCTCCTTAATGCATATCTGTGGGCAACTGAAAACCAAGTAGTCAGATTTGTGGTATTCCACGCATTAAGGTAGCAAAATAAGGAGATTTTCGTCCGCGGGATGAAATGCTATATAACCTGGAAAACAAAGTTCGATGAAAACCGGCCCCCGAGGGGCCTAAAGCCGCATCACAAATGAATAAGGGGCTACTGAAACACAGGCATAAAAGTGCATCGGAAAGGCTCCTTGAAACCTTGGAATCAAGGGCTGCGTGGAACTATTAGGTCTTTTTACCTCTGAGTGGCTCAAAACATCTCTGCCTCTTATCGTCGGACAGAGCAGGAATAATGAAGAGTTTGCCGACAAAATACCCTATCTTTTTAACAAAATTTCTGATATTCAACACTTCGCTTGCTTTCAAATGCTGTCCATAATCTCAATCGTAGTGGTCATTGATGTTAATAAATTGGTAGATGGCTGCTGCATTTTTTGGCTGACTCGAAACATGGGAGGGCAAGTGGGGCTGCGCTATAATTGGACGCAATCCTGCCCACTGTTTTGTCCTCCGATACCATTCCTGCCCTCCTTTCTGGTGCATCATACACTCAGCTTCCGTTTTATGAAACCGACTAACTTCTCGATACCGTTTGCCGTTGCCCTCAAGTGCGCCGGAAGTCAGTATATCATTTGTACGAACCTCAGCTACCACTTTAAACAGCCACCGCTGGTGGGCGACTTTAATGCCCACAAGGGGGTTTCAGGACGTCAAGTATGATGGACGCTTTGCATCGGCGCTGATTCCGGTCGCGTGTCAGACTCAGCATGTTGACGCGCGAACCAGATACCATGCAGGCCAGCTAGCATGTTTAGTGTCTGGATATCACCAATAAAACCAGTTCAACGGTTTGAATGGTAGTTAGGGTTCACTTGAGGCATAGTCATCTCTGTGTGCTGATATCTGACTCACTTTGCTAAGGACATAAGCGCCATGAAATTAAAATGTAGATTTAGATCTTCTGCCTGAATGACTACTCATAAATGTTTATTGTTCATGATCAGCTTAAACTGGGACCAGCCTTATCGGAGGAGGCATACAGGACTTTGATGCAAAAAATTCGCAGAGCTGATGAAGCTCTCGTCCCGAAGGAAAGGGCGTGCAGTAGAACAAAGGATCAGTTTCCGAAGAGGATTTGATGTCTCTCAAAAGTGCGTTACAGCGTCTTTTTTAACAAAAGCAACCACATGAGAGTCAGGGGCCAATCTGACGATTTGCAAGATGCAAAGCTGTCGTAAATCGGAGATGCCCTTTTGAAAATCATAATACAATACAGTGCTTCAACCGGAGAGCCAAAACCCTCTGTTCAGGTTCTTGAGACATCGGTGAACAAACAAGACAGCGGCCGTTTTTTTGTTTGCTGCGCTAAGCAGACAAACAGACGAACCAACGACCATCTGTGCTATTTGAGCTGTCAAACGTTGCCTCTATATCAAACCGACGGCCTCCTTCTTAAGGTACAGAAAAGCGAAACCCACAAGTAATATAAAAACTGCATCCGGAGCCAACGGAGCACAATATACACGCTTGCATTCTATTTTAACTGCCTCATCACATCTAATCTTGACGAGGTAAAACTCCAAACAGCAATTAATCAACAACATCTTTATCGAGGAGGATTTTTGTGAAATTTTACACAGAGTAAACCACTCCAGCGCGTTGGAGTTGGATGCCATTCATCAAAGTATCCTAGAAGAAACATTGTTCAGCTTCTATAGGGTGTTTTCTAGTCACTGAAGGAAAAAAACTTTAATGCTGCTTGAAAGGAAGCAAATGTCTTGCCAATTTACAAATTTGATGATCGCTTATTGCCCGGTGGATATAGGTCTAATAACCTCACTAGCATACAGAACAAGCTGATGACGAGCCTTTTACATTGAGCCATTCTAAATCATATCACCTCCAACAAAGTGATATCCATGGTACCATAGAATTTTTTAAGAGTTGCTCTTTAGTGAAAAACATGCTTGCGTTCACAGATAGCGGAGAATCAACTTAATTCAAAGGACTCATATGACACGAGGTTTTTCGATTTCTCAAAAGCATTTGATCTAAGTTCACAGGTCCCATCGGTTCACAGATTTTAATCTTTTTGCTCCAAGTTCTTCGCCGGATTGCGGCTTTTATCAAAGGTAGAAGATTTTAAGGGAACTTTGTACCAAAATACTGTTCTTACGCATCTGTCTCTATCTGAGTTCCTCAAGCTCCCCCAGGACCACTATGCTTTCTGATCTACACTGAAGGCTTTTCAGGTGCGCTTTCGAACCATGAAATTTAGTCCAGGCACATTAGTAGACGTAGCGTTTTCTCACATTTTTCTGTTGGACGGTGGCCAGCTCAAGAGTTCTTTTGATTACAAAAAGTTTGAGAGGCTTATTATTGGCGCTGATGCTGAAACCTGCGGGCAAAGACTGGGCATCAGATGGGAGACTTTTGACATGGTTCTGCGGACACAAGTAAACATATGAACAAAACAGGATGAAGAATCGGTTTTTAGTGGCACAGTTACAAAAAGGATAAAGAGGTGATGGAAATCAAGTGAGCCAACCTTGAAGTACCATGCCTGACAGTCCGGATGGATAAGTTTTCCCGGAACAAGAATGTGGGTGATAAAACGGTGTCTGTCATATAATCTCACACTTTTCTGATCAAATTTATTTTACTTTTTATTCTAGTGAAATATCGCTTTTCTTTGACGGTTATCGGGAGACATTCAACACTTGACAGTTTTAGCAGATTTTCAATGGAAGCAAATTTTGGGGTAAGCAGTTCACAGGTGCAGTTCCGCACAAATGTTGAGTACGTCGCCAGTGAGTGAGCAATTTAGTGCAAGATTATTTTTGGGTTTCATTATCACCCCGATATTCAGCCCAAAGCGATTTTCTGGGTCGCTGAAGTTGTAGCTAGAACGACAGCTTTTAGTGACCCTTCTTCTTGTGCAGTTGTCTGGCGTTGGCTTGATTTCCCTTAAAAGTGACTTTGTTGCCATTCCCTTAGGTAGACTGTCCTGTGTAGTAATTACCCTAGACTGCAGCCTGCTGAGAAGAATCAATGGCAATATTCTTTGCTTGTAGCGACTGTCTGTATCCTCCGTATGGTTTTTTCGCCAGTTGCAAAAGATTGCCACTGTAACCGCTCATCTAACGTGTTGTGCGTTCTCCTTATTGCATACAAAACACCATCCATTTTTTGACTACATTCAAGCAAAACTAGAATAAGCTTTCCAACTGCACTTGGAATTTTACGCTTTTAACTTCTTGTAATGTTTTAAGTGCACGTTTCTAAAGCCGTATTGGCAACGCAATTCAAAATAGATCACATTACAGCTTCATGTTTCTGTCTACAGACTTCACTATTAAAGCCAATCTGATAATTGTGTGCACAAAGCAACAAAATGTATTGTAGGTACGGGTTGCGAATGTCAACATATTCGGTAAGTGATATATTGGCAAACGATGACATGGCGCGGAGAATAAACACGCTATGTTTAGTGAATTATGCACTTGAGCTGATGTGAAAAATTTGACTCTCTAACCCCAATGGTTAAAATAGTCGCCTTGAGAGAATATGTAGTAAACACTTGTACGCAGGCACTTACACCCTAATTAAAAATGTAATAGATCAAGAGAAGAGCCGAAAGAATTTCCTGAAATAAAAATAAATTACCAGCGAAATAAAATTTCGTTGGTAAGCTAAGCATATTTCCTGCACCTGATCCAATTTTCCTCCAATTTTACACTAGGTTGAGAAAATCCTGCTAGATAAATTTAACGGTATCGGAAGAGATATAGGTGGCAGTCCTTGGGAAAATGGCATTACGCTTTTTTACTATGACTGTCACCAGCATGTATGGGTATTACGAGGGTCTAGAAAATATTAAAAACCGTTTAGTGCGTCATTTGATTCAGTGAAAATGGCTAAAACCTAACCTTTAGGGGAATTGTGGAAAACCTGAGTGCCTTTTCTGAATGATTTTCCTAAGTCTTTAATACCCTACTCTCACCGAAACACAGGTCATAAGAATATCGTAAATGTTTTACGTCGTGGTTATAAGGCTATGCATAGAAGATAAAAAACACCCTTTTCACTGAACGGCGGAATCAGCATGACAACTAAGATTTTCTCATTCTATTGCGAATTTTTTTGTAAACCAACAGTGGGCTCTTTTTGGGTGCTTCTCTGATAGAAGCACCGAAGGCAAAATCAGCCTTAATTTGTGCAAGATGATGCATCGTTAAGGCATTTTCAAACCAAATATGACACGTTCCGTATTTAATTTAGGTTTTTGTTTGTAAAGCGGGAAGGCGTATTAAAACCATCTGTGGGCTAACCAAAAGGATTCATATACTTCATTCATCAGGGTTGTTAGAAACCTTAAAAAAGCTGCACGTTTTTAAAACCTATTTTGAACTGTTTCGCTCTCACTTATGTCATAAAGTGAAATTCATATACCAATGTCCTCACTGCTCCTTTTAGGTCCGTCGATTGTTCGGAATTTTGCAGAATTTATGTCAGTGAATGGGTACTGCACGTCCAGTTAGTGCGATCAGCAGCTAATGATAATCCACTCGCACAATCATTGTCAAGGTTAGGGTGGTGATAAAAAGCGGAATAAAATTCAGCAATGGAAATCTGTGGGTTACAGATTTCGGTTTATATTTGGGTGTCGTGTGCATATCCGTCTGTTGTTCCATCACAGATCCCTCATCGTTGTCGGAAAATGAGAGGTTTAAACAGGCTGACCGGGCCTCTGACGAAAGACAGGCCAAATAATTGACACGGTCTCATTTTGAAATGAAAAGAAGGGTAGCGCTCAACAACAGATTCCGCATTGATGATCACTCCGGAACGCGGCCCACAGCTACCAGATACGGATCGGACTGATAATGTTTTGGCAGCTGGTGTGTATTTTTGAACAAAATTCCTTTGCGACGTTTAAATAGATTTAGTGTTGTTTCTGTGTTGGTGCACAAAATTTCATAATTTTGGCTGTCTCACGTCATCTGACCAGCGCTGTCTAATGATGTTCAGAGTTGTCCCGATTTGTGAAATTTGGAAAGTACTGGATGGCAAATGTCCTAATCCGTAAAAGCACGTTTTACAACGGGCAATCAGTGATTGGCAAGTTTTTTAGACCAGTAAAGTCTACTGTCATTAGGAGGAGTCTTGCAATTTAATACTCCGCCTTTAAAGAAGTGACTGCACATGCATTTGTTACTCCGAAGCAATGTCGAAACCACCGGTTATGCAAGCTTAAAAGAACTTTAAAACAAATCAGTTTACGTCCATTTTGTTCTGCTATGGTAGGCTGAATCTAGTCAGCACGTCCATTCGGAATGGAGCTAGGCTATGAATGTCCCCATTTAGGACTCTTTCTTTTTGGCTGAATGGCTGCCGTTCTGGAGCCAGATGGAAGAGGATACCCAGTGCATTTAAAATTATGCTACTAGGGCGTTTTTATTCGCATTTCAAATTGTGAACACGAAGCACCTTTTTATGTTTACCTGGCTAAGATGACAAGGTTTTCAAAGGAAGACAAGAACTCACATGGAATTGTTTTGCGCTCTTCACTTCCGAATTCCTCGTATATCACGTTGTGTTCAGGAGCTACGTATAGGCTGATCAAACTGGTTAGACTATAATATTCTACATAATTTCCCAGGGGTTCTACTTTTTGGTTAAGTGTCCAGAGAACTAGTGGATCGTTTAATCTCATTTAGAATTTCTGGTGCCGTCAAAAAATTTGCGAAGTATACTCATTTTCACACCGATTTAATTTCAACGGAGGAATCAATGAAATTTCGGCTGAACCGTCCTTAGACTGAGTACCCTGTACAACAGCCTTCTCATGCTGCAGTTGGTACGATAGTCGCAATATTAGAGTGTAGTTTGCGAATTGAGTTTTCGGGGTTTCTAAAGCCTTTTCGGCATCACACAAGCAACTAAGTCATTCTTGAGATATATTCAGCCAATGGATATCATAAAAGGGGGTTCATCCAGAATTCACTTGAGTCTTCGGTTGACATCAACTTAATCTGCAAGTGAGCGCAGATCGCCAATCGCGTAATATTTGGTTCCAAGTAGAATATGTGATTCACATGAACTCAGGAATTACGTCCACCTGATAAACTTTCAGTAGGAAGAAATCAGTTGTGGACTGTTGAGGAGTTTTCAGCAAACTAATGAGCATAATGATCCGTCAAGAAAATATACTTTGATTTCTCGAATACCCCGTACCAACTAAAGCTTGAGATGGTCGTTTTGCAGAACATCCAGTTAAAGAACATTACAAACGAGAGCTTCAACTGGGGTTCACTTGGGTCTTTCGTTAAGACCAGTTTGACCTTCAAGTGGGACATGAGATTGACGAAATATCTCACTCCTATATTTTCGTACACTCCGGGCACTGTTTGGTCTAGAGCCATCCTGCTTGAAGCAAACACCATAAATTAGATTATGCTTCATCAGCTGCTATTTTAAACTGGAACGATCAGAAATTAGACGTTAACGGTAGCGCTTCCCGTTCATATTATCCAAAATGTAAGGGTGTTCTGAGAATTTTTGCACCAAAAACGCCAGCCCAAACCACCAGTCAGCCATTTGTTGACTGCCGTCAAGTCCAAGCATAATTTGTTATTCTTATGGAAAAGGAAATGGTGGGTAAATGGATTGTAAAAAACATATCTCTGTTGCTCAGAAGCCGGTCGCAGAAAGCCACTCCTTCCTCCAGTTCATCCCGATGCGACTGTCAAACCTGTAGATCACTAAACCTTTGAATACGGTGTTTCTTTATTATCTTATGCACTGCATATTTCGGGATATCCCATTTGCAAATGGTTCTCCGTATACTCTTCTCGAAACTTCTATCCTACTCATGTACAGAAAAATCGTCGGTTGAATTGCATGGCTCGCCTGTCATTATCCGCAATAGCGTCATGCAGGTTGCCGGTGCTTTGCTATTTCACTAAAAGATTCCAGTCGTATCTACACATACTTCAACTATACGCAGTCTCATTTGGTTTGCAGCTGCACTTCACATACATCATTACTGTCCGTATTGGGCGGCCTGGTACGAGGTCAGTTAGATTATTTTGGGAAAAAGATAGTGAGACAGGAGATCATCCAATCCTAGCGTTGCATGAGGTATGAGGTATGGCGTCACTACATTAAACTGTTTTAAGACTTTCACACACCCACCGATCGTGTCACTTTTGTTTTGTCATTCGTCTAGCCAGCAGAGGGTACGAAACCATCAAGCACAGTCCAGACGGGCAAATATGATTCTATATAAAGGACACTCCAAGTCGCTCAACCAACTTTCAGTGAGCCTCACCGCAATAGAGTCTGCAGTTGGCTGAAAATGTTCTAGAACACGTGAGAATTTGGACACGCACCGCGTTTCCATGGCCGCTTTGATGGGGCTCGCCATCGGGTAATCTGTTTTGGTCAGGTTATATTGAGGCGTGCACAGTGTGAAGTTTCAGTTGCGCGCGTCAATGATATCTTTTTCAGAAAAGATGAAGACATTTCAGACTATTACAAGTTATTATAATATTTTCTGGGACTGTCAGCCATTCACACACTGCGCCGTTAAGACCTATCACGCGCCGAATCACGCAAGATAACTGTGTTAATCAGCCAGATTAAAAACATCACAACTGTGACTATCGCCACATTACATATGTGATTAGGAGCAGAACAATAGAAAAAAAGATTGTTGTCGTTCAGTAGCTGTGAAAACACCTCACCTGCACTCCGAGAACGACAGTCATCGGAAAGAAGTATGTTTTCGGTACCCTTCAGCAGTAAGCAGAAAACAGCAATTTTGTTCGTAATGCTGTGATCAATTTCAACCTCCTGAACAATGGGTCGGATGGTCATGGATATCACTGTGGTGAGTAAGAGAAGGTAGAACAAACCAGTCTTCGGTGCAGATATTTTTGATTGATAATAGCCTGGCCTATGTAACGACCATACGGTGTGGATAGCCCGATGCGCTGACTTAGCCATTGATTCTCAGATTTACTCATGAACGGAATTGATAGGCACGGGGCAGATCCCATCGCTTCTCCGTTTTCCTGTCCATAGATTTTCCTATTGGACCTTAACTAAACATTCCACGTAGAAGTTCTTTTAAGCTCTGGAGGGGAATACCAACACATCTCGTACTGTAATCAATCGGTTCACAATTGTGAGTTATTGTCTCTTTGAGTGGCACATTGGATAATACTGAGATAGCTTTAAAACGAAACACACAACGGTTATTGAATTGCACTTTTAGCTGTTGAGCGAACACTCAAACCGCAGTCTTACAATTCCGTTGTTTCTAGCAAGCTAAGTAGCATTTCAACCAATGCGCTACGGGCAAAACAGATGATCCCTAGCTGTTCTATTCTGGCAAACAACTTGCTGATCCACACGCGCTATAATAGGAACATGCGAATGCGAGTTATTTTTAAATATATGGCTGGTAAAGCTGATAGCCATTCAACCCTCGAACATCCTGTAGTAGAAGACATTAGCATTTGCGTAGAAGATTACGCCACATATTTTCAAGAGATAGTGAGAGATAGTGAACATTCTCTAGAATGCTTACTATCCACAAAATATGACATTCTCTAACACGTCTTCGGTATTTGATAGCATTTCAACACTGAGCGTGTGAAAATACTTTCTGCTGTCTGAAACGGTTTGCCAATCATTTTGGTCGTTAGTTATTTCCAAAAATGTTGATACGTTGTATAGACTTCCGGTTGGCCTGGCCTGTGTGACTAGGTAACCGTTAACGCTAACCAAAACAGTCAGTCTGGTTTGGAAGCGCTGAGTCAATTTTCCAGGAAACTTCTCTCAGAGATGTTCTTCCATGTAGCGTTCGCAACCTTCTCCAATAATTGTAACTGTCATTCTTGCTTGCTCGGTTACCCTGTCAAATTGACAATCAGTAACTATTAGTGACTTTGTCGCACGTGAGTATGGAATAGTGAGTTAAGCATACCTCACATACGTAGGGCTCGGACCAGAATTATTGCAGACACATGCCTACTCATCTCCGATCGGACTGAGTGCTGATGAACAATTGAAATCCCTCTTCCGAGAACATTTCTTCCAAGTGCAAATATCACGGCAGATTATCACACGGGATGAGCGGTCCATCCATTAGTGGAAACGTTCACCTTAATGTGGCCCTCTTTTAAGAATAAATCCCACTAGGCAGTCAAGCGATAACATACCAGTTATTTACTGCTTGTCCTAGCGGATGTATTCGCGTACATTTTACTGGTTGGCTGGTCGTCCGGTAGCACAGCGAGTTGAAATTGGCCTCATACTTAGGATTCTCTGCTTTGAGCTGAAGAATTCTCATAACGCAGCTTTGATTGAGCTTATTGTTCTCAAGAGAACTGATAAATTCAGAAAGCGGATGCGGGTCATGCAAGCGGCAACCATTGACAAGGTTGCAACAGTAACCCCATTATCCCAACCGTGCATTAATGGAATAACCCGAACTATTTTCTGTCTGTAGGAGTTTGCTCATTGTGTCATCTGTTCCCATGGCCCACCCCAGTCGTACATCGTGGAATGTTTGCCTCAAACTTTTCAGCTTTTTTATAGAATACGTGACCATCTTACCCCTCCGCATGCTTGTTCCTATTATCACCGTTTGCTAGAGAGCAAAAACAGTTGGTCGAATAAGCCCAAACCACCTACCATTGTGCGAGGGAATTACTAGAGTGCTGAGCTCTGCTGTTTAGTTTTTCCTATGAACCAAGACCGTTGAGCGGGGAAATCAGTCGGCGAATGTACTGTCGAAGCGTGCCTTTTGCTTGCCGAAACCAACTGTGCGAATGCCTAGCTGTACCAATCAACGGCATGTCCTGAAATCGCAATATTACCCAGAGAATGATGTAACGAAACCTGTCCAGAACGGTTTTATCACCAGAACTAGAATGACAATGAATAAATCTGCCTGCTTCAGTCGAATCTCTAAAGAGCTAACGAATACAACTGGAAATATCGACCGGATAATATTGGAGCAAGCAATGTGTTTAGCTTATCACGCCCGAAGAACAAATGAATGATCTCAGAAGGAATTTGTGATTGCTTTAAACGGAAGGATTTGTGCGGTCCCACACTAATATACAATCCTGAATTCCTTCTGAGACAAGTATTGGAGGTGCAAATCTCGTCGTACGACGCTATGAAAAGCGTTTCAGAACCAGTTCTCCCACAAGAATGTGGAATTAAAAATACCCATGAATTCGTTGTATACTTTTGTTCTTGGGACCATCCCATGTACCAACGTAGCACCGGTCCACTCTGCTACTATTCGACATGTTCCAGGTGGATCAGACAATATCCGGTTCCAAATCATCACCAAACAGAAATTATCACCCAAATATATCTGCTTACCTGCGTATCTTTTTATTAATTAGAGATTCTCAATATAGGTAGCAAGTAGAATGAACATATATCTATCATTTTGAGCAATCCACTGAATATTCGTGAATTTTCAGCAATATTTAAGTCGAGATCGTAACTAGTGGATTGATCACCTAGGCTCCAAACACATTAATATGTTAGGGATGAACCAGTTTTAGATTTTTACTGGAATCTCAATAGTTAATGAAATGATGGTCAATGCTTTCTATCCTAGATATGCATGTGATAATTACACGTAACAGTAATTCGTTGCCTGGAAGTAGGTTGTGCGGACGCCGTTCCTTATTCCCTTCTGTTTTCATGCGGTTCCTACACGAACGGACATGCTCGAATCAGAATTTTCTTCTGCCGATCCAAATACTTTGGAAACGCGTGGTTTTCGAAAGGCTGCTCTATGTAATCGTCGGTGCGTTTCTCGCACTCGCGATTGTGAAGTTGAACTATGAACAAGCGAAACCGGTTACTGAACTCATAGGACCAGGTGAGTGATGAAACTGTTTACACCCGTTCTGTTCGAGTTGCTTTCGTGCTATCATGGGACGAAATCTATTGTTCCGGACATGTCCTGATCTTCGCAACGTTTTGCAGATAACGAACCATCCACTAATAAGTTTATCGTGGTGTGTTTTTGCTGAAAGATTTGAAAAGCTAGCTGGGACTCAGCGGTCAATCTATGAAGTTTGGTAGCATGACTTTCTTATGCAGCTAACATTTTGAGCCCATTTCTCTCGGGGACACTTGAATACCATGGAACTAGCTAGAAGGGAGAGCAACCAAGTACAGTCGTTCCCTTACTTATTTCTATCCAGATGTTGATATCTCCCGGAAGAGACCACTTAGTCAGATCTCACTGATGGTCCCTACTGCATGGCTTGCAGTATGTGTAGAATCCATCCGAAAGATTTCTCATACTGCGAAGACCAGACAGTTTAGTTTCTCTGCTTACGATATGAGCGAGGAATTCATAGGAGATCATAGCTATTGTGGTTTAGGGCACGTGGTGGAGTATGTGTTGTGTACGTGCTTACACTTACACAGTCAACAATCGTTTGTGATGTTTTCAGCTGCCGAACTCCATTTTCAGTTCAGTGAACGAGTTACCATTGACTTCATTGTACCGTTGTTTACATTGTGTTGCATTCTGTATTATTCGTTTTATCGCAGACTTCTTTACCTAAGCAACAGCACTTTTACGGGTGTTTCCCGACAACATCATCGCGTTCACGTGGAGTCAACAATTGCTCTAAGTTTTGTTGGGATCTTCCGCAAAAATGCGCTCATTATAAGATTCGATAGGTTCTACAAACAACTGTCGCGTGCACACTACTCACTGAAGTGTAACCCACAAGCTACTATCTCTTTGATGACAAATTTGATGCCGCTCCTGAATTTCCGATGTGTACAAGACCGTTTTGATGACATCCCCGCAAGTGAGTAGATGATTCAACAAGAAAACATTTCTGTTTAAATTTAAGCGGTAGAATGATGTTCGTTATTAAATAAAAGTGAAGCCACCAACTCGTGTGATGATCACTTTATTCAAAAGTACCTTGTTGGGTGACGTGGCACAGGATTACTGTCATCTTCAAGGGTCATCTACACGTATAAGCCTTAAAAACAGTGACGTCACATCAGCGTTTTGCACCCAACTTTGTTGAGACTAATAAACGGACGTAATTGCGGTAAATGTGGGTTCAACTATGAGGATTACGGTACCTCTGAAACTGTGGAGACGTATTTCTCTCTGTGCGAGCTTGTTTTTACAACAATAGTAAATAGCACGAATGGAATGCTCACTTGCAATTATGAATGGCTTTTAAGTTGGGCTCAAGTGAAATACAAATGTATCCTTATAAGATATTTTTAACATGATGCGCTAGGCAAGGGTCACCTAATGTTCCAGTGGACTCGATGTTCAGTGTATCAGAGTATTTTACTTAGAAGCGATATTGTTTTAAGATTGATGGAAACTCTTTGACAGCCCTGACAACGAAAAAGTAGTCTGCTGAATGTTGTGGCAAGCTACTTTCACTGCAGAAGCATAGGTGCATTACCAAGCGATTGTTTGGAGATTTGACCACTTGCAAGAAGTTGGGTGATGGTTTGGTGAAGTTCTGGTAAGAGGTGGACGTACTGCAAAACAAAATATGTCAAGCCACTTGAATCAGTTACCAGACTGAGTGAGCTCCATCGAAAACGGTTAAATAATCAGTGTGTTCGGAAAACAAATCGGAACCATTCGGCTCTCAGACAGCTCACATCATGGTTTTGATAACGGCTTCAAATTCCTAGAAGTCTCGCCCGAATAATTAAGTCCACCCTTGACGGGACACTACCGGTAAAATTGCTGAAAAATGGTAGACATTCCACGACCAGTTCCGTCCTTCTTGGGTTCATTAGGTTGGCGCACTCTCAGGTTTCGGTCAAGTGAATCGTACGCAAGTGGCGCAGCACACTCAGTTGGAGAACAATATAAACGCAAGATTCAGCTTAGTTTTACTTGATCCTGGAAAGTTGTCGGCTCAAGATATTTTTTACCCAAGAAGTTGATTTTCATACATTTGTAACCATTTAGTTGTGACCATTGTTGTGTATTGCTTTTAAGTGGAAGACTGGCGCAACTTTCGGTACGCTGTTACATTACCTTATATGTCTTCCTCCTGTCCTGTTAAGATAATCTGTTTCAAGCATGTAAAGACCATATGGATTAAACCGTTGTTTTTCATCTTGCATTCTTGTTGACTCAGACTTCTGTGTAAAAAGGCCGTGAGGACCGGTGTAATACCTGTGTTTAAAATTAGAACATTTGATGTGTTTTGTTGTCATCGAGGTGTTGATTGGTGTGACTGCTTCATTTATCGGTTTCCGTTTTCACATTGTCATCTTGATGTCCTTCATACAAATTCGTTGATCCGAACAGTCGCCTTGGCTTTATCAATTATTATATATATAATCCATATTATATATATTATCGTGTCACGTGGCTATCCTCTGTTGTATCAACGTCACGCAAATGTTTTATTCGCGCCAGTTTGCTACCGAAATCATATTCGCAACTTGTCTCCACTTTTAGTCGTTTTGTTACCTTCAGCACCGTAAGAAACCTCGTTCACCAATTGTCTTGTAACCTTGATACCGACTCGGTGATCGTAGATATTTCGATTGCACACTAATTCGAGGCGTGTTTCACGGGCAGAATCTACATGTCATAAACAGCTTGGAACAAACCATATAGTAGCATATCGTCAACCAGAAGATATGCTGCTCTCGGACGTATCTATGTGAGAGATAGTTAATGTGAAGGTTATTCGCCCGGAGTCTTGTCTTCGCCCCTTCGAACATTAGCCTGTATCCTTTACCGCGTTGCACGGAAACCTAGCAAACATATCACATGCAAGCCGATCGCGATCTATTGGAGGGGATTATCAGCGTTTCGAAACATTATACAATTCGGTGACGTCATTAATAAATGAAATTTCCCTTCCGTGACTGTGCCTCTTATTCAGTGTAGCCCTTTGCAGTTTCCAACGAAGAATTCCCATACGAGATTGCACAGAATAAGTTCAAAAGCCGGTTCAAATTGCATAAGGATCATAGCGTGCACCGAGCAGAGTGACAAATACGACAGTCTACCTCAAAACTCTGACATGGAAAAGGGAGATCACACCTTATCGATATCAGACAAGCTCCGGCACATGTCCGTCCTGATTTGAGTGCAGCCGCGCCAGTCACCCAGCCCCCTTGGATTTCGCACGAGTGGAGCGTTATATAACGGGGAATGTGACTTACATAGATATCTCCAACATCCGAATTATCGTGGGGATATTAATACTGTTGATTCTGAGTACGAAGAATACGATTACCATACTCATAGGGCTAATAACGTTCCATGGTGTGTAATGCCACCAATGTTCGAAAATGGGCGATGCGTTATATTTTGTCAGTGGTAAGCACAACGTAGATAAAATGACGGGAAACAAATACATTAAACATCTAATTCCAGGTTGGAATGTACCACCAAGCTGTACAAATAGCATATGAAAGTGCGAATTTGAATGGAACCTTCAGTTACCAATGTTGCAACGTTAATTGCAAACGTGGCATTTATATATTTATTTCCTTGAGGGGGTGGCATTTCGTCTCTTTCCTGTAACAAGTTCGGTCCACTTAGGTACGTTTGATAAGTGCGTGTGCGTAAGCCTGCAGTTCTACTGGATATTTGTTCCTAGTCGAACTCGTCAAGCGTATGAGAGTTCACCTGTATCACGGCGCACCAGCCGCTTCCACCGGAGCTGTTTTGGTATTCGCTTTCTTCATCATATTGCGCACCCCTGCTGCGTTGATGTTCGGTGATTCACCGACCTCAGTCGCGGAATTTATATTCCCCTTTGCTAAGATTTCATTGTACTCAACCCTTGGTTTTGTACAGTAAATTTTCCATCATTTATGCAGCTCGGAATACCATCTTTGAGAGTGACATACTGGTAAAACGACCCAAACCAACGGAAGAACTGTCTGAATTTAGCTAATCCACAGTTGTATCCCTGTTTATTCTAGTCGCGACAGAGAAGAGGCCGATCAAACTATTTTGCTGGATAGCCACAATGCCCCCAAATCACGAAACGAAGGCAGTGCATATAAAGGCGACCTGGGCACCACGGTGTGATCGGTATATGTTTATGAGCAGCGTGAATTCAACAGATTTGCCTGCCATTGGTGAGTTCTCCAGTTTCATGTTTATGTTTGGTTTTTCCCCTTTGATCGATCAATTCATTTGTCTCTCAGCTATAAACCGTGTACCTTAGGTGTAATGGTTCCAGTAGCTACAGTTTCAATCACCGGAAAGTGGGAGAGTGTGGGACGTATAGCCAAGCATTGCAGGCGATGGTATACATGCTTAGTTCGGGAGCTGGGCAGCCATGCATTGAAGGCGATACCTATGGTGCACGAGCGCCACTGACTGCGCCATTGGATTTGCAGGTGTGAAGCGCATGCCAAACCGTTCGGTGGAGTTATTTAGGTTATTTAAAATGGTTAGCATTTTTAAGGATCTGAATCAAGGAGAGCAATATCGTCCACATGCTCAATGTCTGTTAGGCAACGTCCCGGGATCACTTCGACTTCCGAGGTTCCGGAAGCAGGCAGGGAAATTTTAAGCAGCACATAAGTAACAAAGCTGAAGAGGAAAGGTGAGAGAGGCTAGCCTTGTCTTACACCACTGGACGTGGCCAAATTTTGCCGTATGCTCGTGCGCGCCGACAAGAGTTCGCATTCAGTACCCTTTTAGGGAGCATAAATTTGGAAGAATCACCCTTGATCGCGAAACACTGCCAAAGTTTCTCACGATCGAAAAGCATATTTCATATAAAGAAATATAACCAACGTGGGACGTTTGAAGCATTGGCGCTGTTCAAGCATTTGTCTCAACGTTAGGATATGTTTGATGCAGCCTCGGCCAGGGTGAAACCCAGCTTGATTTTCACGAATCTGTCTCTCGATAATCGATCAATCTACGCAAAATACTGCCAGGAAGCACCTTAGATGCGACGGATACCAGGCTGATACCAAGTTGGTCCTCATCTGACGTTCTTGCGCTCTTTTTGAAAACTAATTTGACGGTCTAGGAGCTTTATTCGGCCGGTATTCTGTTTCCGTTCCAAATCGTCGGCAATGTGATTATCGGACTGTACATCAGGACCTCGCCACTTTCCTTGAAGAGCGCGGGACAAAAGCCGTCCGCCCCGGGCACCTTGTTGTGCTTGAGGATTGATATCTCACGCTGAATTTCTATTGTTAATGGTGGGCTGGTGTCGATGTTCCATTCAGGCCCACTGGGTTCTTCCAGAGGTTGTGTTGAAGGAGAACAGCCGAACTGTTCTTTGAAGTGTTCAGCTCATCTCTCATGACGACGATTGAAGGAGTGAATTACTGTTCCGTCTTTTTCGGATATTGTTCCACTGACACCTGCCTTCTTTTGGCCCGTTGATAGAAGCAGCTTTTGACCTCAGCGAAAGCCTTCTTTATCTACTGAGCCCTCGAAATCTACCAGCGTTCTCTGTCATTCGTCAAACCGTCGATTATTTGGTTTTTGATGGTTCTGCGTGTACTGCCACAGTCGCTAGTTGCTGGTGTGGCCTGCTGCTAATCTGCTGATCTCGACGATATCCAGTGTTCATTTGGTCGAGTCGGGTGGCTTGGACAGACAGTTCTGAAAGTTGAGAGCACATCTTCTCTAATCCGCTTCCATCCAGCCTCCAAGCAATCTTCGTCATCGTCTGCGCATCTAGTAGCTTTCTAACCGAATCAGTTTGATGCTAATCAGCTACTGAAACTTACCTTAGTTGATGAGTAAAACTCCTCTGTGTTCGCACGCTTAATGCTGACGGAAAGCGAAGTGATACCCGGGCCCGTACACTCGCATGATCAGAGTCAAACTGCGTACTCCAGAAAGAACGACCATCTTCAACTGATGTCCTCCACGACTATCTGGCGGTTAGTGACCTCCAAGTCTCACATTATCCGTCCTTTATTTTGACCACGTGACATTGCGTTAGGATCACCGGATACCCGAAGAGTGAACTGTGGAACATCTGAGCTCGTCCTAACCGGCTTGAGGTGCACGACCGAAGTAGGGTCTTGTATGCATGTTTCGGAGACTCAACACACATAGACCGATAGGAGAAGCAAGGTTTCAGCAAGAGATGCCTGTTGCCCATTAAAGGCTGTAATATGTATCAGGTCTTTTGAGGTTGGTAGGTGGTCATTTTAGTTTATTTTTCTGGACGATGGTTTAGATGCGGAACAGTGGCTAGGGGGTTCGTAGATGGGTTGTTGGCACTGTATCGTTTTAGGCTGGAGAAGGGGTATAGGGAAAGGCCAGTGAGCGGAGAGCTGCAAAGGCGAATGATAATTCCCGGTTGCCCAAGCCGAAGAAGTGGGTTTGTTTGAGCATTTGACTCAAAAGTCTCAGCATCCAAGGCAGTGGGAGGTTGTCGGGTTTTGTTCGGAGACCCTATGTCTATCCCCTGACTCAAAAGTCTGACCCGCAAGGCAGCGATTGTTAGGGTTTTCTTGGGGGACCCTTTCTGGAGCCAATGACTTAATAGTCTGACCCACGTGCCTGATCGGAGGAGGCAGGGAGCAAGGCATTACTGTCCCAGTCCTAATGCAGGTGCGCACAGCTAGTGCCTTTTGAGCAGCACCACACTTTGGTTTAAAAGTATTTCGACCGTATTGTAAAATGCGCCGGCGCTCACGGTCAGCCGTTGAGCGATCGGAGTGTGCGCTTGGCTGGGCCTTCCTTTCTCAGGGGAGCGCAGCATCGCTGCGTTCGACGGTACGACTTTACCTCCAGACTGCCTCGTAATACGCTTACTCGCAGTACGAGGACTCGCTGTTCTTCGTTGGTCTGCTCCTGTTGGCCTTCCTGACATGTTTGCATCTTGTGGAACTGAGTTCTAGTCAGTGTAGTCCGCAAGATAATTGCAGCACACAAGCCTGACCACCACGACAAGGTGACAGCTTTAGGTCGGGTTTCTCCTTTCATGATGGTTAAAAAGCCCCAACTTTGTGCTGCAGTGCTGCATGTACATGTTTCTTTGAGTCTCTGTAGATACACCGGAATTAATTTCATCGGTCAAGTGGAGCATTGAACCACTTCTTGTCAACCGGAAACTGCGCTACGCTATAGATTATAGAGACTCAACTGCGACCGATTGGGGCTGAAGTTTCAACGTCGTAAACACAACAGAGTTCGGAAGCAAATAACCAAAATCACCATGCCTTCTTAGTGGAGTTTGCTTAGGCATAGCATTGCTGTAGGCTAGAACCAGCTACTTTCCACGGATCAGCTATCCTCATTCATCCTCACCTCAGAACGGCATTAGTAATACGTTTCAACTGCTGTTGTCCGCACTATTTATGGTTGATCAATATGAGTCCTATGAATGCACAGTAGTTTATACGTTTAGTGACCGGTGCAAGCTAGTGCCCCACCCAAAACGCATGCTTACCTACTCCCACTCGGTTTGATACTCATAATTTATTACCCATCTATTTTGATGGTCCAGTAAAAGTTCACGGGTGCTGACTTCTGACTTTCGAGAGTGGCCGCAGGTTTTCCGGACAAATTTGCCGGTGTGATGCATTACCAATTGGTTCCGATACACACTAGCTGGTTAACGCATGTACTCCAAAATAAGATTGGAACAACGATTAGCTGTGAATGGTGTCGTGCTATGCCTTGATCGAAATCATAGCTCTTAAACCGAGCTGCTGTTTGAAATTGGACCGATGTCACACCAAGATAATATTGGGACGTACGTCGTCATGGATTATCAGGGAGAATGACAGTCGGTGAAGAAATTTTGCTACGCGCGCGATTCAAAAATTGTTTAGAAATTACGTGATATGCATTGATTTTCCTCCCAAAAATATATACGAGATGCTGAACTACGGGTTACACGTTCTGCGACGGAATTTATGCCACCTTTCGTCACGCTTTGCATGTGCTTCCAACTTTCGATTTTTACGACATTCTTCGGTCGATTATCCCAACATATAACTGTAACCCTCCTCATTGTGGCGCCGAACTGCACTCACCTATGTAAAGATGCTGTCTTTGCATGATACCTAATCACAATGTCGTTGTTTACATTGTTCGGGGTCAAAGTCCTGTTGAGTGATCCCGTAAGCAGCACATCCGCTACTGGATGGATGCAGCTGACACAGCACATACCAAAGACAGCAGTTTGAAAGAACACATTATTTGACGCATCAGGATGTCAACAAACCCCTTGTGGGACTGTCGCGTAGATTATATAGCCATCTGGTAGTTTACATTTCACAAGAATGTTCGGTGCACTTCCAAGTGCATATCACTGCTTCTGGAGGACAGTCTACTTTACTTGACGACCACATTGAAAGCATCTTGCAACGCCGGGTATGTAGTTTCACATGTTGCTCGTTAACATGTGTCGAAATATTGGTAGCCCATTCCGGTTTATAAGGTCATTCCGAAACCTTCTATTTTTAGCTGTTTACTCCTCCGTTTTGGTTGGCCTCCTTCTCGCTTTGAACGTTTAGCGATGACCAATGGACTTTGAGGTACGCAGATTACAACACAACAAAATCACAAACGGACCAGTAACCTCACGAAAAACGCTGTCACCCAACTGGCCAATCACCCTAAGGGGAAAAAGATAGCCTTTGAATGCTATATAGAAGCACGCAGGAAAACAGGAAGTATCCATCCAACTGCGCACTGACGATATCTCCTCGTGTGGTGACGAGACTTTTTCATGTCACTTTCCAAGCTCGGCGAACGTACCAACAGCCACCTGTTCAGCAGCCAATAAACTCACTCAACCTACCAATATTTCGACACATTACCAACAACTTCGGGCGTACGACGCTCAAGACAGCCCGGAAATGGAAGACTTTCGCCTGCCGACAAGCCTCCACACGACAACAACTCTACTTCCTTCATGAATGTCTGCGGAAATGAGTCCTCTCACAGAGCATAACCTATCGAACTCCAATAAACCATCCACAAGCTTGGATAGCTTAGCAGAATGGTCGACTGGTGGTCAGACTCATGATTACAGACGCCTCCAACCACATTATAAAATAAGAGAGAATGACCAACGAGCACAGAGAAGCCTGCTTGAGGACAATAGGACCAGACCTCATACATCAACTCAGCACGGCGAGAGAATGAGGACTTACATTCACTGCTAGAAACAGGAAAGCCCATCTGGAAAACAAACTTTCCGAGCTGATTAGAACTCATGAGTACAAAAGCAGTCACCATGAAACCTGGATAAGAAACCTTTCCAAAAGGCAACTCAGGGGCTGACGAAAACGTTCTTCAACTTCAACTTCGAAGACGCAACAAACCTAGAATAATAAGCTAGCCTGGAAGCAGCGATGAAATCTATCGGACTCGACGAAAACGCTCAACAACTTCGGCAAACCGTCATTCCGGCCATCACACACAGAAAGCTTTACAACGTGTTTTCCGACAAAGAAAAAGGAGCGGCGAACAATCTGAAGGAGGATGAAAACAGTGAGCCTACCAGCAGACAGGGGACGCCTAACAATGATTATGGATAAACCGGACTGCATTAACAAAGCGACACAATCACGCATCGCCGCTTGGAACGCGACGAAAGCAAACAACTGGTAAACAAAGTCAATAAGAACTTGAAGAGGCCCCAAGGTCTCCATAAGATTACAAAAGAGGAATATTGGAGAATGAGATCGGGGTTCGGCCACTACCCACTGCTACGGACCCCAAAGATTCACAAAGAAACAAAACCCTTCCGACCAATAGTATCACTCCCGGAAACGGTGATCTATAGTCTTTCGAAAAACCTATGGAAGAAGTTGAAACATCTCATCGGTGGTTCTTCTCACTCAATCAACGATGCGGGGCAATTTTTGGAGAGACGGAAGAACGTAAACATAGATCAGGATGAAATAATGATCTCGTTTGATGTGAGCTCATTATTCACGTCGGTAGATATCCATTCTGCCAAGACAACTGTGGAATGTCATATAGAGGATACCATGCAATGACTGCGACAAACGACATATGGGACAAAGAAGAAGGAAGCTCTCCACCAGAATACATGAACATAAGCTCGCTACAAAAAGACACGATCAATTTTCTCTCATCACCGTGCACAAAGATCAGGAAAGACACTGGTTCGATTGGGGCGGCGTTCGTATGTTGGCTCAAGCGAGAACGAAGAGAAAACGCAAATTTATGGAAGTTTGGCACTCCGCCGAAGAAGCTATCAACAAGCATATTGATATTGGCCCTATTTATCAACCGCTAAGAGCAAGGGAACACAAGAACCAAGTAGCTCTGAACTGAACAAGCAACCAGACCAGGAACTCGTAAAAGAAGTAGGGGGTCCTCTCCAAACGGACATATCACTTGGATTGGAGGAGGCGCCCAGGAAATACACCAAAGTACCGAATTAACCGACAGACGCATGGATGCCAGTCAATACAATGGAAGAAATGGGGCGATGCAGCCAGCCAATCACTCCCGAAAAAGAAAAAGCAGACTACAACGCAATGCAAATCGAGGAGGAGGCCAATCACGTTAGGAGATAGTAGATAGACTTTAAATGCCTTATAAACGCACGCAGGCAAACAGGATGGTAAATGATGGTGTCTTTTCGTATGGTGACAAAACGTTTTCAAGTCATTTGCCAAGCTCGGCGAACAGATCAACAGCCACCTGATCAAGAACCAATGGGCTTTACCATATATCACTTGGTCAATCATTCCAACCCCTTATTACTGTACGCGTGTTGTGTTTCCGAACTGCGATTTCCGATTCTGGAAAAATTCATTTTCGTACCCAATGAGAAACAGATGGCAGCATGCGTGGAACGCCATATATCCGTATTGAATCCAACTTCGCATCAAGATAATTCCCCATTCACATGCTTTCTCCAACCGTGTACGTTTGGTCCACACGTATATTGTACTTCCGTACTCGCCATCCTTACAGGATAAAACTGCCCCATCCGACACCGGCACACTAGCGTATGTCTGTACGTGCCCCTGGCATACCCATGCCTGTTCGTGCGGCGAGTGCTGGGCTTACTCTGACTTGCTGTTTCGTGATTTCGACCGCAGTCCACACCACCGAGCCAACATTCCACTGGCGTAGTTTTGCATGCGGAACTTGACACTGCGCTGTGCTGGTCAGTGATAGACTTGCACAATTGTTGATGCCACGAACACGGACAGTAGAGTTTGCTGTGTACTTTTGCTCACCTGTGTGTAAATAGTACTGTAGCCTTTCGGACCCAATTGTTACTTTTCATATTCGGGCTCATCAAACCTACGCGAGTCAAAGTTCCATATCGGGAATCTGAACAATCCGACTGTCTCCGAATCCCCCGTGGTGATGGCATTGACAGTTCCAAACTTTTGGTGAATATCAAGCCTGTTGACTCCACCAGATCTGGTCTATGTGGCTTTCCAGTTATCCAAACATGCGGTATTCCCATTCGCTCAAAACTTCCAATGATGAACTCACCTTACCGCACAGTGACCAGGTGGTTGGTGGATGTATTAGGAACTGTTAGGCATCGTTGAGATGCAGTTTAAAAGATACGTTTGAACTTGTGGAAAAGATCAAGAACGCTAACACTAAAGATAAGTTGATTTTTTTCTGTTTTCGTTTCATCACTATTCACCAATGCTCCGTTTTTAGTGGTTTGGAGCATGAACTTGGATTAATTATTTTGGAATTGCACGAGCTACTCTTCCGATGTACTTTTAACGTACCGTTATTGTTTACCGTTGGTCTGTATAGAAAAACTGATGGCAATTCAATGGAATGCCCTAGCTATTGGACTTGTTTATGACAAAGTTCGGAAGGAAAGAATTGAAAACATCTTGGAACACTGCAACTGATAAGTAGATGAAATGCCTGTTAGCTCACATGAAAGTTGAATTCGAGCTGTTGCTAAGCCGTTTCAATCGCGCCCATTCTCGCCTACTCTTTACTATAGAAAAGGAGGAAATTGAGAGGCTTCACTCGTTTGAGGTGCACCTCGGTTGTCTACCAGATGGGCGATTTCAGTGTAGGGTATGTCGGGAGGAAACCTGGGTCATGCATTACCCTTATTTTCATAGCTTCTTTCTAATGAAACTAAAACGTGACCTTGTTTGACGCCTTGCATATACACCCCCATGGTTCGAAAAAGAACACATTGACAAACAATAGTGTTTTCGGGATCTCGTCATCAGGTCAGTACACATCTAATGGTTA
This sequence comes from Clonorchis sinensis, assembly GCA_003604175.2. Classification (NCBI taxonomy): domain Eukaryota; kingdom Metazoa; phylum Platyhelminthes; class Trematoda; order Opisthorchiida; family Opisthorchiidae; genus Clonorchis; species Clonorchis sinensis. The sequence continues at coordinate 155,322,299 of CM030369.1, read as the reverse complement.
AAATAGTCAGGTCAAATGCCAGCTGGGAATGACAGCTAAGTGTGCACCAGACACTTGAATGAGACCAAGTGACATTTTCTGTGTTTTCTTCCTCGTGAGTTTCGTCTGTTTGTCTTTGTCGTGTCTTACTGGTGTCTCCGCTCCAGAGCCTTGACGTTAGGAAAAGGCTCGCCAACAAGGAGCACAACAGGTTTATTGCGAACGCGCGAGTGCTAGAGTTACAAGGGGCCTGGCACTATTGAAAGGGCACTTTTGACACTGATTCTAGCTGGCTGATCGGCATTTGGTGAACACATCCTCGTCACCCGTCTTCAGCGGCGTGTCTAGACACTCATCGGCCGTTGCCGAATTGACTGACTGCCTGACCGTTCGATCGGAAGCTGGTTGTTCTGGCCTGGGTGCATGGCGACTTCTATACTGCGATTTTGGTGGGGTTTGTGTGTCTCAGTAGGTTTCGGGCGTTCTGGGTCCATTTTCATGTAGCTGACCTTCCTGGCAGTCTCCCACCTTCCACTTAGATCAATCGCAAATGTCGGTCGGCTGAAGACTAGTGAATGTAATTTGTTTATCTCAAAAGCCTTCTTCTTCCGCTATACAAATATTCTGGCCATTTCGTGCATAATGTTTTCTTGCAAGCCGTTCGGAGTGTTTCAGCTAACGTTCAGTGGACTGACCATTGTTAACGGGCCAACCGGCATCGGAGGCTAGCCAGTCACCTCTAATTTCTATGATATTTGACGCAGCTACAGACTAGTCCCGATTAATCATCCATTAACTTCCGGTTCCCCCACTTCTTGCAGCTGCGGTGCAAAAAGAGGGCCGCCAATTTCTGTGGCAGAAAACTGCATTTGCTCTGAACTATGTTTGGACGCACTTTGGTGAAGATTTCGATTTCTTCTACAAGGCTGATGATGACACGTACGCCCTGATCGACAACATGCGTTTGCTATTGGCGAACCACGATCCCAGTATTCCTGCAATAATAGGAAAAGTACACCAGGTGAGGCTGCTTTTTTCGGGTCCACCAATGACTGAACACGTAATTTGTCCTGCTGGTACACAAAACTGTACGGGCAAGTCTAAGACGTTAGTTTGCTCTCTCTTTGGTCCTATTTTTATCAGTTAGTGGAGGGATCGTGAACACGCCTACCATTTTAATATATCTTAATGTATATATAATATCTATATATATGTCTTAATATACCTTCATAGGAAACGGAAATCCCAAATATACTGGACCATTAAATTCAGTTTTCAGCTTTACATGATGCGGTCCCATACTCCTGATGACCACAGCGAGCGTGATGAGATCCTCACGCGAGCAGCTACACTATATTGAATCTAAACCTCTCTTGAGGTTACCGAAAAGAACATCACCAACGAGAGATCTAGCTGGAATCATTTGAGTCTTACGTTCCACGTTTCGCGAATGGTTCCGATAGGCATGCTCATCAAACTTTCGGTGTCCAAGATTGCTCCGCGTTTGAATCGATGTGGTTTTATCCAAAGATATTGTGTTTTATGGAAGAAGAGTGGTTATAAAATAATGAGTAACCAGAATAAGCGGCCCATGGAATCCGGCGTTGTGTGCTGGATCTGGGCCGTGTGTCGTAATGATGGACCCTGGGTTGAGGTTTCTTGGCAATCACCAATGTGAGGCTAGAACAAGTAGTTTCAACAAGATTGAGCAGAATCTGCATGTACGTCGCCGAATATTTTAACTGAATGCCAACGACTGGTGAATTCGTAGCATGATGCAGCCGTGATACAACAGAATGGTTCCGGCAATGCTGTTCACGCGGTGATTCAGAACGCGATTCAGAAACGTAACGTCCGTCGTGCTAACAAGGGACCGTCTCCAGCATGCCGAAAATGCGATATATGACATTTCGACCACTTTTGCTTCTTTAGAAGACAACGTTACAACATACGATCGCACACTGGACACAAACAGGACCGGTGTCACGGCAAGCAAAGGCATGCGCCCAAGACACATATCCGAACTAGACTTTCGGATTCGCACTCTATCGAAGCTCGCGTTGTTCTAGGCACTCACCAAAGCCCATACGCCAAAAGAAGAAATTATGTATCTCTGCATATTAACAACAAGCTTGTTCGTCTTCAGTTGGACACGGCATCAGATATCGTAATCACCTCAAAAAAACTTCGAAACTTCTTGGTGGTCCAGCACTAACCAAAACTTATTCGCAGTGCATCCGGCAGTTTACTGAAACTCGGTGGTAGGTTCAACTTTTTTATTACTTTTGACGATATCACTGTAAATGGCGTCTGTCATCTGCCCGACCATCCCAGCTTGGATTTTTTAGGATTAGATTGGATTGACAAGCTCAACCTTTCGAACAGGCCCCTCATTTATATCTGTTACGAAACGCAGGCGACGTAACCGAACATGACCCAAAAGCTGCTTGTCTCGTTCTGGAGGAAGCATTCAATTGTGTTTGCTGACTGTTTCGGTCTGTGCGCTAAATTTACCACCGTTCCAACGCTAAGGCCAGGACTTCAACCTGTGTTTCGGCCAAAATGCCCGATCCCCTATGCAGCAATGAATCCCGTGGCGCAAGAATCGAATAGACTTCGAGCAGCTGGTGTAATCAAACTGGTGATTACTCCTCTTGGTCGGCATTGATCGTCGTCTTTGGGAAAGCAAGCGTGTCCACACGGCTGTGTTCAACAATGTTAGACGCTGCTCTGGAGGCACATCAGTACCCGTTTTCGTTTGAAGACTTGTTCGCGAAGCCAAACGGGGGTAAATCTTAACAAAACTTGATTTGGCCAATGCGTACTCGCATGTTCCAGTCGCATCCGCATCTAAGCAGCTGTCGATGATTAATACTCACGAAGGACTGCTTCAACGCAACCGTCTTCCTTTTGGAGTGAAGACTTCTCCTACTATTTTCCAGCAGCTGCAGAAGGCGATCGTGCATGTGACGCGCTTACGCAATCCAGCTCAATTAACCTATACTGAGATTGAAAAAGAAGTCCCAGTCCTTATTTTCGCAGTGCAGAAGTTTCAAATTTATCTACGATTGTCTACGGTTCACTCTACTGACTGATTCCAAGCCCGTCCTAAGTATATTTGGACATACCTGCAAATACTCTCCTTCGAATAGGCAGATTATCTAACGCGATTCATCATACCTCACGTGCGGTTGTTGAAGACACGGTAACCGCAACTGTCAATGTTGACTCGGACGGCAAGCGCATCATCACCACTAACCATGGCTACTATTCAAAAGGCCACTGAAAGTGACTATGTGCTGCAAGAAATCATGACTCAGAGAGAACGTCAACTCAAAGCTTTATCAATATGCTAGTGGTCAAGAAGCGCTCTCGATCGTTAATGGTTGACTAATGATTGTTTAGGGAGTGATTGTACTAGAGGTCTTCCGACAACGGAAAGTGAAACAGTCCCACAATGGTTACCCATGAGTAAGCCCGGCATGAATAAGGATTTAGAGCAGTATTTCCGCAGTTGTCTGAGATCTAATCAAGTTGCCAAGACTCCACCACGACGTGAACCACAAGACTGTCTAATGCCTGAGGCTTCACGGCAATGACTACACATGGACTTTGCATGTCCAATGGATGGTCTGAACTACCTGATAATTATAGGCGCCCTCACGAAGTGGTCAGAGGTCATCATCGGTAGCCACACGATCTGGATAGCACGTGCGTGAGCACAGCTTATCAAACACAGATGGTAGAGTTGTGTTCTTGGTCTTCTGTCTTCTCCTCGTCTCATGGTCTGGTCGGTCCGATTCAGGCCTAACCGATAGGCGTTCTCACGTAACCACACAAGAGCACAGTTTATTCCTCCTTTCGAAAGACTTCTTGCTTCGGTACTACTCACATATGATGATCACCCAGATGAAAGAAAAATAATTGGAGATTTAAGAACCTGGTTGAAGAAAAGCATCAGGTGATTCCGTGTGGTTGGCGTATTTCTCCGGTGTTGTCATGACGCGCGCTTTTCACCAGCACTGACAAACCGTTGCGAAGAGACTGAAAGTTATCGTGGGGCGACGGTTTGCGTTCCTCATTAATCCATTGAGCTGTACAGGAAGATGACCACGCAGCATCTACCGGGTCTCATACCAGGTTGGTCAATGGACAGAGATATGTCAAAAGCAGTTTCATGGCTCCCCAGGTTGGGGTTTGGGACAAAGATGACAACTTGTTGCCAAAAGTTCGGGCCACTCAAATAGTGTGAATCCAACCATCTCTGAATTGCTATCAGGCTTTTGAGCTAAAGGCCTGGTTGCGCACCCTAATCGTCTTTCTTTATAGGTTTTGGAGCCCTGGTGGTGCCTCAACCCACACGCAGTATTGGCCTTTAAGGATAAAACTACTTCGATGCCAAATGGGGCGTCGTGTGGAAACATCATCTTGTCGCCTTAGCTCCTGTGAATAATCAAACGCATGGGAATGTTTACGCCTCTGTTCTTCCTTCTTTTTTATCTCACAACTTTGAGTTCCTTCACTTGACATCCACCCGTATGTATTTCCTGGCTCTTAGCACTGCAGGCCGGCACCTGTGTATGAACAGTGAAGATTGGTGGAACCAGAAACCTCAATAAATTGAAGAGGGCAGTGCGGCTGAGAATGAGTGGAAGCTGTCCCACTTACTCTGCAAAACAGGACTTTAAATATCATCCGTATGAGAATACTGGCCATCTAGATCACTGGGTGAAATATTTTCGGCAGCAATCTAGTCACCTCTCTACCCGTTTGTCTGCCTTTCATTTCGAGCCGTAATGTGTGAGTTTAGATCCCCTCAGTCGTCGAAGTACTACTTTGCTCTACTGTGTTTAGGCGCCACCTTGCTGCCGGGCAAGATGAAATTTCTCCGAACCTCGAAGATGGAGGAGAATTTTGTTCTCCTACTTGACTGGGTTGTTCGTAATTATTTAAGTAGAAGAACGTGGTCCATAAGTTTGAGACCAATTATTGGTCGTCCCCATGTTCAACGACGTTCAAAAATTGAGTGTTGCAACGACAGGGGTATATGTCTCACGCCTCCGACACTGCCGATAGTATTGTAGCATGCAAATTCACTGCGCGAATAGTCAAGGCGCGAGCAGTATTCGCCAGCTAGTGTCCTTTTTGGCGTCCAAAACAAAATACGGAATAGTCAAGGCGCGAGCAGTATTCGCCAACTAGTGTCCTTTTTGGTGTCCAAAACAAAATTCCCTGAGGCTGAATGGCCGAGTATACAAGTAAACTGTAAGAGCAGTCTTATTTTACGGCTGTGGGACTCCCAATTTGAGGACCGTAGACGTCTTCAAATGTTTGATCTTGAATGTCTTTATCGAATAGGAAGATTTAGTTGGCTGCAGAGATTGCGCCATGGAGTGGTGCTCAGAAAGTTACAAGATAACGGTACAGCAGGAAATTGAACTTACCGGACTAAGGTGGTTGATGCATGCTTTACGTTTGTCCAACCACCGTCTGCCGGATGAAGTGTAGTTTTCTGTTCTGAGTGACTGTTCGCTGAAGGTTTGTGGGCTGTCCGTTCGTGGGCTCTCACTCGTTTTGCATTTCACTTTTAAGCAGCAACATTAGCTTTCGTTTACCCAACTTCCTTTCCCATTTGCTTTTCTGGTTTCAGTACGTTGTAAAACAAGGGTACGCAGATGGAGGCGCTGGATACGTCATGTCACGAGCAGCTCTCCGACTTTTTGTTCATGGAATGAAAAATACCAGTATGTGTTACAATGAAACGCACAGCGAATTTGAAGATATGAAAGTAGGTAAGCTAATCCACGTTTCTCCTCATTCACGAACAACCCTCCACCATTAGATGTCACCTTAATTTGGTGGCAGATGTTTTGCGCTGTGCTGTCCAGAAGTTCACACTAAATTGGATTTGTAAACAGAACCGTGCATTCAATGAGCAGGACATATTAGATCTCAAGGAACCTACGCTAGAAGCTGTTGGGAGGCAAATCGTTGCTGTATTCACTGATGGCATTACAGACAGTGATGCTGTTTCGAATCTTGGAGGAAACCAATTAGGAAAGAATGACCGCCTGGCTGTTGAATGGAACCGTCGTTGATGTGCCCAAGGTGATAGAAAAATGCGTAAATATCAGCTTGGTCCTGTTTCGACTCTGCAAACGTCAACTGTGTATAGCAGCATCAACGGTCAAATTTCTATGCTTCTATCTTCTGCGCCTTTGATTTAGAATGGGTTTCACGGTCATCGATGTCAACTTATACTACCTGTGTTTCCGACGGAAGTCCCAGTACAAAGCCCTAGAATTCTCGTCCTAGTAATCCAGCCATTTGCTTTAACAGCTCATAAGTAACTAGTAACACTTGATTTGTGACCGAACAAAATGCTGTTTCCTATCCGTACTGTGATTACTAATATAATAAGTAGATTGGGTGCAACAGTGGAGCTAAACTTCGTAAGTCTTTTATCTGTTATCCCTTATGAAGTGGCCAGTAGATTGGGTGCAACAGTGGAGCTAAACATCGTAAGTGTTTTATCTGTTATCCCTCATGCAGTGGCTGCCGAATTTCTCTTGCTTATCGTTTATATTGAAGAAGACAATATCCGAGGTGACTTGTTAGCTCGGACATTAGTTGGTTTCTTACGCAATAACTGCCGTTTTTAATGAACAATGCTTCACACTCTAGGGGCGATCTAATCATCATCGATGATAATACATCTGCTTTAAATATTAGTGCTTAACTCTTGTAAACCAATGAGGGAGGAGTGTCATCAAACAGAGTGGAAAATTGGAGACCTGGGGGACTGCGTGTTAGAATGCCTAATTCCTTTATGGATTGCGATTGAGTACTAGAAGCCACACCCTCAAATGTTAGTGGAATAAAAACATCTGCGTCCCATATCGGAGTAGGATGTCACCAGTAGGATTGACTCAGTCTCCTATGCGGACTTCGTTTCACATAAGTCTAGAGAACAAGGGCCGGCATACGTTACCTTGGTTGACATCCTTTGAAATAACATGATGCTCAGAATTGTAGGCTTTTTCACATAGTACAGATGGACTCACACAGGTTCCAGCTGATTGTAGCTGTGGCTTTTTTCATCCCGCACTACCATGTGGTGGTCTATTCCGGCAAGTTTCGCGAGCGGAAAAACCGCATTGTGTGGTAGCTGGTGGATGAGTGTCTGTGGTGCATGTTCACTGCGAACCCAATGCAGTGTGCTACTACTACCGGTACTACCATGACCCCTATGATTCAGCGTCCGAAGACAGAATACAAGCACAGAGTCTGTCAGGTTAAAGCTTGTGTTGCAAACTACCGCCAAGGTAACCTTGAAAGCGTGTAAACCCAAGACGGAGGCTAATCCTGGGGAGCAGAATGTGCAGGGGTCAGTATTGTCCTAAGCCGCCGGGCTGTAGGATCCTTGCTTGACTGACTGGATAACCGTTACTAGTCGCATCTTTACGATTCGTCTGGCTACACCTGTGAAGTATTTTCTCAAGCTGGAGGACATTATAATGGAGGACAACATTATTTCAGTTTTGGAATCCATAAAAATCTTGAATGAACTCGTTTTTTAGTTTCTGGGTTACAGTTCAGTAGGAAATGCAGCGGAGCACGATGAGGTGTACTGGGTTTCCAGCAAGTTCACTTTAGTACAAGCTTGCTGGTTTACGTCAACGATAACAGCCGGACTACACAGCATGAAATGCGTATTTTCAGCACATAATTCAAATTTTTGACCATCCATCCATTCCCTGTGTCTAGTATGAGAGAATTACGAGGCCAATATATTTTTGATCACTGGTCTGTTTTTGGTTCGAATCAACCTGTGTTTTGTCCGCATCATGTCCATGCGAAAGCGTTGCATGGCCTTCTGAAGGATCCTTGTGAAAGTCAGCATAATCTTTCGAAGGATAGATATTTCAACTCTTATTCAGCAATCGTTTCCACTGACGATCGTTGGTGTTCTTGTTGGTGTTTCAAAACACCAGACCACATTTTGTGCCATAACTCAGGTTGATTAGCTTCAGTCAGGTGAGTGAACTTGGAACAAGTCATCTAACTTTGTCCAGTACTGCCTTTGTGCACTCGATTAAAGTCAGATGCCAACTATTTCCTCATTGCTTATTTTACCTATACAACCTATTCAATCACAACAAACAACTAAAAAAATGATCACGAATCGAAAACAGGATGAGGTGAAAGGTCCTAGGATCCATTCGCTCGTTTCTTTCACAGTGTAGTAACCAGGACACCAAACTTCGGGCTGTGCTGGCTAAAATGCAGTTACTAACTGTTCACCCATGCTAGTAGGGCCAACTGAGAGCAATCCGATTAAGATTAGTGACTCTCCGGCATGCGAAAAATCATATTGGAAGGCGTTCTGAAAGTCTTAATGTCCTCTGCGATGGGAGTGTAGCGGCAGCAAGGAGTTTCATTCAGGTGATCAGCATGTCCATATTTCTGGAAGCAGCGATCACACTTTTGCCGATGAAGGACGGTTAGGTAAGGTAGGCCATAACATCCCCACCCCCAATCGCTCAACGGTTGACAGTCACCGGCGGCGTATTATTCAGTACGGTCGAAATACTTTAAAAACCAATGATTCCTGTGCTGCTCAGAAGGCACCCGCATCAAGATTGAAACGGTAATGCCGTCCTCAATGCGCCCTGAAACTAAGCCAGCACCTTGCAGCCGGGAATGTCAGAGTGTTTAGTTATTGGCTCCGGCGAGGGTCCCTCATGAAACCTTTAGCCACCCCTACCTCATGGTTCAGAATTTTGAGTTAGAAGCTTCGGACAGTGTCCCTGAACCAAACCCTTTGTGGTTCCACTGCCTTGTTGGTCAGACTTTTGATTCAAGGGCTCTAGGTAAGGTACTTGGACCCAGCAACCGTGAACTAGCATTCACCATTACACGTCTTAATTCACCGACTCTTTCCCACATCGTTGTTTAGTTCGCTCAATCATGCCGGTCTCTGACAACACTCGATCTAGTGAAGTATTCCCAGATATGGATTATGGTAACTATTACGAGGTTATCTTCTTCAGATTAGCCAGTAACGGCTCCACCTCGTGCTGTTTTGCAGTATTTAAGCAGTGCATGTTCCACGGTTAGATGTTGAAGTATTGTGTTTTCGCAACCTGTCTGTTCTGGGGTGGAGATGATATCATGGTTTACAGAAATGTGGTAATACTGGTCTTCTGGAATAAGTGTCATACTGCTAGTTCTGAACACCTCAATTTCTCCCAAGAACGCAGTCTATTCCCTGTACTATCAAGATGCGGACGTGCCCTGAGAGAGTTCCATTGTAAAAAATGATTGTTGTGCGTGCCCAGTTTTTCTGATCTATATATTTGTACTCTTGATGTGACACTTTTTTTCTATCCGACCGCTCACTTATGTCCACAAATGTTGCTTCTGCGCTATAGCGCCATATTTCTGTTTTTTCCATTCAGGTGCTTGTGCTGAGGCTCTTGGTATTCCAGCGATTCATGCCGTGGACGAAAAAGGCTATCTAAAGTTCTTTACAGTATCTCCGTTTAATTACCTACGAAGTAGAGGGATTGAAGCTAGCCTGAATTTTGTTAACCACAGAAAAGTGAGTTTTACTAGGACCAAGTTTGCTTTCGTTTGTAGGTGCTTGTGGGTATAGTCTGCAGCCAGTAATCGTCGGGACGCTCAGTCACGCTCAGTCTTTGATTGGACATGACTTTTTGAGTCGCATTTTAAACTGGCTCCAATCGCTTGGTTAGGTACTGAATTAAAGTTTGTTCAACCAGGTCTGCAGAAAACGCTGGTTGTATAATCAGTTAGAAGTGAGAGGTTTCTGGCAAACGAACACCAAAAAGAACCACGGTCCATGTTTTTGATGATCGACTCCCACGACCGTGGGTCAAATACAACTGTGGTTCCCAAGTCGGATTACTGTTGGGTGTTCAGCTTGTTTATTTGTTTTTAACACACCCTTTATCGATGTCCACGAACTGGACCACAAGCCAGTACGACGCTTACTCATCTCCTCAACCCCCTACTTTCAGAGATAAGCCCAATTGGCTGGTTTAGTTAAAGATGACACAACCAGGTGATGCAAATAAAAGCATTCTTGTCCTCTACAAATGAAGTCACCAAACCTCATTATCTGCGTGTTTTCGATATGAGCTATTGACACGCCGCTTTGTTGTGCATATGACGCCAGAACACGTTTCACCAGCAAATTACAGGCATTGTTCTGTATTACGAAAGTCGATGATATTATTTTCATGATTAACGACCTATTTCTTCCCAAGAATCAGGTGGTTGTGACCATCAACCGCACTTCGGCTGGATTCCCTATTTGTGATGTTCCACACGTAAGCAGAACATTGGTTAGAATTCGTAACCTCGTCTGTCCGATTAGTCTCAAACAAAACTCATCCGATAGTAGGGTGTCGGTAAATCCATGATGCATGCTACTTAAACAAAAGTCGTCCAATTGGTGTGTACTTGTTTATCCTCACAAGAAGTGGAACAATTATGATAGGCAGGTGTTAGGGTTGGCCTCATCCATTTGGTGCCAGGTTTTGATCAACACGGGCTGGTCAAATGTAATCTAATAACGAGTAATATAATATCCATGGCTCAAAGACTGTGTGCAGTTGACCTTCTGATTTCTAAGTCTTACTCTGTTTTTCTGGAACGGACTTCGAGGAAATCGTGCGAGCGCCGGAACAAATTATCTTTTCTCACACTTGAACCAAAGGTGATCTTGCATATCTCGACAAGCGCCAATCACGGGTTCGTGGAAAACCACAACACCGATAGACGAAACAGACTTCTCCTCTTGCTTGTTGGTTTACGCTGGTCTTAGTGAATCGGTAGTTAGAAAAGAACAGAAGAGAGTATTGTGTCAGATTGGACTGAATCAGTGAGTTGATCAATGCCATGCCTCGTAGATCAGTTCGTCTTGCCTCACGGTACTTGAGGCTGTCTTGTAGAAACGGCGTGGCAATAAGCATTCCATACATCACAACACTCTCCTCACGGCAAGGTAAAGAATGCAATTTCTGAATCGGGGTAACCACCCACACTCAATCGGCTGTTAAAAACAAGAAGCCGTTGTCTGCAGTTCACGTTGATAAGTGTTTCAAGCTGTTTTGACTTAAAAAAACAGTGGGTCTCTTTCAAACAAGTAGGTGTTGCAATGAAATATTTGCAAAAGTAAATTTCGGTAGAAATAGCTTCAGTAAAGCCCCTTCAAACAGCGGTGAAGTATATCATTAGTCTAATCCTTCCTGAGACTTGCTATATGGAAATATGTTTGGAGAGCCTCAAAATATAGGACTTATTGAGCAAACTTGTACTCCGGTCGGCCGCGTTCTGTCCTATACTCGTTAATTTGAACCTCAGTTCAGTGATGGTCACAATGTCTACGCTACCACTGATCTTCATCCATTGCCTTCACATAAGTTTTTTCAAAACTTTTAGGTTGCAATCTTACGCTGATCAATTTTAGTTACGAACAACGCATCCTTTTGTCGGTTTTTACCCTCAGAATGCGCTGTGTTGCTCAGACAAACCGGTTTCCTTCCACTACATCAAACCTGAAGAACTCTACTTTTTGGACTATCTCTTGTACACCGCCCGGTCTCGCAATTAATTTGAACCACGAAATCGGCTCCTAAAAGTTTCATACTGAGATTAACATGTTCTGCCCTACTGTGCAAACTGAGACCCTGAATTTTCAAAAGTCTCCGTTTTGAGTAAATTTTCACCGACTTGTTTGATAGCTTAACCTCATTGTGATCGTTGAGAAACTCTCACAACTAATTGTGTGATTGGTGCTTTGCTACATACCGGTCGCTGCCCAAGCTTATACGGCAACCAATCCATACACCCTTTCTACTCTGTGGCTCACCCCACAGTAGGATTACCGCCAATTATTTTTTTATTTATGTGGCGAAAATTTGTCTGGCCAGATAATCAAAATGCTTCGTTTCCTCACTCATAATCTCATACTCTTCGTTACACGGCACTAACATTTTGCATTCTTGTCCATCTGTGAAGCGTTAGAAACAGTCGTTTATAATATGCTCTATATAAATTCTTTCCGAATGTATTCCAATTTAGATCAAGCTGAAATTTCATGTCCATTATACTTTATAAAGTTTTTTCAGTAACAGTTTGAAAACCCATTGACGGCTTTTCCTAAGACACTGCGGAACGGGAGCAGGAATCTAACTATGCTTTAATTGCTATGTCATAGTTTCTGTTATTGTCTTTTTGGGCGAGGTTGAGCAGAAAGATGGGCAGATATATGGGTCTTCAATTAGCGGGTTTTAACCGATTGGACTATCAGATATCAGTCTTCTGGTGGCACCCAGCGTGATGAGCTATGCTATATATGGGGGCGAAAAGTAACTGCTGTTGGTAATGTGAGGAAACTTTAGAGTCTTAACAGCGCTTTCTTCCTGTACATGAACCAATCTATGCTAAAAATCCGAGAAGCGCTGTACAGCTGTTTCCTGTTTATTTGGAAGCATCAACAGCGCGCATCTCACGAAAGCTTGCGACCTCACGGCTAGTATTTGAACACAACCGTTTGACTACGTGCTGTTGATCAGCATTGTGATATCTAGATAGGTTGTGGCTTAAATAAACCTACACGGGCACACGTCGCACAAACCGGCGTTGCTTCTCTTGCAGTGCCGAGTGGAGCAGGACGTGCGTCAACAAAACCTCCCGAGGAGTCTGTCTCTGATGCTCTGTTAGTCTGTAAACGGCTTCGCGACCAATTTCAAGGCACTCAGCAGTTCACAGTAGATATAATAAAATGAACACTTAAAATCTTACAGAACTGGAAATGCGTTGCATTACGTTGAATGGTGAACTGTGTTACACTGCTAAGATTGACTGGAATATTGGTCGGACGGCGAGAGCTATCCATGTGAAAAAAGTCAAAAAGATTATTAACGTAATATTCTAACTTCAGTAAGAGACTGTTAATTAACACAGCAGAAAGGATTCAGTTTAATGAGCAGTAGCTTCTATGAATAAGATTGCAGCTGATTTAATATTGTGGCCAGCCATTGGTATTTTTCCCATTTTGTCCCGATTAACTTTATACATACGTATATATATATATATATATATTGATACAATGCGCAGCGCATCCTTAGCAAATGCACAATAGTTTGGGGGAAGTACAGAACGGTGCATTTCGACGAAACTATGTGAACTTGCCAAGTCTTTTGTTTGTCCCACAGGCTATACAAGTGGAGTCGGATCAGCTTGCGTTTGGTGAGGTGACATGTACAGTAGAAACGTAAGATGTTTTACTGTGGCCCGCTTTCTTCTCCAGACATATAAACACGTTGCATGCAGATGGCTGTCTCCCTGTGCAGCCTCCAGTAGAGCATCTACCGAATAGGTATCGACAGTTACGCGATCAGCTTTGCAAACTAAGATCGCCGGATCGTATCACTTATGATTTACATGCACCATTTTACCAGAAGAGCGCAAACTTAGCGGTCCTTCTCTAAAGATAGCATTTGTAGGGTGATTTCCTGTTTGTGTCAATCGGAAAAAAATGGGAAACTTGAAAACCGGTTTCTTCGGAGTGGGACGGGTGGAAGACGGGCCTTATATGGATGGAAATTATAGAGTGCCTACTATGGTTTTGTAAATTAATAGGCACATCTTGATGGCAATAGTGGGATCAAACCAAGTGATTACATTCACCAGCACCAATCAGAGGTTACAAAAGAACTCGTTCTACGATCCACCTATCGTTTACCCTCCCAACGTTATTTCAGTTCATGCGTTTACGCCTTTTGCTAGTCGCCAGTTCAATCGCACTCAAGGTCTTTATATCTCAGCCTTCAAGTTGAAAATAAAATAAGTTTTAAAATGACAACTTCGGGCTACAGATGGGAATTAGAGACATGTACAACTATTCATTCCTCCTTTCGTTAATGAGCGCGTCCAGAACTCCCGCTTTTCGGATGACAAACTGCCTTTTTTGTCGCACCAAGGTCAGAGTACATACAAAAAGGTTTACAATTTCGGACACCATGGTTCTTGAGTTAGCGAGCTCAACGCCGAATCCAGTGTTGCACAATTTTGAAAGTTGATGACCACGCTAATTTGAATTTATTGAGTGGTTTTATCTTCTTCTCCATTGGTGTGTTTAACTGAAAAATGCTGACCGCAAACCACTATGTCAAATTTAAATTCAGTTGAATATGAGTTAGTTACCCGCCAGTGAATTCATGACCATCATTCATGGGACGGTATGCACTGCTGGATACTCTGACAGCTGCCAGTGAAGTAAAATCTCATTAGAAATGCTAAAAATCCCCACTAAGCATAACCAACTGGTTTCTGAAAAATCAGCAGATTTCAATGTAGGCAGTCAATCTGAAGCACCATGCTGCTGGCTCGGTCTTCTCACATCAAAACGATGGAAATCCGTTATTGCCTGATACATATTTTGGAATCGAAGCAGTGGTTTAAGCGCCCAGTAGACACTTATCAGCGCTTAAGTCATATGGTCAAATCCTTAAACTTGACTGGGACTTAGCGAAAGCACTCTTTGACAATATCCTAGCTGACAAACACCATATAATCCCTGAAGTTCTTTGGTGTTTGGAAAAATGACCACAATGACTATTTCGGGAAGTCTTGTAAACACTAGTTGTCCGTGTAAATTACTTTAAGCAGAATATCCAAAGTTGTCCCATTTCTCTGTGCACATCTTGCATTTTCAAATGCAAAGTCTTGCTTCAACGTTTCCCATCGTTGTATGCTTCTCTGGAAAATAATGTTTGACTTTGCTGATCATTTCACGTATCTTGGCAGTTCCGTAAGTCGCGATTGTGTTTTACAAGATGAAGTCAGTGTGCGGATAATCAAGGCTAGAGCAGTGTCCGGAAACTTGCATCAATTATGGCGTCAGAAACAAATTTCGGTGAAGCTAAAGGGTTGGGTATACAAGGCACTTGTAAAAGCGGTCGTACTCGATGGTTATGAGAATTGGTCGTTCGAATGCAGGGAAATTAGACATCTTTAAACATCTGGTCGCCGGGATCTGCTTAGCATAGCAGCATTACCTGGCTGCAACGAGTACGTGACGAAGTTCTACGTAAACACTTGGTTACAAACCCGAATCTATGCCCAGCCACCATTTACTCAACAAAGCATTGTTTTCCGTTCCAAGAGATTACTGGCACAAGATTCCTGGGGGACATCTCATGACATGGCAACCTAAAATGAAATCGGCTACAGTCAAACTGAATGCCGTGAAATTTCCTCTCTTTACTGCTTGGGACTCTCAAGATAACACTGACGGCTCCAGTGACATTGCAGCAGGACTCAAGAATAATTGGTTTGTAGTCATAAAGTGTGGATGGGCAATAAAAAAGCAAACTGATAGGCTTATCTCGATGCTGAACAACCCAGGCAAACGTGCGTGACCAAGTTGCAATATCACAGTGGGTAGTAATAAACAAGTGTTGAGTAAAAATCGTCGATCTAAACAAGGTGAGAACAACTGAATAACCGGCATTTCCAACTTTGCAAGTGGTTCACTGTTCGTAACCACAGCAGAATCCACACACTGAAGTAGGGAAAGCACGCGTATTAAAACATTTAAGTAAACTGATTGGACCGATTTCGTACATCTTGATAAGCTTGCGCCTGGAAATCGAATGCCGGTGATATTCAACAGGTACTTCAAATGACGTTGGATAGAGTCTAGAAACAGAGTCTATGCCTCTCTTTTGTATAAGAGTGTAGACAGTACGATAGCTTGACTCACAGCAACTTTGAATCTCCTAGCAAATGGACCGGACATGTTTTTGAATTTCTTTCGGATACAAAGCTTGATATTCTACAGTACACCTTTGGTCGGTGGTTAAGGTGCTGCCGAGATGTCAAAAATCTGAGCAACGTACTGTCTGTTTGGTAGCCACCTCTATCGTGTTTACTGGAATTGGTAGCCACCTTTTATTAGGGTTCGAATTTTTATCTGAATATGGATATATATGATGGGGTTTCCAGTGCCCTGGTCAACCGTAGATAAGTTTACACTGATAGCTTCATCAAACAAATCCTTTCACACCTCAGACGATTTACTCCCAGTACAGATTAGCTCATGTATGCTTCGATTAGAGTCCGCTGTTTGTTGTTCGACCCCAACCGATTTGGCTTCGGTAATCTCTTGGCAAGCAGCTCATCAACTGTTGATTCTCTCAGTTTTCCGAAATCACATATCACAGGTCACTCATTTATCAGGTCACCCATTTCCTAAAGAAGGTATATATCTTGGTTGGTGCCAATTTGTCGTCTATGTTGTATCGTTTCCCACGGCTTACTTTGGCAAGGAAAACCTAACTGAAGTCACTCTACCAAACAGTTGCTTAGTCGGCGAAACGATCGTGTCTCTGATGGCATTTAGGAGTCTTGAGCTTTATAAAGAGTATCACATAAAGGAAAATATTTCGGTAGACAAGATGTATTTCCTTGTTAAATTTTAACACGGAAAGTAAATGTTGCCAAATGGGCAGGTCTAATACCGGGTACAGTCTGTTCCTCCACACGCTTATGAGATTATTGTCACTGACACTGCACACACCCAGTGAAGAATACTGCACAGTGCGAGTGGCGTGGATTTCTACAGCCGAAGATAGTATGTTTCAAATCTGTTCGTGACCCTTGAAATGCTAAGTCCAGAGACCTAACCTCCGAATTTTTACCTTTTTTCTGATGAGAGCACTAAATTACGCATACTTTGCGCTAAACCCTCGTTTATAAATGGAAGAGTTGGATGAATTTTACCTGGGTCCCTCTGTTGCAAGACAATATCAGAAGCCGCCCCACACTTCCGTTTGAAAGATATCCAAAGTATCAGACTGTGTTTCCGTAGGATTTACGAGGTCACGGATAACTCCTATTGATAGAAACTTGGATTATCCGATGACGCACTAGAAACATACAACAGACAGTGAGCTGTAAAAACTTTTTTCGACCTTATGAGTAGCACCGAAGCATACTTCTTTATCCCACATAAAACGTGAGGTAACGTTCGTGCAAGGCATTAAGCTGAGTAAGAGTGTGGCCAAGAGATTCAGGTTAATTCTGCTTCATTGCGCCGTCTACACCAACTTCATTAGCAACCTCGTGTTTGTGCAACCAGTACATCTTCATGCAATTAACCTTATGTGTAATATGTATTTTTTCTACCAAACTGTGGCAAAACTTTCGACACCAGGTTGCCTTTGAAGCACTTGCTTTCCAAAAAATCTCAGTTTTCTTTCTAAGGTTTAATTATTTTTGTTCCTACCCTACTCTAGTCTTTGGTGTATTTTGTACTTTGTACGTTGTGGAGCAATTCTTATTTAGTCCAATTCGCTTGACCAGCTGATGAGTGCGCCACCAACTGGCAAACAAAGCGAAGTCTGCTGATGCAAAATCGTGTACTACTGATAAAAATGAAAGTAACGACTGATCAGGTGCTAAAGCTGCATTCCTGTTTCTGATAAAAGGATAGAACAGAAAACGGGGAACCATTTTCAGTGCCTGTCATTATTGTTTATTATTCAAAGAACGACTGGAAGAGTGCAACAGCAGGCTTGAGAATGTTCACATTTCGAAAACTGAGTTTTACTTTCGTGTCCAACAATGTGTAACCGCATTGAGGAGAGTTTTGTCTTTCACTGGTGGTGGATCCGAGGTACGTTATTCCTAGGTTTCGGGCTTCATCTGTCAGTAGGCCCTCTAATGATGAAAGCAATGAACGGGTGAAATCATCTAGGCAACCTCGTCATCGCCATCCTGAATAATTGGAATGAGTGGAATAAAGTTGTCTATTAATCGGAAGGATGTAAGTCGCGTTAACATCGGTCCCCAATGCATCTCGTGCAGATTAGAATGCCCAGGTCAAATACAGTCTTAAAAAACGTGCTATGTGTATGGAACTTGTGCACACGTCCGAATATACTTAACAAGAAATGTCTGAATGTCCATTATAATATCTTTGCATTTAGAGAAATACAATATGTCCTTTTCACCTTTTCTGGTGAATGTCATGGAACTGTACCTTGTCTGGTTTACAAGACAGTAAAAAAACTTCTACTCTTTAAAAAACGCCCAACCACACCGAATCCCGATAATCGTATCCAGCATTCCGCAGTATTTGATTAACAATTCCTTTCAACGTGTCACCTCTTAAGCTAAACGACAGTTTCTGCCTGGTTTTCGAAGGATAAATCTTTGGCAATCCGGTGACTGCTCTCCCCAATCTAATTACTGTTTTCTACCGCTATCACGAATCTTTTCTCTACTCAGATAATACAACTTTGAGCAAGTAGAATATGCTCGCTGACAAATCACCTCCCATAGCTAATTACTAATTTGTTACAAAGTCGCAACAGCGAGTGTGCAACGGTTTAAATCGCAAAGGTTTTGGGGCTAAAAGGTATCGATATAATTCATGAAAGTCCAACCGGACGAATTATAGTCGTCTTATAATTGTGTTGCTCCCAGTATGAAGCGGATTGTCCTCAGAGCTGATTTGTATTCCCTTTGATAGTGTTCACTTCTTTACAAGCTTACTTCAATAGTCCGTGGTTTACCTTAAAGCGCTGCTAAGTTAGTGAAGTTATCTATGCTCCATGTGTTTTCCGAATGACTTTTGCAAGCTCAATGCAGCAGGCTTTTCTACCCTGCTGACGCATTTCACGAACTATGTGCACGACTTCTGCAAGATGCCGGGGAGTTATCCGCGGAGCTACCCCAGATCCGAATCAGAAGTGATCTCGCCCGTAAATGAGGGGTCTAAACACTTGTTGATACAGAGTTTCCATTTACCGCTGTTAGGTTCTGTCATGTTTTGCATCTGCTCAGGCAGTGTGGCGACATTGTGTTTAGGTCTTCAGGATTTACTCAGAAGGTACGTTCTGGCTAGTTCGCAAAGAGCTGGAACTTGTATCAACGACCCAAATCAGTGAATTTACTTATTTGATAGCATAATTCTCATATGGTTGGGCGGAGGTTATTGATAATCCCTGTCCGTGTCCATTGAGCTTCGTCGAAGTCTCGTTTTTTCATCGGTCTTATATCCTACCTGAACACTCTCTTCCAAACTATGGTGGTGCCAACTAAGCATTCACATGGTTCTCTCTTTTTTAATATAAAAATCGGGAGATTCGTCTGTCGGGTAGTGACATTAAGGCTTGTTTCCCCACCGATTATCGGGTCAAACGAACTGGGTTTTTCTTCTCTCATGTGTGCGGTTGCGTATGAGCTCTCATATGGATTGTCATTTGCGTATGCGTGTTCTATAGGTGAGAGCTAACATGGGTGTTGGTCTGCAAATTTGTCTCAAAGTGACCTTCGGGAGCGGCCAAACATGTATTGACTACTTGAGACCTAAATTTCACTTTCTCCTGGGTCGTGAAGATTTGCTTATGAGAATGTGCCCGTTCTTATTAACCTGTCGGATTCGCAACTGCTCCCTGAGTGCATTTTTTCAGAGAACGTGACCATGAATCTGCGGAATGCAAAGCTCTCCTAGACACAATGTTGATTACAATAAAACAGAGTGGGTGCGTAAACAGTAATACGGAGATTTAAAAATAGTTTCTCAGCTACCGTCAGTTATACTATCATTCCCTGAAGACTTGTTCTGATGACGATTGGCTAGATCAAACGTGAAACGGCGTGCACTGTTTTCACACCCATCAGTGGATAGCTCAAACCTTGTTATAACGCTGATACCGTTGTAACGTTTTTATAGCGTTGATAAATCTCAACAGCCAAACAAGCCTCAGAGCTTGCAGCGGCCATCATTCAACTGCTCCCTTAACCAAATTGATAATATTCGCTTTCTCCTCCTGTAAAAGGAACCTTTTGGCAACGATCAAAATGATGTAGTATTTGGCTGCTTGTTTTCTCAATCATTAAACTCAAATCCCCACGGTACTGAAGTTAAGAATCGGTCTGCCCAGAGTTCTTTGTTGTACAGTCAAGCTTGTGACAGGCGCACGTTACTATAGCGCAAACTGCACATTCCGGTCTCTTCCGCTATTAACCAGTAAGTAGCTAAATGCAATTCAGTCACATGTAGATACCACAAAATAAGATGGACAAAGCGTGCCTTATCTGTGTTCTTCAAAGTTTGACTACCTCTCATCTAATTTGTGAGTCTAAAACACGTTACTTCAAAATTTATTGCCATTCGTCTCCCTCCCCTCTGAATATATCGATTTCCGAACTTTCCTGCTGAATATTCTTCATCGTTTCGTTTGGTCTGCAAATTCATATAAAAATTTTTTTGAGTTCACCCACAAGATCCTGCACTAATTTCGCATGTATTTTGATGAATGATTTGAAGCGCTTTGAAAGGTGTTACAAACTCCTTGTGCGAAGAATTTGCAAAGCTACTGCAAAATCGCGTACATGTTCGCTGTCCAGTCTACTGTCCACCCTAGTTTATAGAAACAGCTTGACTCTTTGGGCTTTCTTGACTGTTAGAAGAGTGTGAGTTTGTGGTTATTCATTTTAAAATCCCATCTGCTTTATTGCAGAGAAACATCCTAGGATGAACTCATTGACCGCCCTTGGATATTTTTGGATATTCCTATAGAAAGTTTGAAGTGTGGACATTTCTAAATTGGAGACATTATGGTTCAACTCAACGGTGCTGGTTGTTTAGAAGTTTACGTTTTTCTAACACCAAAATCATTTATTGTTGGGGGAAGAAGCGGGAGTATATCTTAACCTGCGTTCTAATCAAGTAAGGATGAATGTCGATCTAGTATTTCAAAGGATGGACAGTTTATCAGAGATTTTAACTAGCATTTTTACGGAATCCATCTACAATGGTTAAATGAACTGGCAGGTTTAATGACAGGAAGGACTGGAATATACTTGAGGCTTCACATCACAAAGAAAGCAATCATATTGGAAGTTGGGTCCCCCATACGTATGCATAACATTCATCTTTTATGTTAGTTTTCAAGATCTAGCGTATGACCTGCACCGAATGTATCGGCACCGTTTATTAACAGCTCTCCGTCTAGTCTGAAACTCAGTTTACTGAAGCTGAACATTTATGTAGATTAACTACTAGTGAGTAGGCAGATTGTTTAAGAATATCCATCCACCACGATCAAAGAGCTCTTGACTTGACTGTGAGAGCAGGTTACAGAAAATGTGTTGTCCGATCCAGCCGAGCTCGCTTTAGCCGGTGGTACAACGAGAATACTTCAAGCTGTTTTTAACTTTTTATCTGAAAGGCCTGCCTACCTATTACGTTTTGAGTCATGTTGACACTGTGGCTCAGAGTGAGGTATAATAGTTCAAACATTGACCGACAATGCCATTCAAATGAAGTAAGCTTTTTCACAAAGGCACGCCATTGGTCATTTTCAAGTGTCCCAGTCAGATGGCCATCACGGCTGCTTGGATGAAGTTGCATTTTCATTCCACGAATTATATACCTCCGCCTGAGAACGAAGGGATTGTAGTTTGATAAAGTATCTGGAAGTGTGGCGCTGTGTTAACTGAGTTTTTTTCGGTAAGAACCAGAAATTTCTCCCAACAGTTGTGACTTCAAGAAACACTTTAGACAACTTACTTTACTGAAAAGTATACTTCAAGAAATTTGAGGACCTTATGCACTCGCAAACAACCCTACCCGAAAAAACATGGAGCAGCACTGAACAGTACCTCTTTCATGCCACCTAGTTTGCACTCAGAAGGCGAATAGGTCATTATCTCGTAAAGTACACCTTTCAATAGCTGGAATTGATCTTCACCCATTTTCGCCGTTTGTTCTACCGCAAGACCTTCCTACCAGGTTCCGTGACAACACTTCCATTTCCTTTTATACTCACTTCTGGAGGTCAGATTCCTGAACGCTGGGTAATAGTGGTTACGGCTGCAGGTGATCAAGATTGTCACGAGTGGATGTGTAAATAGCTTGGGAAGCTTGGAGCGGTTGAACAGAAAGAAGTCTACTTTGAGGCAACTCAGCTGCTTCAGATAAGTCTGATATCCAATGTCACTCACGAATATTTGCACTTGAGACAGTGGTCTAGCTAATAAACAGTAGAATGCACGTTAACAACAGGTAGTGGTTGTACTACGTAACTAGCTTGATTTCCCTGTTTCCACACGATGGTCCCGGACATGAAGAACTCAAGACGGGCCAAGAACTTATCCTATATCGCCCTCAACACACCTAAAACCGACCTTCTAAAGCTTCGTTAGTTCTTGTTGCATCCTGCACAGCGATTGTGAAAACTTAGATATAACAAATTGGCTGTTTCTAAGTCGCAATTTTAATAACATGTCGCACTGACTCATCCAAAAACGCTTGTTTAAAAGTAATCATGGTTATCCAGATTATTAAAACTAATCAACGTAGGCCGGGAATTTTAACCTGAATATATTATCACATCTAAGAGTCACTCGTTTCCACACAAAAACGTGCAAAAACATAAGTCACATCGGAAAATGAAAAGTTTTGGGAATGCTGAAGTTTTTTACCTAAGTCCAACAAAGCTAACTTCCGTTAATCATTGTTTGGTGCGATCATAACGCATTGTCAACTGAATATGTATTTGAATACCGCTCACCCATTCATTCATTGACCGGGATGGGCATAATAGTGTTTCCAACAGCTGGATCTACGTAGATGCGTTTTCTTTTTTCACACCAGTCACGTTCCTTTCCCCGGACGAAGCCCTGTGACTCCTTCACGGTTTGTGGAAGCGGGCAGCTACGTGTTTCAGGAAGCCCGAAGTGAACCATGATCGCAGAAGCGATCGATAAGCCCGCGTAAATCAAATAGGGTAGGTACGTGTTAATGTGACTGAGATAGTTTATGTACGGAGCAACTGCAGACGCTAGTCCAGCAACTGTAACCACAGTGAAGAATCCAATATTGCGCAATGTTGTTGGATAGAGCTCTGTAATAAAAAGATCAGCTACACAGTATGCAATCCCAAGGGCGAACTTCACAATTAACGCAGTTATTGTGCGCAGAACAGTTACATTTGGGGTTACCATCCGTGACACCAGGACGCCAATACCCGAAATGAGAAGAAGAGCCGAAGTTGAGCTTCTTCGTCCTAAATATGCGCATGCCGCCCACGACAAAAAGCTGGAAGGTAACTCCACCAAACCCGATAGGAGCATGTTCATAAAAATATCGTCAATGGTGAAGAGACTGTCCATGATTAAACCGTAGTACACAACAGCAATAGCGATGTGTACAACACAGAAAATCAGTGTATTATTCCGCAAGTTCGGGTACCTAAAGATATCCATAAAACTGTCCTCTTTCTCATCGTTGTCCTGCACATTGTCCTTGAGTCGATCAATTGAAATCCCATTACTCGAAATTGCATCGTAACTTACCAAAGAGTTTCCCCCACAATTCATGAACTCAGATGGTAATCTGTCTTCAATTCGATCAAAATAGTCGGCAGGAAGAGAAGCCCGGTTCCACCGGGCCAATTTTTGCAGTATATTTATGGCTTCCTTCTTTCGTCCACGGACGTACAACCACCGGGGTGAGTCAACAACAATGAAGGGAAAGCAGAGATAGGTCAACAGAAATATGCATGACCATAGCCGCAGGCTGAACCAGTCACGTACCAAGTAGGCTATGCCAGCACAAACCATATAACCAACGGGCCATGATGTCCAGTACACATTACCGTAGGCAGCCCGATAGCTGAGTGGCACCAGTTCAGAAAGTAAGTTTATTCCAATGTACATAAGAGCAGTAGACATTCCACGACAGCAGCGTAGAAAGAGCAGTATTGAGAGGGATTGTACAAAGGGTGTGGCAAGACATATAACTATCCCCCATACAGCAAACGCAAGTAGTGGAATTCGTCTTCCGATTTTATCACTGACAAAAGCGACGACGAATCCAACGGAATTGAATACCAGATAGGAAGCTTCCATTAAGGGAATCCAAAAATGTTGATCACATATAAGGTTAAACTGTGTTACAACTGTGTTGAACGTTACTGTTTGATCATATGTCCAGTTTGAACAGGAAAACGGTGTTACCTCATTGGATGATGAGTTTGTGAGTACAGCCCAACACTGTTGAACAGTACTGTTAGATTTGTGTCCCAACCCTGCCGTATCGTTCGGACGATGAACGAGATTTTCGTACGTTTCCCGGGGCACCCAGTTCACGGAAAGCGACAATGATGTTGGTACTTCTTGACAAGTGAACGCTGGTGTATAGTGCATAAACAGAATTGTCTGAATTTCCAAGCCACCAATAAAGCATGTCATTGAGCACGCAATTAGTAAAGTGATTTGGTAGAACCCTGTTCCATAGACGTCAGCTAAAATGGATTCGAAGTCCACATGTCGTTTTCCGCCCATTTTGCGATGTCACACGAGAGTTTTCCAAAATATGAGCCTGAATGAAGAGTTAATTTACCGCGTAGATGGAGGTACACGGCTGCGTCATTGTGAGCTAATCCTGGGCCCATCACACATTTTGGAATGAACAACGGCTGAATTCTTACGGGTTCAATAGTTCTAACCAATGTCACTCGCAAACGACGTTATGGGGGATGACACTGATTTTAAAGGAAACGTTCGTGTCTATTTAACAGAATTAGTCGCCGTGTGTGTGCAGCGTTTATGTCGATGTAACAAAAGTTAAGGTAAACAAAATCTTACCAGGTCTATTGGAACGTAGGGGTATCAACCAGACGTGAACAAGGCTGTTCTAGGTATTCCAGTACATCGAATTTAGCAGTCATTTTCGTTAGATCAATTAACACTAGAAAGCCAGGTCAGAGCCTTTCTTGAATACGGATTCTCACAAGTCTATATTGGGGTGTCATCCGCTCCTAATTGACTGGATTTTTCTTTAAATGGAGCCTCTATAGGCCGGTCAAATTTGACCACAAACCACCCATTAATTAATTAACGTATTTCAAAATTGATATTTTCAAATTTATCATGTCATCTTTATCACATTACCAACAAAAAGGAAGTGGTTTACAATTCACAAAGCGATTCTATTTAAACGGACTCACCGGAAGGCTTTTTCGTGTCCGAATCTGAAGTGGAGCACGCAAAGTAATGTCCTGTAGCAAAATAGTCGGACCGTGTGCGATGGGCACAGGACAAAAGACTGCGACAAATCAACGGCCCACGAATACAGCTGTATTTGTACAGTTACATTGAATCTGGTTAACAAACTACTTGAACTGTTTCGGTCTCTAGCCTTCCCTTACAGACAACTAGGTAGTGTATTGTAACCGGCTAGATTTCCAAGCATCATGTTCCCTAATCCAAGCAACATCTGATTTTCTGGACGCGGTGGCATCAGACTGCTCGAAAGGTCCTAGTTGATCTACACCAAAATGCAGTGGACGGAGAGTGTTTTATTCATGATATTTGTAAGCATTTTGCAGCGCTGTTTTAGCCTCTTCCTGATGACCCTGCAACCAAACGAGATTCAACAGCTGGGTTCTGATAGACAGTCAGAAGTACCAATTCTCTAAGGTGACATTTTTGTATTTCAAGGGGGTTACATGAACTTGCTTATCATTATGGCTTCTTGTGATGGTAATTTCCCGAAATCCAGAGAATGAATTAGAGGCTGATAATCACTCACCACTTTCAACGCTGATTTCCTGAAATTTACCCTCAACCTAAAAAAGCGTTACTCATCCTGCTACGTAGAGCCTGTATTGTGCCTTAAAACGGAGTTTATTTTATTTCTCAGGTTCCTCACTATATGCAGAAAAAATCCAGTAAAGTGTTTCAGCGGCTATCTGGTGAATTTTATATCAGTTCTGATGACACAGCTCACAACACGAACACAATGCAGCGCAAAGTTTGCTATGTATAAATCTTTCTGTGAAAATGAATTTCCCGATACACAGGGAACCATATCCCATTCGGTAATTTGAAGCATCCAGTGTTTCATGTTTCAAGGGTTGGCGCGTCGTTTATGTGTTCCAATCTCCCGCTGATATATTGAATATATCTTCAATGGCAATTTATTCGTGTAAGTCAATGGCGCTATATCCTAAGCTTAAGTTAATCACACTAGTGAGCATCCGCTTGTTGCCAAACGGCTGTGTTCGAACCACCTTCCAAGAGGATGTGGGTTGAAAATCCATGGTGTTTCGTGAGCTGCGTACAACTACTGACTCCCAAAAAAGTTGAATCGGCTGCCCAGTGCTTTTCCGTTTTCTTTTTTCAGAAAAGCTTCACTTCACTTACCGGACGAAATCTACTTTGAAAATCCCCAAATAAAATTCTATCATCAAATGCATTCTTAACTGGAAAATTCAGAACCATTGTATATCTCTCAGGCTTGCTGTAAATAAACACTAGTGCACGTTTTACAAATCTGCATGGTTGTTCCGATTCGAAGTCGTCGTTATTTGAATTATAAACTCTCAGTTATCTGCTTGTAGATCATCAGTAGTGACTAACTTGTTCGGAGAAAGGACAGAGCACCACTCACTTTCAGTTACTCACTTTGCACCACTTGATCCACTTACGTGCAGTGAGTTCAGTCTGGACAAACAGCAATGTAGAGAAGAAATGCAAATGTCAATGGAAGGTTTGCTTTCCTTTTAGTTGCGTTGCCACTTCGTTATCAGTACTTGATCTGAAGATTAATCTTTTAGTCCCAAGCCGATATTTCTCCTGATCTGTTCTGGTCACATGCTGTTCCATAATCCTGAATCCCAGTCAGAAGGAGTCTCACTGTTATTTGTAATAGGTCAAGCAAAGCTCGAAAATATTCGAAAAAGAACAAATCAGCTTCATCCTTTAGCAGATTAGAACCACCGAAAAAACTGTTCAGCGAAAAGCAAATTTATTTGCAAGCAAATAGGTGAGATGCGTTTGGTCGCTTCATCTTTCTCCTTGAAAATCAGTCTTTACTGTTTCACTACCCATTTGACTTCTCATACGGTCACCGCGGTAAGGTCACGAAGACCAGTTCATCCGCCCAGTTTTACTCTACGTCATTACTTATGTGACCCTCTATCAACTCCTGATATTATTACAACACGTGTCAAACTATAAACTCTAAAAAAATACACAAAGATCGCTTAACGCTGATATGCATTTGCAGGTGACTGACACGTTCGTAAAGTGGGTTGAAACGATATCTGTTGGATATCACGGTGAGTCTTTTTAGTGAAGCGAGATCGTAATCATTTCAAGCCAAACATCGTAAGCTTTAAATAAATCAGACTGTATTCTCTGAAAGCTTCCATCGATTAGTTCATTTCAGATCACTATCAGACTTTCTTTCGTGCCACCAAACCACAACTTTTATCAACGTTATTTGCGCGGTACGTTCAAGTGGCCCTTTGATGAAGCGAGTGACCTGGTTCGGCACTGCTGAGGAGTAAACCACCTTCAAGAACATCTAGATGACCCACCCAAGCAAGTTTCAGTGCCAGCGTCCAATCAAATTTCTGAATAACTAGCACAGACCTGTTGCAGGCAAATTTGTTGCCGAATGACATTCAGTATGCTAGGTTTAAACGCCCCATTCTTAAAAGCATGTTCTACTTGTTGAAGGCTCGCTCCGTGTAATGACAAGGTCACTTTATCTTCAAATATAAAGACGGCCGACAGACTAATCACTAATTTAGAGCAAACCAGTAACTCAGACGACAATATACCGCGGTTGGTTGTCACCAAGGTAATGAAGAACTCATACATAAACGGCGGCGTCAATATAAAAAAAACATCGTGTTGAAAATCCTCACTTTAGGCAGAAATATCGAGAATCACGTTACTAGTGAACCGTAGCGACCTTTCAATGGTGAAGACTATTAGATGAAGTGCATAATTTTCACCAGGAAAAAATAAACCAGCTAAGCTCGCGTAAGTTGTCTACTTACTACACGATGTTTTACGCCATCAGCAAATTTAGGACTGAATAGAGTTTATGCACTTCACTGTGACTGCATTTTGGTGGCTCCGGGATGCCATTCCAATTTACTTTTGGAATCTAGAATGTGCTACATTGTGGCCAACTTCACCATCGGGTTTCCCGGCCGTGACCTTCGAGCAATTGGGGATAAACTTTCATTACTTTTGTCCTTGCGAATATGAAGCTCAGTGTTACTGAAACAGAGCACACGATGTATTGGTTGGCATGTGGTCTGTCGACTTTGTTGCCTGTTTCGTAAGCAGTGAGGGGATCTGCTAATTCAATTCTGAGCTATCTGAATCAGTGGAATGCAATCTATGCTAAAAATTTTGATAGCACCCTACAGCTTTTGCTAGATATCTTTCGCAGCGCGCGGTTTTCGAATCTCTCAAGGGAATTCCAGTTCGCGACCTCCTGGAAGTCACTCTGAAATGTCTACCCATCAAATATCGTTGTCTCGTTAGTAATGCAATTGACTTGCACCAAGACAGGATAGCACCCCGCTTACTGCTCCTTTGCGCAGTACATGTAATGGAATACCATGTAGCTTCCTCCGAGTCGGAAGTTCAGAACACCTATGCAAATTGTGGGACTTTCCTCAATTCGGAAATTTTGGAAGGGGATATCACACGCATATTTGGAAACGCATTCTAGCTCAATACCTATGTAACTTACTCTGTTGGGCATACCGTTTAGTAAATGGTTGTTTCTGTTAACATTTGGTTTATATGGAGTTAGAACGGGTGAAAAACAAGGTAACTCAAATGCCCTGCACTTAAGAAGGAGGTGCTAATTGATATTAGAACAAGTTAATAATGCCACATAGAATGAAAGCCAATACTCCGGCGATCGATCGATGGTCATGTAAGTCCGACTTGAAGAGTTGGTTCCCCTCAACACCACCACCACTAACCTTTAGACTACAACGAACTTAAGGCGTGTTTCGTTGTTGTCTAATTACGCTGCATCTTCCACATATGGCTGGTCAAAAGACATTTCTACTTGATCGAAGAGTGTAACACACTTGTGTGAACGTTTCTGCTAACTGCGTATGGCGTATTCTTGGAGAAACACTACTCCTAAGCTTGATGAATATCCTTCAACAGCCCACGATCAGTTTCGCTCTTGTTGTGGAATTCACCAGTTAAACGCGGTCCATATTTGTGGACAAATGAGTGTATTCAAGAATTTCGTGCAATCTGGGTAGAACGTAAGGTTGACGGAAACTCGGAGACGGCGCCTAACTAGATGATCACAAGAAGAACGAAAGCGGTTGTGGCCTCTCAGAGTTCTCAGCAATCTCCAATATATCTTCTATACTTGGCCAGCTGGAACCTGAGGTGGCCTTTGTGCGAAACGTTTATTAAAGAATGTCATACACGAGTTGTCCAGTTAGGATTTAAGTCGTTGGTTAAAAACAAATTGCTGTGTAACGGAAGCATGGTTTTACAAACAGACTGCCCGAACTATCTGTTTGTGTGAATTTCCCGATAGAGGAATTTGTGGAACTCCCCAGATTTCCAAGACGCATCGTGGTTTAGAAGTACCGGTTGATTTTACTGAATCTGCTTATGGGGAACATAAAAACATAAGAATAGGGTTTGATATCACTCTCTGTACACATCAAGGCTTCTGGACATTGTTTTAATGAAACCAATGTATACACTCATTTCAATTGTTTATAGATGCGGTATATCTTGGGTTTGTACTTCTACTCACAGTTAAATTCTTATCTCAGAAATCTAAGCTCGGCGAAAAATGACTAAATTCCATACAGTGTGAAACAGATCTTATTAAAAATTCTCCGGTTGCGCGTGCCGTGGTTGAAACTCGGACCGTAGTTACGGTTGACAATTTATCGGTTGATGGCAAACTTTAACCACAGTAAACGTGCTCCAGTTAATGGAAGACTGTTGGACAATGTTTTAGTTAACAATGCATTCCATCAAGTTTGTAACCATGTGCTTGCCAAACCGAACCGTTCATGATTAAGTGTGTTCATCAATCAGTCTGCCTCATGCCATATCATTATACGTAGGCGGCTGCCTGGACTGAACTGACGTGCATTCGATCGCGTTTTATTCAAAATCTGAATCGCAATTAGCGGCCTTATCCTCGATTAACACAAACATAGCATAACACAACTGCAGACATCTTACGGTTGTCTCCAAACCGATCCATAAAACGTTCAGCCAGCCTTCCTGGAAAAACGTCAGCACACTGTTCATCAAATTTGTACAACAAAGCTGCAAAACTGGTCGATAAAAATGAAACGCTCGAACCTTTGTGAAATCACCGGTTTTGTGCACTATTCTTTGGATTTTCTCGCGGATATGCTCTTAGGCCGATGCGCAGTGGTATCGAAAATAGCCTGTCAGGCACCTCAAAGGCTAATCTTGACGAACGAAAACACTTGCTCCAAGCATAAGAGTATTCCAACAGTCATCACAAGCATTTCTATAAGAAGTATTATCTAGATAGGAATAAGGCATTTGTTGTATGTAAGAAGACGATGTTCCTCTATGGTTTGTCTGTCGCACCCCGGATGCTTTGATTGCTGTCTTCTTGCTTAGTGAGATAGAGATGTGCCTCGCGTTTATCAGTCTTTTTTTGTTTGAGGTATGAGAACAGAGCCATCCCGCCCCATTCGCGCTTTATCCTGGTTTAGAAAGTCGGTGATGCATTCACGTGCCAAGTCGCCTCCTCATGCGGCCAATGCGATCAGGACCCGGAGCTGACTCCCTAATAGACGCCTAGACATAGGTTTCTGGCTACCGTCTCAAAACTGCCTGGATTTGATGTTTCGTCACTAAACGTGTAAGAGATGAAGGGTCACCAGAAGGTCGAACTACTCTAAGCTGATAGGTGCAGCGTGTGGCTGTACAACTGGGTCATAAATATTATGTGAAAACTCCATTACGCTGACTGTAAATAATGGTACAACCTGTTCTGTGAAAAAGTACTGTTAAATGTATATCCTCAGACTAATTATGCGCGACAATGTCTTCCTCGATTGTATCATGAATGATGACTGGCTGCCTCATCTTTTAGTCGAAAAGGTATTCCAGATGCCGAAATATGCTTCATAAGGTTGATGGATACTCGGGACCATCCACCACCTGTTTCGCTCTTCTTGGGGCTTACCATGTAGGCCTAGGCCAAGAATACACATCAAACTTATTCCCGACTTGAAAACCAAATCACAAATATGTCTCGATGAACACTAGTTTGGAAATTAACTTTTACAGAACCTTTGATTTTCCACGTTGCCATTCTAGTGGAAAATTTTCACAACAACGAGCAGTCATTCCGAAATTATGTCACCTCTATGATAAACAGCATTTCTGTGCGAATTTCACTGGACATGGCTTTATCAATTTCCGTGATCTCTGATTTGCAGTGAGATAGCCTCGGCTTCACACGTCAGTCACGTCGCATCTGGTTCGGAGTTTCCTGTCCTCGAAAAATTTACACACCAGGGGTGTTTGTTCAGTTCCACATCATGAGCACCTGTTGTTGTTTTGGAATAGGCAAACTGAATCCATGGAATGTATCTTGAACAGTGCAGATCAATTTCCTTTATCCCCCACTAACTTATTAGATGCAAAACTCAATAGACTACAATGTATGGGTGTTATCAGATCAGCCACAGATTTATTGTGGTTATCATACAAATAAACAGCACTTTGGGATGTGCTCAATTTCGACCGCACCTAATGATGCAGACGATACAGTCAAAGTGTTCACCGCCAACGCACACCAAATATTTCACTCTTACATTCCTTTAACTTTTGAGGTTAGATATGCTTCAGCACTGTTCCATCATTTAACGGACCCTAAGTAATCCGGGTTACAGTTTCCCGGTACTTGTTTGGATGATATTTTCATCGCAATCTCCATCGCACACCGGAAATAGGAATTCACTGGGACAGATGCATGTGGTTTTGTGTACTTGCACAGGATTGTGGGCTTATGATGTTCAGTATCACATGCCTTGTCTGCTTTATCAAGGTTTCTTTCCAGGTCCACATAAAATAAAGGCCGGTAATGTGAGGGGATCTGGGAATCTCGAATAGGAAGCTAATCTATCCTGAAAGGCCGAAAAACACCGCACAGCTGTTTCATCTTTGTTGAGAATCATCAACAGTGCGTATCTCATGAAACTCAGAAGGTTTCGAACTCGCGACTGTCTGGTCAATGGTTGTACACTTAACCGTTAGGCAACGAGCGGCTGAAAAGCAATGTGTTCTTACATGGACAGGACATAGCATCGCTTATGCTGCATTTACAGAAACCAAATCACGTGGTCACCTAGTAACTGGCTCCTCGGTTGACGACTTTTCAGATGGGGTTTCATATATGGGGTGATTTTTACTCTTCCTCTGAGCTACTTGTACATTGTTGATAGCGCGAGGGGAACGACGATTTCGTCCTGCAATTGAGGCCAGTGAATGCTTGGAGAACATCGGAAAAACCTCGGTCAGAAGGAATGTCTCCTGTTTCTGATGTCAGGAACTTTGATAAAGTCATGCCTGGTTGCAATTTTATCTTGTACACGCACCAAAGGGCCTTATTATCAAGTGTCCACGCGGAAAACAGACTACAGCGTTAGGTCGCCACCTTATTGGCAAATCACTTTGATTTAGTTTACTCCTCCGAACCATCTGACTTATTGTTCGGAACAACTACCGACCACACGTCAAAGACACCAAGTTAATTTTTCGTTATACCCAGTTTTACAACAGAATATGGGGTCAGGCGATTAATTCGAAAATCCATTCGCCCGGACCATATGCTAGCAGGCTCATTTTGACCGAAAGTTCCAAATGATCCTGTGTCGCGACGTGTTGTTGATTGGTCCGCACGTAGCGTAGATGTTGATGGTGAGTACTTTCAGAAAAGGTAACTGATGGATTCCAAGTATTATCCGACAGAGAGGTAATTCCTAAACCCAATAGAACATCCTTAAACAGTTCCATAAAGAATATTCAGGAATCACTCGTAATAATTTTACAGCTCGCTGATGTGTTTATTGACCGTTCAAGATATTGAGGATGTTGTGACTGCGTGCAAACGCACCATGGCATCAGAACTACCCATCAAATGAGGGCTTTGACAGCCCCAAGTGGAATATGGTCTCGCGTTTAGTTTGGTTTCATTATAAATATTGAGGGGTTTGATGGCCTCGTAATTACTCACGGTTACTCGAGTTGGTTCGAAGCTTTCCAGATAAGAGATGCAAACACTTCCGTCGTTTTGTTAAGCCTTCGGGATCCTATTTCAGATGGCTTTTCGACAACTGTATCCCAGTTTACCTGCAGCTTCTTCTACAGCTGACACTGCATCAGGTACCCACGCATTCCAGCGTGACATCCACAGCTAAGCCGGCGGGCCAAAACTTCTGTAGTTCTGTAGTATTAAAAATCTCCGATAAACATAAAGGCAGAAGAAACTAGCCGGAAAATAAGCGACAAGTTTTTGCAGCTTTATCGTGCGAAACTAGGCTCATCCGTGTCTCAAAAATTGCTTTAGTTCAGAACCTTTATCGTCCGATATGTCAAAACTGTGTGGTGCTTTGGAGTCACAATAGGAAACATGATACTACAATGAAGCTAGGTTTTAACTGCCAACATGATATGTGCTCGTGGCATTTTATGACAAGTGATACTGCGTACGTGAAGAATTTGCGTAACAGAAGGTTGGATTTCTGGTCGTCTTAATGAACGGATTTCATGTGTAATAACTAGAATACAAGTGGATTCCTTCGTACTGACTAAATATGTCAACCTTACGTCTATCCCCTTTGGAGTTGTACGATCCACTCCACCTACACAATATTTCACTACCATTAGATATACTGTTTTATACATATCAAATCAACCCTAAAGGTGGACACACTTCCAAAAGAGAAACCGTGATAATTGGTCGAAGATGCTGTACCAACTTCAGAGCGCCGGTAAGGAGACTTGGGGCTGACCTTTGACGTAGTGCTTGAGTGCCAAACGTGACACGCCATTCAACTCAACTTAAAGAAGTTTTGGAAGAAATCACTCACAATAGCTTGCATTGGGTCTCCAGCTGGTTATTAAACACGGTTCATGTTGTGCACGTCTTCACTTGGTTCACTCGTAGATCAGTCAGACAATAGATGTTTGATATCTCTTCCTGCTTGAACAAGCTTATCCTACTTATATACCCTCACTTTATGGTACACAGCTTCCCCGACTGGTGTTTTTAGTCGCCCAAAGGGTACTGTATTTAGCCGTAACATCTCCATATTCAAGAGACCTTGCCTGGTGATATGGAACGACACTTAGTAAAGCCTTTGTGTCATTGTCCCAGGCTCACTTGCAGTAGTACGGGATCACATCAACCGAGCTAATGTGGAGCTGATCAGGTTCAGGTGGTAGTTACATCAGGCGAGAATAGCAGAGTTGGATACTTCTTTTGGAACAAATGTGATATTTGGGATTCGGTCTATTTTCACTTAAACAGCTGTCAGCTCTGCATGAAAAACAGTCATTTTCGATCGGTAATCAAAATGAGGTCAAGAATTAAAGCGCTTATCTTGTCGTTCGACACAGGAGTTTCGGTAGAGGTTTAAAATCGTTCTTTAACGAGGGCGCTCCCACGTGAACGTTGACAAATGGGAATAACAATCATGCTCTCTTCAGTGAATTAATGAAAGCATCTGCGCATTCCAGTGTTTCTCGACAACACGCGTCAAGCTGGGATAGATTTTTTGTTTGCGGTAAACCCCTTAGATTTTCAATGATCCGTTATACACGCAATGCACACTATGGTGAATCTGTAAAATGGGGGTTAGCTCAGCCAGGCTCATGTCAGTGGACAGTCTACCTCGAACAACTTAACCGCACAACCATGTGATGAGAGGATCAACCTGGAGGCGGATAGTCTTTAACCCAGCAAATAAATCGTGAAAGCGCTAGCTGGTAATTCGAGTTGACAGCTGACAGCCCCTTGGATAGGAACCCCGAAACTCAATTTACCAACGGTTCATTACACCGGTAGACATAGCTCAGTCACCCAGTCATTTATCCACTAGCAGTTTGGCTTTACTGGATGGTTTCCAGTAACATTCCATGGCACTTACAAGTGCCATATTAGGTTGAAACTTGAAGGAGTTGACGGTCGGTGCTGGTCCCCCGAAGATAAACAAGTAACTGATGCCTATATTATGCCATCAAGTTAAGGCTGAATGTTGGTTTCAGCGTTTACCTGCCAATTTCATTCCTTCGGGTTTATATTGGCATTAAGGACTATCGTCCGGCACCACATTCATCCTAGCGTAAACTTGTGGCTCTCCTGCTTTGAGGCTTCCATTGATTCGAACACTGTTGAACGGTAAATCCATTTGAAGGCAGGTCCTTCATAGTATCCTTTTATTACACTCCTATGTGTGTCCTAATCTGGTGTACTTGTGTGATTTTAGTGCTCAAATATATGTCAGAACAATCCAAGTAACTTGATGAACTTTAATAGTTCGGTTTTATACTAAAAATACATTGGTGCTGTTTCTTCTCAGATCTAGTTATTTCCCACTAATTCATCGTTCATATAGTTGTACTTTTGCGCATCGACATTTTCTCCCAGCTGATCCTGTTATCCTTTTTCAATACACGGCTTTTGACGGTACGCTGCTTCAAACATGGAGGGCGAACGCCCTTCGCAACAGAGTATATGTAAACTGGTGAGATTAAATATTGCAAGACCTAAGTTACATCTCTGATAAACATGTCTTTAACAATTTAGATGATCCAAAATGATGTGGTGATCTTTGTTTTTCATCATTCGTGACTACTAAGTGCACAACGAAGTATTTTGTTTGATAATAGATTTAACCTGGTTTTTCTCACTTTCAATATGTTCATTGGCTATATTCTGAAATAATGTCTAGTTCCCCGAACTATTCCCCCGATATCCTTTGTTCTGTGCGTGCACAGCACATTCTCTGGCAGAATTTTCATGAAATGCGATAAATTTGTATATATATAATGAATGCCAGGACAGCGTTGTACTGAATGATGAAGTGCAGAGTATCCCCCCCCCCACGGTGGGAGTTGCATCCAGTCCTATGCTAAATTTCAATCGATTTCCTGACTGTTCAGTTTCACGATCGCTCCCTTCTGAATTCCCACGGATGTTGAGTGTAACTACTGAGGCAAAGAGAGAGAATTCTCACATATTCAACGAATGCACGCCATCGAACTCGTACTGGGTTCGTGCTGCAGTCATGCACATAACTCATCCTTTTTCATTTGAACGAGCACCACGTAATTCAATAAATCCAACCTGCTCAAAATTTAGACGATCTTCACTGCGAACACTCCAGGCAGCGGAGCCTATATTTGACACACATGGTCCTACATTCCCACGTAAATCTACCTACATTTTTTCAATCATCATGAAGAAACTTGACCTTACCGCGGAGTGACGACTTGTGCACCACCGTAACCCACTGAACCACACTGGGGAGTGTACGCGTGGCACTCACGGAGCTTCTCATATCAAGATGGTCAATTAGTAGAGCCTGACAAACAATCTCCTGATCCCCCATGTTGGAGTTTCGAACGTGGGTGGCGACTCGTTCCTTAAGAATATAGGCTGCTCTGACGGTTTCATACCAGCAACCGCTACGTTGCGGTTAGAATTTTGAGCGAAAGGCTGTAGTTAGGGAAGCCAATCGACTCCATGTCCGCGTTTCGGCGCTCTGACAGTGTTCCATCCCACTTACATGATGAGTTGCACACGTTCAAATAATATAATGCTGCATCAGCTTCACCTGGTGCCATCAGTAGGTCCTACATAGTAGGGCGGGCGATGGAAAACAAGGCCAGCTGACGGCAGTCCCTTGGCAGCCTTTAAAGTTCGCACTCTGAAAAAGAGATGAAAAACAGATTGCTTTTGCACATACGTTGGACTTACTTTCTATTGGTGTATGCTGCCTCTCTGAACCGAAAATTCAAGAGTCAAATGCTGCTATTGAACTTACCTCCCCATCGGCTTCCACTCGCTTCTGGTTGCACACTTTCGGTGGTCCAAATGCTGCTACATCTGGTTTTGCTGGGGTTGGTACTATTCTAAGCCACCGGGCTGAAGGGTCTCTGGTTGAACGGTTGCTTGCTGATAGCCGGCTCTGCGTGGTTCGTCTGGCAACGTCTGTGCAAATATCCACCGAATGCACCGACAATAGGCGCCTGTTCTTCCTATCTGCTCACGGTCCCAACAGACTGAGGTCTGATACACTCAAAGACAGCCTTCAAGAGGCTTTGTGCGCCTTGCTGTGGCGGGCTAACAATTTTATATATTGTTGTGGTTTTTCGGACTATGAATTCGCATGTAGGAAAACCTAGGAATGCTGAGGTTCAATTGGTGCTCGTATAGGACTGGGGGCGTGATGCACGAACAATGTTATGTGCTGACCATAGACTATTTCCGTGTAATACTGACTCTCCAAAAAACGAGGCCGTTTGGCCACATGGTGCCCTCCGCATGGGAGCCAACTGACAACACGGATAGACTACACCGCCATTAGCTCAAGGTTGCATGGGTCAGTTACTGACCGCTCGTTCTGGAACACCCATGTGTGAATTCGGATCGTGTTTTTTGTTGCTGTTCCTCTTTGCATTTCCGGGATGGGGGTTAGGAGAGAGGGTCAAAAGTCGCTTAAACAGTGAGAAGCTCTCGGACGTGAATACGAAACAAGTCTTATGATGTTAACTCTTACAGGAAAGGATTGTCCGTAATCCTGCAAGACGCTGGGCGTTCCGCTTGTAGAGTGGTTCAACCAACTAGACTTAGGCAGTGGATTACGAGCAACGCTCTCAACTTGCCTGAAGTTCGGACATTAATTCCTCCTAGCTGAGGGCACAATCCCACTGGACGAAGTGTGAGACTTCAGGTGGAAAGGTGTCCGCAAGATCTGAAAAGCTTGGTGGATCCAAAAGGCTGACGAACCGGAGCAGGCGAAAGAAATCTTTGGAACAGTCACTGATAACTATGGTTCACTTATCTGTGAGAAAGAAAGGCGTCTGGATCGTTGGGCCGAACACAATCGAGAGCAATTCAACTGGTCATTTGCAGTTGCTCAGCCGGAAACCCAACCTGCTACGCAGCCCTGAACAGTGAACTTGGAACCCCCGATGTTTTCGGAAACACCAAGCTTCCGGTTCTGACGAACCACCACCTGTTCTGCACTACTCATAAGGTTGCTGAAAACTCTTCGACAGCCCACGACCGGTTTCGCCCTTCTTGGGGCTCATCAGGTAGGCGCAGTCCATCAACCTTATGTTCTACTTAAACCCAAATTGGACTGATTTCGATAACTACACTTATTTGCAAATCAATTTGGTTTTGCGAGAGGCTCACCTGAAACCCAACTGAATCTCCCCCGTGTATACATGTATCGCGATACCTCGGATGTCGTAGCAACTGGAACATGAGGCGCCCTGGTGCAGCACATTCAGTTGCCTGGAAACATCACAAACGGAAGATTCAGCTGGGTTCCAGGTCAGTCTCTCGGAAAACTAAATTGATTTGAAAATGAGTTTATTTACCGACACCACCCGTTATGTTCAAAGATGGAGATGAAATAATCAGTTGGTGTTCGTCGACTTTATTTGTCTCTATCCGAGCGGAAGAGACAGTCCCAACTAATTGGGCTGAGAGGATAGTGGTGTCTGTTATAACTATACTCTTTGTGTCGCGTAATTTACGTTGTTTCAAGAAGGCACATGAAGACTGGACCCGATAGCCACAGGCTGGAGTCCGACCTGCGTGGACCAAGTTTTCACACTCCGTCAAGTGTCAGAGTAACGAATTGAGTATAGGCACTTTACAACATCGATGTTCCTTGGCTTCAAGAATGCTTTCGATTTTGTCGAATGCACGTTTGCGCAACAGGCATGCCCCAGACGTTCGTGAATATCATGCGCCATTTGTATTCACATACTTGTGAGCCCATGAACCTGTGTGGAGAGCTCCCCAAAAACCTCCATACAAACAGTGATGTCCGACAAGAATGTTCACTCTCAATTTTTATTTAGTGTCGTTATTGATGAGACATTGAAAAGAACGCTGAAAGATCTTCAAACCCTCGGTGTTCACATCTGTCTGAGCGAGAACCTTTCGGACCTAGAATACGCAGACGACAATGTTCTCACTTTTGAGAAAAAACGAAGCGTAGGAATTAGTCGAAAAGTTGACCAAGGTCATCCAGTCCTTCGTCATGTGCTTTGCGGCCATAAAGTGCGAGGTTATGCTGCAGGATGCAGTCTTTGAACATACGTTTGGGAATTCAAGGAGTGTCACTGGAAATTGTGCATTATGCATATCTTGAAAGTTGCAGTAGCTCTGACAGTAGTGTGACAGGAGAAGTCAACGGATGAAACCCGAAGGCTAGAATTGCGTTGGTCAGGTTTCGCCACCTGTAACACCAAAAGGGTGCCTCATTGGATCTAAAAGTGTGCGTATATCAAACCACATTTACATTTAATCTTCGCCTTTCCTTCACCCTCGCATCAGAGCGCTCCCACATTGTGAACGCGGTATTGTAGGTGTGGAAGCAATTTTTGAGGTCCTCAGGCTGAAATGATAAGTGATCAAATGAAGCCACTTGTTCGTAACCCGACATAAACCTGCCACCTTGACCTGGTGGTTGTGCTTCAGTGCTACAATGACCCCGCAGGTCAAACTGGCTGAAACGTCATTCCACAAGGTTAGACCATACCACCAAGGCCAAAAGGGGGCAAACGGAACAAGAGCAGCGGGACCCCATAAGATAAGTAATCGTATTGCGAGGGAGTCCGGGAATAAAGTCTCCCCAATGCGACTAGCATGTCCATATTTAGGGAAGTGAAGTTGATGTCTACCCCGAGGATGGACGGTTTAAGTCGGCCCAAAAGCCTCAAACCCGAATCACCCAAAGGTTCACAGTGAATGCTAGCGCCTGATACAACAGAAAGTACATTTAAGACGAGAGTCTGGAGCTGCTCAGTTGGCATCTGCTGTGTGCAGCCGCATACCGGTTCAAACAGCAATGCTTCAATACATGCATTATCGAGTTGTGCCAGTCCCTAGCAACCAAGCAGGTCGGAATATTGGGTGCTTGGGTCCGGATACGGCCCCCAATGGAAACCCTATTGCCCACTGCCCCATATATCAGACTTTTGAGTCAAAGGTTAGGGCAGGGTTCCCGAACAAACTCCACATTCTCCCACTACCTTGTGAGTCAGACCTTTGACTCAAATGCTCAAGGTAGGATACCTCAACTAAATCTTCTTTTTCGGCCTGGGCGACCAGGAAGTATCAATTGCCTGTACAGTTCTTTGTCCACTGATGTCCCTCCCGAACCCATTCCCAACACACATGCAAATGTTGCTGGGTCGTTTTATCATCACGTATCTCACCGAGGTTCCTTATGCACTCCGCTGTCCATTAACAATAAGTGTACTAGCACTTTGATGATGCACAAGATCTTTTCTGTACATGGGCTTTCGACGTCCGTACTGTGTCACATTGGCAAACACGCAATGCTCCCTGAAAATTGTGCTCCTTTAAAATTGAAATATACTATGCCTTTGAAAAAAGTGTAAAAAAACCAAGCGTGGTCACGCATCCTAAAACGCTAAGGACAACCTCAGTTATCTCACATTTTACTCGACTTGTGTCAAGTGATCCATGACTCGTGGACTGTGTAGCGTGGGAGTTGCACTGGGCCCCACAGCTCAACGAACTTAGTGGACCGGGTTCCATTGGACGGCGGCGTTCAGTTAGCTAGCTCAGTCAAGTCCAATGCCATTCGACATAAAGAACGGTGCTTTTTTATGTTATCGGCATATATCCCAGAGGACGGCAGCTCTGAAGCTGGACAGGATCGTTTCTACCAAGAGTCATCCGGGTAAACTCGTCAAGCAAGAAGCACTGACGTGATCCTTGCGGGCAATGTGAACGCCCAAGTCCGTCGTCTGAGCTCCTTGAAATTACATCTGGGCGGCCTTTTCAGAGATGATTTTCGTTACACAGACAACAGAAAGCGAATCTTCCAGTTGTGCTTATCATCAACTGCTTCTGGTCGGTACGGGCGTTCAAAATAAACGTTCGGCCACCATGTGCAAATCAACCATGAACACAATTGGATCACATGGGTGGAGATCCACAATTCACTGCTTTCTTATGAGGCAAAAAAAATTGGTTCCGGTCACGCCATGACGCGTGCACGCCTGGCATTTCGTTTCCCTTCAGATCCTCCCAAGTCAGCAAGAAGCATGCTAATCTATCATCTGGGAAGAGCTACCATAGCTCAACAATATCGATCTGAGCTGGCTCAACAACTCTCTGCAGTAAATCGATACAGTACTAGACATGTGGGTG
The DNA here is from genome assembly GCA_003604175.2 of Clonorchis sinensis. Lineage (NCBI taxonomy): Eukaryota > Metazoa > Platyhelminthes > Trematoda > Opisthorchiida > Opisthorchiidae > Clonorchis > Clonorchis sinensis. The sequence goes on along the minus strand of CM030369.1, from coordinate 155,280,991 downwards.
GAGGATAGTGAAGTTCGAAAGGAGCAATGTTAGCGGCGTTTACTCTCGTCTCTCCGATACTGTCACAAAACCACTGGACGTCGTCGAGATCGTTACCCATGACTGATGCTTGGAAATCCATACCAGCAGACAATGAGTACGACGGCGCACGCAAATCCCTCAAACGCCAACCTGTGAAGAGCTTAGAGAAAGCCCGAGAGCTCTGGTAGACACTGAAAGCTGTGAAGATGAAGAAGGCTTTTGACGCCGGAAACAGCCGTGCCCTATATCAACTGATACGACCGACTGACCAAAAGAAAGCAACGATCAGCAAAACGATGAATGGAAAGGGCGGCTCATTAAGCCACTCGCAAAAACGTTGACTGGAAAGATGGGCCAATCAATTCGAAGAAAATTTCGCTGGCTTCCTGCAACACATCCCCTGGAGATAGTGCACACGCGGAACTAGAATTTAAATCTCAATATCTTGTCAGAGATAGGAATAAAGTATGAAATATGCGTACTGAAAAGTTAGCAGGTACCAGGACCGGACGATATTTATCTGTCTCTTACCTCTCTCTCTTTACCTCTCTACAGACTCATCCGATAAAACTCATTGAATCGATATAGAGTGAAGAGAAATGCCTGTAGAATGGGACACTCTGACAGTAATCCCTATCTTTAAGAAGAGTACGCAAACACCGTGGAACCAACCCGATAGCTGTGGCTTTGAAGATGCTCTCTGGCCTTTTCCTTTGAAGGTTGACTGAACACAGAGGGAGGCAGATCCATGAAAAAAACAGCCCGGTTTTTGCCCAGTAACACCATGCATCATTCACCTTTTCACCCTCCGTTAGACTCTGCAACAGAGACGGTGCTTCCATCCACCAATAATGGTATAGCTTGATGTGAAACATGCTATTTTACTGTGTGGACCGTCAGGCACCATGGCAATGTCTATAGAGCAGAGGAGTCCCTAATATTTTCTTGACACTCCTTAAAGTGTTGTGCCTTATCTCCTGTGCACGCCTGAAGCTATACGGAAAGCTCTCGCCTGAATTCACTACATCAAGTGGCGTCAGACAGGGTTGATCTCTTCCACATTTCACCTTCACATTCGTCATTGATATGATCATGGAAGACTCACTGCCAGCCTCCAATGACCGTGAGGTAGAAATACTCTCAAGGTATTCGCTCACAGTATCGAGTACGCAGACAACATGGCTCTTCTGGGATCTGATAATATCCCAGTGAAGACAGCGTTAAGTTGTTGCAGTAATTCTGCCTCACACTGGCATACGTTTTACGTCTACAAAGTATAGATTGCCGCTTCAAGCTTGTGGATGAGCGGGTTGAGATTGCAGACAAATCTGTTCACCTGGAGAGCTATATCAGTTCCGGCGGTCTAGCCAAAGACGATATTTCCATCTGGATTTGGAAGGCTAGAGTAACTGCCATGAACTTGCATCACCCGCAGCATGGACGTGATGTTAGCTTATCTGTCAAGGGTCGATCTTGCAAAGTAGCAGTACGTTCCAAACTGTATGGGTTAGAAGTATGGCCATCACGCTCTGAAAACTTTAAAAAGCTTTCAGTGTTTGAACACTGGTGCCCGCGAAGTATTAATTGAGTATGATTGTAACATCTTATCACTGATACTGAAGTACGTCGAATAGTTTTCTGAAGAAGTAACTCGCCCACGATAAATGAACTGATAACACTCCACCGGTTGCGCTGGCTTAGTAGGCGCTCCGTATACCGATTCTTCGAAGAACCCACGCGAAGGATGAAAACGAGCCAGTGGGTGTCAGGAATTGACTTGGTGACGAAGTCTCAAAACCCTTACCAGCAAGCTCAGTTGAGCTTGTCATTGCCTTCTCCGTGGATGGCAACCCTGAGAAGGGTCACATCAACGCGACTCAGTTGTGCCCTCAGTGGCACACATGCATTCAAGCTTTCATCTTCAACGTATAGCCTCCCCTCTCGATCAATGTAAATTTTGCAGGTCAGTAATGTCAAATGTTGCCACCGATTCACCCACCCCCACACAAATTACCGATAAAAAAACCTGTTCCTGCTATAACCACTTTACGACAAGCATGTGGTCTTTGCAGCTGAAGAAGAAGATGATGATGACTTGTTTCTAAAGCATTTTCTTGATCGGTCTTGTTTGTTCATCAAACAATCCGTACAGAGGCTCAACCAATAAGGGTCGAGGGCTCTAGTCCCGAGAGTCTCCGAAAATCTCCAAGAGCTGTGGACCTACGAGACCCATGCCTCTAAGTTGACTCTTAGACCACATCCTGATAACCTCTACTACCGGCGTTTTGGAATCAGAGGTACGAAATAACCCCGTTTAACCACCATCGGGCTGTTTAAAGCTGACTCATCTTGTAGATGTTAAACCGCGCGCAAGGGCGAAGGGAAAAGAAGAAAAAAAATCCTAGACATTCAGGCTTATACATCAAGGTGGACGCCTGATCGCAAAAGTAGAATTGAGTTTCCTCAAGATTCCTCTAGTAGGATGAGTGATGAAAATCTAGATATAATTGCTGGTGTGAAAGCGCAGAATCCAGGTCTTGGGGTTGGCTGTAAGAAACTATTTGTACCAGAATGAAGTTACCACAGTATTCTGAATGGTCCCGCAATCAGCTGTTCCCCGCGACCGATTTTCCTCTTCCCACTAGTGTAGTCGGTGCGTTGGCAGTTGTGCTGGTGTTGATTACGACACAAAGTTAGCCGTTTGCGTGGAAGTGACTTCAATGTCAAATCGAGGTTACCATTTGGTTTGCCTAAAGGCAGGTCCAAGTATACAAATAAATATCATAACGGCCAAAGGGGATCGTACCCCTGAACTTGATGCTAACGGCTGAATCAAACCGTTTTAAGAACATGTCGGACTGCAACAACTAGCTTGCTTGTAAGAAATGCGTCAGACGCTTACAGAGTCAATTTTGACAAGGCAGGCTCTCTTAGTGCGATGATTTTTATCAGTACACTTGCGATTTCATGTATGCCAGTGAAACTGAGAGACGGTTTTCAACTGGGTTTCCTAAACAATTTCAAGGATCCTCCAAAATAACCCCACATTAATGAGTTCCACCTACTTCTATAGTTGACCACCTTCTTGATTTAAAAAAATGCAGAGTCTGAACAGACCAAATATGATGTATACTATCAAGATAGCAACCACCCATTGAGCCATACTAAGACAACGGCAGTTATGCCTTACCCGCCCAGCTTGTGTAAACAAGCCGAATTCGTGGCTAGAAATGTATTGCTGTGAAAATGTGGACAAAGCTCTCAAGAACCTTGTTTACCATCCCGTCAGGCCACTCAATCCAAACACACGCTGTACTGCTTGATCACTGTACTGGTGTAGGTGTGCGTATGTATGAATGTATAATGGTGTGTACACCAGTATAGATGATGCATTAATCTGTTTGATTTTACAAGTTCCGGCGAACAACCCATGACAGTACAGCCAGGTTCTGTGCTTGGACTGCTCTATTAGTTTTGGCGTAGAATGAACAAAACATTAAAAATGCGCCTAAATCCTTCGATGAGTTTTTAACACTTTCATACTTTTATGGAATAAAGCTTCCTCTAAAAGCACGCCTGTTATGTAAAATAATCTGTCATGAATAGTTTGCTCTCACGTGCTATGGACGCCATATCTTATACGTGGTTATGAGTAGATAGAATGGTCCTATACCGTTGCTATCTTCCCAGTTTTCTCCCCGATACTGGCATATTACCTCAATTCTGATGCATCTCCGGCCAGCGAGTCATCCAGTTCACTAGTTCTGTCAACACTTCAAGGGTCCTGTTTTCAGTGAATTTAAGTGAAATGACAACTAAGCTTTTCCATGCCATCTGATAAATCTCAATGTCATGCTTCATTAGAGCCGCTTTCTCTAATGCAAACGAACTACGCCTACCATCGAAGCGTATCTATCGCGCGAGACCAACCATTCCAAGTATCTCCAGGTGAGTCATCCGAAGACCGATGAACTATTCAAGATAGAGTACCGCCACCAAAGCCCTGGTGGACAGAAAACGCCACATTGTAATGGGGTGTTTTAGGAGTGATCAGTCGAAACACGAAACCGCAACAACCAATGCCGCTGAAAACACGGGGACTTGTGTTGACTGAACCAATGTGTGTAGCCAACGCAACCTGAACTATGTGACCGCAGGCTCTCCAGAAACACTCATGACATCCTTGGAATACAACTCTGAATTGAAGCTCGTACAGAAAAACGGTGTGGAGCTTTTATGGCAATGTACAGAGCACCCGGACCATTGCGCATATCGGCACTCAACCCCGCACTGACAATGTCATCTCGATTGGTGATGAAACGTTTGCAATCCAACTGCCCAGCTCGGCGAACAGACCAACAATCATTGCGCATATCACCTACTCTGAAGGCTTCAATAAGCTGACAATTCTCCGTTAATGTGTCAGATCATCAAGAGACTTCGATATCGACGTCATGGTAGCCACGACAGCATCAGCACACATCAGTGACGCATGCAGGTCTTTGGAGAGTCTGCAGTCAACTAGATAGATCTGACTATTCGCGACAGGTTTCTGCAATTTCTTAGGCACTTGCCAGCTTTTTCAAGCTTTTTTGAAGACAAAGTATCTTGTCTCGCTGTTCGTCAGACAGACTGAACAATTCCTAGCAGTCTCTGCAACCACTAGCAACGGAGACCGCTGTTTATTTAATGCAAAGATCGCTAGCAGACGATCAAGACTACCCCAAATCCTTGGTTCAGTAACTATGCCCAGCGAAAAAGCATAGAATCACCATGTGATTCTATATGACCAATTCGCTGCTGCCAAATAGGTGAACTGGTCCTACCCGAAAGACAAAAGTTATCTACCGAGTGCACTACTGACCATAGTATTCTGTCATGAAGGCGGCGTCTTAAGCAGCAGTACGGTCTGTCTGTCATGATAAACGACTCAGGGACGGTACGTTGCCGATCTAAACCGTGCATAACCCCTGAGAATGCAGCGCGAGCACAAAGACACACCAGTGTTACCCTTTTGCAACACAGGACGCCCAGAGGATTCAGTGCTGAAACCGACCCAAGAAAACTTCCATCTATTCGTACCAAATTTGATAGCTACCGTTCTTTCAGCGCCAGTAGCGCAATAATTCCTTGTCCCACTGGAAAGGTAAATATCCAGTTGAATGCCAAAGTTTTCACCTGTCAAAGCAGAAACAACTTTTTTCAACGTTCTTGGGAAAGTTCTCTTGAGTCTGTGATCCGAAAAGAGCTGACAGCCGAAAAAGCATACATCTTTGTGTGGAATTTTACACCAGGATTCTAACACTCAGTAGGATTGGGCGAAAGATTAGCAACATTCTTAATATCAGTGGTGTTGGGCGTTAATTTGCTGTCGATCGGGCGACGTTTGACTTAGTCACCAAGAATATGTCTGCGAAATCTTCGTCTCCATTCGAGAGGGCATCGTCAGCGCACAGTTGGGTGAGTAATTCCTTTCGTCTGGCTTGGATTTACACAGTTTTAGAAGACTACCTTACGTGTCTGAATTGACTGGCTATTTGAGAGTTAGATGAGAGATCTCACTGTGTTATAAAGAACCCAAGAAACTCATGTGAATTAGATGGTTAACGCTAACTGGGAGGAACACAAGACAGCTGAGTGGATAAAAATGGATGAGGCCTTTTTCTTCTATCCGTTCAATTATTTTAAGTTGCTCCAAGTTTCTGTCAAAGGCTGACGGTCCGGTTAGGATGTACCAAATGGCCAGCAAAACTTTCGTTCGGTTTGGCAGGTCCTGGAGCCATAGTCTTTGTTATGTGTCACTCTGGATAACAATAAACTCTTGACACATTAGTGATGTGCCTAAGTTCAGCTTCTAGTAAGCCATCAGAACAGATCCCTTTAGCTCGGTTCGTTAAGATGTGTATCAGACTTTTTCACGACTCACTGGCACAGACTGTTGAAGTTCGTGCATTGTCCAGTTAATGTGGGTCTTCTGTAGAGAGAGTTCTGCAATAAATCCGCTGGTACCATTGTACGATTGAAGGACACAGAATGGCAGGATGATCTTAGTTAAAATTCCGCGAGAGGGTACAGACTTCCGAAGAACCTGATACGAGAATAAATATATGAAGGGTAAAGATGTTTCGTCGACTAAACTGCATATGCCTAATCCCATCATTCAGTCTGTAGCATTCAAGCTTGCCCGTGAAAATGTCGCTCAACAAGGGATCAGGCTGCCAGGTCATAACAACTACATCGATTTCTATGAAGTTTTGAGTTGAACTGGAGCGCTACACTAAAACTACTGCGCAGAATTGGTCCCTCCATGTAGATAGTGATGAGAAAGTTTACATATGACTGCGTAATGTTTGTGTAATATCTGTGAAAAATTATGTAAGATCGAGGTCTCTTAACAGTCTGACGAATTCAAAAGAGTCACTCAACCTCTGTCGACATAAATGTTGACGTCCAAAATCCCCAATACCCATTCTGTGTGGGACAGGAAATTATTTACATCCGAAACGGGCCACAGCGAAACGTTTTTAGGAAACTTTCAGGAGAGGTAATTTTTCAGTCGTTTTAAACACTTGGTTAACTATTCCTTCGTCGATTGCTGTTAAGTAATTTCGATTGATTGGATAAGATGCCATTTTTTCTAAATAATCATCCTTATTCAATAGTACCATTCCCCTCCCCTTCCAGACTTTGTCAGTAATACGTTATCCCGTATTCATTAGACTTATTGACTAATTGTCTTAGGCGTCTTAGGGACACTTAAGCATGCGTTCACTGAGAGCTGTAATTAATCAGATCTGCTTTGAATAGGTCTAGATACTCATTGTAGTCAGTATCAAAATAATGGTACGGATGTACAATATTGAAACAGTATCCCAGTCGGTACTCTCAATCCTAAGAAAGAAGAGGCACAAGATTGCCCCTGAAGAGAGTACTAGGTGTGCCACTGAAACAGTTATGAACGTACCTCTCCGGGTTTTGGGTGAATTCCATTTTGGACATCGTATCACTCAGAGTTTTAGCCGGTTTGGATGATTCCCTGGCAACTCGTTATTGGAAAAACTGTCAGCGTAAGATAAGTGATTTTGATGATCATCATCGGCAGGATCATATAACACATGTAATCTTTGATTGTGCACATAGTGCATCTAGCTGACTGCCAGCAAGCCACTAAAGTGGGACTTCATTAGGTCGGAGAAGTTTGTAATAAAACTGATCCCTATAGATTTTTGCATGCTGACAGAGCTCGATACATTCCAGAAAAAATTCACTGACGCATCTGTTCATGCAAATATTGATTACGTCTTCTGACTACTGAAGAACTGCCGTATTTGACAGAACAATCCCATAGTGTTCTCAAGAATAAGATAGACGTATTACACGATTCATAAGGTTGCTGAAAATCTTCGACAGCCCACGCCCGGTTTCGCCCCTATTGGGGCTCATCAGGTAGGTGCAGTCCTTGAGTTCCCGTCAACCTTATGTTCTACTTGAACCCAAATTGTACGAACTTAGCGAACTACACTCAGATGCATGCCAATTTAGTTTTGACGGGAGAATCATCTGGAACCCAGCTGAATCTATCGCGTATGATGTGCTTCTTATTTTTAAACTTCTGAATGTGCTGCACTAGGCCGCCTGATGTTACATTTGGTATGATATTCGAGGTGTCGCAGTAAATTTTTTCTTGAAGAAACACTGTTCACTAGTTTGTCCAGAATTATTCGGTAGCTCGTGGCTGGTTTCGCCCTTCTTGGGGCTTATCACGTCGGCGAAGTGCCCCACTTTCCTACAAACCCTATGCCCTGCTTAAACATCAAGTAGCAAATAAGCCACATAACACGCTCAGTTGCAAATCACTTTGGCGTAAAACAGAGAAAACCTGATTATGAACAGTGGTTTCCCTAAAAGATGCATTAATCTTTGTGCAACACAGTCAGTTGAAGAACATCATAAACGAGTGGTTTAACTGGAAAGCAGTTAGGTCACTCAGGAACATGATGTTAATTTCCAAGTGAGTATAGTTTCCCAGCTGCGGATGGTTTAATGCTGGCACTGAACATTAGATTGATGGAAACTCGATGACCGCACCCACCTGGTGAGCCCCAAGAAGGACAAACTTGGTCACGGGCTGTCGCAGAGTCATAAGAAACCGAAGACGTAGCGTCTTCGGCCATGAAAATATATAACGATCATTCTAATCTCATGTCAGATGAAACATGATGCGGTCCTTGCGCAGCACATTTAATTAAAGATCATAAACCAGAGATTCAGTTAAGATCAAGTTGAATCTCCCGACTTATTACGGACAAAACTTCGTTGGTATAGCTGGTAATAAAAACACTCAAAATTCGGCTGAATTTCTGCGAGTTGACATCTTTTCGTGACAGTTGAAAACAATGTTGCCACATAGATCCCCGGATTATAGAGATTTTGGTCGAGACAGATTGTGTTTCAGTGAAGTGCACAGTTTTTCAGGTAAATTTTGACAAACTGTTCAATCTGCATATTTTATCCAACATAAGTAGGTAGGTTCGTGTTGAATCGCATACTGATTTGTCCAAGCCTCAGTACAATACTTTGACAGTGACACTTGGTGATTCACTTGAGAGTAGTTGTCGAAAAACTGTAGAAAGCACTTTCGAACACTCATTCATCCACCGGACTTATCGGCCACCTAAGTTTCTGGCTTCGTTGTAGCACTGATGACCTCTAACAACTAGGTGTGACGTTGCGCGCGTGTTTTGAATAATTAAGTTAAATTAGACTACATTAGATTCGTACTATCCGAGTGCACTTTGATGGAGGCAGGATGCTTGCTCGATCCTGAGTCACAGCAGGTTCAAGCTGTCGCAAAACGCTGCATGAACACTTAGCTAATAGTGAAGCGATTTATTTTACCCTTACAAGAGTCTGGGCCGCAAATTAACCTGGCAAGGAATCTTTTGCTAAATACTTATGCCAAATTTGGCACTGATAAATGTATGTGGGACCAAATACAATTTTGTTTACTAAAAACAGGAGACCTATCGTATCTTCAATGTTCAGGGCCAAATCTCAGTCAAAACTCCGCGCTGCTTCATCTAGGTAATTGCAATCTCCGGCTGTTCATATGTACAGTCCAAAAACTTCAACCCATGTGAGCTGCGTTTTGGGGCTGTTTACACACGAGAAGTGGTGTTTTCTAACATCAGCGAAAGCCAGCCGATACATTTAGCTCTGCAAATTAATTGAATTTTCCAACTTACAAAAAATCAGAGCCGTAAACTCCTGATTGTATCGGGCGTCACTGGTACAATTCGTTGTACCTATTTGGTTAATTTGACTAAATGTACCATCGGAATCGTAACTTACTTGTTTCAACGTCCATTAACACCATGAGCACGGTGCATGCAGTTGAGCAAGTGATTTACGTCATTCTTCATGTTCTTAAACATCTTTGTGCCATCCCCCGCGTCGAACGGCTGGAGCTTTGCCGTCACACATAGAGAGATAGAGAACATTTCGTATTTCAAAGACGTGAATCCATGTAAGCATCACACTGTTCGAAAGTTACCAGCATATCTTTGTTCTCGGGGACGACTTCGTCGCAGCACTCTCTCAGACAGACATCGACAATCTCCCCAGCCATTCAAACGAGTGACAATAAAAATGGGAGTGATGTTTTCCTATTTCCGATGATATTCTACCTGTTTGAGCTCAGTATATCAGAAAAGCACGGTAACCAGCACTTCCTGCACATGGTGCAGTTTCGCAAACAGATTTCAAACCCGTACAAATAGGTACAAATATCTGCTTTCACTTGCTTCGTTGTCTCCTACACATTCGTGCATTCAATACACTATTCTTCAAAGAATGCGGATAATATTTATGTGTATTCTTCATGGTGTTGTTTTACCGGAACATACCTGTGTGTCCATTACTTCATTTGAAGCTCTACTCGCCCAGTACAGAAACAACCACAATTTTCTATTCCCATACCAGTGAAAGGAAGAAGGCCTTCGCTGCGGAGTTGCCTATTTGGGAACGCCAACTTAACAGTTACGGACTATTGAACAGGGGAGCAAAACTCTCATATGCATCTCGTTTACAAAACTGAATATCCACCTTCTCCTTGAACGCATCTTCCTGAACTTTTTCTGTTACTCAAATCCAGGCAAATGCTACAAAGAGAATCCACAAATTCCGTAAGAAGTCTCACTTTTCAAGAGACTCAAAGTGGATTTACGGGAAGACATGCTACTCACATGCCTCATCAGTAGTATCCACCGTTACACCAGTATTCTTCTCACCGGCAGAATTTTCAGCCATACAGCCATAGCATCTTTTTGGCTGGGGTAGTTATGTTCGCTTTGGTGCTGAGCTGAGTCAGAACGTCCACCGCAGCTGGTTTTATCTTTATTTCTCCTTAACCATTAAGGTCGGAAAACTGTGACACCCAAATTCCACAAGATTGCTATCAACGGGTTCGATCGTTTGAATTACTTCGCTTTAATCTAGGATTTACCTTTTGATGGATAAGATCGATCGGTTGGCTGGGTGAATTATTAGTTAAGGTACGTGACTGTCTGGATAGCTAGGTGTAATGAACTGGTGAGATGCCAATTGTTGCCAAACCCTTCACGACGAACGAGAAACAAATCAACTGGAGCACTCAGGCTGTTGTTGCGGTCTGTGATTATGCTCACCAGATAGACAGATATTTTAGACAAGCGGATCCGATGATTACTAGTACCCCCTTGCTTGGTCACTCTAAGTCCAATCACGAATCGAGACATGTCAACAATGGGTTCACGCATTTGGGGAAGAGAATTTTTGGCGAAATTGAGTAAATCTGAAATAAAATGAACGACAAGACGTCGCGTAAATCATAGGTGGGATAATAAGATTGCCATGAGAGACGCATTAAAAGATTGGACAGGATAAGTTACTGTGGAAGAACATGCTGGCCAAATCTCCGGCAGTCAGTAATTCCGGCAAAAATAGTCCGAACTCTTGATCTTGCACTGTGCATCGAGGAGATTTCCCAAGACCTGAACCTCAAAAAACTAGATGTTGAAATAACTGCCACGTGTACGGTAATGGTAAATTGGGGATCAGGAACGAATACCCTTGAAATTCCACTATTAGAATTTTCAGAAATTATTTCAGAGGGGTGAGATACCCAGGCAAAATCCTAATCTTTCAGTCTGGAGAATCAACCAGAAGGTGCTATGCTTGTTGTGGGGGACCAAATCCAACAACCAAATTGTCCATGCGTTTGCCGAGAAAAGGAGGAATAATAGGTGCAATGAATGGAAGTAACGTCGTCTTATTTGTCAATGCTAAAATGGCATACACGGAAGGACTGCGGACTATTATGTTACCTAAGTATATTACACACATGGAATTGTGGACAACGTTTTAGAAGAAACTGCAAAGCGCTGAACAATAGCTACTTGATGAAAGATTAAACTAGATTACACATGTTTTTACTAAGGAATCGGAAGACTGACCGGTTGCTCATCCGGAATAATGGGGAAACACTTTGGGATGGAATGATCGTTGGTAAGCAGTTACTGCCTCGTCCGCATACTTGTAATCCACTAATGGCGTATTAATGTTAGATCTGAATTTGGTAAATTGTGAATCAGCTCAGCTTATTGAACCGCTGAATTCTCTGTGATAGATTTTGAATATGGTGGTAAGTACAGGTTTGTCACAAGCAAAATTCACTTAATTCACCCACTGATTCTTATGTCTACCCTCCCGCTGAATTTAAAAATTGAGACAAGTCTCACCACTTGATATGTAGGACTCAGTTCATTTGAGTATGTTCGATCTGATTTTAGCCAGGTTTACCAAACCCAGGTGACATAGTTATCACACAAGTGGATAAACAAATCTACGAATTGCGAACCACTCCCTATTTAAAGCTTTGATGCTGCCAAAAACCGTCGATCGCCTTGAGAGACTGTCTCGAGCGACCCAATTTTTTCAGTTGTCTGGAAAACTGGATAAAAATGTAATCTTCTTGTATATCTATATGGATTTCCTAGAGTTCTCCCAGCCTGAAAAATATTAGTCTTTTTTTCATGGATTAGAAGAACTTGAATGCCCTATTCGGGGGAAATCTACCTTCCACCAAGTCGTCGAAAAACTTGAGAGTACTCGGGGTGTATTTCGTAGTGGTGGGGGAATTTAGCAACTGTCAGATATTCTTGAAATTCCGATCATGTACTTGGCGCTTGAATTCAGTCGGCCATGACAGAAATTCCTCAAAAGAGAGAGAGGGTGCGAAGGATCCACCTTAACTACGGTCCTTTTGTTGTGGAATTCTGAGCTTCGCAAACAAGCGTACCACAAGAACACAAGTTAGAAGGAAATAAAGGAACTGTTTGATTGACGTTTTCTCGTGAAGTAACTCCGTTAACGTGAATTTTTCCTATGACTTTCCGCAAGTCTTTCTCTGACAAAGCATCCTGGGACGGTGTTTTCAAGTTTTTGACTAGTATAACAACACCTGGTTTCTTATTTACTTTGAAATGATGGAATCAGATGAGTGCAGTTGTAAAATGCCCTTATTGCTTTTCACTGGTACGCGCAAATCGCGTTGTTATAATGCACTCTTCTACGGGGATTACACGGAAATTTCTCCACCTGACTTATTCAGCAATCAAGGTTTAGGAGTCGCACCACTGGTTTGAGGTGCGCCAAGTATGTTTAGAGCTATCTATAGATTGCATAATGGGGCTTCGTTACTAGCCGATAATTTTCGCCAGAAGCTGACTGATAGGCCGTGTTCGAAGTAGTTCAGTAGAGGGTAGCATGCCAATAGACCAACCTTCTGAGGGAGCATGAAAACACAGCACTCGGAATGATTTATGGGTACACGATTTAGTGTGTATCATCGTCGTTTGTGATACCTTTCCAGCGGTCTCCTATTGATTTGTAGAGGACAAAAGAACGCGCGCGAATGAATATCGAGTTGCGGTAAAGAGATAAACCTTGTGAACTTCCTGTAAAAGTCAAACCACAGGATTCAAAAACAATGACTTCATTCTGGTTCGTGTAACAAAAGTTTTTCGTGATCTTCGTTTCAGAAGTGTGGTAACCAAGAGCTAGTCTTATTACTGAGTAATGTTCCGCTCTTGGCCCCAAATTTTTGTCAGCCCAAATGACTAGGTTACGAGGTTGATCAACCTTTCAGGAAAAACAGTACCAGTATTTCCACTGGTAGGTCGAAAAGGCAGGATCGGATTCGGCAGATCGATTTTGTTAGTGTGGTTTAGTAAGTGTCAAGAACGACGGGCTAAGAAGGAGCTTACATAAATTTGGGCCGGGCTTGTGGTGTGGGTCTTTCGGTTCAGTTCATCTGGAGATTCCTGTTGGGTCTGGTTTACAATTTTGTCGATCTGTATGGCGGGATAAGTAGTGCTGCATTTGGGTGAAGGGATTTGGCTTGGCTTTGGCCTTTCGTCACTCTTACTAACGAATTCATCTTGTTGAGAGCCAAATATCAGCACATATCGCCCTTCGCATAACATCAAAAAGGCAACTGCTTTATTGGAAATGACTGTTGTGTCATTCCATTCTTTACTAACTCTTGATATAGAACCTAATACCCATCCTGAAGACTGACTGGTCAAACTCACTAAGTTTATTTTTGGCCTAAATTTGGGCTACCGTTCGGCACTCTATGCACAGTTCTCTGAATCTACCAAAATGCGTGCACAAACTTCCGATGATCTGACGAGTGGATAAGGACAGCACATGTGTTTCTTGGTTTCTGGTAGACAGCAGTCTCTAATTACACACCACTCTGTAATACGTTTTGCCCACTGTGAATCCTAGCCCCTTGCTAAGCTTAATATGGGGATTCAGATTATTGGGATATTCGTAGAATGTTATGACTCTGTCAAACTTGGTTACACAAATGTCGTGAACACAGTGCCCAAAACCCTTAGCGGGCAGTCATATCCGACTGCGGCCTATTGTTCTAACAGCCAAAGTCTGAGATACTGAAGATCAGGTTGTGAGCAAACAGCTGAGCCTGACCAAGATTCAGACGTGTTTTTGTGCCTTCATTTATTCATCTACCGATGGGTGCGTCCACTCATTAATTGCTATCTGCTAGTAGCAACCTCTTGGTTACTTTCAAGACACTCATCCCAGAAACATCTGCATGCATCGATTTAACGACAAAGTCCACCATGATTAAGTCTATCTTCAAAGGAATTCCTGCAGTCTTGTTGGCAAAGTCGAATGAATTCGTAATATAGATGGTTGATTTCCCCGCAGGTGTTTTTAACATGCAAACTAAGAATCTAGTGCCGCTTACTGTTGGATTTGCTGATGGTTCGCCTTCTTTTGTACGCATTCGAATGCTGAAGCTACCGAGTGTGTTAAGCTGAAAAAGAAGTGTTGTTGTGATCCACAGATCCCCTTATTGACGTTTTTTCTAGTTTGACCGTAATTAGGACACAAACTGGAGTAGTGCATTACGTATATACATGTATCACGATATCTCAAATATCGTAGCAACTGAAACATGAGGCGGCCTGGTGCAGCACATTCAGTTGCCTGGAAACATCACAAACGAGAGATTTAGCTGGGTTCCAGGTGTCTCTCGCAAAACCAAATTGATTTGCAAATGAGTGTATTTATCGAAACAAATTGGAATACTTTATCAGATATATTCACCTACGGAGACATGTGTAACGGCCGTCCAATTTTTTTTATCCTAAATATGTCATTGGTCGGATAAAACTTTTTTCTTGTGGGTTGCTCAGCCTAAGGTGCTCGAATACATAGCAACTTAAATCATGAGTTCCACGAAATCATTACAGACAACGGCAAAGACTACGCCATGTTCGAATACCAAAGGGAGCACAAATTGTTCGTGACGGGCTACACACTCAAGTTTTACTGGTGCCCGGCTTAGATTCATTCGAAGGAAATCAATTCGAATGGATAAAGCTCGTGCAATCTTCTCCAAGATGAAATGCGCAAGACGAACCACTGTTTCAGGAAAAGCACCGAAAGTATACCTTTTTTATTCCGTTAGCTATTAGTTTAACCTAGATAGGTTTCCTTTTTCAGAGACAACTATAACTCCAGCGGTCAGTTCGGAAAACAGGAGGACATACATTAAGGGGAATGTGGTATTCCACCGGCAGGGGGTTTCCACCTGTGCGGAAATTTCTAGTTGTGGTGTTGTCTTTTACATTAGAAGAACTTTAGCCCCGCTGGGTAGCGTGTTCTACAAATTGGGCTATGAAATGATAATGAATGAATGAATTCAGACTGTTCTGGGTCGGAAATGTGATAATATATTATTATCGGTTATTAGGTCAAACTGTGAAAGCGGCGTACACAGTGCCCGGATTCTCTGAAAGTAATAGGTAAAAGCAGGTTTTCCTCCGCGGTCAACTTTACGCTCGTACTCATGTGAGAAAGTGATACTTAACCACCTGATACTATCGAAGACTTAAAACTGTGCAATCAAGCGGCAGAATCAAACTCAGCCCGTTAGACTGTGTCGAGCAGCTTCCAACGGAAGTTAGCCATGTCCTGGCTGCACGAAGTGCAAAAAATAACTTTTTGTCTGGAATGAACGCTCTCCATTTCGAACTCCATTAATTCGTTACTGGTACGATTTTCAGTAGCAACAAAATGACACAGTAAGCAAAATGTAATTGCATCCGTGAATTTGTCCAACCAACCTACATTTGTTACGAGTTAGTCAAAAGGATCAATCACAGAAAACCATTTTAGTTCGCTACCTCCACTTCCATCAAAATTCCATTGTCATTCAACTTCCCAGTAAGTCGACATCCTGATCTATCCGAGAGAACACCCACATAACGTTTTGTGAGTTACTAACCGACTGTGTGTTCGACTTTGACGGGTGACCGGTCTGAAAGTGACGTATCCGGGAGCTGGAGAATTCTAGACACCTGCGTTTTGACCAAAACATTGTTTTCAGGACTTGTCTGTTTCTTTGTTTTGGTTTCATCTGCAATAATTTGTGATAAATAATCTTCCGTTTGTGGTGGCAACAGTTGATCCTCTATCTTCACTTAAAACGCATAGGGTGTGTGTGGGTTATAGTACAAACGCTTCAAATCCATTGCAACCCAAACGCTAAGAAGACGCGGTTCATCAGACACTCACAAATGAAGTTTACTATCGAGACTGATTTCGGGTACGCAGAATTCCATCATAAGACTTTCCGTTACTTGGTGACTATTGTTATCCCCATCATTGCTTGAAATACTCCGAAATTTAGCGGAGGCTCAAGAGTCTTTAAATGTGTTTTCAGCTGATACAGGTTCCTCGTTTTCCATGATTACACTAAGACAGGTAGTTAATTACACTTGTGACCATGTTACTGAACATAGTATTTCACCGTGGTGCCAGGTGGATTACCGACAGACCTCTGACTTTTCTGTGCACAAACATTTGTTCTTATTTCAAAGGAACTGCGTATGGATAGATGGATTGTGTTGATAGAACAAATCCGTTGGACCCAACACCAGCTATTTTTTCGGCGGAATTTGGAGTATAACTGCTATGATATCTCGAGTCAATAGGCCGTAGATGATAATTTGATTCTTTGTCCTCGTCTTCATCTAAGTTATTTTTCTGTTATCGTGAATAGCATTAACTACAAGTTACAAGACCCTCCAGAAGTTTAGCGGAATACAACTTTCCTTTCGCAGATATTTTCATGACTCGAAATCCGAAAAAGACCTTGGACCGGACGATCTGTAGTAAGTCAGCACATAGTAGCTGATAACTTCGACTTCACAGTTCTCTGCTTATTTTGCATAAGCACAGGACGAAGAACATCTGTAGCCCAAGATTAGCTGAGGAGGCTTTTTCGAAAGAGGCGCTGATGAGCGTTATCTAAAGGGAGAACGAAGTGAACATGCTGGTTAACGCGATTAACTCTGCCATCCACATCATTAACAACATACGACAAGCTCAAGTCGGCCTGAAACGCAACTTTTCTGCTACTAGGTCATGTGTCATCTCTCCTTTGTCGGAGTAATTTCAACAGTGTACTTAACCACTCAGCCGTCCATATCTTCTATCAATTCATTTGCGGTTCCAGGGAAACATACCAAAGTAGAGCAGAACAGTGTCTTCCTTAGCGAATATCGGAGCGCTTTCCTAAACTATTGTCACGAGCCGTGTAGTCAGCAGATAACAACGCAACGCAGGTGTGACACACAACTTGCCTCCGAAACAGGTCGGTTAGTTAATCCTCCAAAGCCGTCAAAACAGGAAACCGCTAGCTTTTGTTTGAATGATGTCGGTCAGAGCACATCAGCTTGCCTGGAAAAAGGTATTGAGGTACAGAAAAATTCGCTTTTCGCTGTAACTCAGTAACCGTAAGATGGCTAGAAACCACCGATTTCGCCCATCTTGTGGCTCACCACATAAACATAATCCCAGAATTTCCTTCAATCTTTAATTCCATTTGAACTCCAAGTTGGGCGAATTACTTTGGTCATAGTGACCGACCTAGCTGAGTCTTGCGTTTGCGGTATTCTTCAACTGAATGTGCTGATGAACCCCAAGAAGATTGAAACCGTTGGTGAAGTGTCGAAGCTTCCAAGAACTCTTTGTTTACAACCACATTTAGAAGCTTCATTAAAACTGAATTCGGGATTGCATCGTAAAAGCTGTCCGTCATATTTTTCGACAGCAAAGTTTGATGCTGGGATGGTGATAAGCAAAGTATGAATGCTGAAGCACAAAAAGAATTCATTCAAGCTCTAAGAAGTGCACCTAATCGATTAAGTCCATGCCTGACCTAACAAGTAGACGGCTGTCATTGGACATTGCTCAACGCTCCCAAATGATCTAATACAAGCATTGAATGGATGTCACATTACCAAACTGATCAAAATGTCAGCGGAATATCCCCAATACAGGCGAGAATAGTGGTTCCAGAGAAGTCAAAAGCTGAGGGAATGGTAAACAGATGAATAGTTCACTTTCTACTCTGGTCTTTCTTCCGCTGCCTCACAGGTCGGCTTATTCAACCAGAGGCGGCGGGTTAGCCATTCAGATTGAATCTCTGCCTCAATTTAGGATACCGGGTGGTCCAAAAAACCGTGGACTCACTAGTATTCCACTGTTGTTACTATGATACCAAACACGACTGACGCTACTCTGCGCGCACAACCCATGCTACCCACAAATTTTGTCCATCAAGATTCCCACCCCTCTTCATTCGCCTTAAATTCATCCTCGTATACAATCGAGCCTTCCGTCCACGCACTACCGTGCTTGCTAATGCTTCTGCATAATCGATATCTGCTGTTCCTTTCTTTCGAACACGTCCACTGGCAAACAAGCTGACTTGGCACGATCCGCGGAGTCACTTTAAGTAAACAAGTTCGTACGATAACAGCACCGTTACGTGCCTGATTTCTCCATCCACTTCCGCCTTATCCTGGATAACTCGTCATCTCAATCACAGGTCAATCAATCAAGTTTCCACATTGCGTTGAGTGACACAGCTGATACCACACTATCACACCGAATCCCAATCAAGTCGACCTGAGGGAGTGTGATCAAAGAAACCGAGAGATACAACGTAGTGTCGTAGTACATGGGGGGTCTGCGCACAAAAATGTGTCGGTTATCTAAAATACACATATTGACAAACAAAGCAAGAAAGTTCAAAGTGTAGTAAAACTGACAAAACGTTTTATTCTTTTTGTTTGTATACATTTTGCTTCTGTCCATGTTTATATCACTAACTCCATACAGATGTCTGTGAAAATACATATGTAACATACTTGCTGGTATGCCAAGTACAGGAGTAACTGCACTTTAGCCATATTCGTTTTTTTCATCCTTCTCTTCGAGTCCAGGTTTGGCTGACCGCAAACGCACAAATAAGATTCATTCCCAAGCAAAAAATAAGGTGTATCGTGAACTTTCGGATCCTGACAAACCGGTGAACGAGAAGTAATTTCAGTCAGCTGAGTATCATAAAAGAGTTAGTTTCGAAGTGTTTAAACAGAGCCAATTTTTCATCACGAAATCAGGACTTTGGAGGTAGCTTAGTGGAAAATCCAAAGTCGAAAGAAAAAGGCTTATAATCCCTGTGTCTTTGGGATTGTGCAAACTTTGAGCTTCAACCATCGAAAAGCCTTGTCACTGAACCAAACCACATAAAACAACGTATGCCGTCTTGCCAGCTTGATCGATAGATATCAACAAGCTGCGAACTCGGTAGTAGTTATGGTTAACAGTTGTGTTGGTCCAAGGTCACTGTGTAAAACGAGCGTGTTGCAATCGCTTACAGCGCCGTGTTGCGCCGCAGGGTTAGAACGTGTGTTAGTAAAAGCGGATCGATCAGCTACATGTTTCGTCTGGTTTACCCGAGAACAAACACCGAGTTCGCCAGTTGCTTGAAGAGTACTAAGGGTCAGTTTATCAAAATCACACCCTCTGAGTGTTTGCAAGAGCTCTGTGGTCCAGTTACCTGGTAGGTCGCTGAGAAGTCTTTCTGCTTTTGAGTTAGAAGTAGAAGCCCTCCAAAAAATCTATTCAATCAGTCGTTCAACTGTAATACCATTTCGGTGTCCAGCCACCATACCACCGGCAGGAAGCACGGGGGCTGAGATACTGCCAGCTTGCTCAAGCCCAGACAGAAGCAGTCGAGATGCCGAGATTACGTAAGAACCACGGAGCTTCCCAACAGTTACCATTGATTTACCGATAGTCTTGTGGGAGACACGTCAGGAAGAAATGTTTAAATAGGAGATAGACCACGAGAAGTAAAAAAGGAACGGTGTCGCTTCCTAAATCAAGAAAATTACTACAAAACTGTTGAGATCTGAGGCGACCCACTGTTCGTACTCTGTTTGTGAAATCCACTGAATTATCTTGGCTCCTCCTTGACAAGCAAATGGATTTCATTAGGGTCATTGTGTTTGTCGGCACATCCAGTTGTTCCAACGAATTCTTCATGAGATTTTCACCAAAATTTGTTTCAGAAACTGGTCCGTCGTGCGACCTGCGGGAGAGTCCCTACGGAAAGCGACCACCGGGTTAACTTTCCAAGAGTGCACTCAGGAGCACCATTCACCAGGTTAACATTAAGTCATGTGAGCGATGATGTTTTGATGGGGTAAATTTTGTCGGCTGACCGTACTCGAGTATATTGATTCGATCCCGAAAGTTCGATCACATGTATTCGAGATGTCACCGGTGAAATTTGCTACAGATTACCTTAATGGTACTTTTCTTATATCACACTCGATTCGACACGACACCGTCGCATTAACAAGTGCAAATTCAAAATGATAAATATAATAATAGTAATATAAAATTGACGTTTATATATATATATATATAGTTGATTTGCATGTTAACTAGCTGCCTAGCTGGTGGCAGACAGCTCATAGTCGAGCGCCGATTGCACATCTAAGAAAAAGGTAACCAAGTGGGTCACCAAGACCTAGTAGCTTTTAGGGTCAAAAACCGCGTAACCGCTTTCGACAGATTCAAAACTGAATGAAGATAAGCTATCTGGTAGTTTCTAATAGGGTCATCTGTAATTGAATTAAAGTTCGAGAGGTGCCAGTTATTTCCCAATATCGGTTTTAATCACTGAAAACAGGGAATCGCCATGTGACCTTAATAAGCTATCACTGGCTTAAATTGAGATCATACGGTCTGTTATACGTGGCAAGTAATCTTGAATTCAACTGCTTTTGTGGTTTTTAACTCTAGAAACTTGCGCCGTTATTTGGTTTGAGAAACGTTGCACCGCGCATCGACCGGGCTTAGCGGTTTTACCGGAGCTTCGGTGGGCGTACACACAAGATTGAACAGCACACTGACTACAGTGTGAACGTAATAGGATTGGCTCGTGTACTAAGCTGTGGTCGAAGATTGGGTGAGTTGAACTGGCCTCCACCAACGTAGCTAACAAAACAAAATCGACCTACAAAATTTGTTTGTGACCACATTCTTTCGAGAGAATTATTTGACAGTTTATCAATAGCATACACACTAGCCTATCTCGGTAACCTATAAATCTAACAGACGGGACACTAAAACCAGTCGACTGACAGATAATCCGTTACGGTCAGTAAAATCTGCCTATCCTAATAACCCATGGGCGCGGTTTCACAAACGTCTATCATGAGGAAACAAGGCGGAGGTAATTACGGTCGAAGTTTTATACTATATGCCGATATGAGCATCGCTGTTGGGGTAACATTATGTGACTCAACAATGGATGGGAACTGATACATAGACGAATGCTTAGCGGAAAAAAGTTTGACTTAGTTTTGGAAAACACAAACTAGCGGAATGGGTTAGGGAAAGCACGTGGCAACTGACCCTGGCGATTAACCCAACAATCCTTATTCAATAGGAGTGGGGTGAACAGACATTGATTCGGTAGCAGTGCCAAGTGAACCGTAAATATCATGTCAGCAGTGTACTTCGTGAGAAAACCCTATCAGCCTCCAGCTAAACAGAGCACAATAACCCTACCCAGTTGTCTACGAAAAGCTGCTGAACAAATAGGGTCGCGAAACACGTAATTGAAAATTCTGTAAGGAGAGGAATGAAACTATTCCCAAACAAACTTCAAAAAAAAAATAGTACACCAAGTCAACTTATATTTTGTCGCTAACAAAAACGCGTACATACAGATGCGTACGTGCGCAGTGTGAAGACGTTTTCACTTCGTCTAGAATATCAGAATAGAAGACGGAAAAGAACCGAAGAGGAACCAAACGGCGCGAATCAAAGACAATTCACAACCACAGCCATTTTGCTGTGCACTATAGAAAGAAATTCAAGAAAACAATAGGAAGGAAGTAAAAAATCTCCGTATCCCGTAGATACACAAGAGTTAATAACAACGTCCACCTGAGGAAAATAAACCTGTTTACACGTTCAGATTAGACACGGTCTTGTTGGGGAATTTGGATGAAATCTTTAGTAGAGGCGTTTCACATGTCGTCGCCCACGAGTGTAGTGTCGATAGCCAAAGTAAGCACAAGTGCCGAGGACTCCCAGTATGGAAAGCAACAGGAAGGCCTTGCCAATCCAACGGATAAGACGGGAGGGGGACGGATCGTCCGGCACACGGGCTATGACAAAAAACGAATGATACAAGGCACATGTATTCCATTAAGCGAGCCTACCAAGAGAAATTGATGTGTAACAGAAAAACAGTTTGATAAAAAAATACGTGTGTTACAAGCACCCTAGGTCTGTGTTCATGGAATAGTCGGCTAGGTGTGCGTTTGTGTAAGAATCCTGACGATGGAATGAACGTCTTGGGCCAATCCTTCGACGCTTTTGTCAAATAGAGTACACTGAATTGAAGCGAGTTGCAATATGATGCACAGATGGGAGATATCCGTGGAATTAGATCACATTTTGCATAGCAACTACAACAGGCTCCTCCCTCCCAAAAGTTGATTCATTCTCGAAATGTACAATATGTTTATTTCCAGGACTTCTACCTTATGAGTGCCCTTCAGGTGCAGGACCATAAGCCAACAGCTATAAAATCATCGTACGTGTTTGGTGAAGCTGCTATCAGTACGCAGGATGCACCAAGCTTCGTTAACTTGACTGGCTGTTTCCAAGAAAATATCAATGATCATTTATGACGTAATGACATATCGCTAACCGAGAGCGTCAGCATTTAAGGTGAGACAAGAGTGTGGTTAGAAATATATGAGCGTGAAGTGATGCCAACGTAGAACTACTAGCTATTTAGGACGTCAGAAAATGTCACTGTTCGAATCATTATGATCACATGATAAGTCATGGATGCCATGCCAAATGATTCTTATGTGGTTTTCAGAACAGAATAGATGACCACTCAGGACATCACACCACTTTGATGTTGGAACTATCGCTACAGTGAGTGCTGTGTCTGTGATAGGTTAAGTGGTGTTTGCTGGTGCCATAGACAGAGTAAACTGGTGCTGATGGTGCAGTGATGACCAACGAGTCACCAATGCGATTGATGTTAGGCTGAGTTGAGATAACAGACCTCTCCAAAAGTGGATTCAGCAAAACACGGCCTCCCCCAATACATTAGTGACAGTGGAAAGTACAACACGTGCAAAGATGGCCATTGTTCAAAGAACGATGACCAATCTGTGGCTCACTGTGTTTCCAGGTTCGCTCATTCAAATTATGAAACAAAGTTTCTTTGAGTAAAGTGAAATATGAATTAAATGTTCGAAAAGGTGGCACAACGAAGGTTGAACATCTAGTTGGCTAACTACTCGTACCAAAGCACATAAGCGTGAGAACATTGTACAGAATCCGTCATGCTATTCTGCATTAATTGACGTACACTACACGACTCCAATTTTCGGTCAGCTATAAGCGGTTTTATAGTGAGTTTGTGATACAATCCACAGCACATCGCTGATATATAAACTTGATGAAACCGAACGTTTGGAATAAAAACACAAAAACGGGGACGTGTATGTTGGGATACATAGTCCTAAATCCAAACAACTGCAAACCAATTTTTTGAACTGCCAGTGTCAGAATCGACCGGGAGATGGTGACTTACGGCGTGGTGGGGCTGCATGTCCAGAGGAGGGTTCGATTTGTGCCGCATCGACGCTCAGTTCCTCAGGCTAAAATAGGTATGGGAGACGGAGACATCAGGATAAAGCTTTGTTTTTGCACCTAGTTGGATGAACTGCCACTACAAAAAAATCCAAAGCACAAGTAAGCAGAGGAACCACACGATGCCCCAATCTGGCATATGCGAAGAAATAATAAGTATCCCCAAAAACTAGACTGACAACGGGATTGGTTGGCTGAATACGGTAAAAACGCGTGCTGTGCTAAAAGTCTAATTTGGATATCCCGTCTTCATCTACACACTATTCCAGAGTCGACTGCGAGACCGGTTGACCAGAAAACATACCAGTAAGATATCACAACGTCGGTATCGCGCCTCCAAAAGAACTCTCATTAGTTTGATAAACCCAACTAGGGTTGTAATAAGCACTATTCGGAGGGAATTTTTCGCAATCGTGTGTTATAGAAGGACAACGTGAGTTTAGATAAATCATACGAGACGAGCAAAAAGGACAGAATGGTTTTCTACTGCTCACAAAAAGTTCACGGAACTTTTCTACGGTCACGCATCCGTATGGGTGATCCGAATCGGACACTGAGGTCAGCGAAAGCACAAAGTACTCATCAGCACACTGGAATCCACAGCGTAAAACATGGTAGAACCTTGTGTTGTCTAGCAACATGTGTCCTAACAGGATACCAGAATGTTTAGCGTAATTAAAGGAACTATGGGTAGTCAACGTGCATTTTTTAGTAGATGACAAGAGTACCCTAAACAAGACAACATTGGTCACTGACATTTGGTTACCAGAACACCTGATTTGCCCACCTTACAAGAGGTTTTTGTAGCGATTGCTACGCCAGATGTGCAGCGATTGTTTTCTGGCACCTCGAGGACTCGATCGCCTTGATCAAGGTAGCACGATGTAGTGTGGTGTGGTACAGCATAATATAGCTGGCGTACTGGCATAGTATAAGATAGTCTAATTATAATATTATGTAGCGTGCTATAACTGAGTATTGTATGGTAAAGCGCAGCAAAGGTCGCCGCGTTTCCCAGCTTTTCTTAGCCAAGACAAGGAAATTTCAACCGAGAGTGATGCAAGTGTGGATTCACAGATCCCACAACCTTCTACATTAGGATACTTAGTGATGGTCTCTCATCACCCCTCCACAAAGAGCAAGTTGGAAAAATGACATTCCAAAAGAAAACTTCGATCAGATCAGATATTCGGAAATACCCTGTTAGTCTGTGTGATTCCAATAAATGCACCAGATAAATTCGTACGGCGAAGCATCATTAATTTGTGTGCACAGTAAATAGGTTGGGAAGTCAGTGAGTTAGAGAAGTCCGACACAGAGTGCTTCGAAAAAATGAACCGTTGGGTGCACGCGAAATGACCAAATTGCGAGTTCGTGCAATCAGATTATCTGGGTCGATTGAACATACAAACAACAGAATGGCACATATACCCGCAAAAAACCTATAAATTCGATGTTGGAGGTATGAACACTGCAGTAGTACTCCGTGAAATCGAAAATCGCAGTAAGAGAAAAAACGAAGATGGGAAACATCGTTTCATCACGTACCGTTCGCTCTGCATCCACTTCGAAGGTTTTTACAGAGACAATGTCGTGAGTATCTGAAAAGTGAAGCATGGTGGAACAGTAAGAACGGATTGCGCTGACTTTTCCAAGAAACACTGTCGCTGATGTGTCCGGCGGACTCAGTGAGTTTCAGTCGTAAGAAAAACGTCAAGATACGAAGTGGCAGTGAAAAATAGGCGAAAATCAATGACGACGACTATAGACTAGTGGTTTGCACAACCGATGTGCGAATGCGAGTCGATATCCTATGCCAAGAAAACCCAATAACTAGTAAAGAACTGAAATTGCGCCAGAGATATGCAGCACAGACAGTGTACATTCTCAGCGTTGTCAAGCGCTATTGACTCTAGCATTTGTAGTACTGGTTTCCTGCAGGTGTTTGGCCCTCAGGGGCATCTTTTCTAAGAGTAGGATATTTCCAAACAATAACGGATATGCTTTCCTTCGCAACACCACCATAGTTCTTCGCAAAAGAATTTTCCCCATTATTTCTACTGCCATGACTCAAATTATTGATGCTACTAATATGTTTCCGTTTGAGAGCGATGATCATGAAGCCTCTTATTTGGAATTGATGACTTCGTGCACCAAAGCGGCAAACGCGGTACGAAGTAGATTTCACTCAATAGTGGGATTCTATTATTACTAGCAATCACAAAGTAGCGGGGTGAAAGGATTCCCAGGGCCGTAGATTTTCTTGATCAAGGTAGGTAACATAGATGGTGGTTTGTCATTAGTTCTGGCGGGTTATCGTAAAATCACGCAGGAAAGCTCAAAGATGGCTAGCATATTCTATGACTTGGCTATCCGTAGTCGATTGCCGAAAAACGTTAAGCCAGGCTGGATGTAGGACTTAGCTACTCCGCAAGACATCACGCTGATCAACCATTATTAATGGGACAACAAAAGTCGCATTGGTTCAAAAAGCCAGAATTTGAGCAGAGCCGTATCACGGAGGTAAAGCATGAAAAAACCATCCGAGAACGGAAACGTCGCTGGTATGGGAAGAGGAATTAGCTTCACAGCCGATTATAAGGGTGCCGCAGCAGAAGCTAGTTTCCATAAAAATAGATCGATAAGGTCATAACTAATCAAGGTTGAGAAGGCCTTCGTTATACCTCAACAGCATTAGTCAATAAAATCGTGCCGCTTAGACATCATCTATATTCATTTGGGGTGGAGTGGGGCAGCGAAAACCGTGCGTGCAATCGACTAATGATGCGTGTAAGATCAGTCTGTTTCCAGTCACCATCAGAGCAAGGACATCCGCTCCAGTTTGTGGGTCATACTACCTACGGCGAGACCTTAGTGAGAAGTACGTGCTAGGAAAAGAGTTCAGTGAAAAATAATACATGATTGGACACAAAAATGTGTGTAGGTATATTTGTGTGGTTTGTAACGATGTCCTACATGTTCGTACTCTCGCTGTTTGACCAATAGAGATCAGCCTGTTAGTGGCTAGCTTGTATGTGTGTAAGCATCGACGAAACCCCACTTAAGATTTAGTCACAAAGTGATCGCGCTTACAGCATTCAGAGCACGTTTGCTACCCAGGCTCGAGGAGTTCTCTTTTATTGGCGAATGTTCGCGAGAATTCACCAAAATATCACACCTGGAAGCACTCGTTTGGGAGGATACCCAACTACCTAGGCACCCAAATAAGACGAACCACGATGTCTATGCTGGCATTATCGGAAGCAGGCTTAAGTGAATGTTGCTAATGTTAAATATAATCCCATGTGTGGTGAACTTTTATGTGGTTCCCATTAGGACAGTTCTCATGAGAGTGGAATCGATCGTTGATTGTCGCGAGTGGTGCCTGGGGAGAATCAACATACCAAAGCAGCGCATATACCGTAGTTCGTTCGTCATTCAAACTGTCCAGATGTGGACGATATTGTAATATTCGAAAGAGAAGAGAAACCAATTAGGTGAATGAACACAGGTGACAATTGAAGGGATTGTCATGAGTTTCAGTCAGCTTGAATTAATTATAATGCGTTATAACAATCCGCTGCACTATGTTGACAACGCCCTTCCCATCTACCGGGGCCGGTTTACTCAAACTAAATGCTAAATTAAATCACGACACTTTCCAATGTGTTCGGCTTCAGTGAGTTCCATTTATCGAAGTATGCGGTGCACACACAGCTGCAAGCATACGTGTGATGGGATACGAGAAATGGTTTAGCCAGACTGACCTCGTTATGATGCCCCTTCCTCTTATGAAGTTTAGAAATGGAACTCAAAGGCACCGCGGAGAACCGTAAAATGGATAAGCCTTGATGCGGTACTCACAGGTGTACAGTCATACAAAGAGTTCAGTACAATCTGAATGGGCAACTTGAAGCAGAATACTTTTCAATTGCGCGTGATAGGTACCCAGATAGTCTATGAAGCGCATATTAGAATGAAGGATCTGGAAAGCTACTAGAGAGATACTAGGGAAATGTGAAGAGTCAATACCATGAAAAGCAAGAATGCACCAATCAGGACTGGGAAGCAATACGTCTCAGCAGCGCGTACAAGTAGTTATGAGACAATTCACAGGGGAGACCTACCTGAAAGATCTCCGGTTGCTGCCGAAACGCCCAGGTAGTAACCAATCGGCAAGTGGACTCCATCAACTGAAAAGCACTCAACTTCCTTCTCAG
This sequence comes from Clonorchis sinensis, assembly GCA_003604175.2. Classification (NCBI taxonomy): domain Eukaryota; kingdom Metazoa; phylum Platyhelminthes; class Trematoda; order Opisthorchiida; family Opisthorchiidae; genus Clonorchis; species Clonorchis sinensis. The sequence continues at coordinate 155,253,125 of CM030369.1, read as the reverse complement.
CGTCCGGATAAAACAATTTAAGCTAGAAAAGTGGAAACGATGATAAAAGTGATCCCAAAGTATGGGGACTCGATGCAAGCACAAAGCCTAGCGTGTGGTGCAGCTGTTCTTTACAAATGAACTCAGTGCACTCAAACCACTGTAGTGAACTAACCAACAACAACTAACAAAGCATTGGCAGTGCAATGAAGTACATGAAGGCATGCTTGGGGATGCGTCTAGCCAATTTTTGCCCTAGATCTAGTTGCTAGGAGCGAAACGAAAGCAAGATAGGTCCGTGAAAACGGCAGGAAAGCTGTCCCAAATACACTACCTTCCTCCACTAAACTGCTCAGATGTGCATAGCTGACTGCTGTTTGCGGATGATTTCCCTATGACCTGAGGGTTTCCTGAAACAAGTTCCCACTCCACTCTTTAGTAGCTTTTTCATGTCTAAATGACAGCTTGATATGGTCATTCGCTGATCACATGAAACCTGACCGATCTCTGGGTTGAGCCCGCTGTTACTTGTTGCCCGGACGTTCCAGATAAAGAGTGCTAACTGTGCACCTGGTCTCGTATTGTATATGATGCTGAATCAGCCTGTTGCGCCGAAATTATCTTCCTCCACGGGTTATGCATGTACCAACGTCGTTCAAGGGAGCAAACAGCTTGCTTTTACCAGTTTGTTCCCCCCCCCCAAAAAAAAAAACGTCGTTCAGTTCATGATGTCTCTGGCTTGCCTTTGTTCAATTTTGCTGTCACAGCAGTAGGAGCGCCAGTTGCCTTGTCCGACTAGCTTTTTTGTGGAAAACAGTAGTCGAACATACTACTTGCTACCATGGGTGCTTTCAAATTAGAGATAAAAATGCAGGCATGCATCTTTACAAGGTGCACGTTCCTATCGACAGCGATTTCGGCTACTGGCGCAAGGCTTTAAAAACACGACTGTGATTGTCAGGCTACCAGTCCGCTGAAATGTAATGAATATCAGGTAAACGTGACTGCGAATAGGAAATGCCGAGTTCTGTGATGATTGTCGTTAATCACATGGGTTGCTTTCGGAAATCACATTGATGATTTAAGTGTCGCACTTTAACGATGACTTTTTAGGAGATTCACAGGCGTAACCTCTTGATGGTGTGGCTTGAAATTTGAATTGGCCTGACCATTGGAGTTCCCTTGTCAAGAGTAACTCAGTGGTATCTTAGGCCACGCGCTTCCTCCGGTTCGCACAACAGCCGCGCATCGAAAGGAGCTCTCGAACAGGATAACACAACACCCGTAACAAGTTAACTTGCTACAAAAATGGGCGATGGAAATGCGGGATTAATTCATTCAGCTATTCGAAGGTTCGCAGTAAAACCCCACTGCTAGAACAAACACAAAGAAGTATCCGAATAAAACATGGACCTAAGGCACGAACTACCTTCACAGTAAAAAGAAACGATTGTGTGGAAAGCAGAACGGAGTGTAAAAGGTGCCCTCTAGTACTGAGTTGCAAAAACTTAAATAACTGTCTCTTCTCGTAGACACTCCAAAACGATACACGACCGACATGCCTCGTTTTCAGAAGAACAATCAGACTCACAGACCATCTCACAAGTAGTCTTCCACGCAACATACAACGTAATGCTCACTTTGGGGTCACAATCAGCCAATCAGATATCAGACCTCGATACCCGTTTGAAGGGGCACAAACACTGGGGCAGTTTTGAACTACTCGTCTGCCCACCCGAGGTCGGCATTCGCTAGTATTGCCTCATCAATGTTTAAGCGTGTAAGGGCCCTGTGTACAGAAGAAGTTGATCGGACAGAGGCCCAAACTGAAGTGATAAACAAACTTCGGGATAGTGGATATCCAGCTAGCTTGATTAGGCGTCAATCGCGAAGGGTGTTGGTACCGGTGGCGAAACCCAAGCGAAAATGGCTTGGGACAGCTGTTATTCCATATAAACCAGGGACATCGGAGATCATTCGAAGGATTCTAAACACGGTCAACATAAGAGTAGGTTTCCAGAGGGGAAATACTCTGCGCACTGCCCTGGTGCAATTGAAGGATCGCCTCCCGGCAAACAAAACTACGGACTGTGTCTACAAAATCAAGTGTAACGACTGCATTAAGTCTATATAGTACAGACGGCCAGGGAACTTCACACCAGAATCGGAGAGCATAAGAGAAAATAAACAGGCCGCCGAGAAACGCAGATGAATATCGAGCCTTGTTAAAAGACTCGGTAATTGCAGAACATGCACTGGACACGGGGCACAAAATAGGTTTAGAAAATGTTGAGGTTTTGAGGCGAGGACTACGGTCCACATCACAGAGACTGATGGCTGAGGCGGTAGAAATCGCCAAGCATCCCAGTGTTAACAGAATAGAAGGCGTGGAACTGGCAAACGTGTGGAGAACGGTCTTGGATCAGTCGAGGTGACACGTGTTGGTGTGCGGTCACCAGAAGGAGGAGTAGTCATCATCTGAATTCTGACCACTTGACCCCACCTCTACCCCTAACTAGACTGTCGCTGCACTCACAAGCCAGACCAAAGAAGTGGGAGATTAAGTAACAAGAGCTGATCGGAACTAATTTGAAACTCCTCCAACCCATCAATTCAAGACTCTGGCAACCACACAAGCCGACAAGAGCCCTTAATTGATACTCAACACTAACCTAGTGTGATAATCTGAAGAGAACTTACTGATTGGTTCCCTGTCTGCCTTATAACCTGGCCAACTTGGTGACCTGTTCACTTGGCCTGATGAAGCTTTTGTGTCAAGAGCGAAACGTTGCCCAAATAAAAACTACCGACTGTTTACCATGCCCTTCTGAAACGATGACTTCTCAATCGGTTCCAAACTTTTTTCCAATTGATTGAGAACTTGAACCTCACCAGCTGTCTGAGGTGAGACAGTCCAAGAAAACAACGCGGACAACCAGAGCTACCTAACCGCTACTCCAAAACTCTATCGGAAGCTGGTGTCTAGAAAGACCAGTACATAAAGCAGACGACAGAAGAGCAGAACAGAATTGCATCCTTATGTGCCGATCGTTCAAGGGGGACTAATTAACTGTGGCTCGACTTATTTTTTTTGCCCCCAATTGAAGCAACCTCTTTGGAAGCAGAGCCGTTTAGTGTCATAAATAGGCTCCACCCCCTCAGTAGCGCTAGAACACGGACCGGGATCCTATCCTACCGCGGCTCATCAAGTAGCACACAAGTCAGTGGCCACATACCCACCAGCATGATGAGTTGATATCCTACTTTAATTGTCCCGTTCTTCCGAGTGGTCCGTATCCCGACAGAACCTCGATCATCTTGATCAACAGCTCGCCCGTGAGTTGTTCGCAGCGTCCCACTTAAGTGACAATTTGATCGTCCTGCTTTGTTTTCTTATACCTCAAACTGCTGAACACAGTTTTGGAGGTCAACGTTGAGAAATCCCACTGAACACGGTTGTTTTTTTCTGTTAGTCATTCTTGTCATGTCGGAGTCTGTTACAAAACCATTGTATTGACCCGAGGAGAAATTACCGAAACAAAACCCGTTAGCTACGTGCTGCCTTCGGGGAAGCATCACCATCCAACCTCTTGGGTTGGAATAACCGGCTGTTGATCGTCAAGCGAACACGAATAAACATAACACAAGGAACTCTCTCCGCTGTCCTTGCAAGTCCAAAGATTGGCTACACAACGTTGGTGAGTTGAATAGCAACGTTAACTCAGTCTGTCACTTCTTATCATTTTTCTGCCCCATCCGTCATCTGCATCACTGAGACACAAATTTCCTGCAAAGGTGATCTCACAACTAAAAGTTCATGACTTTTCACCACACCGTTATTCCGTTGTAAAAGTAGGGTTTGTTCCTATACTAATCCCTGTCTGTCTTTCCCTTACCCTCCCCCGACTTATGTATAATTGATTTTCGATATTTTTGGCTCAAAATTTATCGCGCTCAAATTAACACGTGTTCACTAATAGCAATGACACCGTCCAAGTTTTCTCCGTTTTAAAGTCAACCGCGAACATATCCCACGTTTCGACCTCACTGTTGAACAATGTACCCTCGAAATTTCAATGCTTACAACAACTGACTAGCTAATTTCCTCACCTCACATGGACACAGCCGGCAGACAGGATTTTTGCGGCCACCAAATTGTATCTTGCTGCCCGAATTCCGGACCATGACGGTAACTCACTACACGCCCTAGACGTAATAACTACTCAACCCTCATCATACTGAGTTGGCTCTTCTGCCTACATTGATTCGTCTGATGACTGTGTTCCAAGTTAACTTCGATTAGCCTTCACTCATCTCCTCGCCATTTTTTTGCACTATAAATTTTAAGACCGGGACAACATACAGAAAATTTTCGGCTTTTATCCCTGGGATTTCTGTATCTTCAACGTCTTTACGACTACCGCTGAAACCTTCCTGTGTGTTAATATGGATGGAATGCTCCTTTCTGTATCCCTTTTTATAAACTTTGGAAACACTTTGCCCATGGATAGCCTAATGATGCGTAATCGTGGTGTTCGAAGAGAAAACCAAATGTGTTAAAACCGGCGACCCCACTAACCTTGCATCTCGTTCGGGTTGTGTTTGCTCTTAACTCATTTACAGCCATCATCGACAAGTCTGTGGATAGTCTCGTCAGTCGCAAAATCGGTTAGTTGTCCAGTACACATACCGAAAACCGTAAAAGCAGTTGGAATTTGTGTTCCTACCACTGCTGACTCCAGTGAGTCCTAAATGAGCTCTCTAGAAACAAATCCGAAGTAAACATCCGGGCGTCTTGTTTTATAACCTAAGATTACTCCCACAACTTTCGTCCGAATCCATCCAACGGTTCCAACCTTCTTCCACGGTCTAACATTGCAACTAGGGTGGCTCGCCAGTGCCCATTATCCCTAACCATTTCCAGGTGGTATCTACCCTAGTTTGTTCTGTATCTGTGCTCCAAATCTGGTCTCAAGTCTTCCATCTTCAGTACTCTACTGAGCTTGAAAAAGCCCCCAATCCAAACAACTACTTTTTATCTCTACCATTCCTATTTTCTCCAAGGTATTGGAGCCAATCATGGTCAGGCAGTGATAATTCCTGGCATTACTTCATTCTATCCTTCAGTTGTATTACTCAAGTTCGGTCAAGAAATTTACGCTGTGATGGATTGGTGTACCATTGGTGTACCAGCGATTTCACTGTGTCGGGTCAAGGATAAATCCGGGTGAGCGAGAGCAAATCATGATTTGTTCTGCAGTTGAACATACAAACCCGGTTCACAGTTGGTTTTTTAACCACAAAACACGGTTATATGGCGATTCTGATGGTGCAGGTAACCACCAACGAGCCAGGTTAGTTCAGAAGCTCGCAGCTCATTACAAAGGCTAGTACAGATCGCACATCACATGGCTTTGTTATTGCTGTGGAGCTGCATAATCTGTAACCAGTAGTCTTCGGGACAGATTTCGCGTTCACTCATTTTCGGACCGGATACAAATTCCTGAAATATTCAATCAGCGAAAGAGACGCCGTTTTCGCTCCCGTTCTCTTCACCCAGCCACTAACTAGCCGAGCTGTCATCCGATTTTTTCAAGATTAGCCTGACGAAGACTGTCTTAGAGGTTCACTCTAGTCACACGGGTTTTGTTGTCCTTTTCACTACGTAGTGGAGATCAAACGTGTTTCTCGGTCGTCCACTCTTTGCGCCATTTGCCCGACCACACTCGCATGACAGTTCGAATGACCTGCAACACAGACACACATACATACACACCGGGTGGATTGAAAGTAACGACTGGAGTCATTCGTGCATCGAATTTTAGATGGAAGATGTGTTCATGCATACAGCACACTCATTGGGTGTCCAAGGAACTGAACGAGCTGCTCGGATTCCTAAAAAGAGATTCACGATGTTGCGCGCATCTTGGAGATTTCCGTCCACCAAGACACCCTAATCTCGCACCCAGAAACGACCGAATTGCGCTAGAGACACTTTAAAAGTATGCTGTTTCGATGCAGTTGAAACTATTTTCGATAACCCTTTAAAATAGCCCTAGAGTTGCTTATTGCGCTCTCGAAACTTTAGAGTGAAGACGCACTGACTAATATCAAGTTCCGATCTCCGTTGCCGAACATAAGTATTTTATTCTTCATTCTTTTCGAACTCCTTATAATCTTTAAAGACTAAGGTTAATGTTCTCCGCAGGCGTACTCTATTACTTTGCCTTGTTCCACTGGTAGTTTCAAGTTTGTAAGCGATTCAGTGTTCACAACAGGTACATACTATAAGTGCACAGGGTTCCTCTAGGGTTCCTCTGTTCCCTTGTAAACCAATACTGCGAGGAAGTAAAAAACAATAAAGTAATGGAAAATGTCAACGGCTGCGTAAATGAAGCTTCGCTGCACTTGCAAAGACTGGTAAGGCACAACAATTAAACATCCACAAGAGGAGACGAGAAGCAAGCATACAAATGAGTCCAGAGTATTTCACTGTGAGCAGTGCTGTTCTCAGAAAAACATGGTAGCTATGCGAGTGGCTCGCTTCCGATGAACAATTGCAATGGACAAACTTTAGGAGCCGCTCATCCTTCAATAGCGAGGAAGGACTACAACAAGCTGGTCAAGATGCACCCCTATCACACTAATGGCTAAAACACGCCATATACTCACCATCCATTGGTGAATCACTTCCATACATGGCACGAGGGCGTTATGTTCGAACAAATTGGATGGTCCGGAACGTTAAAAGCCGTTGCTCCTGTCATTTGGCCGGTTGCCTTGTGATCAGCACCAACCATAAGAACAAAAACAAACGCTTTGGTAGTAATCAGTCTTTAGAGTCCTATCCAACCAGCGATAGGAATCCTATATACGAGCAAAAAAGAATCTTGCTGCTAAAACAGCGTTCAGAGGAACCTACCGAAAGTTGATCCCTGACGAACCGAACGATGGCCTTGGCGCGCTCATGATTCCGAAAGTCGGTTGAACATCCCGCTAGCTCCGTAAGTGTACCATCTTTGTCATGATCGTACGCATTTTTCCCATCACTCACCATAGCACTGATGTACGGGTGTTCATGGGAGTGCGCACCATTTTGATTGGCATACGTGTCAAAAAATATGCCCAGGCCTCTGAACACTTCACGACTTCCAAAAGCGCTGCCCATTGAGATAGGTTGCTCTGTGTACCAGAAAGCGAAGCCATCACCCACCAAAGTTTTTCCAGAACTGTGGACATGAAAGGTGAGGTGAATCTCCCAATCACGATACATCATCGGGGCGGTGCACTGAAGACCGCCAGTCTGACTGCGTACGTCTTGCGTTAGCCGTACATGGTCCGGTTCGAATACCGCACTGCCGTAAGAAAACCATCCGACTAAAAAACAAAAGTTGCATTAGAAAAGCTGTCATACAGGCGCAGGTATTGCTGTGTTGAAAGTGGATAAAATAACGTATCAGTATTCATTGATGCTATCAAATCAACAATCGGTCGACTTAGTCTAGAGCCTTCAGGAAGTAGAAGTGCCGCACAGCTGGGACTAAGCTACAGTAGTCTTACTGGGGAGAACCTTAGAATCACTCAATGATTCAGCAAACTGGTTTCGTGCGATCAGCTCATGTGTTCTGCCAAAGTTTTGCCACATTCGTGGCAATTTTTGTCGGTCGTATAGGAAGGCAGTAAACGAGGAACTCGAGGACTAAACCGCTCGCAAACGGGCGGACATGCAATCAAACCACATGCTACCGTGCATACCCACATTGCCTTCTGACAAAATCTGATTTGTGCTCCGCAGAGCAGGAGCAACGACGTTAAACTTCGGTCCGATAGGGTAAAAACGCTCAATGAAGAATACGCCGTATTTGAGGATAACATCGACCCCTCTATGAGCTTGCTGCTGAAGTTCTCAAGGCTTACAAAACACTAGTGAACTAGACAGAGGACAGCAGACGTAGTTTCATGAGGCCAAAAACTCCCTTTCAAAGGAACATCGCGTCGCTAGGTGTTTGTCTGTTCACTAAATACGTCTCCGTTATTCATCCCAACGCGTGACTTCACGTTGTTAACATGCTGGTGTAGTCCCGTATGCGGACAACGAATGGTGGAGACTACCGAGTGAACAAGCCTATCCACTTTGTCTTAGTTTGTTGTCGCCAAGGATTGTTGTGTAACCCGTGATCAGTCAGATCGGAATACGACATGAGTTCGAATACGCGTGTGTTTTGTGTTACATGTGAGAAATAACGGACAAGGGTTTACTTCTGGAATTCGTCAATGAAGACATAGTCCCCCCTGAGCTAAGGATCTTTCAGCGAAATATACACAACGAGGTAAGACGGATCGATGCACAGCCCTTTTTTAGATAAAGACCGAGGAAGCAGCACCATTCTCAACCCGAGAAATCATTACGTACGCGGAGGGTTGAAAATAATGAAATATCCGGAAACGGAACTATCATCTACTTGAATGGCAAACTAATGCTTGGTCAATACACTACGAGACATCAATCGGCTTCGGCCCATTAAACCTCGCATCTACAATGTGCTAGCTAGGAATACTGAAAGTACGCGTCTCCAGAAGAATCCAGTTCGGTAGAGAACATTGATGGTCGCAGGTTACATGGGGAAACCTGAATTCGAAGAACTAAAAACGAATCGCCCATCGCCTACCCTAAAAACAATACAATTTATGACGTACTTCTGTAGGAAGAAACGGTGATTATATAGCTCGCTCGTGGGACTATTGTCACGTCATGGTAGCTGACATATCTAGTAATTGACAGGAAAGACAATTCCCTATTTAGATGAGTCTATTACTTGCGGATCTGAACAATATAGACGAGTCCAATCCTATTTGTGAACCCCACTATACACAAGCCTTGCTTTGAAAAGCGATGAGAGTTTCAAGAGATGGTCCCACCCATCTGTTGAAAGAATGGGTTCTTTAGGCTGGATGTCAACTTGTCAAAAGTTTTTTTTTATCTCAGAAGCCAACAAATTCTTTCTTGATTTGCTTGTGTATAATCATGCCTGGTAGGTGTATGATGGATATACTGGTTGGTATTGAGTTTTTGGACGTGTATTCACGAAACCCGTAAAAAGGGGTAGTTTGGTTCCTAAGATGGGTGTCCCTTGTTGGGGCACGTTACTATACTTAACCATAGGACATCAACTAATTAACAGAAGCTTTTTACAATTGGCACCAGACCTGGATGAAAGTAAAAAGGCGCCTAAATACTCTCCACACGCCAAAAACTGACAACCTGCAAAAAGATGCTGCAAGATTGAGAATGAACAGGTGTGAATCAGCTATAGGATTTGGTTAAGTCACCGACATCCTTGAGTGAATCGGTCAGTGATAAAGACACAAAGGTGAATTCTCAGTATCTGGACTGCTGCTGTCTGAGCTTGGGCAGTCTGACAGTATCGAAGCCCTCGTGCCCCCTTCCGTTGGCATGGCAGCTGGGCATCGAAAGAGTGCTACAGCTGAACAACTGATTTTTCTATTGAAATTATTACACTCAAGAGATCAGGAGGGAAGATACAAGAAACATGAATAGTCCTATAATTTTCCCGACCTAAAGCTGCCACCTTGACGTGGTGGTCGGGCTTGAGTGCTGCAATGATCCCGCGGGCTACACTGGCTGGAACGTCGTTCCACAAGGTGCAACCATGCCAGGAAGGCCAAAGGGGAGCAGTCAGACCAAGAGCAGCGAGACCCCGTACTACGAGTAATCGTGCTACGAGGCGGTCTGGGGGTAAAGTCGTACTGTCCTCTGCGATAGGAGTGTGAAGGCAGTAAAGTGTTTTCCCCAGACGACTAGTATGTCCATATTTATGGAAGCAGAGATGCTGCCTTCCCCCGAGGAAGGACGGGTTAGAAAAGGTCGGCCCTAAAAACCGCACACTCCGATCGCCCAACGGTTGACCGTGACCGCCGGCGCATTATCCACTACGGTCGAAATACTTTTAAAACCAAAGAGTCCGGTGCTGCTCAAAAGGCACCTGCTGTGCGCAGCCGCATCAGGAATGAGACAGTAATGCCTTATTCCCTGCGCCCTCGGGCCAGGCCGGCCCCCTAAAGCCAAGTAGGTCAGACTATTAAGTCATTGGCTCCGGGAAGGGTCCCCCAAGAAAACCCTAACAACCGCTGTCTCGCGGTCCAGACTCTTGAGTCAGAGGCTAGGGGCAGGGTCCCCGAGCAAAACCCTACACCCTCCCACTGCCTTGTGGGTCAGACTTTTGAGTCAAAGGCTCAAGGTGGGGTACCTCAACCAAACCCCCTTCTTCGGCCTGGGCAACCGGGAAGTATCATTTGCCCGCGCAGTTCTGTGTCCACCGATGTCCCTCCCCAACCCCTTCCCACCACACAAGCAAATGTCACTGGGTCACTTGACTGTCAGTTATCTGACCGAAAGGCCCTATGCCCCTTGCTGCCTATTAACAGTAAACAAAATAACACCCTTCTAAATCCACGAGATCCTTTCTATATAGGAGCTTTTAACGTCCGTACTCTATGTCAAATTGGCAAACAGGCAGAGCTTGCTGAAACTTTATACTCCCTTAAAATTGATGTATGCTGTGTCTCCGAAACACGCATACAAGACCCAAGCGTGGTTATGCATCTCAGAACGCCAAGGATGAACTCAGCTCTTTCACATTTCTCCCTCCGTGTGTCCGGTGACCCAGAAGCGATGACTCGTGGACTATATGGCGTGGGAGTTGCACTCAGCCCCAGAGCTGAACGCGCTTTGCTGGATTGGATCCCAGTGAACAGTCGGCTTTGCGCCGTCCGGTTATCCAGTTCAATCAAGCTCAATGCCTCTCGGCATAAAAAGCGCTGCCTGTTTGTAGTGTCGGCTTATGCCCCAACGGAGTGCAGTTCTGATGTTGAGAAGGATACCTTTTATCGAGAACTATCCGGGCTCATTCGGCAGGCAAAAAGCACTGATATTGTGATCCTTGCAGGCGATCTGAATGCTCAAGTGGGTCGTCTGAGCTCCTTGGAATCACATTTGGGCGGTCGATTTGGAGTCGATGCTCGCCGCACAGACAACGGAGATCGACTCCTTCAGTTGTGTGCTGACCATGAACTGTTTCTGGCAAGTACGAACTTTCAACATAAGCGTTCGCATCGCGTGACCTGGCGGCCACCAACTGCAAATCAACCGTGGACCCAGTTGGACCACGTGGCCATCAGCTACCGGTGGAGAGCCACAATTCAAGACTGCCGTTCCTTTTGGGGCACTCCACTTGATTCCGATCACGCCATGGTGCGTGCACGCCTGACAGTTCGCTTCCCTTCAGGCCCTCGCAAACTAGAAAGAAGCATGCCAATCCAGTATCTTCGAAGATCGACCATAGCTCAACAGTACCGATCTGAGCTAGCCCAACAACTCTCTACATGCACTGGCAGTGCGAGTGTAGATGAAGCATGGCAAAATGTGAAAGAAGCCATGTTAGCGGCGTTCAGTGCTGTCTGTCCAACCTCCCCGATTCGACCACAAAACCACTGGATATCGGCGAGGTCGCTATCCATGATTGATGCCCGGAAATCCATACCAGCAGGCAACGCGTACGACGGCGCACGCAAATCCCTTAAACGCCAAATAGTGAAGAGCCTAAGGAAAGACCGAGAGCTCTGGTGGAAATCGAAAGCTCGAGAGATGGAGAAGGCTTTTGCTACGGGAAACAGCCGTGCCCTATATCAACTGATACGATCGACTGGTCCCAGGAAAACAACGGTCAGCGAAACGATAAGTGAAAAAGACGGCTCATTAATTCACTCCCAAAAACGTCGACTGGAAAGATGGGCCGAACACTTCGAAGAGCAGTTCAGCTGGCCTCCTGCAACACAGCCTGTGGAGATAATGCATACGGGCCAGTGGAATGTAAACCTTGATCGTCCTTCGGAAGAAGAAATAAAGTACGAACTATCCGTACTAAAACGTGAGAAGGCACCAGGACCGGACGGTCTCTATCCAGCCCTCTTCAAAGAAGGCGGAGAATCCCTGGTGACCCATCTGACAAAGCTTGCTGGTGCTATATGGAACGAAGAGAAGGTGCCTGCAGAATGGGGCATGTCGACAGTTATCCCTATTTTCAAAAAGGGTACGCGGACGCTGTGCGAAAACCACCGTGGCATCAGCCTGTTAGCTGTGGCATCGAAGGTACTCTCTGGTCTTATCCTTCGAAGGTTAACTGAACACAGGGAGAGACAAATCCGTGAAAACCAAGCTGGGTTCCGTCCTGCAAGAGGATGCATCGATCATATCTTCACCCTCCGACAGATTCTTGAACAGCGACACTGCTTCCAGCAACCAACAATGGTTGTGTTTCTCGATCTGAAGGCTGCCTTTGACTCTGTAGACCGCCAGGCACTATGGCAGTGTCTGTGGAGCAAAGGTGTCCCCCTTAAATTCTTGACCCTTCTTAAGGCGCTGTACGCCAACTCCCGCGGCCGTGTGAAGGTCTACGGGAAGCTCTCTTCTGAGTTCACCACATCAAGTGGTGTCAGACAGGGCTGTCCTCTTTCACCTTTCCTCTTCAATTTCGTCATTGATACGATCATGGAAGACTCATTATCAGCCTCTACTGCCTGTGGGGTCGAAGCGCTCCCGGGGCGTCCGCTTACAGATATCGAGTATGCAGACGACATAGCTCTTCTTGGATCTGACGCCGTGGTAATGCAAAGAATATTAAATAATCTAACTAATTCCGCCTCACGGTTCGGCATGCGCTTCACACCTGCAAAGTGTAAAGTGCTAGTGCAAGACTGGGTGGGCCCGAACCCTAGCCTAGTGCTTGCGGGTGAACCGATTGAGGTAGTAGACAAATTTGTCTACCTGGGCAGCTGTATTAGTCCCGGTGGTCTCGCGAAAGATGATATTTCCATCCGAATTGGGAAGGCCCGAGCAGCTTTTGTGAACCTGCGTCACCTGTGGCGTAGGCGTGACATCAGCTTATCCGTCAAGGGTCGAGTTTATAATGCTGCTGTGCGCTCCGTATTACTATACGGATCAGAAACCTGGCCGCTGCGCGCCGAGGACGTCAAACGACTTTCAGTGTTTGACCACCGATGTCTCCGGAGCATTGCCCGAATCTGGTGGGAACACCGGATCAGCAATGCTGAAGTACGTCGAATGGTATTCGGGAGGAATAACTCACCCTCGATAGATGAACTGATCACACTGCATAGGTTGCGCTGGCTTGGCCACGTGCTGCGCATGCCAGTCGACCGACTTCCTCGAAGGGTTCTTTTCGCACAACCACGTGAAGGGTGGAAACGAGCCAGAGGCGGTCAAACAATGACTTGGCAGCGAAGTATAAAAGCCATTACCAGCAAACTCAGCTGCGCTGGTCACTGCCGTCTTCCTGGATGGGGACCCCGAGACGGGCCACATCAATGGTTAGAGACATTGTCAGACATGGCCCAATCGCGCCCTCAATGGCGCTCATGCATCCAAGCTATTGCCTTCAATGCATAGCCCCCTTCCCAATTCCCCGACGTAACAGCCCATTGACAGTGGTGCATTTACGCAGCTCGCGCCTCCAATGCGCAGCTACCTACCTCACCTCCCCAAATCATCGGCGGACGAAACTGTGGCAGCTACAACCACTGTACGACAAGTACACGGTTTCTTACAGCTGATGATGATGATGATGATGATGATGATGATGATGATGATGATGATGATGATGATGATGATGATGATGATGAGTCCTATAATTTTGTCAAAATACATACAGTGTAGTTCGAACTTCTCCACCATTCTGTGAACTTTCGACACCTTGATTCAAAAATTGTCATCGCCTGTGACATCGCTGCAACGGATGAAACAGTCACACAAATGGTACATTCTACAACCCGCAAACTGAAAGTAGTTGCATAAAGCCTTTACGCTTCAATCAGTGTCGTGAAGTTCCAAAACTGTTTCCGACCTTGGGCAAAACGGCTTGGTAGAAAATTCCTGTCTCTTAATAAAGTATGTGGATCTCGATGGAGCTTAAAGGTAACTTGACAACACTTGGCGACATTTGATCACCTTCTGTGGGAATCATGCTAACTCCTATGGGGAACGACTGATCTACAAAAGTGGAAAAAGTGTTGTGAGCCGATATTTATGCTTTACCCTACATATGCGGAAAAGCGAATCGAAGTTCCGTACCAGAGGCTCCGAACAGCAAAGGATGGCCACCATCTATGCTGGAAAGCTTGACTGCGTCTTTTTGCCATCTTAGAAGTCCCTACTGCCCAACCCATAGGCGACCTGTGTTCACTCTTGGACTGGACGTCGGTTTTTGTGCAAACCGCGGATGATAAAGATATGTTTCCGGGGTACTTAGTGGAGACCAACAGCCAAGTGAAAGTGTTCGATATTGTTCTTGTATCTAACGAATGGCAGTTCAATTCGTGAGAGTACTTCATGCCCACAAAATCAAACAAGTGGAAATGGTAATTCGCATCATAAAAGCGAATGGGCGAAGTGATTTGCAAACAGTATGACATCTTTGGATCGATGTGCACAACACACACATGAATAGCAAATAGATTTACGCTATAATAGATGATAATCACATCAATGCCGTGTTGTTTTTCTCTTATCGGCTGACATATATTGACAAGCTTACACGTGTGGTGCGGCAACGCCAAAGATTGCTCTCTTTTTTCAAAGGTCGAGTACGTTAATGTACTCGAAAGATGTGATAAAATAACCAAGAATACGACCAGCATGGAGAACTGATTGCAATGAGTGACAGAGAGGACGATGCGTCAGTGGACAAGGACCCAGCAGGAAAAGTTCTGTAAAGAAAGAAAGCACTTCTGCATCAGTGTAAGCTTATCGGTAAGAAAAATACACCAGTACGCACCAAAAACCGGCTCCATCCAATAACTACAGGAGCCGCAGCGCGTACATCTTAAAAACTGGATGGGTGGAGCAAATTTTCGATCCTGAGTTTCGACGACGGTCATGCACTGAACACAAAAACGAAAAGACAAGACAAGATGAGAAGTCATTGCTACCAAAATCCTTACGAAATTGGGGCGGATGCACCCAGATGAATAAAGAATGTAAGCCAACCTACTTCATATAGACGGCATCTCCCACTTAAGAGGCGAGGGTGAAGACCTGAGTCGAACCAATTATGTAACTATGGGGTTTTGTGCGCATAGGTTCTGGTACGCCACTGCTTCTCGAGGGTGCATGTGAAGACATTTTCAGTACGTAGGGGGGGGGTGAAGAAGATCACGCAAAATCGTATTGCGGAGAAAGCTTTGATACATCGATTTATCAATATTTCAATGAGGAAATCAGAGGATATGTTACCGAAGGCGAACACCATTCTAATATAGCGTCCATATATATATATATATATATATATATATATATATATTAAATTATGGTTGTACGGCAGTGAAGCATCAGTGGCAACACTGATATTGCTGTCTTTGATGATGATGATGATGATGATGACGTAGCACCAATATCCTGCTGAAAAAAGCTGCAGACGGCAATATCGCGGACACATTTTATTACAGTGCTTGAGTTTTCAAGATGTAGGGAGTGTAAAATGTGAAAAGGTGACGGAACGATCACCCCATGCATATCTTCCTCAGCTGCAATCATGGTCGACCTTTCGCCACCAATCTGCGCGCACTGCTTACGTTCAATAAAATAATCACGTAAATGTGACAGAACAGACCACGGACACCAGTTCCTGGAAACTTTTGGAGGAACAAAGTCCGGTTAAGGGAACCAGAAGTAAATGAAACACGTGAACACATTTGTTATGATCATCCGAAACTCTTAAAATTTGATGAGCAAAGCAAGAAACAGCGCCCGTCATTGAACGTTTAAGCTTGTAAGCAAACATACAGGTGCTAAACTAGGGCTGTGTAATGGCACACATCAAATCATCTAAAAACGTCAGGAAATGAATGAAATATGACAGTATTTTGTGGAACCAAAAATTGGCTAGTTTATGGATGTTACTCCGGGCATCCTCCGTCCTTTGACGATATGTGGCTCTTTAAGCGTACGAGTGAGAAAGTGGCAGGTATGAACAGAAAGTTCTGTGGCATAATGATTCAAAACTAATAAAGACATCGCTGACCTTATTTGAAGATTTTAGGTTTTTGTACACTTTGCCGATAGACACTGTGGTAACTCATGTATTCACACCCTGATAGAAACTTTTATGCGTTTCCTGGTCCATCACATTCCAGACGTTCTTTCAGTGTGACCGCTAGATGAAATCGGCATAAAAAACGTTCAGCCTAGATACCCCGGCCTTAGTAAGAAGATATTAGTGTTTTGCGGAGGACTTGTTTCCGCACGTGTGCGCTTTTTCTCTACAGCAACGTAGTTCATTCTCCCCCGAAAGATCAGCTGGTTAAACTCCACAATTTTTGCTGATCAATCCATGTGCTTCGTATACTATATGGCCGTTTGCCTCGTAGAGCACTCTTCGCCTAGCCATGTGTCGGACGGGGACGACCCATAGGAGGTCAGTCCATGACCTGGCAATAAAGCATGAAAGCCTTTGGCATTCGATTCACTCGCATTGGTAAATACCATCTTTCCGAGTGAGGACCGCGGGACAAAACAAACCAATGGTTGGCTGCGCCACGCAGCCCATGGCGGTCTTGCGTAGCTCTCAAACCCTACCACACTGGACAAGCAGAACCCTTCGACGTCAAGTGATTGGGCCATCGTCTCCAACGCGTGGCTCTCGTTCCCTTATTCTCCTTACCTTCGGTGAACGAAGCTGTAGCATCTGGAACTACTGTATTATTATGCACGGTTTGTGGGCTGAAAAACTTAACTGTAAGCGACGGATTTTCTTGATCGCAGGTAGGGTGAAACCATCTTGACTGATATACATGGTCCCCATGGGACAGCACAGAATGAAGCAGATCTCAAAATAGCTTGAGCTTGGATGGGTCATTATAAGCAAACACTGTGAAGTCTGTGGTCTCAAGTGTCAACCGGAGGTAGTTCAAGTTATCAAAGCTTATATTTAGCCTCGAATGATGCTTGTTGTTATTGTCCTTTGATATACCTCGAGAGAGTGCATCAAGTCGGCAAGTGTATACAAGTAGGTCGTTAATAAATACTCATTTGAGACAATCCTAATATCCAGCTGGGGATTTCATAATATCCGGAAAACAATATACAAGATTGAATGATGCCGTGGATTGAAACCGTTCGCTAAGGCAAGATTAGGTCAGTATTGTACGAAATGTGGTTGCAATTGCCATCCGGTTATTGTTCCCCACCACAACACCTGTACTGTCGCCCGCTTAAACCCAAATCTCTGGATCTCGTGATATCATTCATCGCAATTCTTCAAACTGGGTATCATTCCACTGATTCCGTCCAGAAAGTGTCTAGGGGATGGAGTGTCCTTCTATATACCTTTTCCCCATTTTTTGAGTATCGTCTTTGACTGTTGCACCTCTTACTTCAAACCGTTGGACCAAAGTTGAAGCACTTCAATAGACAAAATCTGTCTGCTGTAATTATCGACATCCAAATGGAGATGCTGTGTTCCCTTTTTAAACTTGTCGGATGTCGACTTCAAGCAGATGCTTCAATCCGAACACATGGTGAAAGTCGGCATCGTCAGGTGCATCGAGGTCCAGAAAAAAGAGTGGTTCCCTAATTTTTTCCACGGAGCCCGCGGGCCGTGAGGCGGAAATATTTACCATCGCTGACTTCCCTACCCAGGTTCTTAGCTCCATCTCGAATCTCTGACCCCACTGAAGGGGCTGCTCAAAGTCTGCATCTTTATAACTTCACACCTAGCTGAAATATGCTGCTCCTCGCTTCTTCTACTCACTGCCTTTTCGAGCTGCTCCACTCGCTTTCATCTTGCCTTCATCTCACGGATTCGCCGATGGCTGAGATGGTGCGCCACAGTTTTCAGTAGTCATCCCAAGGACTGTATATTTTCAGATCCATCAATTCCTGATAAAATGACTCTCTTCCGAGGAAGTGAAAATGCAGCTTCCAACTCCTAAACTCGGGGAACAATAATATATGGAATCCACAAAGCGTTCGAAGCTATAAAGGGTAAGCTACATTAGCCTGTGTTCGTAGGATTTATCTACTGGGTCTACAATGCTGCTGCTTGCGCGGAATCAAGGAGTGAAGCAGTCTTTTTGAAAAGTGGGGCTGGGTATTGATTTCTAGCAATGGTCTGATATTACCGTATAAGCTTTCATTTGAATGCAACTTCTGTTGCCGTTTGCAGTGGGGGTTGAGATTTGATTAACCTGGCCAGGTTTTTTAGGTAGCTAGAAATGTACCTATGACGCTCTTTAGCTTTCGGTGCTTCCAAGAGTGAAAATCGCGCACTAGAAGTTGCCACAGTTCTTAGTGCAGCGTAGGACACGTAGGATGACACTGATTGTAAAAACCGTCGAGTTCCACGATCGTTTTGGTTTCTGAAAGTATCTTGATTCTAGTCTGACTGGACCATGCAGAACTAGTTTGTTGCAGAGTGCACTCCAACCTTCGGCGTCATGACAGTCAATATACTGGATGTTAGAGAATGAGGTCAGGTGCATCCAGTATTAAGCTTGAGATGACTCAGTGGGTAAGAAGGACCGTACTGACCGGAAGGCCCACAGTTCGAACCCAGCCTCGGCATCTCGATTGGTCCTTTCTAGGCCTGGGCGGCCTAGTAGTATCTCAATCCCCGTGCTTCCATTTGTAGGACTAAGAGAGCACATGGAGTCCAGGTAAATGCATGTTTGACGGAAGCACTAGTTGGGTCTGGTGCATGACTGATTAAAGGCCTGGTGAGAGCAGATGGGTTCAAGTAGAACATAAGGTTGAGGGGAACGCGAGGAATGCACCTACACACTGAACCCAAGAAGGGCGAAACCTGTCACAGGCTGTCGAGTTTTCAGCAACCTCATGAGTAGTGTGTTGCGTCTACGTGGGTACGTACTTGCAGGAACCATGGATTTGTGATCGGTTGGTACAGGGTTTCTTTCGGTTTTAGTTGAGGTGATTCGAGTATATTACTGCTGAGTAATAGTGCGAGCTTGAACGGATTCGTTCACCCCGATTCAAGTGAAATAGTGTTTCGCTTTTGTGCTGCGCTCTGCAATTTGAGATGGTTAGCTACCTTCTGGACATCTAAAGACAGATCCTCAGTTCGTCTGCTTAAGGAATAGGTTTGTGAGAAAACTGCAGATCCTACAGGATGTTTGTAGAGACTTTTAACATGCCGAGTTAGGTAGGAATGAGATGCTTAGGGCGCGCGTATCACAGTCAAATGCAAATTGGGATGGCACTTTGTATACGACGGTCGGAAGCTGTAAGGTGTCTACTGGTCACATCCTTGACAAACAGTACCTACCCACTTGGATTTAACATCCTTACCGCCCATGTTGTAAACTGTGTAGGGCATGGCGCAGTGTACATATTACGCAGTTAGCTGAGGTGCAATGGCTATGTGGGGAAGCTTGGTTTGCTTGGTATTACGGTACAGTGCACTTACTTCAAATGTAGTAATACAGCTATGATCACCGTTACCTTCAGTGAGGTGAATAAAGAATGGCCTCGTAAGTGGGAGAACACTGGAACTAGGATGGCCAAAGACGAAGTAGGAAAAAGAAATCCAATTTGGATTCAGTCTTGGGTTTCTATCGTTGAATTTGCCATCCGCGGATGGTTGGTTTGATGCCAGATTTCTTGGAACAGGCATAGGAATTCGTACAGCGCACCAGTTTTCACTCAACGATGGGAATGTGAGTTAAATTCCAAAGATCGCAGGCGATACGTTGTGGGCTCAAAACGGACTGACGTGAAATAGCCGCTGGTGCGCCGTCCCGAGTCGGGTATTATGACAGAGTATGATGTAACGTGCGCTCTAGTTGGCCTCCGGTTTGCCTGTAACCCTAGCTACCACAAAATTGTCAGGCTGTGGTGCTCCCTGAATGAATTACCACACAACTCAGTCGTTTCTACTGTCAAAGACATTGAGTGGCTACTACAGGACTTGGAGCACAGCACTCTTAACTAGCCCTGGACGATAGCAGCCGGTGCAATCAGCGGTATGCAAGCACCATTAAATTGGACCATTTTGGACCTTAGGGAGCAGTCCAGCTCCATGGAAGAGTTCAGGTTTCCACCGGCAGCGTCACCAAGAGTGCACTTAACGGGCTTAACTGGTATCCCTCCAGCTTCATTCTGAGAGCAGGGTGAGGTCAGAGCCCGTATATATATAGTGTGTGTATGTAAGTGGTGTATAGTGGATGAACATTCTGACAAATGCGCACCAATTCGGTGACTTCACCCCGAATTCGGCGAACATGTTCCACGAATATGCTCCGTCGTCCTGATAACACCTGCATAAGCTCTTGACATTATCTCCGCGACATTCGTATTTGTGACCCCGACTGCACACGCTGTACCTACGGTTCCTGAGGGACAGTAGCACAGGCAATGCTATTCGTCCCAAACCAGCATGAGTTGAGCGGCATTCATGTGAAACTCGGTTGCTTATTTAAGGTAACTGTGCGCGTCAGGTAGGCTGACGGGGCCACGAAAGTTCATCATTATGGCATCAGTTATGATCATCATCAAAGACAGCAACATCAGTGTTGACACTGATGCTTCACTGCCGTACATCAGTATCATAACTGATCAGTTATGATACTGATAGAGCGCTTGCATGGTGAGCTTCTGAAGATCCAACTGAAGATCCGACTCAGTGTCCGGAACGGAACATCCGTACCCCTTATTATTGAGATTCAATGTGATGCGACACCTGAACCGATCTTCCATTATTGTAACGAACACAGAACCCCGCTGATAAAACATTTGGTTCGGAACCTGGTCGTATCCGCAAAACCAAGGTCAGCTGGGTGATTGTGGTTTATAAAAGCTGTGAACAGGATGCATTCAAATGCCCCGTCTCAACAGCAACAGTCAGACATTTCACTCGCCGTCATATTTAACCAAATCGGTGTGAATCACGTTTCCAAGTTTATTGGATTAATTATGGAGGTTCTCCGAGATTCAGCATCAAAATTGGTCTTATCAAACAGAAAAGACAAGGGTCCACTTGTCTTTGTTGTACCCATTGACTCTCCACATCACAGTTTAACCCCATCTGAGCTAGTTCGAACCGAATATGTGGGTTTGTACGCTAAGTCTGATGTCACTGATTCGGTTTCGTGACGGTTGTAACAAATTCACAGGGTCTATGCTGGTCCTTGGATAAGGCGACTGCTGTTCGCGCAGTGTAATATATCTACGGGTATTTTACCTTGAGACAACCTTCTAAGAGAGATAAAAGGACGTTATCAAAGCTATATTTAGGAACCAACCACAGAGAGCCAGTCTGTATGTGAGTAAGGAGCACCGAGACCAAACTCCTCGATTTTGATTGGTCCAAATCGTGGCCAATCAGGATATGGCTTTGTTTTTCAAGCATTCACGGATTGATACACAGGAGCGAGGCTTTTGCCCAAGTTTCCCGGGTCGCTTTTGTTCTTGTCGTTCAGCAGCTGTCGTTCACCTGAAAAGCACAAGTGAAAAAAGCGTGTAGCACTGCTCTTTAAGTTCTCGGCGCGGGGCAGTATGCTTGCCAGCGCGAGGACTCGCGCAAATAATTGTCTAACAGTGTTTTGAACTGAGTTCTAGAGGGAGCGTGGACAACCGTCTCAGGAAGTTTATTCCACGCAGCAACTACCCGAAATGAGAAAAACGTTTGCCTAATGAAGGTGTGCGCTCTGAGCCTAAAAATCTTCTTACCGTGTCCCCGTCGTGTGTTTGCTGGGTCAACGGTGAAAAACCTGTTGGCCAAGGCCTGTTCAAACAGGGCGTAAGTAAGAACTAAGTCCCCTCGGAGGCGACGATACTCCAAGGGAAAGAGGTCGAACACCGCGAGATGCGTTTCGTAGTCCATGGACTTGAGACCGGCAACCATTTTCGTAGCAGCTCGCTGGACACGCTCAATGAGGATTACGTCTTTCGTGCGTCCTGAGTAGACAACCGGGTTGGCATATTCAAGGAGCGGTCTGACATAGGCCCCACAGAGTATTTGGAAGTCCATGCGAGTAATACGCGAGAAGATGCGTCGAATCATCTTTAGAGCAGCGAATGGCTTTTGGGCCGATTTCTCAAGGTGCAGTGAGAAGGACAGGTTTGGAGAGAGCCAGATACCCAAATCCTTTTTTGCATCTATCCTCGTGATGTCTTCTGATCCTCTTTTACCATGCACGACAAAGGAGTTCGCTGAGTCTCCTCCAAATGACATATGGACGCACTTTTGGTCATTCAGAGGAAGGTGCCAGTCCAACGACCACTGCTTTGCGGCGTCTACATCAATTTGGAGGGCACTGGCATTGGAACTCCACGATTTCAAGTCGTCCGCAAAAAGTAGACATGGACTTGCAGGAACATCTGGAAGTTTGGTTTTGTGTTCCGCTCCGCATACATCCGTACATTCGGCTGATTCATCGAAGCACATAAGTATTTCCCAAGAAAGGTTCAGCACCCAAGAAATTACAGCATTTCCTTGAATCGAATGGTTAATCCAACGATTATCCATTTTTGCTGAAATTTGCCATGTTGCTTTCGCTTTTGCGCGCGATTAAGTTTAGTTCATTCTTATCAGTTGTTGTAGCCGATCGACATCCCAAGACGGGACATAGTGTCATGAGAACTACGATGTTTTCGAGCTTGATACTTTTAGGCACTACTGTTTATGTCTATCGTGTTTTTGCGCGGCTTCCTGGTATACGTGATTTGGTGAGGTAAGGGGTCTCAATGTCAAAAATTATCCCAAACGCGGGAACAGGGTTTGCTTAAATAAGGTATCTCAAATTACCGGGAGGTGTGATTGACCTAGAAAGAAAATGTGGAACATGTATTTCCGTATTCGCAACAGTGCGCGGAATCCTTTGAAACCTATGATACATTTAATGCACAAATCCCGGATATTTTGCTCCTATATATTGATTATATTATCCGTCTGAATAGGCAAATGCTGAATTCTGTATCCTTGTATCTCTCAAAGCATTACAGAGAGTAATCCTCAGGAAAGAAACTCTATAATGTCAGCTAACCTGTGTGGAGGTGCACAAACTTAATGTTAACTGGAAATAAAATTCACCGCTGGGATAAAAATTATTATGTTAGAGACCTGAGCGCCGACATCGACCGCCCGGGACCAAGTCCATAAGCCATGTTTTCTCCGGCAAAATATCGTGAATACGGTAAGCCACAGGGGCGAGATGGCTCAAGTGGTTAGAGCACGAGTTTGCTGACCGGATTGCCCGTGGTTCGAACCCGACCTCTGCCTCTCGACTTCCGCTGTCTAAGTTTGGGCGACCTGCCAATATCCCAGCCCTCGTGCTTCCCTCGGGTGGCATGGCATCTATGCACACGAAGGGTGTTACAGTTGAACGGTTTTTGGTTTTCAAGCCACAGTTACTGATAGTGTAGCGGCCCCTTCACCAACGTACGTGACTGTACAACCCACCGCCACTCACTAGATCACGAGATCTGTCCTTTTGTTTACACTCACAAATCACGCTACACGATTGTGACTCACTTGACTAAACAGCTCACAATCGCCCCTAGATCACGAGACTCGCTTTTTACCCTACACTTCACCGCCACTCACTAGATCACGAGATCTGTTCTTTTTTCTACACTCACAAATCACGCTACACGACTGTGACTCACTTGACTACACAGCTCACAATCGCCCCTAGATCACGAGACTCGCTTTCTACCCTACGCTTACAAATCGCGACACACAAGGATGACTCATCTGATATTGACTGTCTCCACCGGCCAGTAAGCGTAGCAACAAGTCATGTGCTGACACCCACGTACACGTAAACGCAGCTACATATAGGAAGGCCGAGCATACTCAAGACACACAGTCTCGCGCGCGCGCAGGGAGCAGGACGTCAACCGCTCTCCACAAGTCCACGGACAATTATGGAACACGTGTAGCAACTATGCTGCTGAGAAAACACGTTACCGCCGTCCGGACTTTCACCAAGGGACTCTCACAACCGATAAGTTCCCCTTTTGTCTTGCTCCACATTCTGCATTGTATTTTTTTTATACGTGTTGCAACTCACCACTGTCAACCATAGTAAAGACTGTTATTAGTGCATATATACCTTCTGAATCATATTATGGCTATCATCAACTGTGCAGTAATATTAGCAACTTCAGCCTCTCTAAATGGTGGTACAACTCTGCATTCTGTACCATGTACTAGCGTACTCTCACCTGGATTGGCGTTGTACGTGTGCTGTGAGTTGTTAAATTTAATAACAACCAGCAAATACCACCGCGTTTACCTAAGACGAGAACCTCAAGCTTGTAACATGCAATTTTTGTTAATACTAATAATCATAATAGTACCAATGTTTATTCCCAATTAGTGGGTGGCCTACCGAAAACCTCGTTTACGCTAGCTAGTTGAACGGATTTATGATGCGTGGGCGCGCAGAGGTCCGTAATATCCAAAAAACCTGCGAGATGCAAATTACGTTGCTCATGGAGGACAGCGAAAATTTATATTGGCCAGTTAGTGAGCAAGTAAAAGATCCCGTTATCATTTCTTCCTATCCTCTTGACTCGCTTTAAGCTAATGCAGGACTTAAATGCCTACTTGATCTAAATATGCTGTGTTACTGGCCTAGTTGTTTTTCTTTTTTTCCCCAGCCATCTTATACCTCGTTCTGGTATAGTCCATTACCCCGGATTACTCTATCAACCCTGTCTAGCGACTATTGCTCTCGGCCCAAATCTAACTGATAAAAACCAAACGAAAGTCAGCTTTTTTCTTCATTACCAGAGCACATTCTGCGCCTATATATACCTATATATATATATCTGTCTGATGATTTACTCCACTATACACTCACACAACATCGCGGTAAGCTTCTGCTCGACGTGGTAGCTCACATCAACGCTCCGACGCCGTTTAGCCATGGTGCACTCGCCGTCAATATCACCATTCCACTCCTATAATAATAATAATAATAATATTTATTCCCAAATTTTGGGGGCATGCCGTCAGGCATGATCATAAGGTTACAGTTACAGAATAAAGGTATGACTGGTGGGACTGTGAGTACAGGGGGTTTTGGGTGGGAAAAGAGGACAGCGCCATAGGCGGTGAGCTGTATCCAATGTAGGCGTGGTCGTCACTAAACCGGCAAGAGCAGGGAAGCTCTTTTGCCGAAGAGAACATCAAGCAAGGTCAGATCGTTAGGATTTGAAGGTGGCGGGCAAAAACAAAGCGAGGGAGGGCAAAACAAGAGGCTTCATGCCTGAAATATGACAAGAGAAATGTAAGCTGTGGAAAATCAGAAACCAGAACATCAGATCTGGTGAAGCAGCAAAGTTGGCATCATCCAGCCGATCAAATTGAACTGAAGCCAAAAACAACCGCTGAGGCCTCGCGGCCTTGGACTATTGGGCTCGTGGCCAGGGTCACAAAAGCGTAAGTGGGGATGATGAAATGGAGGGACCAGCAAAGCGGGTAAATGGTAGCAGGGATCTCAGAGACATGGTATACAGTTAAACTGTAGTGACTCACTGGTGTCGCTGTTGTGGAGGCGGGCATAATAGTTCCTTTGGAAGAGAGAGATGGTGGCAACACACGAGCCGGAACGCGAACTGTATAGAAAGTTATTGGATTTGGTGGGAAGCACAGTAACACAGAGATGGTTAAATTTCAACCAACAGTTCAGCAGGTTGGAATGAATGTGTCATGGAGTCAGCTGGGGTCGATTGGGGAGTTCGTCGTATTTGCAGTTAATGGAACGAGTGGGCGAGGGCACGGTCGAGAGAAGGAATGGAATAGTTGCGGGAGTGCTATCGAACTGGGTATGGCAGTGCCGTGCCATCATTGGCCTGACATGCTTCAGTTTTTGGACAGCCCCGTAACGGACGTCACATTTTAAGGTGAGTGGGCTGGGGTGTGCAGTTCTTTGGGCAGCGGGATTCATTTCAGGCTGGTCGAGGAAACAAGGTGGAGCGAAGCCGATATGGAATCGCAGGGTTCTTTTGGGATCCTGTGGTTGAACATCACCGGCCAGGTGGAGTGGGTAACAGCCAACCAGGTCCTCCAAACCAGGCATTGCCGAAGTTCGAAGCTTGGGAAGATGAGGGGGTGGGATGAAATTAGTAAAGCATGGTGAGTTTGAAAAGACAACAAATGGGGTAATGTGCACTAATATACATTGAAAGAAAAACTTGACGTCTGACGCGATTAGGGTGATGACAAGTGATTGTATGGAATAGGATATAGACTAGCGACCAAGGGGGTGGGTTTGCTAACAAACGATATTAAATTACAAGGGATCTAGTAAAGGCCGATATAAGCATGCAATGGCAGCTGTCAGTTCACTTCTCCTCCGCGAATGCCTCTACCAGCGTCTGTATGCCGTTTGTCTGTTCGAATTGACCGGACTGTCTTTACTGGCCTTGCTTTCCCCCGACCAGAAAAAAATTGGTAGCTGGAGTATTTATTAATGCACAAACCGCATTTATGACTGCTTGGATGGTTTCCACCTTGCAGATCTGGTAGCATGCACGAGGGATGAAAACTTCGTGTGGTGGACGGGTACGCCCTGCAGGGAGGGTCGCCCTGTTACGTTGCACCATGGTGCGTTCGTATACCCGCCACCCCCCCAGTAGCCCGGGTGCATCACCCATCGCCGGTGGCTCTTAGCCTGGCCTTTAAATTCAAGAAATCAAAATAAGTATCGCCGACTTCTGTATCTTGCTGCTGGTGTTGGGCTCGCCTCGGTTGAGTTTTGTATCTGGCAACGCCATAAACCACAGATGAAAAAAACTGGCCTCTCATCTGTAAAAAAAACAATACAAGATAAAAATACACCTGGGATAGGCTGAAGATACACTGCAGTGCCCATGGCCTACATCGACGAGCATAGCTGTATCTGCCTTCGTCAGAACAGAACCGCACCAAAGCCCATTTCGTCAACCAAACAAAGAACACACCTACCTGCCGCTCCCAGTGGTAGACACGAAAGTCTTCATCAATGCACCACTTACAGATTAAAGCCGATAGCAGTGCTTCGTGGACTGGTGACTATTTCTCTTGCACATACTTTCTCAGGATATTATCCAACTCACTTAATAAATACGCTCGCTGCCGTCAGCCCTTATACATCTGATACATCAGCCCGTATACATCCACACTACCACTCTGCGTGCTTATATCGGCCTTAACTAGATCCCTTGTAATTTAATATCTTATGTTAACAACACCCACCCCCCTGGTCGCTAATCTATTAAGTACAAATCCATGTATATCCTATTCCATATAATCACTTGTCATCACCCTAATCGCGACAGACGTCAAGTTTTTCTTTCAATGTATAATAATGCACATTATCCCATTTGATGTCCCCTCAAACTCACCATGCTTTACTAATTCCATCCCACCCCCTCATCTTCCCTAGCTCCGAACTTCGGCAATGCCCAGTTTGGAGGACCTGGTTGGCTGTCACCCACTCCACCTGGCCGGTGATCTAAAACCACAAGATCCCCAAACGAACCAAAAAACCCTGCGATTCCATATCGGCTTCGCTCAACCTTGTTTCCTCGGCCAGCCTGAAATGAATCCCGCTGCCCAAAGAACTGCACCCCCCTGCCCAAAGAACGGCACACCCCTGCCCAATTACCTTAAGTGTGACGTCCGTTACGGGGCTGCCCAAAAACTGAAGCATGTCAGGCCAATGATGGCACGGAACTACCATACCCAGTTTGATAACACGCTCGCAACTATTCCATTCCTCCTCTCGGCCGTGCCCTCTCTCCCACTCGTTCCATTAACTGCAAATACGACAAACTCGCCCACTGACCCCAGCTGACTCCATGACACATTCATTCCAACCTGCTGAACTGTTGGTTGAAATTTAACCATCTTTGTGTCACTGTGCTTCCCACCAAATTCAGTAACTTTCTAAACAGTTCGCGTTCCGACTCGTGTGTTGCCACCATCTCTCTCTTCCAAAGGAACCATTATGCCCGCCTCCACAACAGCGACTCCAGTGGGTCACTACGGATTTACTGTATACCATGTTTTTGAGATCCCTGTTACCATTTACCCGCTCTGCTGGTCCCTCCATTTCACCATCCCCACTTACGCTTTTTGTGACCGTGGCCATTAGCCCAATGGTCCAAGGCCGCGAGGCCTCAGCGGTTGTTTTGGCTTCAGTTCAATTTGATCAGCTGGATGGTGCCAACTTTGCTGCTTCACCAGATTTGATGTTCTGGTTTCTGATTTTCCACAGCTTACATTTCTCTTGTCATATTTTAGACAGGAGGCCTCTTGTTTTGCCCTCCCTCGTTTTGTTTTTGCCCGCCATCTTCAAATCCTAACGATCTGACCTCGCTCGATGTTCTCTTCGAAAAAAGAGCTTCCCTGCTCGTGCCGATTTAGTGGCCACGTTTACATTGGATACAGCTCACCACCCATGGCGCTGTCCTCTTCCCCCACCCAAAACCCCCTGTGCCCACAGTCCCGCCAGTCATGCCTTTATTCTGTAACTGTAACCTTATGCTCATGCCTGACGGCATGCCCCCACAAGTTGAGAATAAACATTATTATTATTATTGTTAAGGAATAAAGTTCTGCAAAGGATCCACAATTCCCAGCCAGATTGAAATGAGAGCAACGCACGCTCCATCAGCTTGCGATGTTATATTATGACGAGCTATATGCGTCAAATATAACGCGTGTTCGGGCTCCCTGGTGCGTCATTTACTTTGTGATATTGGAGAGCAAAGTGCTATTGTTTGCTTATTCAAAGAAAACCGAAAGGCGGCTGGGAAGCAACAAACTAACACCATAGCATAGTTTATGCATTGCAACGTAGGCATTTTGATGGTGAAGTCCTCGCGTGACCATGCATGTGCAAAGTTGCTTTCTTATTTACGAGACTGTACTTCAGCATATAAAACGCACTGGTGAAATTCAAAAGGAAAAAAATCTCGCGCCGTCGCAGCCTGCGTAGGAAAATCCTATAAGTTGTTCATTCGGTTTTTTTCAATTTTTGTTGACAGGTTTGAAGACATAAAAACATGATAATCGTCTCCCTCACTTGTGTTGTAGGCATGGCCTCCCGAAGTCGAAAATTCCAAGGGTTGTCCCAACCACACTGTATCGTTCATCACGTTGATACTTGAAATTCCCCAGGTTTATTCTGTCTCCATTTGTAACCCCCGCCCCACTTTTGCGTTTAGTGCGTGTATATGAACTAGCGTTTGTTTGTCCTTACCACTTCACCCATTTTGGCCTTAAGGTCATCCGGCCATTTGTGACCGACTTTGTGCACGTGTGACTGTCCTACGTGGGAGCCTGTTTGCTCCTTTAGTTTGTACCTTTGTAGTCCAAGTGGACCATTTGTCTTGGACGAGTATCTACTGTCGAGGTTTTTGTAATTTGTGAATTTGTCTTATATTAATAGTACCGTATAGAAACCCAGCTCCGACTTTGTTTCGCTTGCCCGGAGGTTCTGGTATTACGCGTCACTGGAAGATACCGTTCGCCCGTTACACACCTTATAAGTGTAGACAACAAAGGTAAGTTATCTGTAATTGTGAGAACTATCTCTCATCCCTCACTCAAACAGATGGATCCGCATCATTAGTTTCACCGAAACCCGGTTCATCAAAAATCGTCTGAGAAGTAACGAGTTGTGTTTGTGCTGGTCGTATCGGGCAAAATGTTACCACAGGATGGCGCTTGGACTATAACATTACGACAAAAAATGCTCACGTTCACTGGGTTTCCGTCCGTTGTTTTCGTCAGGTTGAACGTGTTTTCGATAATAATAATAGTTGGTCAACTTCCCAACTTGGAGACAGCATGGCAATAGAGGCACGATCGGGTAGTTACAACCTAAATGCGACAGGTAACCAAACAACAGGAAGGAAAGTACAACCAACGAGGCGCGTTAATTTCATGAATGTCCAACGAAGTCGTGGAAAAATAGAAAAACCATAATCACCGAAAATGAGGTTTGATGAGTTCACTGATGAATTCAATTGACTTGAACTTTTGCCTGCCAAGAGTGACCACGAGCGTTTGTGTACATGGCTAAAGTCACAAACGGAAAATATAAAATGAAGGTGGAAATGCAGACAAATGGCGAGCCCCGCTTCAAACATATGTTTGAAACTGAAGCTAACTAGTTTCAGTGGTATGGTCGGTGAAGGGACGTAAGCTGTAAAGGAGTGCTCGTGCATAGGGCCGCAGGAACACAAAACCAAAGTCGAAGAAGGGGTAAACAGCAATGGTAAACGGGGTAAACTCGAGCGGAAGGTTCTGCGGGCTTGAACGATCTCGTCCCAGAGGCGGCTGCGACCGGGTAAACAATTGGTTCGTAGTTGCAATTAAAGGCCCGAAGGGGCGAGAAATGACGGTGAAGAATAGGAAGAAAATAGCTGCGGGATTGCCATCACACTAGGTATGGTAGTGCTGTGCCATTAGCGCACTGACATACCTCGGTTTCTGGACAACCCCGTGCCGGACGTCAAGGTTGAGGGGATCTGAAAGGGCGTACGTATTCCTCTGGCGACTAGATCTGGGTTAGACGGGGGATTAACACAAGTAGAGCCAGGTCGATGTAGTCGCGGGTAATTTCGATTCTGTTAGCGGACCATGTGAGTGTGAACCGAGGACTAGCCAGATTGACTGAATGATGGACATGTGGGGCGTCTTCAGCTGCTACTGCTGAAGGTAGGAGCTCGGGAAGAGTGGCCGCTTATCTTCATGCTACCGCACATGTTTAGCTCCGTGTGATTAGAGTGGCATCTGCTAAAAAATCTCATATGAAAACAGCCCGTTCTTTGTTGTATAAAACAAACGTGAAATTAGTATCAATTACCTTTTACTGAGCTTCCAATCCGTAAATACGCAAGAACCTGATCTCGCGGGGAAGCTTGGGCCGGAGTGACTGAATGACGGACATATGAGGCGTTCTTGACTGCTGCTGCCGAATTTCGAATCTCTGGGGCAGGGGTGATGAGAAAGGATTAGTATGAGAGCAAAAGCTTCTGATGAGTTCCGGTAGGTGTCGAACAAGGCGTTATCCCATAAAAAATCTAACAGAGGCTAAAAGAAATCTAAATAAACCTATGAAAGGATGAATTTCCTTGCTGGCCTATTAACCAAGGGTTAACTGAGTATGGCGATGTAATATGGGGACACAAGAAAGCAATAGTAGTGTTTCCGCTCAGCAAATATACAGAACATTCAGTTAGAGATACAAGGGAATACTATTGGTAGTAAATGTTGTCTCGTACTTAGCACTGAGCTTCAATTTATCAGAATTCGTATGGCCATGGTAAGTGTAGTTGCGTAATTTGGGGCCTAGACACCGAGTTCGCTATCAGAGAGGCGAGCCCTCGTGGTGCACCGAGCAGATTTTTGCTTCCATCTAGTTGACTGGTTCCTCACCAGGCGCTGCCGGGCATTTTGACTTCTATGGACTTATGAACACCCGAGTTTCTTAGCCTAAGCCACACACTGAGGACATTATCCATCGTGAAATCCTCTCAACTCCGAATTACAGGTGGCAGCGGAGGTGTGACATGGTTATGGTAGCAAGTATTTACTACTGTGTGCAGGAGTTGCAGGAGTTTTGCCTATTAATTTTTCCTCTCTATGTCTTCTTCCTAAAAACATCCCTGCACTATTTTGGAGTCGGGTAAACAGATCTGTTTTGCTTTGCTATACTGCGGCAACATGACACTCCCTGTCTGCTATGCCGGGAGCTGTACTAATACCGCCGCCTTAACGTAGATCGCATTTGAACTATTACACTCAATCGAAGAGGTTCTTCTCCGACAGACTGGCTGTCAACCCATGCCTTATATGCGAAAACTGTTCTTCTGTAATAAAATGTGGGAAACCGTCATTGGAGATTCAGCGATGCTTCTCAGATTAATCTGGAACGACGTTGATCACTCAAGATATCTACAACTTTTGCGTTCTACAGATCTCAATTATCAAGTAGGTCAACTTTTAAATTTTTCTCATTAAGGTTGATGGCGTTCTTGTTTCTTTCAAAAATTCGCGAGTACGGCCGTGATTCGGGAATGAAATCTGACAACGGTCGTTTTAATCACATGTGTTTTGCCAGCATACAAAAATAGCTCCACTTCGACGTTCCTGGGACGTCGTAAACTTTGATGCAAGGGCAGTGGAAATCATCTTGGGTAAACACCTATTGAACAAGACATACAGCTACTTTGTTGATGATGCTACGAAAATCTGGTGATCCGTCAAATATGCCCCTGTCGGTGACCGAGGTTAGGCCATCACCCAAACACTGGTCTGGCGATCAGCCCCTGGTGTTTAAAGACGGTTTTCTGCGAATTATTTGGCGTTCTTCACCAACATACGATGTATTCCGTCATGTCCACGGCCTTTCAACTGACTGCGTTGATTACCGGCATTCGCGAGTACGACTACTAGATCGCAGCTATCGCTGTGAGAACCAACATAAACCGCCTGGTTGAGATCTGTGAACACATCCACAAGGCGAGTACTCCGAGAGCACTGAAACCATCTTTAGCTGCCCGTTCAGCCCGTTAGTGCACCTCATACTATAAAGCGATCAGTCGAAGGGGCGTGTAACCACGACCACTCCGCAGAGGCTCAGCCGAGGGTATCCCTGTTGTTATAATTCTCTTCCGCTAAGTTTGCAACAGGCTAAAAAATGTAAAAAAAAATTTAACTTGAGACTTAATTACGCCTACACATGTTTTAGATATTACATTGAATCACAAGATTGTGGTGGCTTCAGCTGGATCCCAAATATGTGAATGTTCTGTTCTCAGAGTCATTCATCCTACTGTACTGCCACTTTGGTGCGGGTAGTCAGGCTTGCTTGTTGCCATGACCCTGCAGACTACACCGGTTGGAGGTAGACCCCACAAGGTTCGACCATTCCAGGAAGGCTAACGGATAGCAGCCAGACCAGCTGCAGCAAGCGCCAAATGCATCCATCAAATAATTTGGTATGCGCTGGCCTCCTGAAAAATAGTACTACTAAATATAATATCTATTATTTATTAATTATAATATATATATTTCACCTTATAAGTGTAGACAACAAAGGTAAGTTATCTGTAATTGTGAGAACTATCTCTCATCCCTCACTCAAACAGATGGATCCGCATCATTAGTTTCACCGAAACCCGGTTCATCAAAAATCGTCTGAGAAGTAACGAGTTGTGTTTGTGCTGGTCGTATCGGGCAAAATGTTACCACAGGATGGCGCTTGGACTATAACATTACGACAAAAAATGCTCACGTTCACTGGGTTTCCGTCCGTTGTTTTCGTCAGGTTGAACGTGTTTTCGATAATAATAATAGTTGGTCAACTTCCCAACTTGGAGACAGCATGGCAATAGAGGCACGATCGGGTAGTTACAACCTAAATGCGACAGGTAACCAAACAACAGGAAGGAAAGTACAACCAACGAGGCGCGTTAATTTCATGAATGTCCAACGAAGTCGTGGAAAAATAGAAAAACCATAATCACCGAAAATGAGGTTTGATGAGTTCACTGATGAATTCAATTGACTTGAACTTTTGCCTGCCAAGAGTGACCACGAGCGTTTGTGTACATGGCTAAAGTCACAAACGGAAAATATAAAATGAAGGTGGAAATGCAGACAAATGGCGAGCCCCGCTTCAAACATATGTTTGAAACTGAAGCTAACTAGTTTCAGTGGTATGGTCGGTGAAGGGACGTAAGCTGTAAAGGAGTGCTCGTGCATAGGGCCGCAGGAACACAAAACCAAAGTCGAAGAAGGGGTAAACAGCAATGGTAAACGGGGTAAACTCGAGCGGAAGGTTCTGCGGGCTTGAACGATCTCGTCCCAGAGGCGGCTGCGACCGGGTAAACAATTGGTTCGTAGTTGCAATTAAAGGCCCGAAGGGGCGAGAAATGACGGTGAAGAATAGGAAGAAAATAGCTGCGGGATTGCCATCACACTAGGTATGGTAGTGCTGTGCCATTAGCGCACTGACATACCTCGGTTTCTGGACAACCCCGTGCCGGACGTCAAGGTTGAGGGGATCTGAAAGGGCGTACGTATTCCTCTGGCGACTAGATCTGGGTTAGACGGGGGATTAACACAAGTAGAGCCAGGTCGATGTAGTCGCGGGTAATTTCGATTCTGTTAGCGGACCATGTGAGTGTGAACCGAGGACTAGCCAGATTGACTGAATGATGGACATGTGGGGCGTCTTCAGCTGCTACTGCTGAAGGTAGGAGCTCGGGAAGAGTGGCCGCTTATCTTCATGCTACCGCACATGTTTAGCTCCGTGTGATTAGAGTGGCATCTGCTAAAAAATCTCATATGAAAACAGCCCGTTCTTTGTTGTATAAAACAAACGTGAAATTAGTATCAATTACCTTTTACTGAGCTTCCAATCCGTAAATACGCAAGAACCTGATCTTGCGGGGAAGTTCGGCCCTGAGTGACCCACTAATCCGGGATCCAAAATCCGTGGCCTGATATTTGATGAACGATGCAAAAAAACTGTATACAGCACAGTGCTAACTAGATGAACGTTGTCTGCCGGATACAATCCTGTCCTATCATACTGCCTTTTGGTAATGTGGGTCC
The DNA here is from genome assembly GCA_003604175.2 of Clonorchis sinensis. Lineage (NCBI taxonomy): Eukaryota > Metazoa > Platyhelminthes > Trematoda > Opisthorchiida > Opisthorchiidae > Clonorchis > Clonorchis sinensis. Next base: position 155,218,473 of record CM030369.1, on the reverse strand, counting down.
GCAGGATTATTGAAACTTACAAGCGGAACTTAACGTGCCTATTCGAGCCGCTGCTCATTAGGCCGTTGCCCTGCATGGTAGCCTAACCTAACAGTCAAAGATGGCCCTTTTCATTTATTACCGTACACCTCACTCACCGGCCATACAGACGCTTGAAAATTACAAAACCACCGTTGTTGAATTGTTTTTCTATTTATTCCATGCCTTGGCTCAGTCATGATGGACAGTCATTCCGTTCCTCGGTTTCCAGTGGCCATTGTTACTCCATGATGTCCATGAAAAAATTTACAGCGGATATGGTCCCGTATATATCTTTGTAAGAAGCGTTGGAACATCCTCCGCTTACAAAGGAAAACTTATCAGTTGCTTAATTAGTCCCACTGCCAAGGACGAAGGATAGGTGTTTCTGATGATCATACGATATCGAGATGCATGAGCCACAAGAACTGTTGGAGAACGAGTTTGTAGCCAAAGAGGAATGTGTGAGAGGTCGTGAGGACAGCCCTTATGTCTGGAACTTGATTCCTAGGACCTAAGGATCTCAGGCGTCTTCGAAATCGCACCCAAGGAAGCCCCCGTAGAAGTAGTACAGTGGGCCTTCGGGTAGCTGGTGTCGAACCTTCTCCGCTGGAGCAGTTGCATTAACTGCGGAATACTTCAAAGACTTAGGTGGTTGGATTCTCGTTTTATTTCGCTTAATTGATATATAATATACATTACATTATATATAAATATATATATTATAATTAATAAATAATAGATATTATATTTAGTAGTACTATTTTTCAGGAGGCCAGCGCATACCAAATTATTTGATGGATGCATTTGGCGCTTGCTGCAGCTGGTCTGGCTGCTATCCGTTAGCCTTCCTGGAATGGTCGAACCTTGTGGGGTCTACCTCCAACCGGTGTAGTCTGCAGGGTCATGGCAACAAGCAAGCCTGACTACCCGCACCAAAGTGGCAGTACAGTAGGATGAATGACTCTGAGAACAGAACATTCACATATTTGGGATCCAGCTGAAGCCACCACAATCTTGTGATTCAATGTAATATCTAAAACATGTGTAGGCGTAATTAAGTCTCAAGTTAAATTTTTTTTTACATTTTTTAGCCTGTTGCAAACTTAGCGGAAGAGAATTATAACAACAGGGATACCCTCGGCTGAGCCTCTGCGGAGTGGTCGTGGTTACACGCCCCTTCGACTGATCGCTTTATAGTATGAGGTGCACTAACGGGCTGAACGGGCAGCTAAAGATGGTTTCAGTGCTCTCGGAGTACTCGCCTTGTGGATGTGTTCACAGATCTCAACCAGGCGGTTTATGTTGGTTCTCACAGCGATAGCTGCGATCTAGTAGTCGTACTCGCGAATGCCGGTAATCAACGCAGTCAGTTGAAAGGCCGTGGACATGACGGAATACATCGTATGTTGGTGAAGAACGCCAAATAATTCGCAGAAAACCGTCTTTAAACACCAGGGGCTGATCGCCAGACCAGTGTTTGGGTGATGGCCTAACCTCGGTCACCGACAGGGGCATATTTGACGGATCACCAGATTTTCGTAGCATCATCAACAAAGTAGCTGTATGTCTTGTTCAATAGGTGTTTACCCAAGATGATTTCCACTGCCCTTGCATCAAAGTTTACGACGTCCCAGGAACGTCGAAGTGGAGCTATTTTTGTATGCTGGCAAAACACATGTGATTAAAACGACCGTTGTCAGATTTCATTCCCGAATCACGGCCGTACTCGCGAATTTTTGAAAGAAACAAGAACGCCATCAACCTTAATGAGAAAAATTTAAAAGTTGACCTACTTGATAATTGAGATCTGTAGAACGCAAAAGTTGTAGATATCTTGAGTGATCAACGTCGTTCCAGATTAATCTGAGAAGCATCGCTGAATCTCCAATGACGGTTTCCCACATTTTATTACAGAAGAACAGTTTTCGCATATAAGGCATGGGTTGACAGCCAGTCTGTCGGAGAAGAACCTCTTCGATTGAGTGTAATAGTTCAAATGCGATCTACGTTAAGGCGGCGGTATTAGTACAGCTCCCGGCATAGCAGACAGGGAGTGTCATGTTGCCGCAGTATAGCAAAGCAAAACAGATCTGTTTACCCGACTCCAAAATAGTGCAGGGATGTTTTTAGGAAGAAGACATAGAGAGGAAAAATTAATAGGCAAAACTCCTGCAACTCCTGCACACAGTAGTAAATACTTGCTACCATAACCATGTCACACCTCCGCTGCCACCTGTAATTCGGAGTTGAGAGGATTTCACGATGGATAATGTCCTCAGTGTGTGGCTTAGGCTAAGAAACTCGGGTGTTCATAAGTCCATAGAAGTCAAAATGCCCGGCAGCGCCTGGTGAGGAACCAGTCAACTAGATGGAAGCAAAAATCTGCTCGGTGCACCACGAGGGCTCGCCTCTCTGATAGCGAACTCGGTGTCTAGGCCCCAAATTACGCAACTACACTTACCATGGCCATACGAATTCTGATAAATTGAAGCTCAGTGCTAAGTACGAGACAACATTTACTACCAATAGTATTCCCTTGTATCTCTAACTGAATGTTCTGTATATTTGCTGAGCGGAAACACTACTATTGCTTTCTTGTGTCCCCATATTACATCGCCATACTCAGTTAACCCTTGGTTAATAGGCCAGCAAGGAAATTCATCCTTTCATAGGTTTATTTAGATTTCTTTTAGCCTCTGTTAGATTTTTTATGGGATAACGCCTTGTTCGACACCTACCGGAACTCATCAGAAGCTTTTGCTCTCATACTAATCCTTTCTCATCACCCCTGCCCCAGAGATTCGAAATTCGGCAGCAGCAGTCAAGAACGCCTCATATGTCCGTCATTCAGTCACTCCGGCCCAAGCTTCCCCGCGAGATCAGGTTCTTGCGTATTTACGGATTGGAAGCTCAGTAAAAGGTAATTGATACTAATTTCACGTTTGTTTTATACAACAAAGAACGGGCTGTTTTCATATGAGATTTTTTAGCAGATGCCACTCTAATCACACGGAGCTAAACATGTGCGGTAGCATGAAGATAAGCGGCCACTCTTCCCGAGCTCCTACCTTCAGCAGTAGCAGCTGAAGACGCCCCACATGTCCATCATTCAGTCAATCTGGCTAGTCCTCGGTTCACACTCACATGGTCCGCTAACAGAATCGAAATTACCCGCGACTACATCGACCTGGCTCTACTTGTGTTAATCCCCCGTCTAACCCAGATCTAGTCGCCAGAGGAATACGTACGCCCTTTCAGATCCCCTCAACCTTGACGTCCGGCACGGGGTTGTCCAGAAACCGAGGTATGTCAGTGCGCTAATGGCACAGCACTACCATACCTAGTGTGATGGCAATCCCGCAGCTATTTTCTTCCTATTCTTCACCGTCATTTCTCGCCCCTTCGGGCCTTTAATTGCAACTACGAACCAATTGTTTACCCGGTCGCAGCCGCCTCTGGGACGAGATCGTTCAAGCCCGCAGAACCTTCCGCTCGAGTTTACCCCGTTTACCATTGCTGTTTACCCCTTCTTCGACTTTGGTTTTGTGTTCCTGCGGCCCTATGCACGAGCACTCCTTTACAGCTTACGTCCCTTCACCGACCATACCACTGAAACTAGTTAGCTTCAGTTTCAAACATATGTTTGAAGCGGGGCTCGCCATTTGTCTGCATTTCCACCTTCATTTTATATTTTCCGTTTGTGACTTTAGCCATGTACACAAACGCTCGTGGTCACTCTTGGCAGGCAAAAGTTCAAGTCAATTGAATTCATCAGTGAACTCATCAAACCTCATTTTCGGTGATTATGGTTTTTCTATTTTTCCACGACTTCGTTGGACATTCATGAAATTAACGCGCCTCGTTGGTTGTACTTTCCTTCCTGTTGTTTGGTTACCTGTCGCATTTAGGTTGTAACTACCCGATCGTGCCTCTATTGCCATGCTGTCTCCAAGTTGGGAAGTTGACCAACTATTATTATTATCGAAAACACGTTCAACCTGACGAAAACAACGGACGGAAACCCAGTGAACGTGAGCATTTTTTGTCGTAATGTTATAGTCCAAGCGCCATCCTGTGGTAACATTTTGCCCGATACGACCAGCACAAACACAACTCGTTACTTCTCAGACGATTTTTGATGAACCGGGTTTCGGTGAAACTAATGATGCGGATCCATCTGTTTGAGTGAGGGATGAGAGATAGTTCTCACAATTACAGATAACTTACCTTTGTTGTCTACACTTATAAGGTGTGTAACGGGCGAACGGTATCTTCCAGTGACGCGTAATACCAGAACCTCCGGGCAAGCGAAACAAAGTCGGAGCTGGGTTTCTATACGGTACTATTAATATAAGACAAATTCACAAATTACAAAAACCTCGACAGTAGATACTCGTCCAAGACAAATGGTCCACTTGGACTACAAAGGTACAAATTTCTCAAGTGCAGTGAGAAGGACAGGTTTGGAGAGAGCCAGATACCCAAATCTTTTTGGCATCTATCCTCGTGATGTCTTCTGGTCCTTTCTCACCATGCATGACAAAGGAGTTCGCTGAGTCTCCTCCAAATGACATATGGACGCACTTTTCGTCATTCAGAGGAAGGTGCCAGTCCAACGACCACTGCTTTGCGGCGTCTACATCCATTTGGAGGGCACTGGCATTGGAACTCCACGATTTCAAGTCGTCCGCAAAAGTAGACATGGACTTGAAAGAACATCTGGAAGGTCATTGACGTATATCAGAAACAGCAAAGGTCCCAAAACGGAGCCCTGAGGAACTCCAATGGAGACCGGCGCCGCAGAAGAGTAGGTCGAGCCTACTTTCACTCGGAATGATCTGTCTGATAGGAATGCCTTGATCCAGTGTAGGATTTTCCCTTGAATCCCGTAAGACTCGAGTTTGTGGAGCAGAGGGACGTGTGGGACTCGATCAAATGCTTTTGAAAGTCGAAAAATATGGCATCCGATATGAGTCCCTCGTCCTTGGCTTGGGTTAAGCTGTCCATAAATACGAGCATGTTCGTCACGCAGGAACGGTTTGGGAGAAATCCGTGTTGAGTTTGAGAAATCAAGTTGTTGGAAGTAAGGTGATCTAGAATGGCTCGCTTCAGAATGCGTTCCATCACCTTGCATGGCACGCTAGTGAGGCTTATAGGCCTGTAGCTGCCAGGCGATAGTCGGTCACCAGTTTTGTAGATTGGCGTGACAATCGCTTCCTTCCAAACAGAGGGAAGGTGGCCTTCGTCAAGCGACTGACGAAACAGCAGATGGAAATGAGTTGCCAGTGTATACGACGTTTCCTTCAGGATCCTTGGGTGGACTTCGTCGGGCCCCAACGCGCAGAATGGGTTGATCTTGTGCAGGAGTTGACGAATGTCCTCCACCGTGAATACCAAGTCGGTTAGAGGCCGTTCGTAGGTACGCCTTGACAAGGTTGGATGTGACGAGGACGCTGGGACTGAATACAGACCTGCATAGTGATCTCTGTAGAACTCAGATACCACTATTGGGTCACTCGTGGGTTCCCCGTTCCTGTCCCTCAGGGAGAACGCGGATGGCTTGTTTCTTCGGCGATGTCGCATGTATTTGAACAGCACATTTCTGTTCTTCCGGGCGAGGTCCAGAATGGTGGCTTGTTTTCGTATGTTCCATTGGCGGATTTCCGATTTACAGCGGTTCCGCATTTTACGAAATGCCAGCTCATCTTCTGTGTCTCCTGTAGTCAACTTTTGAGAAATAGTTGTGACCTCTTTTCCAGAAGACGCCGGATCCTTTTGGGTAGTTTACGGCTCATCCGACTGCGTGCTGGTTTTTTTGGACGAACATCGCGTCAGCCTCGTGAACTTTCTGGACAATAGTCCTATATAAGTCTTCCACTGAGGCTGGTCCCAGTTTAACTTGGTTAAGAAAGATGCGCATTCCCGTCTGCACGGCAGAAGTTTCGAATCCACGTTTGGGGTTCGGGATTTCTGGCCCAATAGCAGATGAAATCAAAGGTGAGCACACAGTGGTCGCTATGTCCCAGTGGAGCGTTAATTGTCACCTGATCAACGAAATGTCTTTCGTTGGTGATGACCAAATCCAGGAGGGACGGTTGTTGGCCCGCGCGGTATCTGGTGGGTGCAACGACATGTTGAGTCCAAGCGCTCTGTTGAACGACTTCGGTCAACGCCGCTGCAAAGGGTCCACTTGATCCGACGCACTGGAGCTCCGTCCAGGGGCCTTTGGAGCGTTGAAGTCACCTACCAGCAGGAGATGAGTGAAGTGGTAGCTGGAGGAGTTGCCCAAGGGTTCGTATGAGGAAGTGGTCATCTTCCGGAGGACTCGAGGGGCTACGGTAGACCACACCGAGAAGGAGAGAATCGGACCCGCGCAGCGGGATTGAAGCCACAGTGCATCACAAAAGGTGCAGGAGTGGTATCAGAGAGGACAATCGGGATTGGCAGGGCCGCATGTAAGTACAAAGCAACCCCACCAGCTCTCTCGTTTTGAGTCAGCTCGAAAACAGAGTAGCCGTCTATTGAGATCTCCGCGTCAGAGACATCTGGTGTGAGCCAGGTCTCTGTGAGTGCGATAATGGACGGCTGTTCAAGAACCGAAGTTTGTTGAAGAGGCTAAGGCAGTTTGTGGACAAGCATTTCAACACTGTCTCTGCTGCCTCCGAAGGTGAGGAGCCGAGAGTTGTGTAACCAGAGGTTAGCAGGCTTAATAGCTACGTCGGGTTTGAGTCGAGGGCTCCGAAGGGACCTCTGAGGCATATTTGTCTGCTCCCTCGATTGGTGGTTTCGTGGGTTGCTTTTCATTTGCAGGGTTTTTCGCCCTGTGGGAGCCCGGTTTGCGCGGGCCTATTAGTTTTGGTGGACGAAGTTTTTTCCCCGTGGGCGAAAATTTCGACCATTGCTACTTGTAGCCCTTTCATTAACTTCTTCTGGACGGCCAGGTTCGCTGTTGCTCAATGGGCGATCTTGCGTCTGTTTGGCTTCGGGCATTTTGGCGCGATTTGGTCGGAAAGGTGCCTCTGTGATGCTTTGAGCGCTGGGTGGCAGCACCGGGTAGTTCTTTGGTGGTGCTCCCATGAGGCTGGTTTTCTCAGAGGACTGCACCTTGAAGCCAGCCAGCAGTTTTCTGATTTGGCGAGTTGTATATGGCTTGTTTGGCCGCAGTCGCCTTTCTTTCGCGCCTGTGTGGTCATCCGAGTCACCCGCGATCAGCGTGGCCAACTGGGTGTATGAGGGACTGTTCGGCTCGCCGTGGTCAGGCTTGTGGCTTTGATTGTCATGGTCCTGGGCAAGAGCTGTGTCCACAATCAAAGAGGCTACTTTAGACGGAGTGGAGCTAGAGATTGGCAATTTCACAGCCTCAGTGGATGTACGGTTCTCGCAGCATTCCCCGATGTCGACGTCAGCGCATGTGGTTGGTTTGCCGGTAGGCTTCACCACTTGACTCCGCTCGTCTGACCCAATCCAGCTCGGTTGTAGCTTGGGTGTGGAGTTCACTGTTGCACCTTTGACGTCTGTTACGGAAAGAAGTGCTGATAACTGTACGTACTTTGGGCGCTCCGTCCACGTGAGGCTTGCCTCCTCCAGAGCGTCACTGCCTATAGAATTCGAGGGGTCCGCGGTGGTTGAGTAGAAACTGCTGTCCGGAGTCGCGGTCGTTTGCCTCGGCGTGCTTTCAGGAGCACAAGGGCTATAACTACAATCGGTTTGGCCTTAAGTTTGGGATCGGCCGAATTGGCGCCATCCGGAAGCTTTTTCCGCACCTCTTCCCTAGAACTGCTGTGGCCTGGCTTCCGCCGTCTAGAGGATCCTCAGATAGACGCCTGATCGTTGGATTTGCCTTTGGACGCTGACAGCCCGACCCAAAATCTTCTGTACGGCCGACGGCGAGGAAGGGTAACGAGAAGCCCAGTGTTCGCTTGCTTCCCTTCTGGCGTAACCAGTCTGCGTGAAGCGATTCGTGGTCAGGCTTTGAGAGGACACTGCCAAGGAGCGATTGTGCCTGCTTCGTTGGCGTGACTTTTCTAGAGAATGACCCCCAGATTATCAGTCTGCTCTCCCTTACGCGTCTGTCCACTAGAGACGCCGTGGCGGTCTTTATTGCCGCATCGGAGAGCTGGATAACCTTTTTCGCAGCCAGCAGACCAGGGATGGATAATGCAAGGTACTCGTTCAGCGAGGAAAGTTCTTTGTCAACTTTCGTCCAGATCGCTGCATTTTTAGTGTTTGCGTCTGTCAGAGCTTTAGAGAGCTCGAGTTTCGTCGCGAGTACATCGATTAACGAGGAGCACTTACACTGGTCTGTGTGATTCGGTAGTGAGGAATTGGTCTTGTTTTTTATGGCTTTTTCCCTAGTTGGGGAATGCATTCACACCTTTAATGTAGAGGCAGCTGGCGCATACAAACGGGTCAGGAGAGTTAGCCAGTTGGCTTACCTGGTCGTCCTGTAAACCCGTGCATTTAAAGTGCCACCAGGCCTTGCAGGTGTGGCATTGCATACCGTCTCACGTTCGATGGACAGCCATTTCGCCCACATCTGTTGTGGACCATCGATGACTGCAGAGAGCAGCCTGCATTGACTAGTGACATGAGTGCGACTAGATGCAGAGTAGGAACTGGGTGCAAAGTAAATCCGTGAATCCGTGAATCCGTGAATCCGTGAATCCGTGAATCCGTGAATCCGTGAATCCGTGAATCCGTGAATCCGTGAATCCGTGAATCCGTGAATCCGTGAATCCGTGAATCCGTGAATCCGTGAATCCGTGAATCCGTGAATCCGTGAATCCGTGAATCCGTGAATCCGTGAATCCGTGAATCCGTGAATCCGTGAATCCGTGAATCCGTGAATCCGTGAATCCGTGAATCCGTGAATCCGTGAATCCGTGAATCCGTGAATCCGTGAATCCGTGAATCCGTGAATCCGTGAATCCGTGAATCCGTGAATCCGTGAATCCGTGAATCCGTGAATCCGTGAATCCGTGAATCCGTGAATCCGTGAATCCGTGAATCCGTGAATCCGTGAATCCGTGAATCCGTGAATCCGTGAATCCGTGAATCCGTGAATCCGTGAATCCGTGAATCCGTGAATCCGTGAATCCGTGAATCCGTGAATCCGTGAATCCGTGAATCCGTGAATTGCAACCAGCCCTTCCTCTGACCAATCAGGTCGGAGTTAAACCTATTGGCGTTTGCAGCGATCAGCTTTGTGGTGCTGCTGTAGTATGCACGCTATGGAAGCACCAGGGGACAGTGATTCTCCGGAGGCAGGTGTTCACGACAGTTTCTGTGGATGGAAAACAGAAAGAAAGCTCATGGGCCGAAGCCCAGTAAGCAAGGTTGTACATCACTTATACTTACATATAAAGCACTCAAACTGGCGGACACCGTATAGTACACTGTGGTTTAGCTCTCTGTTCGAGGTCTAAAGTTGCGTTTCCACTGAGCACGCGCGGATCAGGTCAGCTAGTTCGGATAAATGCACCAGTTTGGCGTGTGTAATGATTTCAGGGCCCCTGATCTTAACACCCTAAATATCCCAACCTAGTCGGTTGGCAACCACTGTCTCATCTTGGGTCGTGGTGCAGCACCTGGTTCGGCCACATCCGCCAAAGTCATCCCGCCTACCTACATAGGTCCGGCCCAATGCGCCCCTTCCCTGCCATACTTGGTCCTGCCCAGAATAACCTATAGGTCCTAGGAGAAAAATTGTAGGGCGAGAAACTATCATATTACCATACAGAAAAGTACTACACTGAATTCGAAACCCCTCGGTTGTTAACGCGCGGACTTACTGACTGGAGGGACCCTATTCATCCCAGCTGCTTCTGTGTAGGCTTGAGCAACCTGGTAGTATCTCAACCATTATGCTTTGTTCGGGTGTCGTGGCAGCAAAAGCTGCTTATAGACAGCAGCAGGGTGTCACAGCCGGGCAACCGCACTGGAAAGGCCCTTCCCCATCCATTCCTGGGCATGATGTATTCCTTCCCGACCACCGCATTCCCACACTTATCTGCCCTCACTTCGTGATAGTTGACGACTTTTACCACCCAGATATCCACTGGCTTTTCCTGGAAGCCCCTCGTTCCTGTTTCGTGCCCGGTCTTCTAAGCACCATATCCACCACTGGATGCCATGAACATTATTTCAGCCCTACCAGGTTTCGCTGCGGCAGGTAACCCTCACTTTTGGGCCCAATTTTGCCACTTAGCTCTTCATGGTTGATGAGGTTCCAGTTCGCTCACTGGGTCGAACAAACCAAGCTGTGTTATAGTGGGGATGCACTACTGAGTCTTGCCGACACAGCCTCGACCTCCATCGAGGGTCGGCCCCTTCCTGGCTCTAAGTGACTTCGGCGCAACGTTGCTTGACTAATGCCGATATTTGTGTAAGGGATAGAGCCATTGGAATAGCGTTCCAATCTGTCACTTCCCGTATACACACGTACACACGGGAATTAATTGTGGATCATGCACTCCCTTCAAGACAACCAGAATTATGCCGCATAAAGTACGTACCACCCATTGATCGCCTGGTCCATACCTTTGGCTTGAAGCGAGGAAGAATGCTAAGCAATCCGGGGGACACTATCTAGATCAAAACCAAGTCAATCTAAATCAAGTCTATCAGAATCTAAAAATCAACTTTGCCCAATTAACAACAACGACAAGTAATACAAAGTGGACACATGTCACTGTGTCGGACGTCAACCCAGCCCTTGAACACTTCATGGGTCACTATAACGGCCTAGATTCGGCACATGCACGAGCCCACCTTTCTTCCCACATGCCCAAGGACCACCTTGTTTGACAAGCTAGTGATAGTTTGATTATGACATATGAACAGAACCGGGAAATGGTCCCACTAGAGAGTAGGCTAGGAGGATACGAACATTACTAGCAGATACGCAGCCAACTCACTGCGCTAAAAGTACAAAAGCTTGACGCTTTCGACGAAAGCTAGCAAATGACGCCGTTACTGGTCCTCGCGTCTTGATTCTTATCTAAGAGAATCTTCCCTAGGAATTCCTACCCTGGAGTGAGAAGGCCACGAAGTGTACACGGTCGAATGCAAACCATCTACGCTTGGTCTACGTCCCAATATCTAATTCGACATCTCGCTGTTGCGGTGTCGTGAGTGGTTCTGTACATTAGAAGTCACCAGAACAGGATTTGAAAGGATTCATATGGGACTTTTCCATTGTCTGCACTCGGATACAAAGTGCTGAAAACAACCCTTTCACAAGCTCATGCAAACCGAAAAGCGAAACTTTGTCCACGTCAGTTAGCTCGTTTGCAAGCATCAGTTTTGGGTTTGATACAATCCGGTCTTGCAGCAGCACTTTACATTTTGCAGGTGTGAATCGGTCATCAAACCGTGCAGTTGTTTAAAATGGTTGGCGTTTCCGAAGGATCTGAGCCAAATGGGAGTACCGTCCGCATACTCAGTGTCTGTGAGCGAACCCCTTGTAAACATTTCGATCTCCGAGATTCTAGAGGCCAGCAGAGGAGTTCCAAGCAGCACATCAATAACAAATCTGAAGAACCAGGGGAGAAGGCAGCCTTGTCTTACACCACTGAAATTGAACCCAGGCTACAGCTCACTACGAAAACTCGTACGCACCCAGAGGAGTTCACTTACAATGCCCTTATAAGGGATATAAATATGGAAGGGACATTTTTTATAGCCAGACACTGCAAGAGTTTATGACGACCGACGGAGTCAAAAGCAGCTTTCAGATCAAGCAAAACGATCAGCGTGGGACGTTTGAAAGTGGTGCTGCTGAAGGACTTGCCTCAAGGGTGCACCTTCGGCCAGGATGAAACCTAGCTTGGTCCTCATGAATTTGTCTCTCCTGATAATTGGTTAACCTGCACAAAATAGTGCTATTGATCACATCCGGTAAGATGGCTACCAGGTTGACTCTACAATGGGTTTTGCGTGAGATTCCTGTGCCCTTTTTGAGGATTGGGATGACAGTCAAGGCGTTCCATTCCACTGGTATGTTTTCCTCTTACATCTGTTTTAGGGTTGTACAACCATGACACTTAAAACCAACGATACTCCCATGCCACATAGGCCGTCGCTTGGTGTCGCGAACCGCGTTACCTCACTTGCAGCATACAGTATGCGGGTAGCCGAAAACACGCCACTGCTGACGCGCTCCTTCTTACACTTTCATGTTTTGCCTATTCTACCCTAAGCCACACAAATTTGAATACTCCCTCCGCAGGTCCCAGCCTTAGGATTGACGGTTTTGCTCGCCATGCATCACACTCAGCTGCAGCTTTTGTACGTCAAACCTCAGTGACAACCCCAAACACTTCGAAGTCTTGGTTGTTGGTCTGTTCGCCGAGCTTGTCAGTTGGATTACAAACGTTTCACCACCAATCGAGGTGACATCGTCAGTTCGGGGTTGCCAGATTCGGAGTCTGTTTTCAAACTCCGAAAGACTGTCTACTTACCCGCCTTTTAATGTTCGCAAAATGAAGCAAGCAGGATAATAGGTGGCTCTTGCTCGTACGCTGGATTCCCTCCGCACTGATGTATGCTGTCTGTCAGAAACAAAGATACAGCACACACGTACTGTGACTGAACTGACTGCTCTTCGCTCTCTTCCTAGTTCCGGCTGCGTACCTCTGTTGATGCAGATGCCTCCGCAGCTGGATATGCTGGGGTGCGTATTGTATTGAGAGACTGGGCAGAAGCGTCTCTGCTTCACTGGATACCCGTTGATAGTTGCCTCTGCATGGTTCGTTTGGCAACGTTTATGAGAGAATCTCGAGAATGCAAGGTCCATCGTAACCTGTTTATTGTGTCTGCATGCGCCCCAACTCACTGTAGCGTTCAATCTGCTTAAGACTTATCTATGACGCTGTAGGTGGTCTTTTACGACAGACTAAATGCTCAGATATGGTTGTGGTTCCTGGTGATATGAACGTCCAGGTAAGTAGACTAAGCGTGACTGAGGCCTGATCGGGTGGTTGTCTTCAACAGGACACGAGATGCACGGACAACGGAGATCACCTGCTTCAGATGTGTGCAGATCACAGACTATTCCTTCGTAGTACCGATTTCCGGAACAGCGGAAATCGCTTGGCAACGTGGTGTCCACAAACAAACCAGCCCCAAGTCGAAATCAATCATATCACCGTCAGTTGTCAGTGGCGTGGGTCGATCACTGCCTGCCGCCCCTCCTGAAAACCAGCGTAAACTACGACCATGCACTTGTACACTGCTGTGACCTTGGCATGACCGATTTCGGCTATTTTAGTTTAGCGTCATGCTCCCACTCTAGGGATTTCACTTTTGTGACATGCCCCACTTGCTGACATCTGCGTAACTGGAGTTTCAACAGAAACTGAAAAGTAACGCCAAAAGCACATTACAATCCTGGAATGACCTAGATGGCGGGTTGTTTCTATCCACTGGCGTGGGTATCTTGACCAAAAATTCAGAATCTAAAGGAATTTCTACTCCGAAAGTTCTGTAATAAAACGTTTTTGGCTTTCTTGTTTTTAGGTTTGACGTTACCACAATCGACTGGCATGCAGAAGTGGGCGAGCTGGTGATGTTGAAGCTTCCTAATTTCTCGGTATTAAGAAGACTCGGGCGAGGTTCTTATGGAGAAGTCTACCTTATCAGGAAACAGGTGACTGACTCTCACAAGGATGCATACTCACAGGGATCTGATCAGTTGATTGCTGTAAAGTGTATACCCAGACAGAAGCTGAGCAAGCGAGGTGAAGATAACCTGATTTCAGAAATATCGATTCTACAGAAATTGAGTCATCCACATATTGTACGAATGTTGGACTTTTCGGTAAGTTGAATACGTAGTGTTCACCATATCGTTCCGGTGTAGTGGGATACCCGCAATGTGTTCCTGTTTATGGAATACTGCGCAGGAGGCGATTTAAGTGATTTTTTACATGCGAAAAGTCGCCTTCCAGAACCGTTGGTGCGACGATTCCTTCGGCAAATGGGTAATGAAATAAGTCCCATCCTGTAACAGGAATTCCGTCACAGCACTTGCATTACAGTACTTGAAGGAGAAGAATATTATTCACATGGATTTGAAGCCCCAGAACATTCTACTCACCTCGAGCACGAACCCGGTCCTAAAAGTTACGGGTAGGTCTTTATCCCCACCTGCCGGCCATCATGATGCATTATTATCTTTTTTTTTTTGGGGGGGGGGGTTGGGTTGGGCAGTTGTTCCTACCCGTTCTGATTTACCTGTTCGTAACATGAAGTCTGAGCGGCCGCTATATATCCCTCGCAATTATCTGGTTGCCAAATTGAGTGCTTCGGGATCTTTATGCCCTCCTGGACGTAGTCTACTTGATTCTTCCTGTGTGCGCTCGGATGACATGGCACGTAGACGCCCCCGTTGGCGAGTATGCTGCCAGTTCCTAGTCGAACCATTTATCTAACGCCTGTCTGTTGTGTGTTGGTGGTGTCTCACCCCAATACGATGTCGAGATGTCTACGTCTCTGCGCTTTTGTAAGGTTTAGATACCTCCCTCTTTACTGTTCTGTCGTTGATAGAATATGTTTTGCAGAGAGGTCCTAGCCGTTACTCGTCTGTCTTTGTACCACAGACTTCTTCCTATCTGATTGTGCAACAGTTAAGCATGTTTTTACTATTTGTTTATCGTTATCCATGACGATGATGCTAATATTGATAAAGGTTTGACTCCTTGTGGTTCTATTTAGTGCAACTGACATTACCGCTTAGCTACTTCATCTGCAAGTTGTACAATTGCATCGTCATTGTACAAAGCAGTGATCTAAGGTAGAGTTTTTGGGGCCTGTTGGAGCGGAAAAACGAACACCAGGAGAGTTTGTTCAACTCGAATGTGTATGATAACGTGAACAGATCAGTTCCCACGTCCAAAATCACAGCGTTGATAACTTACGCTCTCGTCAGTTATGCACAGGTATCTGCAATTGGTCGCGCTACCCGCACCGTTTGGGCGATCCTTCTGGATAGAACGATATTGTACCCATACGTTTTATTTTTGGCGTTGTTTTATTTAACGTAAACACCGCGGTATGACGGTTTTCGTGCTTCCGTTACCCATTGAGCTATACTGGGGATTGGAACACTTGTGGCGACTCGTTCTTCAGAACACCTATGCCTTACGGTGAGCTTCCCAAAAGCTTCCGTGCACAAAGTGATGTCCCAGAAGGATGCCCATTCCCTTCATTTCAATACAATTCCGTGATCGGGGAGATATTGAGGACGCTAGTATATCTTCAAAATAGTTGCTGACAAAAACCTTGTCGGTCTGGAGTATGCATACGAAATTGTCCTCGTCTTCGATGAGCAGAAGGTGCAGTTGTTTCTGGAGGAAAACCGTCCGAGGTCATGCTGTCCCTTGGCATACGTTTTGCATCCTTATGCAGGCACCGAACACGCCACTTGCGATCTAAAGAGGGACACTCAAAGTTGTGGTGCGTTTTGCGTATTTTGGAAGTTGTATAAGTTCCGATTATTGTGTAACAGATGAGGCCAATACGCGGCTGTGCGGCTGGAGTTGCGTTTGATAATTTGAAACACCCATTGCAGCAAAACGGCATATTCCTTAACCCAAGGGACTCCTGTATCAGGACACAGCGCAGGCTGTTTTGTTGTGTGGCTGTGGGATATGTGCTCTGAAAGCTGAACTGAGACGCTTGGCAGAGGGGTATGAAAGCGAAAAGTCTGCACACCCTTAGTGCAACCCGCTTTCCAGGATGGATTCCGCGGGATACCCTCTTGGTACGATTGGAGACGCTGCAAGGTATGGCTGTTGATCGATGTCAGCTGTGTTCTTGTTGTCAGCTTCTATACAGATTGCCTGGATGAGTGTCTGGTGGTGTAGGTACCACGGGTTGTGTTAGGCTAATATCAGTACCCTTCCCGATCCACGTTTATTCCTTTTTCACAATAAGGCTCTCGACTAAGTAGTGGTCGCATGGCAGCGAATATCACTGTTGAACACTGATGTGTTACTACTGATGATGATGAGTGCGATTGAATAATACAATAAGAAGACAACCCGCAACCCTTGCTTTCTCATTGTTGTCCAGGTGGATAAAAGGTATCCGATATTTTACTGACTGTCGATGATGACACTTTCCTTATCACATAAAGTATGTTGCTATTTTCAGTGTATTTATTGCTTCACGACGCAAACGGGTGGTCATCCCGTAGTATGGGAGCGAGATGGCTCAAGTGGTTAGAGCGCGGATTTACTGACCGGAAGGTCCGTGGTTCGAACCCGACCTCTGTCCGACTTCCCCTGTCTAGGCTTGGGCAACCTGGCAGTATCTTAGCCCTCGTGCTTCCCCCGGGTGGCATGGCAGCTAGGCACCGGAAAGGTGTTACAGCTGAGCAGTTAGTTTAGTTAGTCATCCCGTAGTATCGCTGTTTCATTTGGTATGGGGTTGTGTAGCTTCGAATGGCCAGTCTAGTTAGGTGTTATACTTATTTTTTTATTCATCGCAACCCATCAGATTTCGGTTTCGCCAAACGTACAAAGGACACCATTCAGTTGAATGAGCTCCGTGGGACATTGCTGTACATGGCTCCAGAGGTCTACTGTGAAGGTATATACCATCCGTCCTGTGACCTCTGGTCGGTCGGTATTATACTTTTTGGTGAGTCCAGACAATGTTTTGCCCTAAGGTGACCCTGTCAGGTGGCGACATTCTCTTATACCGTGTGCGCAATATGACTGTGATAGCAGCTTGTAAATCTCTTGCAATTCTCCACCAGTTCAGTCCGTAGCTGATAGTTGTTTTTGTCGTCAGTGGAGATGAACTTACCAACTCAGTCGAAACCTTTTCATCAGAATGGCGGTTACTGCAGTTCACCACAGGCCATGTTCTTACTCAGTTCGTTGTAGCAGACTGTTTGTCTGTTGAATTTTGGAAATGACCGAATACTGGATACACATCACGAGCCGTGTTTTCCATCGTGAATCTACCACTAGTGGATCAAATTAAATCGGGAATCATGAGCAGAACTTACATGAGTAAAACCTTGATTGCTTGGCGTAAAGAATGTGGAGAATGGGAGCCACGAAATCACAGTACAAACACTTTTCCTATGGGTGTAGTCGGTGACAGAGTGAACAGTAGCGTTATTAAGGACGCCATTTCGCTTCCAATTTGAGGTGTTGCTGATATGAGACGACTGGACGTAGGCGTTGACCCGATCTGAGGCACACGCTTTTGTTGCTATCCCATGGGGTGAATTAGTTTACCCAATCAAATGTATTCTTTGCAAGTGCAATAAGACGACGGTACGTTTGATGCTTTTCAAGCCATTTGCGCAATGTGAGTCAACCTCTCCCTCCAGATGTCCAACCTGTCATTCTCTTGCCTTCAGTTCGTAGAGTGGACTTGGCTGGTGGATCATGGGTGCTAGCAAGTTTGCTGTAGTAGATGTGTATGATAGCTATTCTTGTTGTACATTCGGGATTTTAGTAAAAGACGTGTAGATACCAACTGTTTCGGTATTGCTGTCCAACATATATTACTTTCTATTTTCCATAGAATGTCTTTTCGGAAATCCTCCTTACGCCTCGGAAGACTCTAAACAGCTCAAAGCCAAACTTCTGACTGCTAAACCTATTGTGGTACGTCTGTGCACTTATCTTCCATGTCCCTTGATCTGGAGAAAATATTGTTTCCTTAGAGGGATTAGGTTACATGCGCCCAGCTTACACTTTTTCATACAGTTAACTTCATCTACTTTGTTCCACGATGGACCTGACCACACACGTGGAACTTGTTAATGTGTTACGATCTTCCTACCAACTTGACTCATCTCAGATTAGTTTCTTGCTGCCACTTGTGTCCTTCGGAGCATTGCTGAAGTTAAGTTGCAAACTCCCGACTAACTGGTGTGAATCAGCCAAATGTATTTATCATCCCACCCACTAATCGAGGTGAAATCGTCGTCAACCCCGCACTGACGATGTCACCTCGCTTGGTGATGAAGCGTTTGCAATCCAACTGCCAAGCTCGGCGAACAGACAAACAATCAGAAAGTCGTATGCATGGCACTCACATGGCATCTGTTTGACTGGTTTGAAGGCGCGCTCAAGGTTGGTCTACCCTGGGTTGTTTTATTAGCAGTTAAATGTGGTTGGCCAAAACAATACACTACTGATTATCTTCATTGAGTGATTCTCTTTGGAGGTGCACGGTCTTGACAGAAACGAAGCCATTCAAACGATGAACTATTTGGTTGAAAAAACCTGCTCCGCGTACGTTTATAGACTGTCAAACGTGCATGTTTATTGAACGATCGATTTTCTGTAAAAACTGATATTTTCTCTCCATTTTATGCGTGCAGATTCCGTCAGACGTTCGAATCAGTGCAAACTGCGCTGCTTTACTGCGTGGCCTTCTCAAACGGAACCCAGAAGAACGAATGAATCACACGGAATTTTTCGAACATCCATTTGTCGATATTAAACATGCCCCTTCGGCTGAAAGTCTGGATAAGGCGGTACGTTTCCAGTCAGTGTGCTTGAGTGACTCTAGGTTTCTTCGTTTTATTATATTAAGTTCATGATGAGCTTGTCCGTTCAGTGGCGTCAGAGAGTTTAGATGCTTTTATGGCTCAGTGGATGGCAACAGCTTCGCACCTCGAGCTCTCTCGCTCGAGTTCCACTGTCGCCTTTTAGCACCACTCTAGGTTCCTTTGGACTCCGTAGAACTTCACTCGAGCATTTTCAGACCCAGAAACCGCTTTCAGTGCAGGCAGATCTGCTGTGTTGCAGTTAGTGGTGCTGAGGGTAATGGGTATTGCGATCTGTGAGTGAAGCATCATCAATAGGTTTACGGAATTTGGGGTTACATGGCGGGTTCCACAGAGTCGGATTTCATTGCTTTCGACTTTACGCAAAAGCGAAGTTAGGAATGAAACGAATAGGGAAATTCGCATCCGACGTACCAGGAAGTTGAGGCATCAGTATTGGCCCGCAACAGAATTGTGAAGCATGGCGGATTGGTGATGGGAACCTTGGTCGAAGACAAGTCAGCTGAGGGACTGCACAGATAGGAACAAACGATGGGTAATAGAAAACTGTAGCAATTCAGAAGGTTGTAGATGACAATTGTAACGGTCAGTGTGGAGGTACATAGAGAGCAGAAAACGGAAAGGTGGCTAATACCGAACAGAAAGGTGAGAGTGTAGACAAAGGACGGTCGGATTACGCGTACCACACTGCAAAACACCACTGTTCGAAGTGTTTATCATACCGGGTGCGGTCGCAACTCCAGCGTGAGCGAATTTTTCTACAGTCAGATACAAGGGGACACGGGTCAAGATGTACACGCGGAGTGGAACGGCCGTGGACGGGTGATGGGCAGAACAATCTTGGACATATGGCTGGTGACCAAATGGCTGTCTGGCCGAAATTCTGTCTTGACCGCTTACGTTCGATTTCAGGCCAGACGAACTTCCTCCCTCCACAGAGACACTCATTTGTAACGGCAGCAAATGTAGCTTATGGGGAACGGGCATGCACACTCGACAGCGATGGATATAAGACGCAACGGACATTAATCATTAATCATCATTAATCGAGGTTCATATTCTACACAACAATGGAACAGGAACAGCAGTGTATCGAAAGGTGCGGAAAGATCTGACCGCTTAGAAATTATCTAAGATAATGTACGGCTCGGTCATTTTTTCCCTGTGGTTGTCTCACCACACTGTATAATACATTTTCCGAGAAAAGACAATAGCTCTCTTAAAGAAGTTTCTCTATGAGGCCTGCAACTGATTTAATCCCACCCGAACACCATAAATGCTTTCTTCTTCTTCTTCTTCCTGACAGCTCAGTCATTTAGAAAAGGCCCGAATGCTGGAGAAAAAGAATGATTTGGAGGCAGCCTATGAGTACTACACTCACGGCCTAGCACATCTTGTTTCAGCCGTGGAATGTGAGTTTTGTACCGTGCTTGTCTGGTTTAGCCCAGTTTTACGCCCTTTGCAGCCACAAATCCATTGTATGAAAAACTCCACTGTTGTCAGTTCAGTTCATCAACCGTTAGCTTGAAAAAAACATGCTGGGCGGTGTATAAATTTGCATGTTTCTTATTCAAATAATCCAGTCGGATAAGCTAACTGTGGCATGGGTAGTGTACAAACTGAAGGCTGCCATCTATTCATTGCCTAGACGGGAGAAATCAGTCAGGCGGAGTCAAAACACGAACCCTAAGGCATGAGCTACCTCGAACTGAAACATCATTGGTTTATGGTGCACCCACAATAAATGCGGAGTGTATGTGGGATAGTTAAGTCGTCAAGTTACTGTTTTCCAATAAGGGGCTCTGCATTCAACTGGCGAAAAGCGTCACCTTCGATATATGACAATCCTCACTTTCCTCTCCTTCTGCCTTTATTGATTGAAGCACTGTGGCATCAGGAACCCTTGTATCTTGATACAAGGTTTGATGGTGATACACTGGTGCATCGTGACTGTGGTCCTAATGAAGATGGCACATATACTAATCCATTTCTGCTTTCAGAGGTGTGCACCGTAAGCGAGACGCAGGTATCAAGTCTCTGTGGGGGCGAGACGGCCCAAGTGGTTAGAGCGCGAGCTTACTGACCGGAAGGTCCGTGGTTCGAACCCGACCTCTGCCTCTCGACTTCCCCTGTCTAGGCTTGGGCAACCTGGCAGTATCCCAGCCCTCGTGCAACCTTCGGGTGGCATGGCAGTTAGGCACCGAAAGGATGCTACACCTGGATGTACGAACCGCGAGGCAGACGTGCGACCTGGCAAAGGGATGATATTTGTGTGGTCCGTCTTCCAGAACGAAGTCCCGTGACCGTTCTCATGCTTGGCTGGTGGCGTTGAAAGAAATGGTGGCGAACTGACGTCAGCCTTCTTCCAGACAATTCGATTGGGTGTTTGGAGGTGGAGGCATTTGAGCTCTGTGTATGCTTTGGGTCACCTGTTAACAAAACTACCATTTGGGATGTATTGATTTACAGGACACTTACAACCAACATGACCAAATCATTGTAGCTGAAGTCGCCGCGTGACTGCACACAGTTTAGAGTTTTATCCTCTTCATTATTAGGCCTAAGACGTGGCTCATTACCCGCATTTCCAAAAGTCGATAATCCTAAACTTACAATAGTCATGGTTAGGATCCGCTGAACAAGCAGAGGAATGACGGATTCGTAGACTGGAATTGGTTAGTTGGCGGTTCCACAGACGCTCCCTAATCAACAGAGAAACAACTAAAGCGTAATTGGTCTGTAGGTTTCGAAGAGAAACTGAGTCTACTTTCTTCAACTAGTCCCATTATTGGATCACCGTTGGACTTGACCTGGAAATGTTTGTCTCTTGGTTCAAAACTATCTTGACCGTTACAGCATTTCGATTTCGGATTTGGTGACTTTCGGTCGACTTGCAACACAAGAATGGTTCTTAAAACGATAATTCCCAGGTGTCATCTAAACACCTACCACTTGTTGTTTTCATGACTTATTTTCTTGCCAGCAGCATGAACTTCAGTTATCTTTTGCGCAGTTCGCAGCACACTTCCCTACTTAACCTTGCGCAAATGTACTGATCTCGCCTTCATATTTTTTGTAGTAATGGTTTTCCCCTTTCTCAGAAATAAATCATAAGAACTGCACAGTCGTTTAGCCCTTTTGGATTCTAGGACTACAGTAAGCTACTTAGCATTGTTGCGATGGTGGCATTAGATCCATTGTGGAATCTGAGACTAAGAGGAAAGAAAACAGGTTGATTCCTCATGAAAAATCCAGTCGTCCATTGAATTCAACACGGACAGTCGCTAACTCTTCCTTATGGGGGCGAGGTAGCTCAGGTGGTTAGAGCGCGAATTTACTGACCGGAAGGTCCATGGTTCGGACCCGACCTCTGCCTCTCGACTTCCCCTGTCCGGGCTTGGGGAACCTGGCAGTATCCCAGCCCTCGTGCTTCCTTCTAGTGGCATGACGACTAAGCACCGAAAGGGTGTTACAGCTGAATGATTATTGATTATTAACTCTTTCTTATTCTGTCACACATGAAGTCGTACGCGTAGCACAACCCGTTAAACTCTATCACACTTCGCAACTTACTGGAGCCTGCCCCATGTTTTTGATTCTGCACGATACATCCTGACGCTAGCGGCTCCAGCGAAATTAAAGTGAGAACCACTTCTTCGCGTTTGAAAGTGTTATGATATTCAAGTTGGGTTATCTGGCCACAAGAAAGGTCACTGATCGCTCGTGGTTGTAGCAGTCATAAACGTGTACGCCTGGTTGCTCACTAGTGAATCAAGCAAGTCAAGCTGTTTGAAGATAACTTCATAGCTGACTGATTTGTGCCCGCTCGGTAGATCTGATATCTGCTTCCATTCGCTTACACGCTTTTTCGATATCATGGGATCACAGTGATTAACCCATTTTGCATTCTTTATCATTTTTCTCAGATGAAACCTCTGCTTCTCAAAGAGAACTCTTAAAACAGTTGGTAAGTATAAAAACTGGATGAGCTCACTTTCCTTCTCAGATAACTTTGTTAGGAACAGTGGAACTTTTTACATTCACGGGTTCATCTGGATTTGCATAATTCGTTCTTGCTCTTTATTGTTTTTTATCCTTTCTGACTGACTCTCAATGGATACCTCCTCTTTTTTTCAGGCGTCACAATACTTTACCCAGGCTGAGGCTGTCAAGACTCGGTTGAAATTAGAGGGTTCCCGTACCAGTAATTCTGTCCCACCCAGACCGCCACCCCCATGGGCACGGGGTCAGAATCGTCAGAGCTGTCAAACGGAAACATCTATTCATCCCAAGAAGGGTGAGTTGACTCATGTCACACTTTGTAAGGGAAATCTTTTAACGGCAATAATGATGATAATCACGACACTTTAGTTTTCGCTTTTCACTTTTCAATATCGTATTCGTGGGTCAACTGAACAGATCTGCATCTTAGTCCTGACAGCTGTTGGGAAGTTTCCCGAGCACTTTGAGAGCCTTGGTACACTATGGTTACGCTCGTTCCGAGCAGTGTTTTTTTCAAGAACTAGTCTTTTTGTGTCTCTAATATCTCCCATTTATTTACTTAGTACATTTAGGTGTCTGTTCTCCATCCATCAAGTCAGGTAATCTCTCTTATGCTAATCATCTTTATTTCGACCAGTTACCTACCTAACCTCTGCTGATTGTCTGTAACCTTCACTTTCTTATTTTGTGTTTTTCCTGCAGTCGGATATTACTTTGAGCTTTTTCGGTGTTGTGTGGTGATCCTAATTTTGGTTTTTAGTTTGGCTACTGTCTCCCTACCACCTGTTATTTGAAAGTCGATAGGTAGTCACATGCTAGGGTAGAAAATAGTTCCCCTCCCCATTTAGGTGCCCTCTCCCTACCGGATAAGCGAGTTTGTTTGGCTTCGGAGCAGCACACAACCTCAGTACACCGACAGTAGTCTCGAAGCACATTTCCCCTGCAGGATGGTTCTTGTTTTTAGAACATTTCAATGTTGGGTTATACGTTCATTTGGATATGTTTCACAGACTTCGCCTGTCATATCGAATTACGTCGATGAATCCTCGTGCACAATAGGTAATGCCGCTCGCGGTTTACGGTAAGTCGTGCGCGCAATCAGGTGAATAGCCTATAGCCCGCGTAAATCCGATAGGATAAGGCCAGAGGGTGAACAGAATGGGACGGCTCTACAGCCGTCAGCGTTACCAAGTGATGTCCCACAGTTGTCGAATCATGTGGGAACAGCTGAGCAGATGAGGCCTACAGTGTATGTGAAAGATGACCTGGTGGCCTGCAGCACTCACAAGACGCAGCCGGGGTACGTGCATACGGCCAGCTAGTGTTAGTCGTTATTCATTTTGGCTTGTAGAACGATGTCACTCAAATCCACTTCTAGCTTAGTTCTGTGTCTAACACCCCAAAGTGTCCAGACCATTAAGACGGGTAATTTGTGGACATACACGTGGAATACACTTATAGTGCAACACAACAGAATACGACGAAACTGACTGCAACGTGTCACAATACATGCAGTACGAAGAGATAACCCGGCACTGCAAACCAGGAGCTTAAATTGTCAAACCTCGTAAGGCTGCAATAGGTATAGCCGATGGTATTTTCCCAGACGTCAGCGAGGGCTGTCTGCCACTCACATATTTGCCACATACACATTTGAAACTCAGATAGAGGTGCTAATTGAACTACCTGCTCGATAATATTAGTATGCCTGGTACATAGGATACTGTTTGTTTGTATGGCGAGATAGCTCAGTTAGAGCGCGAATTTACTGACCAGAGGGTCCGTGGTTCGAACCCAACTTCTGCCTCTCGACTTCTCACGTTTAGACTTGGGAAACCTGGCAGTCTCCCAGCTCCCGTGCCTCCTTATGGTGGCATGGCAGTTAGACGCCATACTTGGGTCACTGCTAGCCTTGGATGTGCTTCTACGCACCTGGAAATGCCAACAAGTTTCTCCATCTACGGAACACCACGCATCTGTCCCTTATGACGATATTTTTAACATTCATTTGGAAGCCGTGATAGATCTCTACGTTGCCCGGGAAGCAATGCATCTGATAATGACATAAATCCCCTTGTTCTCCGCTTCATCAGTGGAACCTACCACTTTCACGCCACGTTTCAATAACGGGGCTGTCGTTTTTTCTTAAAAAAATTCTGGACAGTAGCAGACGCTCTAATGCATTTTCAGTTTGCTTCGTAAGGCATTGTGTGCATCTTGTCGAAACTATTAATAAGTCGCTTGTTTTAGTCCTGTCAATGATTACATGACGAACCTTAAGGTCTGATTAGTACGTGCTTTTTTACGCCAGGTGTAATGTTTTTTTTAAAAAAACGTTAATGGCAGACCCCTAACCACGCATGACATTCGATTCCGCCGCATTTATTATCCATGTTCGTGTAAAGAAATGTATTATCTGAGAGGGTACCAACTTGAGTTTATCTCGAAACAATCCTCGTGGGTTCGGCTCGCTTGATCGAGTAACTAAGCATCAGCTGTGTGTTGATTGTCGTGATGACTAACAATCGGGAAAGAAGGCTCAGCATTAGTACTAGTGTGAGCGACTACTTCACTCATTCACGGACGCCTGCATAAACCAGTAAGCTATCACTGATGCACGTGTATTGGTTGCATTGAGTCGATAAAATATCTTCGGATTCCTGTTGTCCAGCTGGTTACCTTACTTTGAAATGCTCAAGAAACGTGATGACCTTGATTTCGAAATGTGCTGAATGTGGTCACCCCGGCTTTCTTTGAAAAGATTTCGATTGGTCGCATTGTTCACCGCCATTCCAGGTATTTGTTCAATCGACCCAGACAAGTGAATTTTTCTAACCCGCACCTATACGCCGGGATGTTTTTAAGGGGATAACGAGATTTGTTGCTTTTCTGCAGAAAATGCCCTATTTCAAGTGTATAACAATCTGGACTACTAATAAAAGGTTAGGACAACTCTCGTTTGCCTCCAATGGAACATCCTTTTGCACTGCTTGAAACTTCAAGGGTGGGTTTCAGTTGCTTGAGTTCGATACCATTTGAACTTGAACGCAGCTGTCATAACTTTATGTGCAGTTCACAACTCTAGCTATACGCAACCCCAGATCCATTTTGCTTTTTTCACGCTTTTTTCTACCACTGTCCAATTATGAAATAAGTGGTAGTGCATAAGCATTTATTATTGCCGTGGTTTGGAACCTGAACGTTTCTCATAACCAAAGCAAGGTGGCAAGCGATATGCTTGAAGGTGAAATAATTTAGCGTTGGCTATGGTCTCTGTGCTAGGTTTCGGTGTTCACTCCCAATACCATCAGTGACGAGCTGAAACAAATTTTAGTCGAATCCGCTTTAAAGATACCTCAGTGTGCGAATAAGTGTAGCTACTCATGTTTCCATAGGTTTTTGCTTCAAAATGTGTAGAATCTCCTTACTGGACACCTGGTGGTATCCGATAGTAGTGTTAAATTGGAATCGGTTTGTCGAATCAGGTATTGAGTTCCTCATCACAAAACCAGGGGTAACACTCGAACACCAAAAACAGCATTTACTATATGTCTCTACCGTCTAAGCCTGTTTACGAAAACATTCTTCCATAGCCTTTCTAAGTTCCCTTCCTAAGGGCTTATTTTACTATGTGACTCCCATGTCCTTGGCTTGCTGCTCCGTCCACTATGGTGGATCAAAATGCACGGTTGCTTGAGATAGACTGTTATGGAAACAAAGGAAGATTGCTATGGTTGTGTTTATCCAGTCACGAGGTCAAGCTAGAATTGGGGCGGGAAGCGCCGAGCTTAAAATGTCCGGTTCTGACATTCTGACCAATCAGGGCATGATTTCTTTTGGTTCGGAGTCGGTTCGTGACACATCCGCCCAACCTACACGATGTTCGGTTATTGTGAGTGGTCAGCCCCTCAGACGCGACTGCTGACCGACATTAGGGCGCGCTGCTTATTACGCACACTCATTTTGTAGATTCCACCTGTTAGAGACTGATTCACCTCAAGGTTCAGTGATGTTTTACCTTGTCCCAGTACGAGTTGAAACACTTCTGTCAGCCATTCATAGCCGAACAGTTTGGCTCTCCTTTATTAGCTAGAAAATCTTGGATTTGAATTACTTTGTGCGCACTGCTGTAGATTCCCATTTAGTTTTGCTCGGCTTTCGGCATAGATTTGACCAGTTTCAGGACGATACCTCGGTTGAAATTTCCTAATCTCATATTATCAACATTTTTCCGTACCGGTTCGCTGTTTTCTGATAACAGGCTGATCGATAACTTTTTTCTCATTTTCGTCTCCCTCTTCCTTCACCTAATGCTAATGTCCGGGAGTAATTCTTCTATCTGAAGTGTTTTACTCTATAGCGGCCATAATGGGGAAGTGGTGACCTTTGTAGAGGAGCGATCTCTGTAGAAGGCTTTTATCGCCAATGGATCAGTATTTTACCTGTGTTAGTGGTCACTGACCGCTGTCGAAGGTCAAGCGTTATATCAGCACTGTATATGTACAGTAAACGGGTACTGTGATCAACAGAGGTAAAACCTGGGGAGTCAACAAAATTTACTTTTTATCGTTATGTGGAAGTTGGTGTGTGTATTGGTTTATATGGTGTTTCCGTTTGTTACCAAGCGCCGATCCTCCCTAAATCTGTTGTCTTAGTTCCGACAGTTGCGGGAACTGAAAGGCGTATCAATACCCCCACTTTGCACGCCAGAGATCAGATGGTCCCACCGGCGGCTCCTCCAACACCTCAAATTTCATCACAAATGGATAGCGAATTGGCTGAGTCAACACCCTCATCCCCTTCGGGTGGTCTGCTGACCTATCTGAAGAGCTTGTTTATCGCTTCACATGGCTGTGGATCCGAACAGTCAGCAGGGTTGGCGGCGGAAACTGAAACACCGGGGAAACAACAAGCCTCCACTCATCCATGTAAGCTCAAATGAATGACTACGATTTCGGCTAGGTTTAGCTCACGCGCCGAATTCGTCAGGAATTGCTATTTATGAATAATCTGACTACACTACACAACTGTTTCATCCGTGTTGAGAATAACTAGCGCTTCGCATTCCTGTACGGGGATTTGAACTCGTAACCCTCCGGTTACTAGCTGAGCCTTATGCGAGTTGCTCATCAGTGTGGCAAACTCGCAATTAGGTGTTTTAAATGTTTACGTTTATTGTGTGACGTCCTTTAGGTTCTTTTGGCTCATTATGTATGTCAGTGAGTGGGAATGCTACACAGAGTGGTGACCTGAGCTGCTCTGATCTATTGTAGTATCACGACACCGGTGCGGCAACTGTCTACAGGTGTTGAATCGGGAATCCTTTCACCGTTCCTACCAATGGCAGTCGCTCGCTTTGTCTTTCGAACTTGTGATTTGTGTCTTATTGTAGTATCCAATTCCTAACGTTACGTCTTATGACTATTTTTGGTTTGTAATGGTTATCGTCTGCTTGCTATTTTCAGCCTCATCCGAAGTCCCGTCACAACCACCATCTTTCACTCAATATCCGAAGACAGATCCAGTTGGCCAATCTATCATGGCCTCTTGTGAAGTCGCCCAAACATCCGAACAAGAGCTGTCGCACGCTCGCAATTCCACTTCGTTAGGCAAAAAGCTCACACTTTCCACAAAGGAGGCTCACATGAAAAACCGACCACCGAAGCAACGGTTCCCCGTCTCCTCCGCAACCCTGGATCCCAGTCCAAATTATCCGTTAAACAAAGCCAGCCACTTTGACGAAGGGCGGCAAGCTTGTTCGCTCTCCTCATTTTGTCCTCCTGCAACTACCAGTTCTCCGAGTGTATCTGCTTCATCTTCTGGCACCAACTCATCTGTCTGTCACGAAGAAGCAGGTAAGTACACATCTCTCTCATTCTCTCCTTACTTTTCCTTAATCCCCTATGTCAAGGTGTAACTTTCCATTTGGAGCATCCTATGCGTTGGCTAATCCAACGTAAAAATGCTGCTCACGTAACTATGTGGCCAGATGTGGGGCCCATCTTGCCACAAGTGAGGGTCTGAAGATACGTGCTTAGGCATACCACTAATCACGCGAATTAAAATGGTATTCCTGAGCGTTCTGATATGCAAATGTGACCGTAACTTGTATGAATACAAGCACCACATGTGTGCAAGCTTGCTTGGTTACCTATTCCCGCTGTCTCTCTCTTCATGCGTTTCTCAGTATTAGTAGAAGTAGAACAGGTAGTAAGTCCATATCACTCCTGTTCTACTGCTATGCCTTCTGGTGACATTGGGATTGACACTGTTGTTGTTGCTACAGGTGGCCTGATCTGCAAGCCAAACGAAAGTAGACCCCGCCGGAATCTGTGGGTTCGAGCTTTTCATCTTTTGTCGAATCGGCTGAAGTTCAAACTTAAACATCGGAGGGTTGTCGACTATCCCGCTCAGTCGAATTCGGACCAACTGGTTGGCTTCTCGTCGTCTAGCCCAACTCTCAGGCTTAGTTCTGGGATTGCCGCACCATACGAGTCTGCCAGTGGTTGGTTGTTCTGTGCTAAACTTCTGTTGTGTATTTTTCAAAGTTGGTGAGGGCGTTTGATCCATAATGGTGTTTTTAACTGACGCTCATTTCTGTAGCGATCCGCTGAGAGCTGGTGTTTGTTTAAGTAATGTTGTCTTTAAACTTGTGCCTGACACTAAAGATTCCTCATCCTGAATTTCTGTTAGTTCTCCGTACTTTTCATGTGAATTTCTCATCAACGTGATGTTCGGATGACTCATTCGTAAGCCCGATCATCCCTACGCTGTCTGATGTACCAGGTAGCTCCGTGCAACTAACCTTCCTCATGTGCATTTCCTGTAATTCATTCGTGCCTTTTGAACAGGATCCATTCTTGCACCTAATAGTTTGTCAAAATCATTTCTAGATGCTCCAAATGCCCAAATGGAACGTTCTAAATCACGGTGGTCAGGTCATATCGCTCAATCTGAGACACTTGTTCGCCCCATTATCACGGAAAGTCCATCACCTACCCGAGACATGGCATCTGTTGATCCTGAAGAGAAACCGCTCCGCTCACAGGAAGGTCCTTCAATTCATAGGATGCAGCGAGTCAGAGCACTCAGTATGGACCTCAATTCCTCTCCGTCCATCCCTCCGGGCGATCTGGATTCAAATGTCACCTCAACTTCCACTTACGCACAGCAAATGGCTCTGCTGGCTGACACGGCACGGCTGTTCGAACTGAGTATGTGGTTGGTTTGCTGATACATTAAGTAGAATCTCACTATGACTGTTCGGTGGGGCATGGGATTTCTTTAAATACACTCGTTTGCAAATCAATTTAGTTTTGAGGGAGACTCACCTGGAACCCAGCTGAATCTCTCGTCTGTGATGTTTCGAGGCCTGGAAACACCCGCGTTTCGGGCCAGCCAGATTCCAATCACCTTTGCGACCAATATTATTCTTACTTGTGCCAGTGTGGGTCACTTCCCATATAATCGGTTTCGGCTTCTTCCCGCCATCCCCCATGGTCACCGGATTGTGTTAGCATATGTCAACGACCAGCGTATGATGTTTGTACTAGTGAATGCACGCAAAAGCTTCTCGCTCAAAGGGAACGTGACTGCGGGAATGGAATTAAACCTCAAGCACAACAACAATAATAACACATTTATCAAATCAATAGAATGTCCTGGTCTTCCTGCAAGTAGTTCAACAACGGTTCCGAATGGAAGTGTTATGTAGACACTTTTTTAGCCGTCTTCTTTATTTTCATGTGACACTACTCATAAGACCAAAATTAATTCCGGGTAGCGCCACACCGTTTTTATCTCGTTCCCTGCTTTGGAAAGTTTTGAAAATGAGTTTCACCTAAACGTTTTGCATAAACATGTTTTGTGGTTTTGGATTTATTTCGTAGACAATCGGGAGAACATAAATTGACTAGCTTAACCGCCAAGCGTTGATTAATATTCGCTTTTGTTGCAACGGAACGAAGAGATATACTGACCTTAGTACTTCTGTTTTGCATTGTATGGTACCACCAGCCCCCATTAGAATAAACCTGATATTGATTCGAACGAAACAAAACTGTTTTGTCGCAGTTCTCCCTTTTGGAACCAAACACTGGGAATAAAGTAGCAATAATTCTCTAATGTTTTTGATGGAGATATCAGTCTGTTTGATGTTGCACTCATCTTAGTCCGAAACGTTTCGTAGGAAAATAAAAATGAAAAATGTCTTTGTTCACATTGGAAAATAGAACGCTAGGCGAACGGCAATTCATCTTCTGGTTGGTACAAATCACGTATTCGATCAAAATTATAAAAATGAACCAAAAACGGTGAAGCAGACGTATAGGTGTGAAAATCTGCGTGTTGTTTGTGTTATATTCGTATTCTAGTTGTCTGGTTTATGTAGGACATATGGCCATAGTTTGTGCTTTCCTGGGACGACAGATGAACGCTAGGCCATTGCTCTTGGAGCGTTTGGACAAATCTCTTCTGTGCACAAAGTTCGCGTGTGAGGAGTCAGATATCAATAGCCTAAGCAGTCGCGAGATTACGTAATCTGACTGCTTTTGACCTGTTTTGTGGCACCTAGAACCAATCAACGACATACTCCTTATTGACTAGACGGGCTGGAATAGAACTCTGGATTGTGCCTGAACATTCCAGGTCAAGTCACTTGGGCAATCTTCTCCAGTTCTCTAAGACAGGTTCCGCACCGTTCCATCCACATAAGGGCACTACATGCACACTTGAATTCATAGACAACCGTCAATGAGGTCAGCGCTGGTATTTTGTCCTTATTATGCGGTTGTAGAAGTGCAGTTGAGAAGAAATACTGGAGTTTGGCCGCTTTGAACGCGGATCTTGTTGCCCCGGAGAGACTTCTGGTTCACACTTCGGTTACCGAAAGGAGCATTAAAAAGTTGTTTTGGGTTCAACTATTTCTGCTGCTGTTGTTTCTGTTCTCTTGTGCGTATTATGTGGGGTAAACCGACCAGAGTGACCGTTTTCCTTTAGGTTGTTTCCCATTGCATCCAATTTGCATGTCATCTGAACATATTTTTCCAGTCCTTGATTCCAAACAGTGGAGCAGGTTTCAGAGGGGTTTGGTAAACAGTCGGTGGATTTATTGCCGGGCAACGTTTCGCTTTTGACACAAAGGCTTCGTCAGGCCAAGTGACTACCCAATCGGTCCCAAACATTTTCCAATTGAGTGGACCAGGTTTCTTCCCTGATATGGTGGGGGAGGGGGCAGAATTACAAGTTGACCTGTGGTACAAGCTTTTTTGAATAGAGCTATCGGTTCTCCTGGTCAGCAGTTTGTCCAGAAAGGGGATTACTAGCTTTCCTTTCGGTGGTATAAAGTTGTTGAACAGATTTAAGATTCTATCTGAATCTCAGTGTTCATCAACAATACAAAATATGTCGTTAATATATCTGTGGTACTGGACTAATTCTGATATATCTTCCATCAGCTCTTCGTTCTCAAAGTGGCTACACCGTGTCTTTGGCGATAGTACGTGTCATTAAAACGAAGCTGTACATTGAGGTTTTAGTGTAAGAGGACTTCCTTCAGCTTATCGGTTCTTTTGTATAACTCAACGTTTTCTGCTTCGATATGTGTGCATAGGCAGGCAACAGTTTCCCGCAGAAGTAAATTTATGAACAGGCACACCACATCAGGCAAAAGCATGGTTCTATGATTGACATTAATCTGTCTTATAAGGTCCATGAATTGAAGTGTCATGCGGACTGTCATGTGCTATTCATCGTCGCTTAGACTCAACTAGTTCAACTAGCCACTGAGTTGTAGCATAGTAAGGAGAACTGGTCATAATAGCAGTTGAACCCATAGTATCGATCGCACGCATATTTTCTTCCCCCACATCTGTCTTACCGTAATTGGTGCACTTTCATTGCGCTTTGTCCTGTATTTGCTCCTCTACTGGCCAGAAGATGAATCATTGGCAACACGTGTTAGCCTAACGTTGGCTATTCCAACTATCCTCATTCTGGTATAAGGCGAATCGTGGCCCACATAGCTAGGATTTTTTTTCATTTTATTTTCTGCTCACTTTACCTATCGATACTTACACGCAATAACTACTTCCGGCAATTCAGTTTGACTCTCACACGAGGGAACGTGTTTTGTTACTCCGTTGTTCCGACGGACAGTTAGATTGTTCCATATCTTGAAGCCTGTCATCCCGCTTGGACGTGCTGAGAAATCATCGCTCTCAAACTTTCTCTCTTGTTCGGACATCAGCTCATATAATTGTGTCCACCTATGTTTACTGCGAACTGGTGACAAGGATAGTAACGGTTGAAAGCAGTGAACTGTTGTCAAGTGACCCGAAAGGAGAACGACATCTGGTATCCTCACACAGTATTGGTGTCTGATATTTCTGGTTCAGGCTTGTCACAGCTTGGCCATCAGTAAACCAACCTGGGCGACTCATGATAACCCTCACTCTATTCAGCCTAGGTAATCCACGCTTCTGTGTGTTGCGACCCATATGTAACTGACTCTTGGCCATTATGTGTTTTGCGCGCTTCCGTAAGTTTTGCCCATTGTTGAGTTGTTGTTTCATTTCTTTATTCTTTCAGAAGCAATGTGTGCTGATTCGGATACAAGTTGCCTACAGTTAATTGAATGGTTAGAGGAATTTTACTCCCTAGTGAGTTTTCTTACCAGCTTAAACTGGAACAACTTCCCAAATGTCTGTAATATTTTGTAGTCTTTTCCGATTCAGATTTCCTTACTTGCCGTCTGATGTCTTAACACCAGTTTCTTCGTCGCCGTGTTTGTAGCCTCAGGACAGTGCCTTAGTCGTTTGGTGGCGATAGTGTCAGGCAATACACCCTTTTTTCGTGTTCAACTTATTTGTCAGCACACCTGTGGATAAGTCCTCGCCGAATTACGGCACTTATCGGTTAATAATACCGTTCATCCACCTTGTGTGTTGGTTAAAAATGACCTCAGCTCCCAACTCCAGGAGTAGCTGTAATCTGTGATAGATTACAGCTTCTTACACTGACTTCGTGAATCACGTTCATCAATACTAATCCAACGACGATAGAAATACATATAAGCCCATAC
Source organism: Clonorchis sinensis (assembly GCA_003604175.2). Taxonomy (NCBI): domain Eukaryota; kingdom Metazoa; phylum Platyhelminthes; class Trematoda; order Opisthorchiida; family Opisthorchiidae; genus Clonorchis; species Clonorchis sinensis. The sequence goes on along the minus strand of CM030369.1, from coordinate 155,184,832 downwards.
AGTCTCCGTTGTTTCTAATATTTTGAAAAGCATGTTTGGAGCCAGGACATCCTGTAGCTCGACCAAGTCTTAAGTGCATTGTAAGGACTCTACGATAGTATGTATTTTTCTTGAGAAGGTCTGTATCAGATACCTTCCTGAAATTGACCTCGGTTATGATCCCAGCTACATTGATGGAAAAAATTTGTGCATGTGAAGGTGAATACGAATGGAAATAAAAAACCTCGATTTTCTGTGCAACACTCGCCGGCGGTCCCATAGAGAACGCAAATACACAGGAGTTTAGCGCCCACTTTCATTGTCCACTTTCCAGCTGTGGCCTACTGTGATAGTACCAATCAATTTGAGCATGGGTCTATACTAGTCCCATAACCAACAGCTCACCCGTACCACGGTTAGCCTCTTAGGAAAACTACTACTATTTTATTATATGGATTGGAACGCGCTATCACCTCTTGGTTAATTTTTTCGCTCACCTGCCTTTATTTAGCTTCGAACCGGTCGACTGCATCAAGCACTGAAACACTGTGAAGATAATTTCGCTGAGTATTTACAAATAGTAAAAGGTACGTTTACTAGTCAATCAGTCAACAGCTTCCGGTTGTCATTGGCGGGTAGAAATTTGAGGTATCCTTAAAAGTTAAAACAGATTTAAACTTCCCGATTCAACCGAAGACCGACTTTACTTTTATGTTCAACTTAAAATCAACACCAAGCAACATGATTAGTACGTTCTTCAAATAGCCTGGAGTCCTTCCGTATCGGTACGATATCAGGTCGGGCTTTCAACCCACGAAACTGGAAACATCATCAAGTGGTTTTTGCTTCTTTTTCTGAAGTGAACAAAAATATGGGGAGTCGAACCACTTTCCTTAGGTCTCAACAGAATGGTCGTCAGTGACGACCCTTATTTTCGTTTGTACTGGACACACCATTGCGCCAGAGGATTCGCCATTTTTCTCTCCTCCAGGCAGGTGGCTGTTCGTTTTCTCTTTTTTACTTCTTGCTACCTTGAGCTACACGTTTTCTCAGTCGGAATATCCACTTCTCGTAGCCTTACATGTCTCACAGATTATACTCGCATTCGGAATATCGAATTATGGAAGGGTTCAAATAACGTCGTATTGTCTCATTCCGAGCCGACTGCCAAAATTATAGCACGGATGGGTTCCACTCTAGGATTGACGCGATCTCGGTCAAAACATAAAAGTCATATTGCTGTGAAGGTTTTGCTCTACTCAGTGCGGTCTCTGACAAATCTGTGCTATATTGTATGATTTCGGAGGCGGTATACGAGTTTGCAAGCCGTGAATTTTTGGTTCGGAGGAAAAATACTCGGGTGAACAACTGAAACACTTGTTCGTTTCTTGGGCTTTTACAGACAGTATACTGACTGTGCAATCTTGAGTAACTTCAATTTGATTGCATTACACAATGTCGGTTTTCGTAACCGTCTCTGGAGGAACTTTTTTGGAATTCCTTTTTTCACCATCCGAAGTGGAGCCCGGATAATGCCGCATGATGTCCGCGAGTAGCCTGGGTGTTGCCGTCCATTTCATTCCTTCCATTGTTTCCACCTCCGCCGTCCACATCCTAGTAGCCAGGGTATATTATATGTGCGCGATCTTCGATCAACCAGGGTTTCCAATTGGACCATACGTCCATACTTTCGATTCCCCTAGGGGTTGTTTCTTATCCATTCCATAACGCTGACTAGATGATGCATTGAAAACCCGACTGTTTTCTTGTTTTGCGCGCTCCATAAAGCCTGCACCCGCTTCACCAGAGTTTATCGTTGACCAACGGTTGAATTTGTTACAGAACGCAAGAACCGCCGGCTAGTTTGGGCTTTTGAAGTTTCGCTCCAATGCGGAACTAGGGATCATTCCAAGTAATATAATCTGGGACAAAGGATGCTTTGAATTGATCCGTTTGTTCTACCATGGGCTGAATTTATAGAGATACAAGGGGACGGATTTGCTATCCCTGACGTTGCTACTGATCTTTCCCTCCTTTTCACGTAATCATTATAAAGAGTCACTGATGATTCTCTGGTTTTATCTCTAGACTGGCCTTGCAATTTGCACAGTGATCAGTTGTCTTTGTGGTTGAAAATTCGCTGGGTATATAAGTAGGCTTGTCGTAAGCCTGCAGTCAGACGTAATAAATAGTGCGCGACGTGTGTGGCCATGCTTATTGGTTAACTACGAAGAACTCCAGGGTTCTGTGAAACCTACTTGTTCTTGAGTCGAGTGATAACCGAAGTTACACACAGTAGCCACGTGTGGTCGTCAGTTCCGGACACACAGTATTCATCCAATTTTTCATCTGCCCACCGTGATAATTCCAGTTTATTATACCCCATGATCATAATCGCTACTTGCCAATCGTGCTATTTTCCAGCCGATACCAACGACACCCGTCGAAGTTCCTTCCTAAAAGAGGTATGTGAAATTGAACACTTTTGGGTTTGAATCTTTTCTATTCATGTTCGTTTCGCCATCCATCTTTTCAGTTGGTCGTGAATTTTCATATTACTTGACAGTAGCTGTGCGCTATGGAGCTCAGTGATTATAAAATCGTTTTCGTATTGGCAACTATACAACTAGACGATTATTATGATACCGTTTATTGACGTATCGCTTAGTAGGCTAATGTCTAAAATTGCAAACTTGTAGGACCATACCCCCAAAGCTCGACTGTGTGATGGCTAGAAGGATCTGGTGGAAAGCCATCCACGGTGTTTTGTCTGGTTAGTTGCTGGTAGCCTAATCGTGCGGCTTTTCAGTGGTCTGTTTGGTCTTATCTCATGTGGCAGTGCAGTTGCGACTGTTGTGATTTCTGATTGTGGAGCTGGGTGCATGGAAAGTTTAGCAGAATATTTCACTCATCTGTCATTTGGTGTATGCGTCACCTGGGCTGTTGCTCAGACGATGGTCGTTGGAAGTTGGCTGAATCTTGTTGAATTGTGGCTGATTTAAAGGTACCCCACAGTCATTGGCATTTGCTTTTGGTTTCACAGTAGTAGCTGTCTCTTTTCGTAGGTTGCTGCGGTTGTGGGCGGGTCGTGAAGCTCGTCTCATCAGGCTCCAATATGCTAGCGAACCATTTAATCGGCCTTCCTTGGCGAAGGCTGAGAGCATAAGAGCAGAGATCTGCTCTTTTGGGCGTCTTGATACAGTACTCAGATGAGTGGCTGTAGCCAACTGGCTCCAAGCAGTGAGCTTTGTCCGTTGAGGGTTTAGCCGGTTGACCTTCTTCCGTAGATGTCAGTTTTGACTTCCTGTAGACTGAGACAGCTGTCTACCTCATATTTCACTCCCTAGGTTTGGTTGTTATATTCTCCAAACCGATTCATCACCAGCTGGTTCTGCGACCTCTGCTTCTCCAAACGTATACACTGTGCGCAACTGTCTTGGACATCAGCTGTGTGTGCTGCAGGTTCTGTGCTCTTGGGTGGGACCCCGAGACTCGACTCACCATTGGTTAATGACACTGGTAGAAATGGCTCAGTCACGCAGTCAGTGGCACTCGTGCATCAAAGCTGTCGCTTTCAATGTGTCGTTCCCCAGTTTCCCGAACTAACTCATCACACCATCGCTTCCAACACTTGACTGTATATTTCCTGCTCTCCGATTTTCGGAAGCTGGAATCAACGTATCTTCGGTACATGGTTTATGGCTGATTAACTGAAGTGTGCTCTCGGGCTGGTCAAGGTTTCTGTCGCTAGGTGAATTTTCGATTTATTCGCTGCCCGTGTACTCTCGCAAAAAATTGCTGTTTTTCAGTTCAGACTGTGCGCTCTGAGGCTAATATCAGGAACCCCACTGCCCCATTCACCACACTTTTTACCTAGGAGCTCAATGTGGAATATATCAGATAACCTCTTTCACCTGCCCTCCCCGGCACTTTGTGGTCAGCCAAGAGGATACACCCAGCTATGTCATCGCAGATATTGGGATGAGACACTTACTAATATGCAAACTCTTCCTCTCTGACACGCGCTTGTCAAGGTCAAAATATCCTAATAAGAAGCGATTAGAAAGTGAGTTTTTGGTTGTGCAACGGGGACTTCCATTGAAGAATGTGTCCAGCTTCAGAAGCTGCGTTGGTTAGGCCATATATTGCCTATGCCGGATCATTGTTTACCGAAGAGAGTGCCGTTCTCCTTGCCCAATTTAGAGTGGCGGAAGCAGAGCGGTGGCCAACCTATTACCTGGCAGTGGAAATTGTGAAAACTGCTTAGCAGTGTTCGTTTACTGTTGTGTAATAGTCAGTGAATACCCAGGAAGCTTCAAGAGTACGCGTGAGAATGTTTTTGAAAACTATGTGCATATGAGTTGTTTACTTTCCTATCTAATGACTGTAACTTCTTTGTTCGTGTTTGCTAATAAGCGAGTTCACAGCGAAGGGCATTCTTCCTTTCACCATTGCAGCACAGAGCTTTGGCGGTAGCTGATTTATCCTAGACGTTCCTCTCTGTCTTTCTCTCTCAGTTGAAACTCGTCTTGGATCTGATGGAAAGCGGTAAACAACAACAAACAGCAGTCCCGGACGAGTCTCCTCATCCTACTGAGCGACACTCTGTATCACCAGTTCCCGAGGAAGTTGGTGTTGAGGTTGCCCCTGAAGCTGGTAAGTCTATCATTGATAAATGGTTACACACAACTACATATTCCCATCCTTCAGTTATTTTGCCACAACCACCTCGAACACGCAGGGGAACACTAAATCATTCATTCATTCAATCAGCTACAAACCGCCGTTTACCGAAGCACAGTGGTTCCAGCTGCCAACAGCCCCTTCCACCGAGAATAAGGAGGACGAGGGAATCAGGGCCACGCGCTGTGGGCGATGGATCAACCAGTTCAGTGACCTTAAATGGTTCTGTTTGTCTGGTATGGCAGGAAAAACCACCAAGTGAAAGTTTCAGGGAGTTTAAAAAATCGTTCAGCTGTAACACCCTTTTGGTGCCCAGATGCCATGCCACCCGAAGGGAACACGAAAGCTGAGATACTGTCAGGTTGCCTAGGTGCAGACGGGAGCAGTCGAGATGCCAAGGTTTGGTTCGAAGCACGGACCTTTTGGTCAGTTAATTCGCACGTTAACCGCTGAGCTATCTCGAGCTCTCGATCTTCCGGGAGATAGCAGTTGCCGAAGTGACTGAGTTGACTGGTAAGGGCTTTCATGCATCATTACCAAGTCGTGGGCCGACCTTCTTTGACTCGCCTCCTTCCGATACATGGCTGTGTGGAGAGACCTCTGTGAGACAAACGGCATACAAAGCACATGGCCTAACCAGCGTAGCCTATGGAGTGTGACCACCAATCTGTCGGGGGGGGGGTACCTTCCCTGAAAGCCATTGATGTGCCTCAACATAACTGATTTGATGCTCCCAGGTGGCACACGTAACGCTTCGAAATTACCGATGTTCAAACACAGAGAGGTCTTCCGCGTCTGTGATACACAAGGTAGGGCAGAACGGACCGCGGCATTGTACACCCTACTCTTGACAGTCGAACTGATGTTACCCCGGTACCATAAGTATCAGGTGATGACAAACGCTGATCTAGGCTTCCCGATTCGGGAAGTGGTTTCTCCTTTCAACAACCCACCGGGACTTCTGCAGCTGTCCAGATAGACAAACTCATCTACCAAATCGGTCACTTCACTTTAAGTATGAACTTTGGGCTTGACCTCATGCCATCTTGCGGTACCACTCAACTTTTTACAGGTGCCAACCAAACTGTGCAGTAGGATTATTTAGGTTGTTTAAAATAGTTTCTCATTTCTCAAGGGTTCGATCCAAGAGCAATATCATCGGCGTACTCAATATCCGATCGAACTTCTCAGGAGTATTTCTACCCCTGTAGTGTTAAAGTCAGATAAAGAAGACTCATGCAGCACATTGATTACGAAAATGAAGGAGAAGGAATGACAGAGGAGATCCTTGCTTGACCTCGCTGGATTTGGAGAACTTAGGGGAGTTTGCCCTAGACAGGTACACGTCAGCGAGAGGAAGTGTGTAGACAATAATTTAGAAGAGACGTCTCTCATTGCCAGATACTGCCATAGTTTCCGGCGGTCGACAGAGTCAAAAGCGACACTGAGGAAAACAGACATTGTTTATCTTCGAAGAGCATCACGGTTCCAGCACCTGTTACGAAGTGAATATATGATCGATGCATCCCTGGCCAGAGCGAAATTCAGCTTGTTTCTTGCGAATCTGACTCTTCTGATCATGGATCTACCTTCGTAAGGTAAAACTGGAAGGCATCTTGGAGACTGTTGTTACGAGACGGATACCCCTGTGACTTTATGCGCGATGATCCTGTACCCTTTTCGAATGTTGGAATCACCGTCAACGCGCTCCAGTCTATCGGTATCCTTTCCTCACTCCAGAAACTTTGGGGTAAGGTCCTCAGGTTGACCAAAAGGGACTCGTCACCAAATTGATTTGCAGATGAGTGTATTTCTCGAAAAGACTCGTCACCTTCTTTGAATAGTGCAGGATTCAAACCGCCTGGTCCAGGGACTTTGTTGCCATGAAGTAGTGAAATTGCAAGCTGGACTTCCGTTGTTCATGGCAGGCTGGTGTCGAAGTTCCACTTGGGTTCATTTTGTCTTTCCGGAGGTTGAGTCTTTGGGGACCAGCTGAACTGTGTTCAAAGTGTTCAGCCCATTTTCAGTATGACATTTCTGTGAATAAATTGCGATTTTAGTCTTTTCTGGAGATTTTTTTACTGACACTCGCTGTGCTCGGATCAGTTGATTGGATTATCTTGAACAGTATGCAATTGTTTTCTTTTGTAAAGTGTTTTACGATCCACTAGTCCTCTCTGTCGACCTCTGTTCTGTTCATTATTTGGTGTTTTGGAGATCTGCGCTCTCCATCGTGGTCGTTTGTCACTGATACGGTTTTCCTGACATCAGTCAGAGCGGCTGATCGTGACGAGATTCGCTGTTCATTGGGATGTTCAAGAGTCCTTGGGCAGACGGTCTCCAAAGCTGTGAGCATGCCATCTCACGTTTTTCCAATCGTCTTCCAAATCATCATTATTTTCTTCGGAACCGTTGAATGCTGGAAGCCTTCCAGCCACTAGAGTCGTTTGATTGACTCATCCAGCCGTTCTTACAACTACTGCTAACTTCCAGAGGCTAAGAAAACGTTTCAAAAACTCACCACATCTCTTCATTTTCTCGCAATTCAGGATTGTCAGCTCTCCGTGTCCGCTGATCTTGTCATGTGAGCGCACTGTCACCAAGCCATACTCTTGTGGTTCTAGTGTACTGGGGAATCTCAGCAGTAGGCCAGCCGTCCATACTGGAAAGCACACATTCTAGCCAAGCGTGCGTTCACACCGTTTTAGCAATGTTTCACTTAATAATGAAATTGGTGTCCAAACGATCTGAATTTCGCGCATTTTCGTTTATTTCGCTTGGCTTCGTGTACTGACGTAGCGGTTGCAGGCTAACACAAACGAACTACATATCTCACGTAACCGTAGGTGAGCTGATCAGTCACTGAATTTCCAAGGACCTCCGACCTTATCTGGGTTGTGACGCATACTAACTAAACTTGTCATCTAATATCAACTAGAAATACCAGTTTCTGCTAGACGTCTGCCACGTTCATTATTTTTTCGTGACCCAGTAAGACTGAGGTGCAGCTGTTGCTAAATGAAAACAATATTCGGAAGACGTAAAAACAAAAAAACTTGAGAATTTTCGGTCTCTGTTCACTGATCGGTCTCTCGCCGTCAAGACTAGGTCTTCTGAATACTCCCACCTAATTGTTTGTGTCCGGCTAATAGTTGCGTGTTACGGAGTAAAATGCAAATCGTGTTTGCAGAGCACTTTGAATGTGGGTCGTATGATATTCTGTTTTGTCTTGTATGATCACTTGAATATATATATATATATATATATTTATCAGCTGGCTCCATAAAGTGACGGCACTAACGATAGCGTACTTTTCCAAGTCCATAAACTTCGTTTTCCTTAATAGAATGCCCGTAGGGGATCACTCGATGACAGCAGCGTGAGGCCGAAGGCGATATACCGTCAAGCTGAGTGGATTAGGTTTTTCCTTCATAATTTCCTGGTCCAATTGATTCACTCCCGTTATAGCTGGGTGCCCTATCTATTGCGTATTTGGTCGCATTCGTTGTTCTTCTATTTACCAAGTTTTATGTATTGTTCGTTTCCATTATCCTGATTTGAATGATGTTTGCAATGAAGCCAACGGAGTGAATCTCGCGCGAAGACTATCACGTTGCCGCCTTCTTGCCGTGGCGCTATAGATTGATCTTAGGACGTAAGCAAGGACACGAAACTCAAGTGATGCTTCAATATAGTTTTACAGGGCTAGCCCATCGTGGTTTGCCAGGTTTCGATCACTAAATATTGCCCATTTATCGCAGTTGAAATATATAGCACCTTAGATGAACCGTCGAAAGGATTTCAGCGATCGTTTATGCAGCAAACTAATTGTTCGAAACTGAAACGAAAAGTAAACCAACAGTGAACCAGCACACCTATTTATTTTCACCAGTATGCTTTTCCGTGGACCTATCAATGTGGAAGTCCTCCACCTATCCGAAGCAATTTACTGTGCCATCAGAGCTGCATCTGAAACTCTTGGTTGTCTCTACCTGATCAAGCACCCTTCAACATCTACCAAATTCATCGAGCCATGGTGGTCTATTCGACTACAGACATGACAGCATACCATCTTCCTCCCATTACGGGCTGAGTGACCCAGGGTCAATACATTTCGTCGCTATCCCTGTTCCATGTCGCTGATTCATTTTTCATTTCCTTAGTTATGGATAACGGCATCGTCCGTTGCATAATCAGTATCTTGCTCAAGTAGATGCATAAACTGGCTGTCTCATTGTTCGAACCCATCTAACATTGTTTCTTTCCCCATGTTTCCCCTCTACAGAAGCGACAGGCGAATCTTGCTGTCTGTCGTGATTCCGGGAGCTTCTTTGTATGGATATGCGGACGTCCAGGTCGTTCCACCCCTCCACTAACCTCCAAATGCTGTGATAGATAAGCCACTATGAATACTATTTTTTCTAACGGAATCCGTGTTGTACATCATGTTGGTGGTCAAATCCTGATTTATTTTCTGTTTCTCGTGTTCTACTCATTTGAGCTGGTTTATTTCCGTTTGAGTTCACAAGTTCAACCCCAATGGAATAATATTAATATATATTTCTAATTATCCACTTTTTCTGGCTTTCATTTAACTCGGAATAAGTTGCCCAGCACCCAAAAGCTACTTTTTCTCCTAAGACTCATCATGAATTTGCCAAATTTTCACCTGGCACATCCTGGCTGAAAATACAAATAGTGACTACACAAATCGCAAATTCTCTCTGCGGTACACCCCTTGTCTGCCGAATTCAACAGCAGCCAAGGATAGCCAGGAATCATTGTTGTCACCTGGGTTGTAGGTCCTTTCTTTTGCCGTACATCGTGTTACCGAAAAATGTCAATGTGGGTTCGACTCCCTGCCGGTCCGCTTTTCCGTCAGAGTTGACACTCGAAAGTAGGTAAAGCGGACACGAACTTGCAATCGAAAACGAACATGCATCAAATCTCGACATCAGTTACTGGAGAATAAGCAGAATTTAAGCAGGAGAGAAAAATGGGGGAATCGAGCCTCTAGGAATCGAAACGGCGTTATAATAAACGGGCGTAAAGCGCGCTACTCATGAGTAGTCAGAAAAGAAAACCGCTGCTCACCGTTGGTTCGCAGAGGAGTCAACAAGGCTCCTCGATTTTTTCCGTTCATTATTCGGAATGTATTGTGTTGTTGAAAACAACACGAATGTGGGTGCTGTTTTACTGGATCGAAAAGTCGAATGAAAGTATGTTTTGACTTTTCCATCATTTGGAAGAGGCTCGCAACTGACAGAATTCATCTTGCTTTGGCAAACAGTCGGTGGCCTTAATATAAATCCACCAAATGTCCACAACACCCTCATATTTGAGCTTATTTTCCGAATGTTGTGCATTTCATATTTGTTTGGGCAACACAAATCCCATGTAACCAGTCGCCAACTCTGAAATGCTATCTCAGAGGAGGTTGGGCTTTCGTCTTGATCCGAAAATTCGTTCTCAAGATAAGCTGGTTCCAACGGATTAAAAAACGAAAGCAAACCTAGATTAATTTATATCATGCATGGTATTTTGTCAAATGGAATTCGGAACTACAGCATGTATAGTCGACTGGACCCCACAGTCAATCGTGAGTAAGGATGAAGGTATTCCAGCTCGTCAGGTTACGACTGAATGAAGTAGTTGGATCGATGTCGCAATAGGATGAACAAAATGGAAGTTTACACAAAATCGATGAACGAAGGGTAATGTCGTTGAGAGGCGGTAGTAGATGCAAATCTCAGACGGTCCAACGATGTAGCGGACCTTTGAATTTCAGACAATAGTCAAAACATGCTACTAACGGCTGCTTAGTAGCTATTGTCCGTAAAGCTTTGCAGGCAACAGTGGGGCATTCGAAACGCTGACCAGAATTATCACTCCCCTATGCGCGAGGGGTCTCATCTTACGTGTCGATATGAGCTCAAGACACAATGCTCAATTATTCAGACATAGATTATCATCGCACCGCCGGTGCCATCGTCTAACGGTAAACGCCCAGTGTCAGCTCACCCGCTATGGCCCGATGATCGCGTTTCTTAAGCTGAAATGTGGTTAGAAATTTATCTGTCCATGTGAAAACCCATATTATCTTTAAAACTCGGTAGAGAAACCCACAGCACTAAAACCCAGCCATTTCAATGATTCCCCATGACCCTACAAGAGATGGTACCCTCGTGAATGTCGGGTCTCATTAGATAGAATGGGAAAGTGTGATCACCCCGATTCTCACTGTACTGGGTGTGTGCTATCCTGGTACATAAATTCTAGTTGATTTGAATTCTTAGGTTGATTTTTTAGATCCATTTTTCACTTGTTGGTGAAGCTTGTCACCTACTGAATGAAAATAGGGGCAAAGGACGTGTTATTTATTCTAGGCAAACATATTGGGATGTGATATTTTGAACCAGCTGTGATTACTGCGAATCTAAAGTAACTTCAGAAATTTAGACAGCGTTGGTGATGATAATCTGTACTGATAAGCCCAGGACTCGGGTGTAGTTCAACACAGTTGTAACTGAAACTTAAGGCCCAAGTGTCATGAATCGTCATCCCCAAGACTATCCCAGACAGCAAATAGTTGCACATGAATGTCTGTGTGCCGTATTCAGTTATTAATTACCTACAGCATAGTATCGTCCTTGTTGTCCCCTCAGAAAGCTGTCTTGATAAGGAACTACGGCGAACGCAACCTAAAGATCGCGCACTTTTGATCGTTTTATATTCCCAAAAATGATGCATTTCGCGGTGCTTGGGTCCAGAATCACTAGGGTCGAGAATGCATCTACCAAACACAGTATTGGTTCGTTGGCTCACGAATGCTGCAAAGAGTACGGAGTTGCTTGATCAGGTGATGTGAGGGCGGCGATTGTGTGGCCTTGAAATTGTGTCGAAAAATACACTGGTCCCCTTATGTAACGCGTCACCTAGTTGCCACCCGGTGTTAATACTGTTAGTAGCTCACTTGATAGCATCTCGCATTTTAAGCCAGAGGGAGAAAATCGAAGTTGTTGGAGCACAAACACGAATGGTACTGCAGTTCGAATCTGCCTACGTGACAACTAATACCATGCATCCGTTTCGATGATACCCGACTTAACACTGCTTTTGCCAACGAACTGACGAACGGTTGTGCCGATCCAAACCGACGTTCGTCTGCTAATCTTTCTGTTCTCTGATGTTCTTGAAGTGCTGTTATCCTATACTCTTGTAGGTTGTCCTGAGATCATGACAAAACATCAGAAAACAGTCCTTCAGGAGTTTAAAATCCCCAGCGATTCGGAGGAAATCAGCTATCTTTGTACGGTGTCGACTGATGCATAAGATTCATAACCCGGCTTATTCTCTTAAGCCCCAAGAACCATGGCAAAAGTACACGTTGAAAAACCCAATGCATGCTATGTGTAAAAATACCATGACGAGTCATACGTTGGACAGTACGCTATCGTTTTGTACTAAATGACTAATTAGCTGCTATTTGAGTCACTTTCATCCGGTTGAATGTTTACTATGGGAATTCCAAATACAAACAAACTCCACTCGACCTGTTGGTGAGTAGCGTTCATGCCAAACTAATCAAACCGAACTGGTTATTTTCCATGTGCATACCCCTGCGTAAGTTAGTATTCCACAGTGGGGGAGAATGTTTATGGAAGTTTTAGCGAGCATGTAAACCCAATTGCGTGTTCCATATTCTTCATCAGCTGAGACTATCGATGGAAAAGCTAAAGAACCACTCTATAGAGCTCCGATTCCCTCACCCGTTTGTGAGGATATAACACGGACGAGAGTTAGAGTACTTGTATTTTTTGGGGATAAAATAGACCGAAAAAGGTATCCAGTTTTGCATAATCACAGGAGATAATCTATTCCAGTTTCAAAAATGGGCATCAAAATCTAACAAGACATTTGCAAATCAATTTGGTTTTTGCGAGAGACTCACCTGGAACCCAGCTGAATCTCCCGTTTGTGATGTTTTCAGGCAGCTGGGTTCCAGGTGAGTATCTCGCAAAAACCAAATTGATTTGCAAATGAGTGTATTTCTCGAAAACAGTGCAATTTGGGTTCAAGTAGAACATAAGGTTGACGGAAACTCGGGGACTGCGCCTACCTGATGAGCCCCAAGAAGGACGAAACCGGTCGTGGGCTGTCGAAGAATTTTCAGCAACCTTATGAGTAGTGCATTACGTCTAACAAGACATGTTTAGCCAGATCGTCCCATCCGGGTGGTCAATGGTCCTGGCATTTGTCACACGATGAACTCACCGTCATGCACATTTTCACCGCGGTATATTACCAGAATCAGTTTATTTCATTCCGGCACTACCACAGGTGTTCTCTCAATGTCTACCTTTGCTGATTATTGGTGTATCCTGCTTACCTGGTAATACGTTCATATAGCGGTGGTCGACGGGTCGGCAATATGAATTACACCCCAAGGTAGGGTTAGAACGTCCCACTGACTGGTGGAAGCGAAAATCAAAACGTTTGATCCATCGGTGTTCAGCATGTGCGAATGTTATTCTTGTCATTTTCAAAATAATGAGAAGTACTGTTTCGTTGCATTTGCGCACCACGGAAGTGTTGCAAGTCGGAGAGGCGCTGAAGGCGATTGATCTATACGGAAGTGTAAATATTTCCGGAGTAGAGCTGATCCTTGTTATCAAAGCATTATTTTAAAAATACCTGTCAAATGAAGCGGCGGCTCTTTCCACAACTTATTAATAAACTCCCATCCGAAGTGAAGTGCAAGCTAATAAGCTAACTTACAATAAATGGCAGTGTTTTTAACATTGCACAGACCTACAAAACTCAGCTAAAAAGTTTAATGTTATGCTGTTTCACTGATGAAGTAAAGAACCCATTATTAACAGCCTGCGATTCTAAAGTGCGCTTATTTGGCTTCTTTCAATCGTTTATTCTGGATTAGTTTGAGGAATATTTCAGCGTTCGTTTTTTCTCACCATCTATGTTCTCTCTCGATTGGGCAACGAACAGTAATGGAGTCTTAGTGCATCTAGGTTAGGGCTGCTTCTGCAGGCAAACTGACTATATAGGGAACAAATCCGTTGGGATCGTATGTCAGAACTACCATTGCAGGTTAATACGGCCTCATGCACTTGATCAGAACCAAATGTTCGTGCAAATAAGCTGGTTCAACTATCTCTGAAAGGAATGGTTTACCTTTAGCAACATTTGGGACTTACTTTTTTGCCGTCAGTTTGTTAAAGCAAAGTGGTCATGTTAAGTAGAAATGGTATCTTTGATGATGATTTTACATCTGTTGCATATCTGTTCCTGTTGCCATGTTGTGGGCTCCCTACCCACCTCACTCTTGGGAACAATAATCTTGGAACAGTCCATCGATTCGAGATCAAATGATAAGGTTCCAGTATGGCTGTCTGTTGTGACCTTGCCCCTTCGGCCGAAGAACTGTGAAACAGGGTTGCGCAGAGATGCTGGTATGGGTACCCACTGACAAATGTCGGGGGGAAATAACAGGGTAGATCAAATGGGTTACGTTTGTAGCCGGACCTTCCGACGACAACAGGTGAAGTTGCTGTCCTCACTACTGCGACTCTGACGCAAATGTCAAAATGTTGTCAACATAAAACAAACACTGAATTACGGTAAAAAAAACCAATGGTAAATGAATCCAGTACACATTTCACCCACAGACAGGTTTCAAGATGTTTTGGAGTGTTTTTCACACAAACCTTCACAACAGTTATCTGAACGGAACATACTTTGATTCAGCATTCATTAAACCTCACTGTAACCCACGTTGCCTATTTGAAAGATAGGCTCTTACCCTGTATATTGTCAGCGAAAGGTACCAGTTTTGAGCCGGTCGTGAGGTCTAGTGGTTGACCGGATGTCCTACAGCCTGCTAACAAGCAATTGTAAGCACATTATGATATTGCTCTAAAGAGGGCAATACTTGATGTAGTGATCAACTTTGTGCAAATGTGCCGTGTTGGAGACAGGTGCATAAATAATTTGTATTCCATCCAATTTTTTTCTCGATCCACCTCTTATCTTGAGGATAATTAAGTGGTTTTTCACTTATCTTCTCAAAATTCAGCTGTGTGAATACAGTCCTAACGAAACACCAGTTGAAACACTGTGGTTTGTTTGCCACTATTCTGCAAGCCACTCAACAAATCGCACTATATGGCAAAGTGCTGGTCAACGTGAAGTGTATGAATGCATTGTCCTAAATTGGATAGCTGTTGGTCTAAAAGCTTCCCTTCCCCATGGCCAACCAATAGGAGGACAGCGCTAACCTACTTTTTCACTCCCCTTTGCGCTACATGTGCACTTGTTTGGATGCTGATTGGTCAGTGTGATCTGCGATCCGCAGATGGCAATTTCGAAATGTGTGGATCACCATATTGACAAGATTTGTTTAGTGTTCGGTTGATAATCTAAACTCACTTACATGGACACTGATGAGACATACATGATGAGATTACAGACGATGGCGATGTCACATCTAATCCAAACTCTTGACTACGCATATAATTCCTATCGTGCTCTCAGCATTTTCTACCCAGCTCAGTTCGACCTACTTTCATGTAGCACGACATACAAAAGTGCTGAGAAATTGACCTCTATAAGGCCAACCTGTGGTGATCGATCTTCCTCCAAATTAACCAAACCGGGTCTAAAGCGAAATAGTTTTTTTGTGAACGACATATTAGACCCTGATTTCGGTAGGTCAGCTGTGGCAGAAAGCGAGCATCAAGAGGGAAGCATCTCAGTTGATATTGAGTTGGAGTCACCAGATGATATATGGACAACTCATTCAAAGAGAATCCCAACTGAAAGCCTGGTTTGGGATAATAAAACATCTAGTGTCAACTCCACATCTTCTTTCACGAGCCCGGACTCACACTCAGCTGAGGAGACCAGAACTATTAAGAATATTCTGGACAACACGAATTATGCTTCGCAACAAAACGTACTCTCTCCACTGAACAAATCAAATCTCCCAGCTTGGGTGTTCTGCACTCGTTACTCTGACCGGCCGTCATCAGGTGAGTCAGATGTTCTTGGAAGTTAATGCACCTGTGCTATGAAGAACAAATCCGACACATGGTGTAATGCAAGTCGTATCACTTACCAGAACTAAAAATGCGCGTCAGTAAGAAGAATTTTGGCAACGTAGGTTCCACAGCAAGTCATTTGTTTTTATTACGAGCTCGGCTTTTGGCGGCTTACATTCCATTAATACTGGAGGCGATGACACCAATGAGTTGCTACGTAGTGGATCAATGAGCTGTATCACTGACACGACCGGTTTGTACAGCTCAGCGAACAAACCATAGTTCAAGAATGCGCGTGTCTGGCTGACATATATCTGCTGGCTTATTACTATTATCCACTATTATATGTTGTCATTATATTGTAATAATATCATATTTTACGCCAATTCTGGAACTACCGTACGTACCAATTATAGTCATGGAATGAAAAGAGATTCAATTAAAACTGTGTGGTAATGCAGCGTCCGTCTTCACGGAACACGAACTCTTACATGTTGAACTGGATGAAGATAAGGATAGAATTTCTTATTTCGGGACGTGAGTCATTTCCGTTGGTTTCTGTTGGGTGTTTTTCATTAACTTTATTCGGTCTAGCACGCGCGCAGTCACCATCAGTGTATAAACAAATAGTTCATGCCATCTGGCTGTAGAACGGTATCACCAGAACGGCAAGCTCATCAATTCGTCCATTTTCTAGAAAGTGTTTGAGAATTCCTGCAGTGTACTAAAGCTCAACACCAACAATCTAGCTTGCTATGCATTGATTCAGTACAGTCGTTATTGATGCCTTTGAATAAATGGGCATTTTTTCGAGATTTTAAATATTGTGTTATATGTGAAAGAACAACTAACAACTCTTGATCGGCCGAGTTAGAAGATGACAACACAATGCGCAGTGGGAATATTCCTGATTTGTATGGCTGTGCCATTCTGTCGTGGTGAACTCAGGTCACTTTATCGGTAGGGGCATTGAAACAGCTCCCTACATATGAGCTACACACAATAGATCGGCTGACTAGGATGGTGAAGCTGATGGAGTCAAATTATCCAGTGACCACTTGGGTAACAAAATGGTTTCAAAAGTACACCACTAGGGTTCCGAGTTTTGCCCTTTTGCTTTCATCGCTCGCGTACACAAACTAAGGACACTGTGGAAACAGGCAAGGACCACGTATTACACAGTGGTCAGGAAATTGTTTTTGTGGGAATCGATCCTATTCGGCAAGAATACCTTGTGTGCATGGAACATTTTGATAAATAAAACTCGTGAAACATTGGTCTAGTGAAGTAAACCTATGCTTAAAAAACTGCGAAACATCGCACCAGTTTTGTTGCTAGTTTGTACTCATTGGCACTGCACATCATTAGAGGCTCTAAGTTTTTCTCTAGGTATTGATACTGCCAAACTTTCAAGAAGTCGATCACCCTGACCACTTGTGATTGCTGTAGGTCTACGTTATATCGCCACTCGTTATAATGGTGCTTTCGGATTTCCACACTTCTTGGCTTGATTATTTGTGGGTTATACAAGAATTGGGGGATACAATGTAACGTTTGTCTCCGAAAGACTTAAGTGGGCGAATACTTCTTCGCCAGCACCCGTTTCCTATTCGGATTGGCGAGAACATTTAAGGCATCCAAAAGATGATCTGTGAATATCGTCAGCAGGCCAGAAGAGCTTGATTCTTGAAGATCTTGTTGTCATCGTCGCTTGCATGGTCTTCGATACACACAACAACCTGAGGTTGTCGTTGTTCCTGCAGAATGTTAAGACAAGGGTGATAACCTTTTCGCTGTTCCCCTATATAGACCTTCTAAAGCTCCTGGACAAAGTGCACTTATTGGGATGCACCGTTACCATGGGTCCCTTTTCGCTTCTGACCTTTCCTTGGAGTGCCCCTCAGGATACAACTATATATTTGTGGTGCCTTCCAGATGTGCAGCTTCCTCCGACTGACGAGTCTGCTTTCCACCAGGTCATGTCTTTGACGCAGCAACAGGGCTAAATAGACCGAGGCGATACCTATTGGTAGGAAAGCAGCAGCGAGAACTGCTTTTCTTCAGCCGTGTTCCGCAACGGTGGAAGCTCCAACCATCACCCTGCAATCGCAAAGAATATGTGCCGAGACTATAGTTGCCTTGTTTGAGAACATCTGGGACCAAGCACCCCCACTAGGAAAAGCTGAACACCTACCATCTATGGGGTCTCAGAATGTCCCATCCAGGTTCAGTTGTTTTAAGCCGTGTAAGCCGAATTCGTGATCAGGTTTTTCGGCCACAAGACAGTTTTTGACACCAAGATAAAATAATTTGACGATTTGATGGCATGCTTTTCTCGGAGCCATCTTACTTGCGTACGTGATTTGGCTAACGCAACGCGCCAGCTGGGTGTTTTGGGAACAAACAGAAGCTCTCAGGTGATCTAGAAAGGCACACAATGCTCCAGGGTGGTTGTGGGCACCAACCAATTTGTGGGATTTCAGTGTAAGTTGTGGCACCGAAATCGAACCCCCTCTCCTTCTCCGGTAAAGCCTAATAGTGCTTCCCATGGACTTATACACCTACTCAGTTACTGCTCAGGAACACTGTCAGCATAAGCACGTCTTCCAATCTGTCGAAGTGTGTGTGAGAGTGATAAGCGCGGGAAGATAATGACCATGCGGGAGTGACCAAGCCACTGAGATAGTCAATACAGATTGTCGCAGGTGGACGGTTGGAGCCCGATGAACCTTGGTGACCAATCTCGAAAGCTCACTGCTCAAAGTTGACTGGACATTCGGCTGAACGTGCAAGATTGTGCGCCGTATAATAATCGTTTCAGCTTCGCCCGGATTGCGGCAGCAGGTTGAAGGTGAGCACATCTATCAACTTCACGTGCTCCGGTCACGGGTCAGGTTTTCGTGCCTAGATTATTGCGCAGCAAAAGCTGCAGTTTATTGTTAACATGCTGAACATAAGCGAATGTATGGTCTGCATACTGCACAAATTAACGAGTAAATTGGTGGTCAAGGAACAGTTCCATATCGGGTTTTGAATCCGACCACTGAAATGTTTCTATCAGTAAGAAAGACCTGACTTCGAGCTATCAGGATGAAGAAGAAATTAGTATGAGATATATTCCGAATCCTCATTGGAGTATAGATCATGCACACTTAGCGCACTGTACGCCGCGTGATGTCCGAGACTTGTTAATCGACAGCGTTATTCTGCAATGTTTTCACATTAAGTGGAGTCATTAAAGGTGCAACTTTTCTCTCTAATCCTCGTGTGTAACGGTTCCAAATCCATGTAAGTAAAGCCTCATTTTGATAGTCTGCTGGACGACACAGTACAGTGATGACGCTGTTCTTCTTCATGTTCAGTGTTATGGAATTAATAGCAGTTTTCTGCTCTTTTAAACTTTAAAATGTGGATTTTTTTCCAAGGGAATGGATTTGGAATATGGTAGTCTAAAAAATATGCTACGTGCTAGCAGCTGCCGACAAGGCCTACTGAAAACTGCAGTGTAGTCTTGGTAGTTTGTGCTCCCGGAATGTGGCTAGGGTTACTACAGCACATAATATTGTCTGGAAAATTTCAATAAGGCTGGAGACTGACGCACTTTTGTTAGCCGATGGTGTGGAGTTGAGTTACCAGCACTTCGATTACACAACCCTGGCTGGAAGACATCCGCCAAATTTCAGCTGCCGTTGGTGACACTCTTAACTGAGCAACATGCTGCGGCCAATAGCACGCTGCACCCCTAAAGCATTAAACACACCCTAGGTAGCTACACCCCCCGTTTCAGTGTTTATCAGTGACACATTAGCTTTTGGTTTCTACCTTTTGTCCGTGGTAGTCATATGAAGGATATTAAAAGACAACTACTCAATGGAACGGATTAATGCTGAAAATCATGAGAGCAATAAATAGAATGAATGAGTGTCAGTCTACTAAGCCCGCATGATGCTATTGTCTTCATCCACTTTACATGAAAACAACCAGTATTGATTTATGTGTGTTGGGGAAGGGGACAGATGTACCCGTGGTGACAGGAATCCGTTCACTTGCAGATAGTTTCGTGATAAAGACAGAAATCTTGGAACTCACAAGCACCACATATTTAACATTGGACGACTTCCTAACTAGTGGAAGCAAACCAGTCAGACGACCAATTAAAAGGGTGTTCAATGGAGATCGACTTTGCAACAAATTCTTTTGTTTCCGTTCGGGACAGATGACTGAGGTTTTTGCGATTAAAAGAGCTGGTTACTAATGAAGAACTTGAGTGTATGTGGCAGTGTAAAGCTCAGGCATTTGCAGCGGCATGAACACGGGGTCGTGGTAATTGTCTGTAGCTATCGATTCTAATGTCGTGGGACCAACTTACATTCTCTTCCAAGTTGAATGTCAGCAGGAGCACACACACACTCGGTGCTCCGATATTTATGGCTTTCTTCGGGAGTGTGACAACCAGGACAGAAATCCCCGCGATTTAAGTTTTTTCTTCATTTAAAGTACCTATTTCTACATACATATGATATAACCTATTGGTAAGTCTCAAGATTCTACTATTGTTGGCCGGTATTCAGCGTAACACTCAACTTGGCTTTTCAAAACAGGTCAAGTATTCTACAGCTGCACGGCGTAAAACATTTCCGAGAGTCTTCCTCTTTGGCCCATTCCAAGCTTAGTTGTTCTACTCGCTTTGACTTCAAATACACTAATGTCAGCGTTGTAAGCAGTCTGCTCTGCAACAACAGGGCAGAAAATGAACACACCTTCAGTATTTCTAAAAAAATACACTTGATCAGTGTATTTTAACTCAAACGTTTTCACCGCCAGCACAGATGAACCGCATGTCGGTTGACGTCATCTCTCTTCAGAGAAAGAAAATACAATGGGTTGGACATGCACGGAACTTCAGTCCTTATGACATCACCGGGAACGAAGCAAGTTTTAGTCATATAATTGAAGAGAGGCGTCCTGTGCTGCCGTGTAGAAATTCGAAGCATACA
The DNA here is from genome assembly GCA_003604175.2 of Clonorchis sinensis. Taxonomy (NCBI): domain Eukaryota; kingdom Metazoa; phylum Platyhelminthes; class Trematoda; order Opisthorchiida; family Opisthorchiidae; genus Clonorchis; species Clonorchis sinensis. The sequence goes on along the minus strand of CM030369.1, from coordinate 155,164,116 downwards.
GAACTGTTGGACAGACTGAACTGGAGGGTTTGTACGTTGTTGGCGTCTTTATCTATATACGGGGGAGAATTTTACCATGATTAGGAGATAAAAAATAACCGCAGCAGATCATACCTCTCAAGAAATCCCGGCCGTATGGTTTGAAGTGACCACGTCATGTTTGGCCACGTGTTGAAGGCCCTAGCAAAAGTTCGTAGTTTACCCGGCGTGGTAGCGAAAAGTTTTACTCAGATGACATTCAGATTGTGCCAGAAGGTTTTCTGGAGGTTTCGAGGCATAAATGTCAAGCAAATTGTTCTAACCTATCCTGACCGGCACATTTTTGTCTCACTCATTTTCCACTTTGCCCTAACTTGTCTTATCTTTTGCCAATAAGTTTCTACTTGCTTTTAGGCGTGCTTCTGTTGGTAGCCTCCAAATGCTGAACCAAAAATGAACAGGAGTGTCCCAAAACTCATCGGGATGTGGTTAGCTGGGATTTTTCACCTCACCTGACTTTGAATGAGTCCTGGTGTTTTCAGTACTCACCTGAAGTTTTGTGGCATTTCCTTATATCCCTAGTTGATCAATCATGGAGACCACAATGGCAGGAAACGGACATCGTTATGTCATATAACGAAATACCGACTTTTGTGGTACTCTCAATTTACGAAAAGATCATGTGATGTGATGAATTAACAACCTGAACATAATTCGGTAATTACAAATGGTTCAAAATGCCTAAATAATGCATAGGCGGCTGTCTGAAAATAGTATTCATTTTCTCGCTCTCCTCATCATCATTGTCATCATCATCGTCGTCATCATCATTATCACCATAATCAACATCGTCCTCATGATCGTCAGTCTCACTATCAGCATCTTCGGATTCAAGTATGACCGTCTGTGATTCCCAGTTTTAACGGATTAGTTCATCATTGATGCCGAATCAGTGGAGAAGGATGGTCTTGGCACACTTCAGGTGTTTTCTATAAATGTGACCTTAGGAAACCCGACTGCTGTATCCCATCACTTGCAGGCAACTCTATCAAAGCTGATTGACTCCTTCGATTGGCATGCGTTTTTCAGGGCGAACACAGAAATAAACCGGCACAAGTGTTGGCAAAAACGTTCAGATGAGAAATACTCGGTCAGCAAGCCTATGCAATTGGACTCAATGTCTACACATGTTTGAACATCAGATTTTCACAAAGACCATTCGCTGTGAACTGACAAAGCGTGACTGCTGTAAAACTCGGGGCAGAAAAGTCTTGGCCCATCTGATCTTACAAAACTATTCGACAGGTGGTGTGTTAAAATGTAACCCGCTAATTGCTGTTGCTTTGTTGAATAGTCTTCTAACAGGAGTGATACTTAAGGTGCGCTGCAAAAGAGGATAGATGTGCAGAACGTGAGCCAATAAGAACAAGTCCCTGAATTATGTGCACCATGCAAGGCAGATTTCTGCGTGCCCTTACACGCAGCACATGCATAAGAATTATATGGGCGTCAGCTTTATTTTCTATGGAAAACACAGTAAAATAGCTTAAAAAGTGGCCTGAAATGAGAAACCCTAGTACACAAAGTGTGAACAAAACGTCACGCCTGGAAGTGGAGTGGAACCAAAAGCCTCTCGTTTATCGGTGGACTGCTCTTCTGGTTGAGCTACCAAGGACGCTCGTCCTCCATCAGGCTAATGCAAATAAATTGTACTGATTCGCAAGAGTTATACCTAATGGAATGACGTCTGATATCCCCCAGGTCCATTAGTGATCTTTTGTGTGACTTTCACTACTAGCTAGACGTTTCTGCCGTCCAGACACCCAATGGGTTTTAGGTTCAGGGGAATGAACTAGATGAATGGTGAGCATCCACGGTAGCCTAGTAGGTAGACCACTTGTCCGTGGGCGGCATCCGTTTGTGGTTTAGGTGCATTCCCAAACCGGCATTCTGAGAACTCTGTTATTATAAATATTTAACCCGCATAAACGCTCCTGGATGAATAAAACAATTTGGCTACTGTAAACGTTTACTTATCTTGGCTGGATGTGTAGAATATCCCGGAAGATTTGCCCTCGAAATCAGTTGTCTTGCCAGTTGTGCTCCGTTTGCGACAAAATGTTTTCATGGGACTGATGTATATCAGGACATTGGTGGTGTACGCCTTGAATTCGTCCCCTTAATCATCTTTGAATTACTTACAGTTATTTCTATAACTGATTAGATCCTGAAACCATCCATCAATCTGTCGCTTTGTAATTATTTTTTCTCTGGGATCAGGCGTTTTTCAATAGGTCTTGGTAGTATTCCAAAACACATTTACAGGACTTATTCAAATTCAAAAGTCCTGACAGTTAAACTTAGCTGGAAAAGATTTGTCCGTTGTTCATTACCTAGGGAGGTGTGTGAACAAGTTCGTTTATCTTCGCGTTCCGCTAATTGGTAGTGTTGCCAACGGTTCCAATATGCTGTCACAACGTAGGCCCACAAGCTGTGTTGTGTGTTTCGGTCTTGTCGACAGACGACACGAAGCGCACAAATGTCACGTGTGTTTAGTTGCCCGGGCGGTTTCGAAACAAATCCCCGTGCACACTGGTATCACATTGTGGACTAAATTGTGACAAATCGTTTGGTGCACAAAGCCACTATCAGTGCTTTCTATCTCTTTTACGTTGGGTAAACATGCAAATTAAGGGCGAGCAAGTATATCATCACTAAGGGCATACGTCGCGGTAACTCCGGCAAACTGGGGCTGACAAAAATGCCAGATACGTTTATTTATACCGTTTGCTCAACAAGTGCTTTCGGTCCGAGCACTGTGAATCTCATGCATGTTCCTTACCGGTCACCCAATAGCAAGTCCATCGAAATCCTACAGCTACTGTCTCCGGAATGTGAAGAATTTGTTTACTCCTCTGAAGGGGTTAGATTAATTGAGATCAAATGAGAGAACTTAGCGCCTTACCACAATATCACGCCCATTAAATGATCTTGGAGAACGCGCATACTTTTATTTGGCAAGTTTGTGCTAGACTGATGCTAATCTCCTTTGATTCATAATCTTTTCCCCGTTCGAAAACCAGCGCTGCTTCAAATAAATTAGTGGATAAATAAATAAGTAAGTAAATGTCCTATTTCAATAAGGAGTTAGGTTTAAACAATAAGCTTACTACCAGTGATGATGATAACGCTGCTGCCGATCATGATAATGCAAATAACTTGGATAGTTATAGCCATTTCGATGGAATGCATCAGGAATTCGACCAGCAGTGACAATATCCACGCAAGCACCCACGCACACCTTCACCTTTTGCAACTCAAATGCTGTCAGAATAATCTGGTCTCTCTACTTGAACTGATGACTGATGTTTTGGATTCTTTTGAAATTAAATTATGCGCTTTAACACTATCTCCTGGTACATACTAGGGTGCTGAAAACTCTTCGCCAGCCCACCAACAGCTTCGCCCTTCTTGGAGCTCATCAGCGACTCTTACGCCAATTTGTTGTTTCTATACGAGGAACTGTTAGATTTTACCCATAATCTTGCAACTCCTGCGTCAAGAACGACTGAATCTTCACCATCCCAATTTAAACCCGTTTTCTGAAGCTCTGGAAATGCGGACAGACTGTCTTTTAGACAATTCACACTTTGCCATCGTGACAATACTGGCTACTGGGTGACTTCATTTTCTTAGACTCAACTTTTGTTTTTCCTATATCTCCACTATGACTAGTAAGTTTCTACCATTAACCTGTCCTCTAATAAGAATTGTATACCTGTTACATGATTGTCGAATTTTCTCGCTTTGGTGCAAATTCCGGCTGTACAAATTAGCTAGTTAAACGATGCCTGTTAGCAGTTGGACATTCCGTTACAATGGGGTGGCCGCATAGCAGTCGAACAGCAGCAGTGACAACAGCAGCAGTTAATGAGGACACGGTTTTTGGGCAATTGGGAAATTCCAATTCCCGTTCAGACAGGTGGATAATTGGCCAAGCAACTAAGACAACCACGTCCACTCCCCCATTGTTTGATGGGCAGGGACAGTTGCCCGGAATACAGGTAGCATTGGAACTGAACGGCTCCAAGCTTTGTTGGTGAGGGATAATTTCACTGGTCCATTTGTCCTGTGTGAAAATACCACGGGTAAATTTCAATGCAAAACTTTCCTTGGCCTGAACAAATTCCGTCGATGTTATCTCATTTTGATATATGCTGTACATATGAAAGAAACACGACTAAATATACTTTGCCTAATTAGAAAGCCTGCTGCGAATTGTCATACTTCCTTTGAATGCTTCTTAGAATTTGGCAAGAATACACACAAAGTTTGCGTATGACCAGCGGAACATTTAAGTTAGACATATGGAACACACATTATTACCAGAAGTGGGATGTAGATAATCTTAGTAGTTATCAGTGTATAGCTACAAAACTTTGAAAGGCACGAGTCCATTTGTAAACATTTTGGGATATTTCGTATATACTGTCAGAATCGACAACTTACATTTCCTCATATATATATATATATATATATATATATATATATATATATATATATATATATCAGTCAGATTAACCGGTTAGATTAACCGGTTGACAGTAAAGTCACTGGAATGTCATAAATGGTTTGGTCGGAACCGAATACGCTGCAAGCCCTAACAGTAATGTAGACCTTAGTGAACGTGATGCTCAGGGAGAGAGAAAAAAGGTTATTTGTCGTCAGCCGGCCTAAAATCGATGGCACAACAATGAGCACGGTCACGATTGACCTGCCTACCACCCTGGGATACCTCTTCTTCCAACACATCCACCAAATTTTAGTGAGGGCTACCCATCATGTAGGTAATAGTGGGTGATCTGTTGTTGTACTGTTGTCGTACTTAGGAAGACAATTTTCGGTTGGCCGTAATTCGAAGTTGGCCTGGAAACAACTGTTGATCCACAAGGTCGATACATGCTTTCATATGTTGCGCAAACTCATATTATGGAGACCGCGCCGGGAAGATTAAGTCCCTTCTGCATGAAATGCTCGTTCTTCATTACTGCAAAGCATTGTGCCCCAAAGCGCTTCACATGCTGTTGCCAAGTCACATTTTCGGTTATATCATTGTGTATAATCGCCTCACAGCCGGTTCCGATAGTGTTTCAGTCTTCAGGATCAGTATATCCGCAGTGCATTGATAAAGTCTGCTCTTTCTTCATCCGATTTTCGCGAGTGGATATGACGAGTGATATTCGAACACAGAAATACAACGGTTCACACCTCATCAGCAAAACAGAGAAAGTGGCATACATGTTGTCTTGCTTCGTTTCAACTTTCATCTGAGTTCGGTTTGTGGCATCAACTACTGAGGTAGCTAACTTGCAGTCTTGAGTTCGCCTGGATTGGGAACCCGAAGGGTATTGTGGCTCAACCAATGTTTAGTGGAATTCAAGTTCATGACTCCAAACTTAGTTAGAAGATGTGGTGAAATGGACTGGAAAAACAAAGACTAACATTGCATCGTCATCCAGTCAGAATTCGCCAAAACCCAGTCCGAACGGTCTTGGGTGGGATATCCTGAACACATTTTTGCACCCTTAGACTCGATAAAAGGAGGCTATGTTTAGACGTTCCAATCAGTTTTACGTAGACTCTATCGTTTCGAATATTATACTAACAACATCCGTCACCGCGTGCCTTTATACATGACGTATCTTTTGAGTAGCACTAAATATTTGCTGTGCTGTAGGATTGCCCACTTGTACTCGATTGATGTCTGATGCATATGACAGTCCGAAATGTCACTGCTGGTCGCGTCCTTCAACAAACTCTACGTTGATATTGTTTATTGATCCAGAGTTCGCCTATCCGGATTTCGATCTGGGCGAGTTGAGATACCATTCCAAATTCACTATGAAACAAATGTTTAACTGTTGTGTATCTTTAAAGAATTGTCCAAAGTTACGTGCGGAATTGAACCGCTATTTGACTATTCAAAATGTAACCTGATCATCTCCTCTGAATATAGTTTCCAATGTGGTTAATAAAGCATCCCATCGTATAGTCACGGGTGGAATCACTTCGATTTTCCTAAGTTGGCAGCACAGGGACCAAATTGTGTTTCGTAGCTTCGAGGATAGTTTTTGGAAATGAATCACTTCTCCTTTCGTCTTCATTCGACATTTGATCATCAAGTGTAGGTTTAATTGAATTTCCAACGTGATTAGCTTTCTCGTGGGCAGGAAAATCTTGACATCTCGTCAGCAGCTTTCCAGGCGTTTATTAGCCGGTGACGGGATTTAAAGTTTGAATGTCTATTTGTTACTCTTCAGTGAGCAGCATGAGGAGGCGACGAAGTCAGTCAGTGGGCATCAAAGAATGGCACCTAGAGGCGGATAATCTGCAACAGGTTGAGTGGGAATGTACGAAAACAACATAGTTCCCCGTGTCAGAGATGACTGATTCCTTCATTAGGATGCGGTCAAGCAGAGCGAACTTAATAAAATAAACGTTATCGAGAAGTGTCTAACTGATGAGCATCACAAATCAGTTGTGAAAGTCTGCTGAGGAGGAAAGGACTGATTGTATGTGACCATGAGTATGATTTTTATTTACACTAAAACAACACGCTTCAGTTTTGAAGTTGTAATTTTCTGGTCAGATTATTAGCAGTTGTTGTTTGTGCAGAAATCAGCATCTCCATATACTCTAACATGAGCTCACTAACGAACGTGTGTGGCATTATTTTTGTGTTTCACAGGAACTGCAAGGAACAATCAGTTAGAGGACTTCACTTGATCACGCTAACTAGACGTATACTGACAAAGGTAACCTGTAAAAACGGTTTTGCACCTTACCATGATTGTTTTGGTCGTACTGGCCAACAAGCAGAGAATTCCGTTGAGCGGAGCATCATTTCGGGTACTCTCTCCCCAATGAAGCAAAGAGACGCTCACGTTTATTTGCATCTTATTGAAAGGAGAAAATCCGGAGGACGCTAATCTGGTGCCTTGTATCTCCACTTTCTTCATCCGGATCATTAATTGCAAATAAGGCCTACTTACACAAAGGTTTTGTTTAAATTTTGCAGATTCCAGCTTATGATCTCCATTAATCCAACTTTCTCTTGGCGGATAGTTTTAGCTGGCTCAGCGAAGGTTTTCATGTGACACAATAGTGAGTAATTTAAGCATACATGATGAGTAAATTAGCTTAAACTGATGCTGGCACTTCCAGCACACTTTAAGAATACTTACTTTGGGGAGAATCTATAGGTCAGAGCTACTTGCTCATAATCACTGTATAAAAGTTCGTTCACTCTGACCTAACCTCAGCGATGCACAAACCCTGTACCTAAAGCGAACGGGTGAACTAGCACGCAGATTCCTGTACCCTACTTGATGCCACTGATTTCAATACACTCTCACACCGCTACTCACTGTGTTTCACCAGCTACCACTAAATATTCCCACATTAGGTGAAATATCCAATCTGACCTCTCCGGCAGATTTATCTTTGCATAGCTTGACTGACGGGAAATTGGAGTAATTCCCTGATCAATAGAAAAAACATAGTGCTATTTAATCAGTTGAGATTACCAGCTTCACATGCTAGTCATTGTTTGTCTACTGTGGAACACTAAAGTTAGCTTGGAATAGTATTTTCTGTTTGCTTCGAAAACATAATTCCCTGATAACCTTCAGTTGGCCTTCACACACCTCCTGTCTGCAGACCGTCGGCTCATTGAACGCTTCAGTTTGAGTTAAGTGACCCAGATTTATTTATTATTTCATTCTTGCCCCCGTTTTTGCTTATCGGTCAGCAGACCATCGTTTTCCGAGAAGCACAAAAACGCGCTTTTTGTAGATTTTTAAGTCAAAATGAAAACACATTATATCACATTTCCCATAGAAAGCAATACTACATATCCATGAACATGCTGGTTTACCTGTAAAATACTTCATCAAATGTCACCGATAAGTCAATGACAGCATGCACCAGAATGGCTCTCTACAGATTCTCGCAGCCATTAAGTGGATTACAAAACGGCCAATTTTCTAAATGAACAATATTCAAAGTAGGAAATTTTGATCAAGATTTATGCTTGCGTTGTTGACTGGTCTGCGACTGCTTTATACTAAAAATTAACAACGGTTACCTGGCAAGATAACCTATGAGACCACCTCAGAGAAAGGTTGGTGGTATCGGTTATCACCCTCTGCTATGTAAGCTCCGAACCAAGTAGTATGTTTTGTGATGCCTCAAACAATGGTTGGCGATTACAAGTTCGATTGTGAGGTCTGCTCTCCTTTAATGCGTGTAAAAAGAAAAATTTTCGGGCCCAGTCCTTCAAAAATGTGCCGAAGAATTGTGCTTCAGTCCAACTTCTTATGCCCAGACAATGGGCATTTGTGAAATACGGCTTGGACGGCTGCGGACTCACAAACTTCCGAACAGAATTTGAATTTGACCCCTAGCACGCTCAGGCTCCTGTCAAATTTAAATATCGAATTCGAAATTGATGGTCCAGTTTTGTCTAGTTCTTAGAGTGATGACCCTTTGAGGCAGATCTCTATGACTTAGACGGGTGATTTTTTTTCTCAGCATATTACAATGCTCTTCAGCTGTTAGGTCAACTGCGCTTAAAATCCACGGTGCACTGCGCAGGCATTTTTTTGTCATTGAGAATCGCCAGAAATTCTTGGTATCTAAAACAATGACTCCCTCAGTTGATTTGAACATCAACATTCAGGGTCACGTTCTCTGTGCCGTAAGTCTACATGGAAGGGACAGTGCATTCACCAAACCAGTTTCTGCTCAGTGCATCAAAAACGTTCATAGAACCAGGTCAGCTTATTTACCGGTCGCACTGAATGCGGAGATTCAGTTGCTGAGAATTTCGCAAAGATTATCCGGTGTCTTTATTAAGAAGCAATGGAGGCATGTGATAAGCTGACTCAAAAATAAGCATCTCAAAAAGCCGGCGATGGTACACTAATTGTATTGAAAATGACGTTAGATGTGGAACTGCGACGGACACACTATTTTGCGCGACACAGTTTGAAACCGTACAAAAGGACAGTCCAAGTCAGGCTATTCAGCTAGCCTTTGTGTCTATCAGCTCAACTCTAGTTGAGGTGTGGTTCAAATCGACAGAAGTGAGAGGAGGCTCGAAAGACGGACCAGAGAATTTTTTCCCAAACGAATTTTCACACCACTTCGTGATGCAACCATTAATTTGGTTTCAGCCGATAGAAAGTTATTTTTTATCGGTCACAAAGTACTTGGTTGCAACCAGGTCAAATGTTGGTGTTAACTCATTATTACAGGTTATTAGAAGGGTTAATGGCCAGAACGACTGAAGCTTCTCGAGGCATTATTGATCAGTCCATCGGAGCCAGTCCTGTGCGCTCGGGGCAGCTTGAGAGGGATACTGAGTTTACCGTGGCACTTTTGACACGTCAGGTGCGACTTACTTAAGAATCTTATTGTGACTGTAATTTATTAGTTCGCCTACTTTATTCTGCGTTACACTTTTTTCGGCGGATAAGAGTGTACGAAGTGAATTTACCTCGTACCTGTGATGTTTGTACCGTATGCTCCTTCATGACCGCTACCTTTGCAACAGAGTTGAATTCCAGGTCATTTGGAGAGACTGCGGTTACCGCGTGTGTTTGGAAATGGATACCGTAGGGCAATAGTTCCCATCAATCTTGTGACTAGGAGAACAAGCAGGTAACACTGTGTCACAGATATGTATATATATATATATATACGTGCATGTATATGCATAACACAACGTCGACGGCAGAAAGCCCTCGCTGTCATCTGGGGAAGCATAGTCGCCCAATACGTACCTTATGGGGTTTGACATTGAAGTCGCTGGTTTGAGTTAACAGGTAGCCTGTTTTGATTTTCTGGGTCCTTTGTTTATTTCCGTTTGCAGTCCCCTTCAATGAGTTTTAGTTTGTCTGTGTTTCATGTGCATGTCTGCTATTGATCCGCCCTAATGTATTGGGCGCTCCAGTGTTATAGTTGCAGTGGCCATTGTTACACTGGCCAAATTGTATAATGGCCAGCTCTAAATTGTAATAGTTCTGACCAAGATGCATCAATGGTAGGGACCACCAGTTCCTCCTTCACATATATTGTGGGCCTGAACTGTTCATTTACCCCCCATTTGATTTGACGATTTTGGGGCAAGTTTGATGACTATAGAACTGACCTCTCTTGTTCATTCATTAGTCTAATTCCTCAGTTTACATTGGGTACAGGGGGTCCGGTTGTTTTCACAAGTGGCTCAGCGCAGACCGCATGTGGCACCAACTGTCGTTTGCGGATGTCCATAGGAGCAGTTAAGTGGGATGGACAAATGTAGGAACAGATGCCAGGCCAGCATGATATATGACATTGTGTGTTTTGGCAATTCGACGGCTGTGCGGACTCGCCGTAAGACTAGAAATACGGTACAGGACATTGTTAAACCACATGTCGAAAAGCCTCAGCTTGTAGGCCATGGATAAGCGTAAACGGAATTTCGTCATTATTTCTTAGCAGGGTCTGCAGTACTGGGTTTTTTATAGGAACTGAAGCGTCAAAAGTAAATTACGATCAGTCAGCAGCTTACTTTTACGCCTTTACACTCTTCAATGTGGACCATCGTGATGCAGGACTGCACCCCTTAAAAACCTTGAAATTAGGCCGAATCACCGAATACATTAACAATTTTGCTGTCTTTGGGACGCTGCAACCGTTACTGAAGGGATGCAACACAATTCGGTAATCAAACGGTCTGTGTGACCTGTTAAGAGGATTCGCTGTATACTCCAGTGTTTCATGTGACATTCTGAGATTTGCATGTCTTCTCATACAGTCACAACTTGCTTGCCTCTGTGATGTTATACGGAAATCTGACCTCAACTAGTCGCGGTGTACAGATGTCACAATTATCCACGCACACCCAAATTTTTCGTGACAAACTCTGCTGATTACCAAAGTGTCATTCGTCGCTCCCATGACTGAGCGTTGAATTTGGGCCGTCTCGGGCCTTAAATATCGTACCGTTTTACGGAGCAGTGAAGTATTACAACTTCTCTTCGGGGATACCTGGAATAATTTTCAGAGAGGTGGAATAGGAATATTTGAAAATAAGTTTTTCTTCGCGTACGAGATTTCATATCTTAATAAAGCCATATATTGTACTTTCTCGTTGAATTGAATTTCTTGAGTCACACGTGTGTTTTTAAATGGGTATAGTACTAATCGCTGCGCACATATTTCAATACAGGCAGAGTAGATTCTTCAAATTTTTTAAAGGTAGATATCTAGCACTAACACTTAAGGCTGACAGCAAGTGTGAGAAGAGAGTGTGAGAATTGCAATGTGCTTACAAGTAGAAGGAATCATTTTATCCAAAGGCCTTTGAAACTCTCATAGAGCTAATCAAATAGTGTATATTATTTTTTACTTTCCACACTCGTACAATGTCCCAAGAAAATAAACGTAAGGAATTCTGATGAATCGTTGTCATGAGATTTTCGAACTATCATTGGCGTCATGAATCCGTTTCCTGTTAGCCTTCCATTCATTTTTGGTCACCTGCCCTTCTAACAATAATAGGTGTTTCTAATCGACATCTGGAGATAGCAAATTATTTCTGTTTTACTTTTACAGGACCTCGGATAAGAAAACCTCGGAGGTCTATCCAGCAAGAAGAAATTAACTTGAAACGGCCAAGAACTTCCTTTACAAACGTCCAATTGAAGCGACTAGCCAAAGAGTTCGAGGTGAACCGGTAAGTGATGTGGCCTATAACTTTTAAAGGCCACAAGACCATAGATGTACTGCACTACTCATAAACATATGAAAATCATAAACGATAAATTTGACTTGATTCCAGGTAAGTTTCCCATCAAAAACAACTTCTGCATAAAAGAACACAAACCCAAGCAGAAATGCACAAACAAATGCTGTGTAGTACTGCCATGGATTTTGTGATTATCTAAATCACCCATTCGGTTGTACATTTAGAGTAACTCACAACCCGCCGTGGTCAGGATGTGATAGTCTGAGGAGCCACGCACTCGTGAACAAAGATCCATCATCTCCGAAAACTGAACAGTTTTACCGGATCTCAATGAGGCTCAAAATTTGCGCAAGGAAGCTGGTAAAAGGCGCAGTGAACCAATCCGTCTCACCGGACACTTTATGACCTTGACAACGTGTCTATGTATTGGCAGCTTGTACGGTTTAGTTAACTGTTGATCAGGTGGCAGTTGATTGGTTCGCCGATTTGCAAATGTTTCGTCATCATACAAGGAGGCATTGTCAGTGCGTGTATACAGTTTCTGGAGAGCAGTTGATATTCGCAATGTGATTGGAAAAATCATAAACAGACGTACTGAGATCAAACTAACCTACCAACCTCTTACGACATAAGAACTTTGAAGCACTCAAGCTCAGAACCATAGAAGAATCCAGAGAATAAATCAATGGAGGCCACTAATAAGATACAAAACCGGACAAAAGCCAAGACCAGTGGAGCATACACCAAAACTGAAGACGAATCAGTAGGTCATAAGACCCAACAAAATAGTAACTGGAGATTGCGTCAAACAAAAGGGTGCTCTGTAAACCTGTCAGAAACCACAACAAAATAGAAATGATAACCGGGCTAATCAAATCGGAGAAAGAAAACTACTGCTTCAACAACCTGCATTTCCAGGGTTATAGAAATAGGAAGATTAGCGTAACAGTTAATTTTTTATGGTGATCTACTTGGAAGAAGCATGCTATAAAGCAGCGGATACCAAACTTTTCATTAATTTTCTATCGAACGTTCCCTGAAATGTTCTTCCTCGCTAAAAACAGGGTTTGAAATGACAGCCCTTGTCGCTGCATACTTTTGAGATAAACCACGTACCGCAGTGTTAAATTCAAACAAACTTTCCAACAAGTTCTGGTTATCGGCTTTCATTTTGCAAATCAGTGCGAACTAAATAAAAGGAAAGAGAAGGGAATATATAAAAAATAAAATGAAATAGGACAAACAGTTAGACCAAATAAAAATATTAAGATTTGGATGTTTTCACGTAGATCCCGAAGGTACATTCCGTATACTAACGATTTCGTACATGGAGGCAGACAGCAGATATTCCTACTTTACCGCTGTTTGCGGTAAATTTCAGTAGCTAGAAACAGGAATGATGAAAATGTGGCCCTTACTGTACTATTAGAATGAGAACCACCCAAAAATTAAGATTTCGGGTATGGGTTTCCTCAATGGCTGCATGGCCGAATGTTGAATCGTGTGAAACTTCAGAAAGGTACTCCAATAAGACGAATAGTTTATGAGCTGAACACTTCGTTAATGGGGTGGATGATCGAGAAACGTGTGAATCCTGACACCATAGTGAAGAGGGGTGGATGCAGAAAGTGTTATGAGTAGAGTCAAATGCTTCCGCCTGTCGGAGCGGAACAACAGATTTATGTTTGTCAATGGCCGACTAGCAGTGACAGAGCCGGAGAAGACTAACTGTTTGGCTTGAGAGTTTGCCCGACAATAACCAGAAATGGCTTCTTCTCACTGGTCTTTTTCTAATCGGTCCTTCTCCGGGGGATATAATATATATATATATAATGTTATATCATTCTACCACAAGTTTCCGGTACACTCATTTTTACGCGCCAAACACTGGTATTTGGTGTGTTATGTTCACTTTTACACAGAAGTCAACAGAACGCGAAAGTTGGAAACACGTGATACACCAGGAAAAGCTCTTGTCTCGCCCCCCAACTTCACTTGAGACATTTTGCATAAGAAACTGTACGAAGTTCCCAATGGAGCACATTTTGTTTGGTTGGGAATTGCGGTTACACTTCTAAAAATATTTTAGAGGAGAGTTTCCAAAGTTGCATACCGACGACCTAACCAAGTGACGTGCAAAGCATGCTGGACTTTCAATGGTTCCGATCCAAGTGCTTTCTGGTGCATACAAGTCCAAAGGTCGCTGTCATCTTATGTCAGGGTAGCTGTGTTAATGAATGCTCGTTGACTGAGTACTCGTTGTTAGCGGCACTGTTTTCTGGACTGATAAATCAAAAGTGACTACTTGGGCAGTTCTGAGAAAATCACTTGCCATAGCATCAACCTTATGCTCTCACCTTTTTACAACTGGAATCGTCTAGCTGGCACTCTACTGCCTCGATATAACCGATCATTATTTCGGGCTTATCGGGTAACGTAAGATTAGTTATCACGCACAGACGAATTGAACAAAATCTCACCCGGAAGTACCACTGGTCAGACAATGTTCAAAATTTATCGGGCAGATGGATGACCGACGAACACGATCGATACACAGGTCTGCACACCCGAACTCGCACCAGTTCAGGTCTCCAGTAGGTTTACTGTTTCGTTGGGGATTAGTCACGAATGCACAGTCTTTGAAATATTTGACCGGTCACTAAAATTTCGAAACTATAATAAATTCACACACACTATTCAGAATCAGTTCCTGCCAAATGTGAAACTCGTTCAGATGCGTTTTATTAGTTGCAAATATCGTATTCATTGAATCAAATGAGACCGTCGTGACCTTCGTCATTTGGTTCACCTGAAATATTAACATCATGCTAATTTTACCGCTTCGGAAACCGCATTTACCTTTCACTTGTGACAACAACGACGAAACGCTTGCAAGGTGATCTAATATTCACGTTTTTAGGTAGTTCATTCTGATTTTGTGCCGCCGAGATGATGTGAATTCACATTCAACAAGGCTGCCATTAATCGTGCCAATTGTTCCGACGGCTTTTAACCGTCAGATCCTGTCGTGTCCGTACTAATCCGTACTAAAAATACAGTTACAGTTAAAAATGTTTTCCTCTCCCTACCACAGTGTTTATAGGATTCTCGAAGATTCTTCGGCAGCCCTTCATGGTTTTCGTCATCGTTTGGACTCATATAGTAGTTGAACCTCCAGTCTCGATTAACTTTATGCTTTATTTGAGGTTCAGTTGACTCTGTCAATAACACAAAGGTAAACTGTAAATGAGTGTACTTTGCCAGTTGCATAAAATCTAGTGTTCCACTTGACTGAAACCTGGAGACTACGCTTTTCTGTTGCGTTCCAGAAAAGACGACCTTATAGTTAATATGTGACGTCAAGGAAATGTACATCAATATCTCAAACCTCGTACCAACTGAAACACGGGACGCCATTTTGAAGCACTCATTTAAAAAGTACCATGAGCAGTAGATTCAGTTGAATACATGTCTTTTTTCTTTTGAGCTGTCCATTTAGATGCGATGGGCGGGACTCCCTAGAGTCATACCACTTCCTGCATTCACCTTCTCCACTACGGTGTCCGCACTCACACGTTTTCCCACCATGCACCTTGTTTTTTGTTTTGTCCTGGTAACTGAGCGAGCAGGCTTACCGCAGTGTGTATATGCGGGAAATTATCTTCTTCCAGCGCACAGTTTCATCTTGAAAGACAATGAAATGTTACTAAGACACCTCAAAAGTGACCTAATTACAGAGTGAAATTAATCTTCAGTCATCGGACGGTTTACTGTGACTACTAGAGACATTGGACCGATATACTGACCAATGTCGTCTGTCATACGGGCGCGTATTTCATCCTCCATATATATTCCGAAGATATTAATAGAACGAAGAAATGAGTTCTGCTTTCTTATTAGGAAATCACCAGCCTGTTGCTTTTTTTACTTCCACCGCGCATCATTAGTGATTTCAGTACACTCATGGTTCGAATAGCTTGGGTATTCTGCGTTCCACATGACAGTGTGCAGTTTACCAATCGGTAAAATTCTGTTTTGTACGAACACAAAAGGGGCGCTGAGAAAAGTCCAGCAGTTTTTACTTCCTTACTGGACTTCATAGACTAATGATTGTTCATTTCGCAAATAACCTAATCACTATATTACATTCCCTTACCATGGAATTCAAGTATTATTTTGTAATATTTGTACCTGCACTTATGTCGTTGTAGACTGCGTACTTGACGGTCTTTCTTCGATTAAATTAGCAACTAATAGATGAGTGATCATTGCCCGCAGGATTTCTATCCCGGGTGAGTGAAATTGGTAGGCACTACCAGGCTGTCTTGAACTTGTGTGGCTACAGATCGGTTCATCAGCATTCTGTTCAGGTGTCCACAGCCATGCGGACAGGGCGTATACTTTTCCCCCGAGAGAAGTCATCCAGAAGGGGATATCATCAACGGGGAGACAAGTTTTTAGTAACTTAATTTGTTCCATTTACAAAATATCCTTTCGAAAACAAATAAGATTGAAAAGTTTGAATAAATTAAAAAAAACTGGTCGTAGGTACAACTGGTAAAACATCCTTCCACATTAATGATACCTTCTCATCTAGAGAGCTCCAAACCTAGACGTTATTAGTGTTTGCACAAACCGCTATTCATTGGAACATTGCACAGTTGCAATACCGGTCGAAGGTAGGTGATCCGGAAAACAGCATGAATGAATCCATGACACCACAGTAAGTATCAAGTTTTCAAGCAATTCCATCATTTTACTCGTTATAGAAGGGTGTATTTTGTCATAGATATTCTTGCTTGATCGTTCTTGCAAGACTTTATCCGAATGACAGGAATCACCGGTAATAGCCTAGACCTAGAGTGTCATAAAATTACACCTCAGTCAACAGTATATATCAGTCGTGGACATTTGTATATACGGAATAGCCATCGAGTTCACTTAGGACAAAGTGAGAAATCGTACCCCGTCCTTCAAGCAACGTATATGAAACAGCCGATAACAAATGACGGCTCAATGCCTCGGCACAGAAAACGTCTAATACACGGTTCTTATAGTTAATCACAATGAAAGTCACTCACTAGAAGAACGTTTTGGGCTCCTGAAGATCACTGGAGTTAAAATACTGTCACGTCATACTAGATTGGGTCTGAGTAAGTTGACCAGTGGGTGGCCTCTAAGGCAATGAGTTGTCGGACATATTCATATGTACGCCTTGTGTGTGATCGTAATTGATATCGTACCAGATGCTTGCGGAGAAGTGAGATAGGTCAGGCATTAAATGGCTCTTGACCTTTGGGCTGGGCTTTACACCAGAATGCACTGTTGGTCCATGAGTGCTCAGCGCTAAATTTGCTAAGCTATGAATTCGCATCCACGAAGGTGTCCGACTGCTTCAGTACTGGGCAAATGTCTGGTACTCTTTGCATGCGAACTGTAAGTTTTATTTTGTCTCTGCAAAACCTTTCCCAATCTGTTACTATCATGTAAAGATGCCTTATTGAGCTCCCCCATTCTTTACCATTGTACGCAAAGTGCGGCATGATCTACTCATACTGTGGCCTAGATGCTATTCAACGTTCATTATTTTCACTAGGTTTGTGACCTGTTTTTCATTTACCATTACGTTCCTATCACGCGCCAGTTTACCATCTCCATTGAAACTGCTCCAGACGTATTTCCGGGTGTCAAAGCTCTACTCTTCGCTATCTGAGATAGAGTTTCTCAATTCGGACTGCTAAAGATTTACCAAAATTTTTACACTTTACAAGAAGTACAACAAGCCCCCGAAAGAGAAACGTTGAAGGGAGCATCTCTGGGGAGGAGGCTTCATTTCTCATGTTGTCCTCTCTTGTTAGAAAAGATATTACTATATTTGTTCAAACTGAAGGAGTAATGGATGCTTATACACAGTCGAATCAACTTTTTGTTAACTTCTTTACTGAGCCGTTATCACATAGCCCAGAACGGCGAGGAAGATCCACTGTGCTACTAAATTCACATAAAAACGGTTTTCAGGTACGGCTCCTCAGCCGTACGGTTGTACTGCGAGCAATTCTGTCTAATGGTTAGTGTTTAGGTACCGTCCCATAACGCTGGAGATCAATTCCTAAAAGTTAGCAATCAATCGGTCAAGTATCAGATACGCTATGCTAACCAGAGACAGGTACTGGTGCGATCCATTTAGACATCAAGCAAATTAGAGTGAGTTGAACCGCTGTTCCCAACTGAGTGATTGGCACCATCCTTTGTGGGATACAGTGACTAGTGAACTTGGTAACTACACAGTTTTAATCCAAACACTCAATACTCATTTTCGTGACCATTCTAATTTTCACAGATACACCTCTCCGAATATTTTTGTTTTCGTTTTAAATTCAGTAAACTTCTACGGTGAATTCACCCGAACATTCATTCTATCTTCAGGTATCTGGATGAAAACCGTCGGAAAAGTCTTGCAAAGGAACTGAATCTGAGAGAATCCCAAGTAAAGATTTGGTTTCAGAATAAAAGAGCAAAAACGAAAAAGGTGAGCTGAACCGTTTTCCAGTCTGACTAGGGGAGACCCAGCGGGCTTTGGGTGTAATTTGCGATCCAGCCAGCCGCTGATTATTCAGATAATTGCATCATCGGTGACTAATCAGCTGGTCTAAACCAAGTGACCATTGAATCTCGTGGAGAACCCGATAATGGATGACGACAGTAGGAAATTGTTACCCAAAGGCTGAAGACGCCATTTTGTCCCACAAACATCCGATAAATTGCCTTCTATTAAAATATCATATAGTTTTAGTCCTACTTACTAAAAGCCCACTTCGGGATACTGCTTTAGAGGGTAGTGACCAGTTTGGAGTCAGGTGGTCTTGATTTGTGGTATTCACTTGGTTGTTATTGGGTTGGCGTCTGAAGTATGTTTTAATTTGCTTCTAGTATGGGTTGCAAAATGGCAATGAGCCGTCGGACTATAAAGGCAGAAAGTTACAAACTCGCGAAACTCTTGGTGAGATCTGCGTTACTGATGAGATCCAGTGAGGATGAAGCATAGATCGGCTTCAGTTACAGGACAAAATCTCCACAAAAACCCAAAGCTCCTCACACTACCAACAATTTATAAGTAGCTCAGTAGAAGAATAAACTTCACCAGATGAGTGGAACTTCCAAGTGAGAAGTCATTGCTCGAGGAGCCAGTCAACACGTGTGGCCGCGTGATGTGGATCCCGTGATTGAAGGATGAGCGGCGCTATATCCTGTCTAAGTGTGAGCTAATCACACTGCTGATCAGCCGCTCGTAACCTAACAGTTAGGTTTTCAAACTACTAGTCGGGAAGTCGCGGGTTCGAGACTCTCCGGAGTTTCGTGAGGTACGCACTGTTGATGATTCTCAATAAGGATAAAACAGCTGCACAGTGCTTCTCGGCCTTTCAGCCTAGATTGGATTCACTTACTTACAGGATGAAATCTCCACAAAAAAGTTGAAGCAGCTTTACAGTGCTTCCTTGCTTTCCAGAATAAATTGACTTCATTTATATGATAAAATCTCCATTGAAAACTTCGTTTTACTTCGCAACTCTTCTTCAGACCCAATAAGCATGGCAATTTTTCCGCTGTTTAAGTCGATCTGTTTGATGGTCAAATTTTTTTCAGAGTAGCAGATTATCAATCTGTCGAACAATTTCACGTTTCGACCGCACAAATATCTTCTTATGTGTATTAACTTGAAAGGCTACGGTAAACCTGGCAACTCTGAGGAACTCTTGAACAAAATGGCCTTCATGTAACTCTGTCGAATTAGCAGACTGTCAAGGTGAGCTATAGTTGAGGCTGCCGGCAAGAAATTTGACTGAAATAATTCAATATATATATATAATATCGATATATATATATATATTTGGGGAACCTACTATTCACAAGTTTTTTGAAAACTTCGATTTGTCAACCTTATGTTTACTTAAACGCCAATTTTTGCGTAAATGTCGAAATACAATTCGTTCTCAATTAGTTATGTGCTAACTAAAGATTCATTCGAAGTGGGGCTAACCCTATGGTTCGTGATATTCGTCAGTGCCATGTTAATTTGCACATAACCGCTTTTTATCACTTGAAGATACATTTCCTATAAGTAGTCAACAGTGCTAGCGTTGATGGGAAAAGTGACCTGTGTTATCTATACATAACGTTCTGTTGGTAAAAACAAATGCCTCTGGTTTCGCACTTCAAAGTTTGTTCTGCCTAATTATTTAGTCCAAACATAATTTTGTTTGACAAGACTTTTCATACGGTGGAGCTATATCTCGTCTTCCGGAAATTCACTATATCAATGATGGAGACATAAAGACTGCCCAAATGGAAACATAATACGGTATACAGCTCTGAATACCGTTCGAAGTGAGATTGCATGGCTGAAGAAAGAAGTTGGTATACTTAACAGGTTGACAAGTTCACAGCAAATACACCGCCTATTCACCTTTTGAATAAACATTACATTGGAGTGGGCAACACATGAAACTGTTAGTGTCCCTCAAAACGTCTTCGGAGGATACAGTAAAGTTTTGTAGAATCCGAATGCGTTATATGCGTACTCTCCTGGTGGAAGGATAGAGTTAGATCTTTTTTAATTAACAGTCCAATTTATGGAAAATTTATGCAAACCAGCACTGACCATATTTTTGGGCTCTGAGGCTGATTACTCACAGGCGCATGGATAGTCTCCAATCCTCGTGGATAAATAAAATTTCACGAGCTTTGCCTATCTTGGTAGAATGGCTATTCAGCAACCGAAATATCCTACTCCCAGGTGTAATGCAATACAGAATGTTGAGGATGAGAACATGTCTGGAAAAATGTGAACCAATCTATTTACGGGGAGTTTCTTCATCTTGGTCATCAGTTTCTGCAAGTAATGAGCACAATTCACGAAGCGCATTTCTCGCCTTATTTCTGCCATATCGCTAGTAACTCAAGTGTCCTATGAGACAAGCATAGAGTTGTAGGGAGGACGTGAATCAGATGCTGCGTGGCCATATCACTTGAAATGTGACAGTGTCGTTGTAATGTCCAGTTTTTATCGAGCGTCACCACTAGTCTTATTGCGCTGTCATTGAGAAAATGTCTCCTAGTGAACGTCATAAAAACGGACAAAACTTTGATCTTTCTAATTTCTTCTCCTCTTTATTCTCTTTTCAATCTCTTTTGCCCACCAGAATAACTATCTTTTGGTAGCGTCATCTCAGCATTCCCATTTTGGTTCCACGCGATATCTCCATATCTGAACTGTCGCACTTCACTTCATTTTCTTTTTTTGGCATGGATTCTGCCATTAGACTGTTTTATCGCCATTTTTTACGTGAAATTTCTAAATTCTGTGTCGAAAACCTACCTCACTTCAGGTATGTGTTAGCTGTCAGTTTAATTCGGGTGCTTTCTCAAACTAGTGTTATAACCAGTGTTATAACAGCAATAGCAACCATAACATGCAGTTCAATCTCCGAAAAAAGCTACAAAGCAGACCAAACTGAATATTTTCTAAAAGTCCATCTAGGAATTTGGGGTGTTTTTAATGGTCTTCTAACTACTGTTGACAAAAAAAACGCATTCCCACCTCAAGTGGACCGTGCTTATAGTGCACCCTGTAGTACGTTTTGACAAAGTTTCCGAAGCACGGGTCTAAATTTTACTCACCTGACGAATCCAAAACACGAGTTTTATGGCAAAAGCCAGGACCAAGTTTGGTGGATACTCATTATTGTAGGACCACTTACTTGCTAGACGTCGTATGTTTGGTAAAAAGTAATCAAGTGATCAAGCATCACTTCGTTCGCCGCCCGTGAGTGAATTTTGGAACGGAACTGTTTCAGGTTTCCCTAATCCAGAGTAAAGTAGATACAGATTGTCCCATAAGACGTAAATAAATATGATTTTCCACAGGAGTTTATTTTTGTGGGCATGGATGAAAATTTTGCTTTGTGCTGATTTACCACACATCCGCTTGAAGACCTGCCGATTCGTTTGAGCCCAAAAGTAAGATCTATTCTAGTTGCACTTAGCCTTGTCTAACAAGGCATGAGTATCCAAAATGTGCAAGTGGTAACGGAGCAGGCACGCTGAATCTTCTGTCGTGAGTCGGAATGCAACTTTACCAGTGCACTTGCCAGCAAACTTCACTGAAGCGATCATGGACCTAGGACGCTGTTTTCTCAGATTACGGCGATTTATTTCGAATGATGTTTTACCAGTTCACATTTTTGCACTCAGCTTAAAGCTGCGTATGTAATCCTACCTTATCAACTGACCTCTGTGTGATAATCAGTTCCAAGAATACAGGGGAGCTATCATTTAAGATGCGATTAAATAGTGTGAAGAAAGCTAGAGCGATTTTTCCGTTCCCACTACCTCGAGTGCCATCATCTTGTAGTCAACGTTCGTCTATTGTAGAAATCTTTTTTAAGTTTATGTCTTCTCTGGTGAAAATATTCTAGCGTTGAGCGATCTAGTATTAAGATAGATTTTTAATGGTGGTAACTTAACCTGCATGGGTTACAAGTCAATCCTAAACAGCAATCATCCTCGTGAATTGTTCTGTTAGTTATGGTTGCCCCTTTAGCATTTTAAGCGTAAATCATAAAGTGGTGGTCGACCATAGCTGGAACTACAAAAATGAGATTCAGAAATGGCTTGGCAATTCCCCTTGCATTTAAGTTTTGCAATATCTCTGTCTCCTCTGTCAAATGATATATATATATATATATATGCCAATATGGCATATTAATCCAGTGTTCAAAGGAACTTGAATTCTTCTGATACCGCCAGACATGTTCTGCATAAATCGGTGTTTTTACTGCCCATATGTTAAATTATTCATCCTAAATTTACTGAAAAGTCGACAGATTTAACATAGGTTAATTTTGCTCTGTCCCAGATTTTTCAGTTTTTGAATCAGAGCTGAACTTGTTTATGATCTGAAGGTCATAGAAAAATATGTCATTCAAGACAACATTTTCCAAAGTTATTTGCATGATTACCCTGTGGAAATTCACAAATCCATCCGAAATTTACTCACAACCTCAGTAAACAGAGTTTATGGTATCAGTCTTAACGCTCCCTCCTGATTAGATTCAAAATGCGAAAACAACTTTATCTAGGCATGTGAATCCGTCCGTTTCAGAAATTTGCAAATGGCTTTTGCATGCATTTGGTGCAAGGTTGATGTAAATCATCTTTCAGCGGTTGTACTACAAGGTGACCGAATGTCGGAGACGATTTACGAACATTGAGGGTTAGCCTCCCTGCTGCAGTATTACAAGCAGTGTACCTATTCCCGGTTGGCCGCTGGAACTCCGCATGGGCCAGAACCCTTAGTCTTACTGTAGCGGTTGCACATTCATACAAACTTTGAAGCACAGCCGGTTAGCAACAAATGCAGCTTGGTACAACAGACCCCATTGTTTACTGTACTGCTGGGTGATGATCTTCATATTTACAAGTTTGCTTTGTAGTTGCTGAAAAATTTGCTGTCAGAATTCGGTGACTTCGACCGGCAGCTAATCTGTTAATAAAACGGGTATCGTAAGTACAAGAAGAGCACGCATAAGAAAATGATTAGGTTACCGGGTCTTACTTTAACCAGCCTACTAACAATAAGCCTTTCATTATTTCCAAAACCATAATCCGCAGTCAGTAACCGTATCTGAGTATTTAGACCCTATCTGATTCATTTGGTCACAAAAACAACCGCTCGGTCAAACTGGTGAACAACTTTCACTATTTCCACGACGACCCAAAGTCTGGCAACATCAAACCATTTCTAACTGCTGCACTCACAGTTTGAGACTGAACTGTCCGAATTGGCGAAAAAGTAATGTCTACGCAAACAATGGAAAGTGCTCCACTATGAAAAGTTGCCGGACCATACGTGAAGGACTGGAATGTCAATGTGTTCGGAACCATGTAAATGCAGGCAATCAAGAAGGAAGCATCCACTTAACTGCGCACCGACCACTTCTCTTGAACTGGAAGCTGTTGACCTAGTATGGCGAACAGATCCATGGCCATCTGACCAAGCACCAAGACTGGAATGGAATGGGTTTCGGAACCCACGTCCTTACACTTAAGAAACAACCTGTGCCTCTAATTCGTTTCTACTCTACACAGAAGTTTGTAGCTTTGCAACCACAGGAACCTATTAATCGAAACCGTCACTGGACACCGAGTATTCTAAGTAAAGTAGTGTTCTCACACTTGGAGACTCCCGGGAGGGCTTACTCTCAGTTGCACGAAAGAAAACCAATTGGGTAGGCTCCACATACACTCGGTTAGGAAATATCACTCTGACTGAATAAAGCTCACTTTCAGTCTTCCGGCAAATCATCTGACAAAAACGGGATACATTTCTGTTTCACCCGTCTTACCTGTATGCAGCTTTCAATGAGTTACTAGCTCCTGAAGACTGGTGAGTGTACGAAAACATTATTGTTAAATGCAAGGCTATTAAACTATCTAGGGAT
Source organism: Clonorchis sinensis (assembly GCA_003604175.2). Lineage (NCBI taxonomy): Eukaryota > Metazoa > Platyhelminthes > Trematoda > Opisthorchiida > Opisthorchiidae > Clonorchis > Clonorchis sinensis. Next base: position 155,139,843 of record CM030369.1, on the reverse strand, counting down.
CGAGGGACGCTAAACAGTAGCAGATGGCTTTCCCAATTCTTGTTCTAGTTGAAAGGGCTCACTGATTTCCGTTGCCTTATTCTTGGAAGAAACTCTGCCTTGTTATTCATGAACCATTGTGTACAGCTGTCATTTGAGGTTTTATTTAGCTTGAATGAGTACCGTGTCAGAAACAATGAATTTTAATAAAATGCACTAATTGCAGGTGCCTCTTGAAGCCATAAACAACCATAAATTTAAGAAATGTAACACCGAATTACAAGAGTAGATCAAGTTTCCCCATTCGGTTTGAGGCGTTGGGAGCATTGTTCGATGCGTACGGGTGGGTCTTGTAACCTGCATCACGTTTGTGCTTACCAGGGTCATCCATGAGCAGGTTACTGCCAACACCGCGTATAGCGGTGCAATCTCAAAAAGAAAATTTTCTGTGACTGTAAAGCAAACACTTAAAAGGGTTTGTTGAAATGAGCAGTGAAGTTAGTGGAAGGCGAATACGTACACCTCTGAATGGACGCACTCTCTTAGTTGGTTTTTTTAGAGCGATGGTTCAAAGTTCCACAAAGCGGACAATAATTAGGAGTGGTAGTGTAATAGGTCAGAATCTTTTTGAAGTAAACAAATGCCTATTATAATTTTCATGCGTGTTTGACAAAAAGGGATCTTCTGAACAGAAATTGCTCTAAACGAAGATGAACTGGGACTTGGTCATGAATGTAGATGAGTGGATCTTGCTATCTCCTCACTTTCGTGTAATCCTGAGTAAGACCGGATGCCATTAGACGCACGAATTTTTTTGTTGCCTGTCATTGGTAAACGGTACTGTCGCTAATGCATGACTTAAATGATCTCTTCGTTTGGCAATGTTTTCATCACCATCCCCATGCTACGTGTAAGTAACAACTAATTTCTCGTTACTTATGTAGACAACTCACTGCGATGAGCTGGTGAGTCAAACTATTCCTTCACTTTCCATGAACAGGGCAGCCAGGTTGCTCAAGCATCCAAAACAGACAAATTAATACGTTGTATTTCTCTTCTAGACTTGCGGAAACCAGGATCGTTTGGCATTTCAACTGATGGCCGAAGGACTTTATAATCATTCGGTCCGCATACGAGCGAATTCCGAGGAGAAAGCCACCACATCACAATGAGACGTTTTGTTGCAATCTACTGTTCACTTCAGCTTGATTTTCACGTCACTTGTACCCCGTACCTTTACCAGGATATTACTTATAATTTAGACAAACCTGATTGTGTTCACTAATTACTTTGTACAGAATAATACATTCGGTAACTTTCGGAGCAAGTATTCTGTTTATATTGGGCACTGTTACTCAAGTGGGGGAGCAACAATCGGGATGAACTCCTCAATTCAGGATTGGATATACTCATCTAGATTAGTTAGTCTGCATGGTTTGTGGTTCAGTTTGACCTGACAAGTAAAATCCTAAAAAGATTGTCCAACATTTTAATATGAAAGCTGAGGTGTTTTTAAATGTAAAATTGCTGATCAACAAAACCACTTTGAAATTCCTTTACAATTATACTTGCTTTTGATGGCTGCAGCGTGAACACTTTTTAAATGCATTTCGCCTGATGATCCCCGGTCTTGGAGAACGTGGTAAAGTAAACACTTTCAGAAACCCTCTCTTTGCTTAATCTGATTTGCCGAGAAAACGATGAATACGCATGCAACACACTGTAAACCATATCTCACCAACAAACTTTAGCAATGTTATTACAAACGTACACATTGATATGTAGTCAAAATCGAGTTAAAAGTACGCAAATTGTTCCTGTCCGAGCAATGTATCTTAGAAGAGATGGAATTTTGTAATGGCGTTGTAGAATAAACAGCTAGGATGTCGTTACTTTCTTCAGTTTAGATCGGTAAAGACTTCACCAGCTATTTGGTGAGAGGCACGACGAATTCCTTAACACTGACTATCTTGATTATTTTATCCGTTCAACTGATCAGTCACCGTACTACTGTACCGTACGATCACGTGTCTTTTAAACTTGACTTTGTCCGGTCCAATTAGGTTTTCTCGTGTAAAGCTGTTTCATCCTTACTGGAAGTCACCATCAGTGCGCATCTCACGAAACTCTAGGTAATTTCGAACCCGCGAAATTCCGGCCAGTGGTTCAACACTTAGGTATTCGATTAGCAGCGGCCGCTTAGCAGTATGATTAACTTGCAGTCAGACAAAATTCAGGGCTGCTTATCCCTCAATCACGTGATCCACATTGAGATATTGCTCACCTGATATAAATCTAGACACTATAAGAGCAATATGTACATTTATGTTCATCTGAACACCTCGCACCCCAATAATATATCCTGGTCAAAACTGGCCGAACCATTGGATACCTGTGGGTATGTAAATAAACAAACACAAATATGTGATGATGGCTACACGCCAAGAAATGTCTTAAACATTTCGCCACATCCCCTGTTATGCCAACCCTCCGATGTTCGTCTTGTTTCATCCACATATCTTTTCCGCATGTTTTACAGACTAATGATACAAGGCAACTTTATTGAGATGGCATGCGCCGTTCCATAACGTACACTTAACCCTAAAAATTTTCACTTCAACGTTTTTTTAACATATTTAACACATATTTAACAATATTTAACACATAGTTAACACAACTTACGTATCCAATCCCAACGATGCGACTGGGTCACATTAAAAAGGTAAGTAAAAATCTTTAGGCAACAAATAATCATATAGGTAGACTCATGATCGTGCTTTTCTAAATTCAATACTGATAACTTAAAATATAATTACTGCTGATGGTGGTGGCCTGTTAGAAGTGAAATTTCAAGGTTATCAAATCTGCTGCACGTTAGCTAGCCCTATTTTGCACCAACTTTTGGGGATCAATCAACTGTCTGAAAACACGCGACCTTGCAAAAAACAGGTCTTCTTGTAGTCTCAACTAGAAGCAGGGATAAATAAGGTATATGAGTTCAAAAAAACGACAAAAACGGAGTTGTTTGAAACTGCGCCACTTTCCTTCAACCGGCACAGACTAACTAATGCATCCACTAATTTCTGAAGAGGTTCAGAAGATTTTGTCTCAAAAATTTGTACAGCTCTTCATCCTTGTTAGGAATCGTCAACAGTGATCATCATAAAAAGCTCTAGGAGGACTCGCGCCATCGCTTTCTGCCTAGTAGCTGTACATTTTACCGTATCATTGCTTCCGGTTTCCACCTGTGTCTCTTCCGAGTGATACACTCATGGGAGACTTTCTTGGGATCAGTTGTGCTTAGTGATCAAATGCGAACATTTTCATTACCAAATGTAAATGTAGTTTTTTGATGGGAATAATAAACACAATTTGGTAAATTTGTTCAAACAGGCACAGATTTCTGTACAGTTTCTGTGGAAATCAATTACACGGATTACGGAATTCCTTACGGGTCAAGGTGCCCTGAAGTTTATCCGGCTGGACACCTATCTGGAGAGACCAATAAGTTGATTTCGGCCGTCTTCTTTCAAAAGACAAAAGAATATGACAGATTTGTTAATTAATGAACCGGAAGAGCAACGTTTGATCAGAAGCCAAGCTGGGGTCCCAAATGCAAAATAGAAATTCTCTACTTATAGAGTACGTTCTCAGGGAAGTTAAAAATGTGTCTCTGTTGACAGCATTTCACATATTCTGCCAGCGGGGGAAAACAGAGGTTTGCTCCGCAGTGTCTCCGCTGGCATAATCCAGATCTACAAGACCACATTATAGGATATTCGACCAAGGTATTCACTAAGGAAATGGAGCCTTCTGAAATAGCCTATGGTCTCAGGGGGTGCATTCTAACGACTGAATCCGCATTGCCATGCCTTCCGTAAAATTTACGTGGGAAGTATTCAACATTCTGGGAAACTCTTTAAATGCTTGCCTATTCGAACGTTTGCAGTCTAGAAACAGAGATGAGCTTAAAGGAACAGTAGTCTTGTATCTGTCAAATTGGGACCAAAATACGTATGGTAGGTATGTAGCTCAAGAAGCCTCTGGCAGGCCCAAAGGTTTTGCTCAAAGGTCATATAAATTATGGGCCAAATAGTTCACAACTTCACTTTACTTTTTGTAGCAAATAAATATGGAATTCCTTCTATCAACGCTGAAGGCTATCTGACATTTTTAGGGATTATCCTCACCTTGTAGAGGTAGAGTCCTGATATTGTTGACCCGAGGAGAAAATGTTGACATTGGAACCCATGCGGAAAATGCCGAGTAAGTTGGTATAGCCAACCAGTTCATCAAGTCTGAACTTAGTCGCCGAACAAAAGCCGTCCTAACAAATTCAGTCGATTTTGAGGGTCGAAACTCTCAAAACTCGCAATGAACTACGGATTCTAAATGAGACAGTAGGAATGAAAACTGGAAAGAGGGGATTTTAAGGAGGGAGATTTCCGTGTTGTCTGACCTCACTTACTGTTAGAGGGTTTTTAGGGAACTGTGTAATCTTGACACTGGTTGTTTACAGTCATGAGATTTAGAGGCAGAACAGGACTGTGGCCATTGCAGGTGGAGCGGTACGGAAGGCAATTAAATCCGGAAAAGATAGCCAGCCCACCATATCTGATGATAACTTATGGTATGTCCAGTTCGGAATATTTATCAGCCGCTTAATCCTGAGTTCATTATTCAAATTACCAAGTTAAAGTTGAAGGCGTCAGACCATTAAACATATTTCGGTACGCAGCTGAGGGAATTTCATATGCTGGTTGAGGCAAACTTCAACAGTTCAACGCATTCTCCAATCATGCTACTGTCAGGATCAGCTTGGGTGGTTGTGTATGATAGTTAGAGATTTAATCATGAGGTAACGATATAACTAATTAGAATATCATATTAATTTTGCGTCTTTCGAGATACGTTTTATATGGAAAAGTCCAATCACCTGGACTACGCCCAATGAATTAATTATATGCTACTTGATACATCCGAGTAGCCACACTGTGCAGCCAAATGCTCATTGCCTCCAAATCTGGAGATGTAGAAGTGAGTTTCGCTCGTCATTATTGTTGCTGAATCTATTCTCTTTTGACGTCCAACTAGCGCATAGAACAATGGCTGTTTGTATGGCAAACTATATTTATTGTGTAGTGCAGCAGCGTTTTGAGTTACGAAATATATCTCAATGCTGCTCGTCTCACTTTCGAGGAATCCGAAGAATGAAGGAAGCTGCAATTTGCAGACAAGTGCAATTGTCCGTTTTTCATTATGGAGGAATAAGCCCAGGTGAATAACATCTGCATTCTGTCATAAATCACCCAAAAGTGATGTGCGTAAACAAATCATGTTTGAAGCAGTAAATCTCTCGTATAGTGTTATATAACAAAGTTTCTTAGCGGTCCACAGTGCTGTAGGCATAATGTTGTGTCATGCACAGTATGCATTAACAACTCGTCATTCACTTACTGCCACAAGTCTGAAATCTTAAGGAGATAGTAGTAAACAGCGTTTGATGTTGAATATCAACTGGAAAAACAGGGAAGCAGAAAAAATAAAGTCTTGTTTTTGGACCTGAATTCGGAGATAACTTCAGCGTTTGCGTGTAGGTTAAGTGGTCCACGAGTCAGGCTGATGGAAGGCAAGCGACTCACAACAGAAAGTTTGGAATATTGGTACCGCGATCAGTGTTTTAAATATGCTCGCCCAGGAGTAAAAACTGAACATGAAGATTGAGATTCACCTACTCAGTCACATGACGTCTAGCGTCGCGAGTTCTTCACTGATGTTCAAAGTTGGCGACTGTGCAGTTAGGGGAATGCTGAGAGCTGGTCCAAAAGTCCGGAGATGGGTACCTTGGTTTTGCAGGTCAGACCAAATTTAAAATACATGAGGATTAGAATGCAACCTACCACAGCTGTGTACAGGGGCTTTCTATCACAGGCTTCGCGCTGGTTTCATGTGGTGGTGCAGACACTCAAAGTGGTTGCTACCATCAAAGCGAATGGCCGGCCAACGCGCTCCTACTCCAACATGAAGGCGGGAGCAGCACCCGCATATTAACTCTGAGGAAGATGTTAAGATAAAATTTGCAGTGTTTTGGAGGCCCAAGAAGATCAGTAATAAAGACTGGAGCCACATAGTAAACATGAAGAAAAGGCACGAACCAGGCTTCCGGAGACCCTATTCACATTACACAATTTCAGTTGACTAGTAATCAGTTCACAGTCAGTTTAAGGTCATCTTCTGTGTTACAGAATTCCATTGTCTTTCCAATTGCTTGGGTCCGCAAGATACGGCAAGCCACGGCGTCGTTGAATATAGATTGTTTGTGACGTGGCTGCGTTAGGGGTATTCTATCCTTTGTTAGCTGATACGTGCCCAATCATTGTGTATACTAAAAGAACCAGCGAAGACAACATGGAGTGAATTGTTTATTGGGGCGGACGTCCACATAACGACATTACAATGTATGAGCATTTAACACGGAAGCGGGGAACAAACATGTATGTGTCGGTCCCGACAAGGTAGATAGTTGTTACTGTCTCTGGTCAGGGTACAAAATTTCAGTAGTCCATGGTTTTCTGCCTTTAATCAGGGACTTTTTTCAGGGCTACAAGAGGATGTCATGACCAGCGATTCATTTGATTTGCCACAGGACGTTTCCAACTGCGTTGCATAATCAACACCACACCCATGAAACTACAAGAGGCACACGCCGCAATCAGTCAAAAACGATGAAGGTCAGTTATACTAACTTCGCACAATTCAACGGGTGGTCGCAAGTGCACAAAGGAGGGAGCTGCAAGCCAATTTGATATTTCACTGTCAGAAACTCCGGCGTAGAGATTAAAGCAATTAATAAGAGCTCAACAAACAGGGCTGTGGCCCTTGAAAACAGGCTGCAGAACGTTGACAGAAGGTGCTCTCACTTGACGCCACCACCCTAATCACATCAATCCTTTAACGATCTTGTCAACAAAGTCGTGCTTGGATTAATTCAGAATAACTCAGACACAACAGGAGTAATAAAAGCGAACGTACATTCATGTTTGTTACACACGACTGGATGACTACTCCAAAGTTGCGTCAAACTGCACTGAGAGGAACTCTAGTGAGATAACAAATTTGTGGGTTAATCCCTGAGGAATGATAGCGAAACTGGAGCTTATTGACCGCCAATTATCAAACTCAAGAGGTCCAAAATTATGAAACGGACTGCAGCACAAAGCGCAAAGTGATTGCTCCATTCAACAATCAAAAACATCAGGTATACAATCAAAATTGAAAAAAGAGCCAAAATGCTGTTTTTGGACGTAATGGCGAGCACTACGGACGTCCTGAAGACAGGCATGGACGGCTTATCGCTATGTAAACTACCAGCAAAGTTGAGGTGATTATTGTTGAACAAACGCAACCTTGAATCAGTGTTTTAAACAGTCTAGCCGCTTTCTCCCCACGAGTGACCTTAGTCGGGAGCAAACTGATTGAAATCAGAAAGCGCAATATAAGTGGTAATTGATTCTTACCTACTGGTCAACCTTCAAGAAACTGTTCAATTGATCAAGGTGTGAGAGAAAAGTTGAACCACACCCCTACTCAAGGGAGTTTTCCGGCATGCTGCGATAAAGCAGAATTCAGCGAATAACTTGCAACCTTTATCAGAATGAACTTGAAGGAGATGACACTCCAAATGAGCAGAAACACGATCAACGAGAACGAACAACCAAAATGGATATTTCTTCAGTACCTTCAGTGCCTAAATCCACAGAAGAGCTACTGCATCCGGGGGGTATCTTACTATCCTACAAACCAAGTGGTCCGTTAAAGAGATTGGTTCAAAGGCCGAAAAACACCGGTGAAGGCGACATAAACAGCATCGTATACGAAATCAGCTTCACGGACTTCAATGAATAGTATATTGTTGACTTTGAGACAGCCTTTTATACACGAAGCCCAGGAGGGATTAAAGTTCACTCTAGGACTCAAGATCACAGTGGCATTTGGGAATAAGTGGCACGAGAAGAAATTGTTATAACGTGATAATCCGCAACGAATTTTGTCAGTGGACGCATTGAAATTGATCGTCCTCCTCCTCCTCCTCCACAACTATGAGCGAGGCCGATCAAAAGATATGAGAAAATGAGGTCAGTACGGGTCATCACACTAAAGAGCTTGAAGTGCTACTCATTGTGGAGCAAGATGGAAAACACCCAAAGCGAAGCGACCGTAGAAGCCTAGTTTGAAGACTACTCAGAGATAAATCAGTCAGGAGATACGCTAATCAACAGGTCATCGGGAATACTGAGTTTGACCACGGATGACACGGTAAGGCCTGGATGATCAGACCTGACATAAGTTTATGCGCGGACAACATCTACGCACTTCCACCCACGGTGCGCTTTCAATCACAACGAACTGATGACGTTATCTCGACTAGTAATGTATCGTTTGCAGCCGCATTGTGCAGATTAGCGAGTGCCTGAAAGGTAACCCTAAATTGTCTGCTGCAACCCGCGTGTTATTCCGTCGCATGGTGGCTATTTTAGTTATTATGTGAGCTTGATACTCAAACACCCAGCTAGTGCCTCATGTTGGTTTCTGAAGATACATGTAAGATGTATAGTTTCAAAGGGCCATGCTTGCTTGCTTTAGATTTGGCGGACATTTTTCTAAATCAGAATTGGTCCCTCGATAGTTATGCTGCGATTGTTACACTAATCAAGAGCTCATGAGAGATATATTTAGGGGGAGTGATAATTATTGGAGTGAAGAATGTTTTGCAGTTTCTCATGTGCCAATCAGCATCAGATTTACCACATTGAAAAATTTTGGACCTACGACCGAACTAATTTCGAATGCAGGCACCTCGTAATAACTCTCACATGGTTGCAGCGCAATAAACGAGATGGATGTTGCTTGCTTCCGAAGTCAATTCAATCACAAGCTTCTAGTATCCCAGTATTCCTCAGATAACAGACAAACACAAAGTACAAGAGAATAGGCTAAAATCTTCCTCTTTTCACTGACTGGTGGGAACCGCTGGTACAGCTCTAATGCCATCTTTTACGCCTACCCGAAATCGCATCATCCAAGGGATACCTGTCGGTCGGCCACATTCTGTTGGGATGTGGCTGTATCAGTGGTTTGTGAGATCACAAGAAATTACACCCTCCTGACTCTTGTGCTTCAGAAAAACACGTGCAAAGTTCGAAATAGTTCTGTCACACACCCTGCCCTTATCTCAAACTGTTTGCCAGAATGAATCATTTGACACAGTGAACATTCGAGTTTCCATGGGTCATAAGGCATACGCATCGCATGTTGTCCATTACACTGTGTTCACCGTATAAATTACCTTTGGTCCGATTTGTCCAGACGCTTTTCATGGATGAACCCATGGCAGGCTAATGCGATTTTCTGATCGATAATGTGGAGTAAAATCGTCAACATTGCTCAGGATTTTTCATTTTCACATTTTTATTCGGTGAAATGAGAAGGAATGATTTTTTGAGCTACTGAATTTTCACTAGTAGTGTGGAGGTTGTCGAAAAATCCAGTAGGCATACGGTGGATATTCGGATTCGCTCTATAATTTTTCCTAGGATATGTTTCGCTAACTAGTAAGTAAATAATTCTGGTTGTTATTCTTGCCTTCATGACTGAGGAAAATGTACTGCAGTGCCAATTTCAAGCACCCATTTTCTACAGATCATTGATTGACGATAATATACTATTTCAACATGAGCATGCTAATATACCTTAAGTAGGTTTACCGTTCAAGACAAAATCACACACTTCGTTACCGAAGTCTCAAGGACACAATAAGGAGGTTTTCGGGGTCAAATTACACTGTAGGCTGTGAGATGTATTTTACCAGCACTGCTTCTTTCCTATACCCATATGTTTTCAATAGGGATGCTGGAAATTCAACCGACCGACTTACATCGTCTGTCGAAACTTCTCAGTCAACAGGTTTTGCTGCAGACACTGAGAATTAGAGGTATGAAAATGTGTGCTACCACACGCATGAGAGGTGAGTGACTTGGATATTAGAACGTCCTGTATAGCATTTTTCCGTAAGATGGAAACCCTACATTTCAAGCAGTTATTTGACTCCTCTCCTCATGCACCTGTGAATTTCCCTCATTTACAATCACTCTGATTTTTCTATTTATACGGAATCCCTATTTTTTGCTTGGTCACAGCAGCTGGGTTCATCAGTACTTTACCCTACCCAAAAAGAGTTGATGTCCGACTTGACTACATGTTTTCTATTCTTTCCACACACAGGCCTGGCGATTCCGACTCATCCTGTCGCTGTAGTATGAAGGCCTTTAGAAGGATTCACTCAAACACAGATCAACTCTCTGTCAAGGCAAAGCGTTCCGAATACTAAAACAAGTATACTTTCAAGCGAAAACATCAGCTAGTGAGGGTTATTCATCCAGTCCCCGACCTCTGCATAAACCTTTATTATATTATGAAAAGTTGACAGATTTTCTCGGACACTGTTCTTGTTTGTTTTGTTCTGTAGAGGTCTTCCATCTGATAACGGATGCTTTTTCGTCAACGCTTTTGAAGAAACCCTTGGTGACGGCCGAGAAATCTTTTCAGCATTGAAATGAGACGCACTCCTTTGAACGAAAGATATAAGGAAATACTACCATGCGACCTCATCTGCTTGGATAGGGCTTCACCTCAACCTGGAAAGCAGGAATTAACTGGCCTATTGTTCTGTCGAAATGTGTAAATCTCGTGCCAATATTTTTACATTGATGTTGTATTCAGGCAGCTTATGGAATTTTGGGTCGAAGTCCGAAAGAAAGTGATTGGATTCTATGTACGTTCCTCAGATTTGGCGCCTGGCTTCTCACCGAATCAATGAATGCCTTGTTCTAACGGTTTCTTGCCTCTGATGAAAAACCGACTGGTAATGTGTAGCAAAGACTGCGACAGCACCTACACGGGTTAATTGGAAGTGCCAACCTGCAGTACCCTCCTCTTTACTTTGGAATCTCTTCGAGAGTGCGTTTCAAGTGGGAGAATGATCAGTCTGTCGCCTGAAGACTGGTATCAGTTTGCCCGTAAGAGAGCACTTTCAACACTGGACACAGATCCAAACTCAGACTACACTCGTTTGTTCTTCTGCCTGACCAAAAGTTTAGTAAATGTGATTGCTTATGCTGGCAGATTCGACAGGCGGGTGTTGTTGCAACGACTGTCTGGGGTAGATCATGTCCGAATTGTTTACTATCATTTCAAAAACCGGGGCAAATTAGCAAACTCGAATAGCCAAGACTCAACATCAAAAAGGACTTTCCTCCAAATAAGTGACCTCCTAAAACGACCTCCCCCGTTCTTCTTTTCTTTGCTATTGTGGAACAAATTCTCGATTTTTTTCTACAGTGCAAATTGTCGATGATGCAGCGCTTGACTGTTTATGTTTGACACCAGAAGGCGGATTGATATACTTCAGGAATGGTCTCAGGGGCGCTCGTTGTCACTCAGGATCCCGAGGGGTCACGATGTAAGGTAATACTTCATCCAAGAAAAGTCGCATCATAGTAACTTAATCAGTTACCTTTCTGCCAAAACAAGATTTTTCACCTCGTAGTGTGTTTAATTGTGAGATTGTATGTTGGACTAGTGAAAAGCATGCTTTGCAAATAGAACTAGCGTTTGTACGGTCATCGATTACTGATATATTGTTTTGCGGTGCCTCATCCAGGGTGAGTAAGCACACGGCAATTGAACACAGCAAGTTTACGTCTACATAGGTACTCCAATCAGAAGGATGGAAATCAGCACCACTTTCTTTCCACCGTTAATATGTTCCTAAAAGCTCACTTTTATTGGGCAGCTAGACGCTCTTTTAGGAAGTCAAGGCCGAGATCCTAAAAGTCATTTTATTCGGCACCAAATAAGCTGTATCCCAATGAAGGAAAGCTGAATGAATCGCTGGAAAACAAGGATCATCAATGGAACCTGCCGTACTGAAACACTATCCGAGTAGAGGGTGGGTAGGCGCTAGTTCTTCAGTCACCGCCTCCGCCCCACTGCACGGATCTAGACCGTTTCACGGTCTTAGCTAAAACAGCCTCATGGAATCACCGGGATATTGGTGAATTATACCATCAAGCGGTAAATTACAGACAGCAGCCGGCACACGGTTGATTAGCAACCTAATTGAGAACCCCTGTAAACACAGCAAAACGGTCTCTGGGTTAGCCAGCCAGGCTCAGTTGGAGCTCATACTTTCAAAAGGCTATAGCAGCCGAAGTGCATGTTATGTCCCCGCCAGATACACAGTCTCACTGATAGGCAGTGAGTACAGCAGTTGGAAGTTGTTCAGTGTGTTGCCTAGGCTACCGTGATTTTTGTCCTTTGTGTGTTCTTTCAATTGGGAACATGACGACTCACAGCCGAATGTTTCGTTTGAAGAATCACATGAGGGTTGCCATGGTTGACTTACACTTGTGTGGAGAAAAAGATGGACCAAATCCCTGATAACCTTTGCTGTCTTGTAGATTTTTTCTCAATATTTTAGGACTGAGTCTTTAGCATATCGGCCATTTATAACCGCGCTGCCGGATGGATAAGAACGTGGACCATGATTTCGACAGTCCAGGTTCAACTCCCAAGCAAGTTTGTCCAAACTGACTTTTCTTTCCCGCTCTTACAGCCTGTACACATGCCGTGTCTGAAGCAAAGGCGTAAAAGGGACCTATATCCACCTATTACACGCGGTATTTTACCTGAGCAACTACCCAGGTTTCCCTGACCCTAACCAGTCCTCGTGTATGTTCCACTAGCAGAAATGTGTGGAGATACATGTGGGTGCAATGTGAGTTCAGTTCACTGCACAACCATTAGTGAGCAGTTTCATCCTGTCTGTGGACTTTGTAGGTGAATCCGGCAATCATATATATATATATATATATATATCACCAAATGATATCCACACGAGCCATTCCCAAGTCAATTCCTGAGACAGCCATTTATCCTCCACACTGCCGCATACTGAGACAACTCCTGCTCTCTTGGTTCGATTGCTGTGTTTGCTAGATTTATTGCAAAAGTTCCATCCTCGCTCGGAGGGACATGTCTCAACAGCAGTTAAATCGAATCCGTCCTTCTGCCAAGAGTTTGATCTAACAGTTGACGGGAAGGAAAGGTCGGGACTGATAATCTTGAGCAGGCGTTTGATACTGTCTCCTCAGCTGGTGACGAAACGCTTGAAAGTCAACAGGCAGATCCGCAGCAATCACTGTTTATCTGCGGTGTGGCTAGAACATTATGCCCACGTGCAGATTATAGTAAGAGGTGTGCGATTCGATTCCCTGGTATGCAACATTTAGGTTTGGACACTTTCCATGTAGACTTTCTTGACGCTGTTCCCTTCAGTTATTCGGTTTCGTTTATAACATTGCATTCAGTGATAAATGTGCTGCATGTCAGCTTGTTGTGAGGCAAGTATCATTAATCATTTCCGCCCGCCTGGTTTAACTCCGCCTGGTCACACCTAAACCCTCATTTATATCTATAATCCTCCAGCTTGAATATGGGCGTGACACTCCCTGACTGATTTCTTGCTCTATGCTCCATTTCATCTGTCAACAGCCCTGAGGATTCGTTTTTGTCAACTGTTAGTTTATCCTACCAAAATGCATGGTATTCCGACTCAGCTGAACTTGTGAGTGCTCTAAAATTCAGTTGACCTACCCGCCATCCTGAGGAGCTGGTCTACCAGCACACGAATTTTGTTTTGACGGGAGACCCATGTAAAGCAGGCTGACCCCTCGTTTTGGATGGTCTAACAGTGGTTTTCATCTACTCTCGATCAAGCAAAAGGCAAATGACCGTGTGAGAACGTCACTTGTTACGTTACAGACTGAGTTCAACATGAAATGAAATTATCTGATCCACAAATGAACACTTTGATAGTGTCACTTCTTAGCGGAATGGGCGATCGACTGCCGATGAGGTTTGAAAAATCTTTCCATTGTACCTGTGAAAAAAACTCGGCGTTTTGAATATAAGACCCAATAGGCCGTGAGACAGCCCACATGGCGCACAAAAAGTTGATTGGTTTGAAGCTCACCTGGATCTCAGACTCACATCATTTTCCGTGCAAATAAGGTCTCATTGAAGCGCACATATAAATTAGATTGATGTAAGAACAAAAAGGCTCTAAATTAAGATGATTAAGCCCATTTCATGTGTCCCAAAGAAGGAGGAACTTCGGTTAGCTTTGACGCATTACTTACTCGTGTTAAGTGCTGAACTTGCCTTCGGTTTACCTCATTTGTGACAATGAGTTCTCGGTGCAATGTTAACAGTTTCAACTGGAAATAAGGGCCATGTTAGAATTATTTACTCGTTGTTAGCTGTGCCGAAGCATTGCATACCACGTCGTCCTCCTACTAACAAGTTTTACCAGAAGAATTTGTCAGAAAATCTCCCCGAAGCCCGATTCTAACACTAAAAAGGTAATATAATTCAGCCCTAGGAACGGGTAAAGCTAAAAATACAACCTCATGGTTGAGGGCAATCGTTTTTGTGACGTTTTTTCAGTATTTCAAGAAGTGAGTGATAAATAAGGAGTCAAATAGGCCTTCGAAATGGACTGCATCGGAGCTGAAGGTGGTTAGCTCAGTATGGTTCATTGTTACTCGCGCTTAAATTTGAAACCAATGATAACTTCTTAATTTCCCATGGTTTATCTGGTCCACAGGAATGAATGAGCTAAATTTTGGTTCAAATGCGAATGCGAATATTCAGGGTGATGCGAATCGGAAATGAAAAACAATTAGCTCCTATTATTGATAGAATGCTCCAAAAGTCAAGCATTATTGTTTCGCTTCAGTGTGCGTGCATTACGAGAATATATAGTAGATTGGGTGGTACCATTCAACGGTGTTTATTTTACCCCCGACAAAGGAAACCATCTTTACTTTCATGTGTTGAAAGCACCCTCCTCACGTTTCGAACGCCAGAGAATTCGCGCTTTCTGTTTAAACAGTAAATATCTGTTTACGGATCACTATTGTAATGGGACAATGCGTATCCTCGTCATATGCCAATCACGTCAAAATAGGTCAGGCTGTTTGTGACAATCGTTTCCTTGTGAGTGGATAACGCTGGAAATAACAGCCTCATTACTGGACAGGTGATGGATTCGTGCAGTCGTAACGACCAATACTGCTAGACTTTGTTGGATGTTTGCGCAGTTGGATGGAATAATATTGTCCCACTGATCACGCCCAGATTCCCCAGTTAGTTGACTGGATTAGTTACTGTCACTCAGTTATGCGGAGGATTGGAGACGGATATCACCAGGTTTGGTTCAACCACGTAAGTGAGAAGCAAAATATGGTCTGCTGATAGTGCGTCTCAACGGAAGACCTTCTAAATATTCGCATCCAGTCAGAGATACGTTCAAAACTATTCACAATTGCGTTCTGGCAGATACTTTATATATATAACTATATATGCATACATATATATATATATATATGCATTCACATGCGGATATCTGTTTGGTCTACTTAGCGCTCCTACGTCGGCAGAGGTCACCATGCAGTTATAGTTTGCCTGGTTACCAGTCGGCTGTTTTACAGTCATTTTGGGAGTGTGCAATTAGGGAATACCTGCAGCCATGGGGAGCATTGCGTGTTCCTCCGAACTGCAGAGTAATATACATGTTTTCAGGGAATGCAAACGAACATGAAGCCTTTTTCCAGAAATTCCCTTACAAGAGGTAACGCACCCTAAAGTCCGGCCATATCTAGCTGTCGGGAGCTGCGTAAAGAGAATTTTTACGAGCACCATTTTTTATAATTCATCAACTCATTGGAAGCTGGATATGATGAAAATCGACGGTTCCAAGAAGCTCAGCGCTGACACACTGATGGTTCCACAGTATCAGCAGAATTACCATTTCCTGCATCCACAACCAAACATTCGTATTCAACCAACAGTTTTCCTGATCAAACATCAAAAAATTATTCATGCAGCACGGCGCTGAAAGCAAATTTATTGACTTTCTATGTAAGTATAGGAAATCTCGGGCATTGGGGATCTGAAGTTTAACAGCCCTCAGGCTGACGCTTTGAATGGACTTGGTTCAACTTTGATCGCATCCTAATTCCCTCAATATTGATTCCCACTTTTGTTCAGTTGTCAAGACGCTAGAAAGTTTTTCCACCTTGGTAGGCTATGACGAATATACTACTTTGGATGTTTCAGGCTTTAACATTGTGACAAGCTGATTGTGCAAAAAGTGGTTCCTGTACTTCAGCTACTTTGTTTCATGATGATTTAATTTTCACCAAGCTCTTCAAAATTGAATATCATATCATTCGTTGACCAATTATCTAGCAAACTTGTCTTAGCTATGCACCGTTTTTGCGTGTATACACAGGGACAATTTTATTTGACTAGGTGCCCGCTTTCACACCTGATGCTGTCGGATTTACGTCAGGAAGAAGGATTTGGCACGCTCACGAAGTTCACCCAAGGCAGCATATACGGGACCTGGTCGTTCTCGAGCTTATCAAACATGAAACCCGATAAATTGCTTACTCTCGGGTAACCTTAACATTCTTCTACCTTGTGACTGACGGATGAACTCTGCTTCTATTATAATGGCCACCGGTCAGTCGAGACTATTTTTCAATGAGGATTTTGTCCTATGAGTAAAGTTATTGTACGCCAAAAGGCCGAGAAGAAATGAACAGCCGTCTCATCCATATCGAAAACCACCAGTCAGCATCGTGTGAAAACGAAAACTTCGAACCCGAGACCTCCAAGCTAGCAGTTTTACCACAGCTTTTTGCCGACGAGTGGCTGCTCAGTGGTGCGACATACTGTCTAAGTGCTGATCAGCTGAACAGTTAAAAATCCAAACTGATAACCGTTAGTTCACAGGTTGGAAACTCCTTGGAATTTTGTGGGATTCATACTGCTGCTGCTTTCCATGATGGATGAAACAGATGTACACTGCTTTTTGGCTTTTCAGGAGAGATTGGCTTCATTTACTGGACTTAATCTCACTTGAATATTCTGAAGTCTCCTCATCCTAAGAGGGGTCGGATTTTACTTTGACGTAGTGATCTTCATCGCACTAGTTAAGGCTTCTCAGAGACACGAGGAGAATGTTTGTGTGCATGCTCAGTGAGATCTGGTTGAAAATCCTTCTCGCAACATCAATAAAACCGCTGTTGTATGTCTCCTTACACTCTGCACTGATGTATTTTCTTAGAAAACATAGTTCCCGCGAGTTATGGTTTCTGATGAGGTAGCGTTTTGGTGACAAGCCCAAGAGAAATACACATTCTCGGAAGCTCCCCGTTAATAGTCATCCTCAGCTCTTCCCTTATTTATCCTGTGAAATTGTTTCTAGCTTTACGATATCCGCATGCGGCTTTGGTGTCGCAAAATTGACAAAATGTGTAGCTTTGATGTATTGTTTACCACCTTACTGAAAGAACAAGCTGAAGTACTCTGCTTCCCACTTACTGACTTGTTGATTTTGATTGCAAAACAGATATAAGTTTTGCTCACATTACCTTCATCTGCGCACTCCTGCATTTGTTCTGGCGCAATTATCCTCGTTTGTTGATATCAAAGCTAGGAAATAGGGGATGGACATTTAGCTCTAATTATGGTGCATCAACTTTGCAAATCCGTGAGTTTACCGGGATTCTGACCTTCTGCATCTGTTGTGCGAGGAGAGCGCTCTATCTTCATTATGTTGAGGCATTCGGGAAGCGCCTGAGCTTAATATTCTGAATAAATATATTTACGCCTTAGCGATGCACTTGTTTTACGTAGCCCCTAGAATTAGGACTCGATAGATCTTTTGTTTATGTCGGTTATTTTGTGCTCCTTTCAAGCAGCGCTATGAAAGTTTGTCACTCCCTAGAAAATTTCTCTAGGGTAGATCAAAACTGTCGAGGATTATTCGACCACTCAAACTTTCAAGAAATTCACGGACAACTTCCACCCACCCATCCATAATTTTCAACTCGTTAGGCGTTCTGTGAATGTCATGTTGAAACAATTTTCGAAATTTTGGAGACGTCCAACTCCCCCGAATCTTTCATTTATCCCGCTTGGTGCTGTGGTCCTAATCGTGCATGCTGTTCCATCAAAACTGTCAGCCTTGCAATACAATTGCATTTGGACAACAAAACGAACCTTCGTAACTTGAACGAAGTTTCATAGGGTAGATGTAGATATCCTGCTGGAAAATTTCAAATATCGAATGCAGTTTACGCCTGGTAGTGGTCGCAAGTCTTCTCTCAGCTGCTCGTAAAATTTGATCCGAATGTAAGGCGAGTGAAACCTGCTGAATCTTTCCAAGATGTCAAAGTAAGGAAAAAACGTCTACTGGAGTGCTGTTCTGTGACCATCCACTTCTAGTTTTTTATTTACAATATAGTAATTTAAATATTTATTCAATAAGCGAAATTATAAAAAACACGTTAATGTGCGTAAATGTGATTTACACGTAAATTTTTTGTACCCCCTGCATGCATTGTTGTTTTTGTTACGTTTTTCATGAGAACATCTCTTCCGCCTGGTCGGTTTTTCATAATCCCATGGTGGCGGGGGAATTAACAGGAGCGTTCAAATCTCTGCTTCATGTACCATTGTGTTCTTGGTAGCTTCAATTACAAAAAGATATCGTCTTCTTTCGAGTCAAGAGGTAACTAAAGATTCCGGCAACGTTTCTTTGACCGGCATTTCTGCCGAAAAGACCGTGCCACCAGGTGTTGTTTTCGGACCTTTCTTAGTCTCCCCTGAATACACAAAACCACTTGCCCACTTAACAGCGTCGTTTTTTTCAACGAAAGGATTTCTTTCCCATTGCTATATTTAAACGTTACTTTTTCCCGAAAACCTCTTGTCAGTTCTCCTCAAGATAGCTAGGAAGAGGGTTGAAATATGTGGAATTATCAAGCACAAGTTAACCTGAAAGGGGATTCCCAAATCCGCCTTGTTCTTCTGTTGTTTTACACTGACTTCCTCTTTCATTATTTTGATTCAGACACCAGTTGCTGTCATTCATATCCCTGTCAACGTGGATATGGCAACGCAACAATGCGACGGCTCGTGCGCCGAATACAAAACGCCAAAGTTCACAAAGCTTGACAGCATTTCAATACCAGAAGATAGCAGCAATTCCTTTTGGCGGATCGATAGAACTGCTGGCAATGGTCGC
This sequence comes from Clonorchis sinensis, assembly GCA_003604175.2. Taxonomy (NCBI): domain Eukaryota; kingdom Metazoa; phylum Platyhelminthes; class Trematoda; order Opisthorchiida; family Opisthorchiidae; genus Clonorchis; species Clonorchis sinensis. The sequence goes on along the minus strand of CM030369.1, from coordinate 155,120,645 downwards.
ACTCTCACCCGGTCGTACATTCAGGCCTATACGTACTCGAAAAAAGCTGAGCTTATTATATTTGATGCGAGCTGTATCGGTAAAAGACAGAAGGATGACTACCAAGTTAGAGTTGCGAAAAATACGGTTGAATATTTAGCCGTGTTTCGAAATGGACGATAGGCTTACTGCTTTAAAGCATTTCCTTGAAACAAGGCTAAAGCCTTTGAATTTTACTGTGTTAAGCCTCGTGTGAGTTGACAATATTTTGGGCCCTTAAGTTTACCAGGTTTAACTTAATACGTGTATCAAATTGCGAGCAAGCAGACATGCCTTCCGTACAAGTAGTCAAAATGATAATGCAAGTGTCTGTTTTCCCGCTTAGAAAAGCCTATGAGAGTTTTAAATTTATCACAAGTTGCACAGCACACTTAGACAGCTTTATTCTGAAGTTTCAGGGTTCATTATTTACCATCTGGAGAGGGAGAGTGTTAATTATCCGTTCTTTGCTCGAAGGCTTCCTGTCCAAAATGGGCAGAAAACTCGGAATATGAACTTTCATTGGATAAAGCTCAGAATTCCGCATTAGGCAACTGTTTAACCATGTGAGTGCTTTGCGAATTTAACTGTCATTGAATCTCCGCACTCGGGTTAAAACAGACCGGAAACACTACAGAAGGCACGATTTTGCTCAGCCGCCTTGTTTCTTGACCAGAGATCTGTTGGTATGTTCGACGGGCATGGTTTGCAGAATTTCCGTGACCAGTGGTGTGTGGCCAGGTAGGCAAGTCCTCTCAACTCGATTGGGTTTTGGGAGTTTATGGAAAGCACTGAGTATTCCTCAATACACTGGCTACTAAGAGGACAGCTTTTCAGCAGATTCGCGAGTTATTTTCAATTCATACTGCAATGTGGTTCGTACTCCACGATGCTGATTCTTTCTGTATTTCCCCTAAAGTTTGATGGATTAGATCAAGTCGAATAAACTCGTTTATATTTTTCTCCGTGAGATACCATGTTTACGTAACTTTATCTTCCTCCGCTGGCTAGTACGTGAACAAGTTTTCAGTTGAACCTGACCCTCTTTCACCAAGTCTAGGAATGGCTGACAATTGCTGTCGTCAACATGTTTGTGCTCCTACCATGATAGGAAGTTTCTTCCCGTTTTTTCAATGCAGTATTTCCACCTTCACTGTGTTGATTCTGTATGTGCTACTGTTTCCTATTATCGCACGCCACTTTATTTTGACTATTGACATTTGTTTCTGCAAGGCAGCCACAAGTTTGTAAGCCAGGGCTGTATTATGCCATCGTAACGGTCTTGTGGTTATTTCTTAAAAAAACTGATGTAGAAAAGTGTGATTCGTTTGCTTTTTCCGTGTTGTCTAGTCAGTCGAATAGGGTTCTCTGGGGGACTATGAAGTGAAATTTATTGAGTCCCAATTTTACTCAGACATCTTGTATAAGTCTTCCTCTCCTTTAATTATAGACCAGTTAGTGACACAAAAGGTTTGGATAAATGTGAAAGGCTGCACCTATCGACCAGTAGGCACAAATAAAGATATCAACTTGTCAAATCGGAAAGTGCAAAATAAATCAAAATACAAGCTTACAGAAGAAACAAAGAATCCAAATTCAGTGGATGAATCAGTTCGACTGGACTGTACATCCAACTAATAAACCAATAGAAAGCAAGCTAACAAGGAACGAATACATGAAATATACTCATTTAACCGTTCAAGCACCAAGGGCTGAACTACAATAATGAAGAGAGATCAAATCAAATAGAAAGGTGCAACTAACAAAACATTTACTATAATCAGAACTCCGATCAGTGTGAATCGCTATGAGGAACTAACTAAGTTGATGAAAGTCAAATACAAAAACAGAAACAATATGATCAGACAACTAAATTTAAGAAAGACAGGTCATAAATCGCAAATTGACGAATCAAAAGATGAACCAATATAACCAGCAAAAAGTCATGCGGACCACAGTGCAAAATGCTTCGCAAATATACTAACAGGTGTACGAGGTTATTTCGCCAAATCAAGAGACAGCGGATAGTACGTGATAGCTATGTCAACTCGCTCAGAAAGAGATAAATTGCCATCTGACTTCACACAGATAGTATCATTTCGTTTGATCATACAGCGTTTGTAAGCTATGCTAGCGAGACGGTAAAACCTTGAACAACCACCAGCAAACTCCGCCAAGATGACCATATACTGGCACACAGGTATTTCCTTGTTTCACAGATGAAAAGCCGTGCACCTGTTTTCGGGGCCGTCAACCTTCACAACTAATCAGGAATGGCCTGAAATTCAATTAAAACAACATACTCTATGGATAAGATAGTAAATGGTTCTCCTTCCTCTCGCCCACATTCTTCGCCTCATAACCGAGATAGCTTTACCAGTTTAATTATCGTCTCTGTCTCCCGAATCCTTGTTTCAAATGTAACGAAACCTCTGGATGTTCTACGCTGCCACGCGTCTGCTAAAAATAATTAAATCCTTTCCTTTAAAGTTGTTGCGGCCGAAAACTAGGCTACTCTCAAAATCAACTTATGTGAATTACGTAGGCATCACGTTAACTCACTCTCTTTTATGATCTCGTCCAACACAATTTAACTTCCGCTGTATTTTTGATTCTCAAAAATATGACATCACAGTTTTGATTTCAGACGGATATATCATACTAGCTCTCAGAAAGTTGCATTTTTTACGACTACGGTTACTTCTTCATTGCATCGGACATTACTCGCGCAACGACCGGATTGTCGTCAAACCCACAGTAATTTGGCACAGCAAGTGCAACTGGAATTCAGAATGCTCAAGTATCAGCCATTTTCGCTGATACCTTTTATGTTTTTCTATCTATAAAACATTTTCTTTCCCCTGCAGCTCATCGGAATAGTACGCATCTGAACCACGCTTCACTACCGAAAAAAGCAGTTCGCTGATCACAATGAATTCAAAATCGAGTGGATCCATATTGTGAATGTGTAACGCACTTTTTGCGGCGTTACGAACTGCCGGACTTGCTTTATAGGACCACACCGGAAACCCTAAAGTAATAGGATACTCGTCTAATTATTTTTGAATTGGCAGAAGTTACAACAATCCGTGACTTTTACATAGCATTCATCCCCAAGGCTCTCACCACATGCTGCCAACAACAGTGCATCACTAGACAATAGTAGCAACCCTCTTAGTTTGGACTATGTAAATTTTGTAACCGATATTTGTTCTTCCCTCCTCTTTCTATATAGTGTTTTGCAGACTAAATACATCGCATTAATTAAAATAGCCCGTTGATATCGTCGTGCAACTTTCTCCTAGTTTGACGGATTTATTCGCTTAGAAGCTGCGAGTTTAGCACCTAACTTTGTAGGTACCCTACGCGATGTCCATACAAACTGAAGTTACTTTTTATTTGTTACGCATGCCTGTGCCTAGCCAACCACAGAATAAGTCTGGTACGGCTCCCGGTGACTGATCACCCTCTAATCTGTGGATGATCTCTTGACCAAATAAAGAATATTTTTTTAACTCTGGTAAAAAGAAGCTCGGGAGAAGGACACAAGGACGGAGCATTGTGAATTTCTAACATGGGCAGGCTGTACGTCGGAAATATATTTTAAACCAATAGTTACAAAGCAATTCACAGTTTACCAATAAAATTACCAACCACATCATCGAAAAATTGTACGTTCTATTTTTATTAGGAAAGCTATAGCATTATTATACCTGCCCATAAGGCCTAGTGTTGGAGTTTCCCTGTGTTTCTCTATCGAACTTAAATGAGCAATTATCAGTTTGAGAATTTCCAAATAACTAGGGAAGGCTCAAACTACTGGATTGCTCGATTCGTCCTATGCGGATCAGAGGGAGTGATATACAGTATACAAGGTCAAATACTTATTTCGGTCAAGAACAGTCCATAATAGTCTTTTTGCTCCATCGTGTGATTTTTTCTCTGTTCCTCAACTCTGAGCTTAGCATTTTACCTGTCACAGGCTTAAGGTTCTGGCAGTGAGATTTGCCACATCTAACTTTCTACTCACAAGGGATTCACAGAGGTTTAGGTGATCGAGTTAGTTTGAATTAAATTAGCCACCAAGTTTACGCATGCTTCTGCCATCTCACAGATTAACTTTGGAAACCCTCACAAAGTGACACAGCTCAGGTTTCATGAAGTGGTACTTGAAGGTTTTGCCGGGAAAACTCCGTTTTCTGTAGGCATTTATGGACAGGAGCTGGCGATCTGTGACTCAACATGAACAGACGGTCATTGTATTCCTAAGTTTGTATCACCCGGTCCATTAGATCAAGTTAGGAATCACTTGAAGGGCACTGGTGTTCATTGTCCGTACATTATAACATAGCAGCATTGATGAAATCATCAAGACATGGAAATAGATTTTCAGCTGCCACAAACTTATCTGCTTTCTCAGTTGCATTAAGAAAAACTTCGTATTCAGCTGATATTACGTATACTTTTGGTGGAATTTTCTGTTCGTGTGGCTTCTCGACAGCACCAAGATATACAATGTGCATAAGGTTCAATCCGATTGTACCGAAACTTTCCGTCGATAAGACAACTTAAGACCTGGCTAAAACAGTCGTTTTATTATTGAAGCCTATAATTTCCTGGACCAAACTGGTAAAACACCAATAGGACAATGTTGGTGACCCATTTTCCTAATTAGTATTTACCGGTAATTTTGGTACTATTTGGGATATTCTGTTTCGGCAAGCACAACTACAAGGGTCGTATAACACTGCAGAATATACTGAAGGACGTATACGGTGTAAAAGAGATTCTTAGATTGGTTTCCTCAATAGCGGGTTGAAATCCGCTGGCAAACGACATTCATCCGAGCTAGAAATAAATTTGACCATTGTAAGTCATCCTTCGTTACAAACAACCTATGGTGCTACGAAAAAATAGCCAGTAAGAAGCAAGCTTACATGAAATCAGCAGCAGGGACACCAATGAAAAAAAACGTTAGCCCAGCACACATATTGAGTCGGACGGTGATAACCAAGCATTTATTTGAATGAATAAATTTAACTCAAGTTAGCTGGATTTGTTCACTACCCAGTAAACCTTGGAAAACACAGCTCACCTATCACATTTTGGCCACATTTGATTGATTGTCGCAATTACACTGAGACCAATGTCCTTCATTCTGATCAGTCTGAAAACTGATCAGATATCGTCTGTACTCGACGACATACATTGTGTCACTTCTGTTATATGGAATCATTCCGTTAGCATGAAATCTTCCATAACCTTCAAAATATTTTCAGATTTTGCCTCACCCGATCCGGTACACTTTCAGTGCATTGACACAAGAGCCGCCTATCGCAAGCAAACGACTTCAGTTAAGCCTCGTACTTAGCGATTATGATTAGAACGTTCTAATTAGCAGCGCTGTTTGTCATTGAATGTGGTCATGAGTAGAAGTCTTCAATAAAGAAGGATAATTTCTTGATGTTAGAATTTGATTATGAATAGGAATTCAAGAAGATTTATAATGCGTATATCAACATAATGGTAGTTTGAAAAGCGATGCTGAATTTTCACGTGCTTACTCTGTTCGACAATTGCCTTTTTCACGTAACATTACTAATTCGTAATTGGCATAGTACCCGCTTCTTTTGTAATATCATTTGGATCATTTTCATAGCAGCTGCTGTCAACACCATTGAAAGGAAGGCAGTCCTTCGGTGCGGAGTCAATCACTGACCATCACAAGATGAGCGGTTACAGGCAAGTGGACAAAAAGTACAAGTCCTACATGCGCAGAGTACTTAAAGAGTAAACACTCGTCTTACAGAGGTTTCTTGAATGTTTATTGAATAGTAAAAAGCAATTCCATAATTTGCATACCAACCTTTCATCAGATATGGGACGGGGGCTTTGAATCCTTACCACACAGTACTCACTCCTTTCATCAGTAGTAAGTAGCGTTATGTATAAGCTTGCATATATAATCTCACAAACTCCTGTGCATTCGATAACCGTCTGAACTTGAGTACACTTGTTTCAACCTGTCGGTTTTACGTTGAAAGGTAATGAATGTAGTAGTGTAAGTTTATTTGGTGATTCTCAATTAGTATTTCATCCTGTTAACGATATCAGTCTATGTTGAAAAACCGAGAAACACTTTAAAGCTGTTTCATCGTTGTTTGAGCTTCTGGATTCTCTTAGTTTCGTGAGAATTGCACTGTTGATGCTTTTCCAAAAAGGAAGAAACAGCTTTACATTGTTTCTTGGCTTTTCAGCATAAATTGGTCCCTTTGACAGGACAAAATCTCAATTGATATTGAAGGCAAGTAGACCACCGCCAGCCCCATCATTAATTCAGGCACTTCTGATCTTGCGTAGCTGTTCGAATGAGAGGCTTACATTTGCCAAAACCTAATTTTTGGAAGGATTCTATAACCGCAGCTATACGTGATCGGATTAAAATGGTTCTGCCATGATAGACCGTGTGTTCGCTTACCGGTGTACCTATTTCAGCCACTATAGCAAACCAAAATGTGGCCTTTCAAGGTGTGGTACTGCGAATTCAGGTATTCGGTGTTTGTCATACCATTATATAAAGTTGTGCGTGTTAATAATGTATGATTTATGGAGCTCCTTAACACTAAGCAATGGTCATTCACCTTAATTAGCAGCCTGATATTATCTGACCTGAATGTCAAGACGTACGAAAGTAGGTTTAGTTAGCGAACTGCATATCGATTTGGTTTTGACGGAAGACCCACCTGGATCAAGCTCAACCTCTCGTTTATGATGTTCTTATGAATAGTGCATCTTGTGTATACAAAGTAGCTTTATCTTATTATGCAGAAGAGTTTCGCTTTTAGCTAAGGTTTGAATTTAACTTAGTGATTAGAATAAAGGCATGCCACTTTGTCTGTTCCACTGACAAACTCCATGGGACCGAGGAATTCTTCGAAAAAGAGATTCCTTGCTTTTAACTAGCAACAAGTGTGGAACGTCCTTCAGCACCAAATTTTAGTTGCAAATTGCATCGAAACTTTTTTGCTGCTATTCTTTGCTAGTTACCAAGATTCGTATGAATAATGTTAGAGGTTGGCGTTTATCAGATCAGTTGGAATGTAAATACTTTCTAGCAGACATTGCGGAAGACCGCGCTAGAAATATTGGATTTCTAATCCGTTCTGCCTAGTTTCAAGTGATAATTCAGAAAAATTTTCAACCTTCAATGTCTTAGTGGCTTTGAAGCTGCACGGTTCCAGGCTGGACTTGCTGATGCAACTCAATAAAGATAAGTGTGATTGTTGCGTAAATCACTCAATACCAGTGCGATCACACAAGATTTTGCGGTGTTCAGCTGGATAGTTCGCTAGTGTGATTAAGCTAGTCATGATGGACATGGCCGTTTGCGATAACAAGAGTTATCCATTAATATTATTACTTTGTTCGCTTGAAAATTCTGCCTGTGGAGAATTTCATAAAACAGCTTCAATACTGTAAAATTTTCGAAGCTGAAAGAAGTTGCTGCTGCTGATCAACCCAGAGGAGCTATTTAAAGTTTACGGAGGTTCGATCTTTCGTAGGCTGCCGAAATCGATCTAAAGGTGTCTTAGGAATAGCTGAAGCAGGCGTAATGCGTCTGCTTGAGCCGGCAATGCAGTGTCAGAAGAGGTTCTTAGGAACTTTGAATTTGTCTGGATCACGTGATACGCGCTGCCACACCAACTCACTTAACAGACCTTTAATAACGAGTCTTCTCAGAATTAGATGCGATTTTACCTTTTCGTTCAACCAATTGTTCTGATTCCTTCCCCGTTTAGCTTAACCACTGGACCGATATGAACCACTCATTTTGACCATCACTGGTATAACCCCCAGGTAAGTTCTGACATGAGGATGATTATCCGAAAACATTATCGCTCCTCAGTTTGCTCTTGAGAACTGGCGTTTAAGTTGGTTTGAAGCGGACCTTGCGAATCATAAATGCATTTTTTAATTTAAATAACTGTGTCACCTTATTTGATTTACCAGAACTTTAAGATGTTGCGAGATGTTAACACCTTAAAATATTGTCGTCATTCGCGCTCCTACCGATTCCAACATCTACGGATAGCGGATGCAGTAACAGCACGTTCAATACGTTCAATACGTTCAATACAGTGCTTTGGGCAGCGCTGTTCGGGACGCTGTTACGTAATTGTAGGAAAACCCAGAGCAAAAGTTTTCACACATATAATTGGGGTTAGTCTGCTGTTAGTAACATTGTTTCGCAGGATGCTAGTACCTTCAGGTTTCGACTGAGTGACAGTATTATTTTTTACTTAACGTTATTTGGCAAATGTTTTTCCTCGCCATTTTAACGAATCCTAGAGAGCCCCATAAAGCTAACTTACTATGTACGCCAGGATACTTGAACAGACAGTTTGTTGCAAGACCTTTCATTCAATACGAACCATTCACAGATTTTTCAATGTCCCTAGCGCTCCCGTACTCTAATAAGAAGCAGCAGAATATGCGACCGCTGATGTGCTCAGTTTGTTGACATCAACGGTTTTACAGCTGATGAACCAAAGTCGTTTTTCGTGGCTACATATACCTGTATTTAAAAAAACGTACCTTATTTAGCAACTTCAATTGCTTGATTTCTTAGCACAGTATCCAACAAGTCTAATAAACATGAGCACAAAGAGCGGAGATTCTACGTCACATACTGCATCCGAAGTGTCATCTGCTTCGAAAATTCAGAGCCACACTGATAGCTACCAGACTTTATTTTGTCACCCTTACCGTAAGCGCGCCTCATAAACAGGACGAGAGTGACGCGGTTGTCTGACTGACGATATAGGCTGGACATTATGACCTTTGAAAAGCATACATATTTAAGAACGCGCACAAAAATAGCCAGAATTTCATTTAATTTGGCTGCTGGTTTTACCATGAAAGGTGACATTCGTAAAGTACATATTAGACAAAATCACGGTGATACTGACTGGTACTCGTTGTCTTCCAAACAAGCCAATTACAGAAACAAATGTATACTCACTAGGGTGCACGGGTAAACCATGTCTAATTTGACATCCCATATTGCCAGGACCGAACCTTATGAATGGCAAAGATATCAGATGTTCAGCCGACTGGCACTTTGGTATGATGTGAAAAATCAGTCTATCAACTGCTGAAAGCCATGCTCATCATCCTTTCAAAGTCCACGCTTCTGTAATTGACTTTGATTGGCCCGTCTTATCAGATTTTCGATTACCTTCTATGTTGAAGTTCCACGGTTATCTGGTTTACGTTCATCTCCAATCATTTGTTTAACATTGGGGAACGTGCATTGGCGTAGTGTGTGATTTTCAATCAATGAGCCGTTGAACAGCTGACATAAAGAGTTGGCTAACGTACCCGCTGCTGCGCTCAGAGTTTGCGAGTTCATCTGGGTCAGAAGGGCACTGTCCATTTAGGTTTCTCCAATTTTCCGCAGTATGTAGACAGCAAGATTTGAAAACTAAGTTACTCATTTTCCATTTAAATCGTATCTTTGAGGAATACAATTAACTAACTTGTCCACAAACGTCTGAGCTTCGGGTGGTCCCAGTCTTGTGGTTGTGTCGTACTTGATTTAAGTACGCGCCAAATGACACATAGACGACTGTAGTTCCCTTAAGTCCAAAATGAAAGAGCTGTTTGGTATCCTAGTGCTAATTTTACTGTGTTCCAATTTCAGAGCGTTAGAAACCTCATCCACGGTGAAATCCTCTGTCCCGACCATAAAGCTGACTTATTCTCACGTTTCGGTCCATGTAGAAAATGGGACTTTGTGCATGACACCGCCAGTCAGTGTACGTCGTTTGCGACTCTCAATCGCCTTTTCTCCCTATGGAAAGCAGAATTGCACAAGAAAGGCTTCAAGTGTTAAGGAGCAGTATAGAATGACACTACCACTAGTCCCACTATCAGTCCTGTCAGCAAGAAGGGTGTTCACTATCTTGCATGCCGGTTGGCAGCCAGAGAGCACCGTTCCGCAACCATCTGCAGATTCCGGAACCACGATCGGCGAATGGGTTTTCTTGCGTTGGTGCTTTCGTTAGCAGCCTCTCATGGACTAATAACGTCGGAACCAAATAATTTCGTTAGATAAGCTTAAAGAACGTAAGTATCGGCCTGGATTCAAAAAAGTCGTTCCAAGTTATACTGATTCAGGGATCTGCATGAAAATCATAGACTTAACAATCTGGAGGTCTTCAATCTGCTCTTTGTTGAGCCTGAAGTCTTCTCAGACTGCATGCAGTGTTATCCGCACTTGAGCCGCGTTTGACCCTTTTAGTACCTGAAGCGAGTGAATGTAGTTCTAATCAGTAAGTTAAGCTCATCTGGTTGTACCGTCAACCGATTTCTAAGAGTTGCAAGGGGAAGCAACTGTACTTTTCTTAAAACATCACCCCAATTTTTTCAGCCATCTCTAAAGAAAACCTGTGAAGAACTGAAGTCTTCAGTGGAATACGATTAGACGATGCAATTATTTTCACGATCATATTGAATATATCTGGCTAGTCTGTACACTTTGAATCAGTCTGGTCGTCAAGAATGTGGAGTTAATTTCAGCCGAATGTCGAACAGTCAGTCTCGGAACCACAGGAGTTTTCAATGTATCTCAGCTGGGGTTGACCGTGTTTCATCAGCATTGGGTGGGGTTAATCGATCTAGCTTCTGCACTTCCTGTCAACCATTTGATCACGTAACTGGTAGCGCACAGTTTTGGACATGACGATCACTTTCTGGTGGCAAACTACACACCTTGATATCGTTAGGAGTGGTTGAGCGAAGCAACCGCGACCGCTTGAAGGAAAGTAGGCTAGAATTTTTCTACTCACAATATATGAGGATTGGTGAAGACTATCAAACCAATAGGCCTGATCTGACATAATGCCAATGAATCTTGAAAGAAAAAAACCAAAGCACTCCCAACCAACAGCTGACTTGTTCGTAGGAAATAAAACAAAATACTGGTAATTCCTGTGCGTTTAACGGCTGTTGGCCTGGTGATAGTTAATTGTTTCGTCGAATTTGGACATTGGGTTTCATTGATGGTGGCCTTACCATCTGCAGTTTAAAGAAAAACACACGGCGCCGTATTTGGACTTCATTAAGTCACGTTCACCTATCAGTTGAGTAAGAGAGACGATTAGATTAGATGTGCGGAGAAGCTATAAACGGTGTTGCAATGACTGTGGTTGAAGCTTTGGCAAATGGATGCCATGCTCCACAGTTTTTGAAAACTTGCACGAGTGGAAATAAACATGGAAGTATACGAGGCTCAGCCTTTAAATCTACAAGGTTTTGCTACTAAGGTATAGGAATTTGAGGCAACCCCCCAAGAGAGCTCCTGACGAATTGCAAATGAGGGGTTTGGAATAATTTAAAACGGAGTAGTCGACGTGAAGCCAGTTGATAAACCTGTTTGAAGCAATGAGAGCATCATATAATGCACACTTTGAAGACATAGACCAAAGACGTTGACGAAGTAAAAACAGACATTCACGGATTAAGCAATAGGTATTAATTTGTAATTCTAATTCACATACTGAGTGATCTGCTCGGTTAGCGACATTAATTTTTGAAGCGTTTTAACAGTTAGTAGTCAGCTTGATAGTTCAGCCGTATTCCGTGAGATTATCTAACCGTTTGGTGGAACCGACATATATTCGTAAGCAAGTCAACAAATTTTTGGAATATTAATTTCCCAAAAGGTAAATTTCCAATAGGCAAGAAAGCGTCATCCAATTGCTGTCAAGTGGCCAAATTTCCTGGATGAATCAAACCATAGGCTGAACCAAGAAATCACTTCAGTTTACGTACTCCGTGCGTGCAATCGTGGTTAATGACCATGTCAGTGGGGTACTATTAATCGGTGAAACACGAAGCTGGTCTTTTCCAATTGAGACAAAACGGGTAGTCGATTGTTTTTCAGAGCTCTTCCATTCTGCTTTCAGGTTAGTCAAATTTGTTTCTCTGGTCGCATCTTCAAGTGACGAGGATAAGATAGCAGACGTGCATTTGTAGTGGTTGCCAAAATTAGGGAATTAAGGCAGTGTTTTCTATTAAAGATGTTCACTTCTATTCGGAAGTTTTCTCGTATCAAGGCGAATTCTAGGATTGTATATAATGGTGTGATGTTGCGTTTCCTCGGCAGTGAAACTGTCCAAACTAAGGAATGAAAACCGAAGCGTTCCACACCTCATCTGGACATTGACTGCAATGACAAAATCTCATGACGTCATACGAAGACACCCAGATGCCATAACATGATGCTATTCGATAAGCTAAAAGTGAGCATTTCTTACAGTAGATATACACCACTTTGAGACTGAAAGTTCAGAAAATTTCAGAACAATATCTTTAATCATGATAATCTTCAAAATGTGCATTTGTCCTCTGCAGCAGTTTGAACTCCATGATTCATACACATGTTCTTATTATTTAGTTCGCATGGGAAATATTTGTTATTATTCTGGCGGCCACCACACCGCCACCACACCGCCAAACTTGGATGCGACCATCAACAATGGTACGCTGTCAGACAGCCCTCTGAAAGATTACTGACTTAAAACAATCCGGGTTTCGTGCGTATGTGAATGACTAGCAGGGATAAGGTTGCTAAACAGGCCTTAAATCAAGCGGAAAACACTAACTCCCAAGACACCCATAATACACTGTCTTTTGGTGAATACTAAAAGCCTTAGATCTTGATGTATGGAAACTTGTCATGCTATTGATCAAGTCCGCTCAAGAAAGGCAACCGCATGCCTGCTCACCTCTGAACCTCAGCCGAATTTTTTGAAGAGTATCCACAATAAAAACTCGTGATACGGTGGTCTTCACCTTGTGACTACTGTTGTGTTTTATTATCAAACATTCTTACCATTATTCAAGAAAATCCGTGAAAACGATGAATAATCTTACTAAAAATAACCCCATACAGACACTAATAAATAACGGGAAAAGCTATAAATATGCTGCAGAATAATTTGAATATCTCAAAAAAGACAATATTGGTTAGGTCGTTACCTGACAAAAGTGTGACTTAGGGATACATTCTTGTACCAAAGGATTTAATGTGTTCCATTCTGAAATTTATTCTACAGTGGAATTGTCCTGTGGTTCAAACTTCTGATCATGAGCCCAATTTCATTTGATGTTTATTGTTTGGTTTGACCAGCGGTGAGCATACTGTAAACCAAAAAAGAAACCTAGTATGGATAACTATTCATCAAACATTAATCTGTTTTGATTGTTTTATTGTGGTTATAGGTTGAATTTTCATCATACAAAGAGTTTTTGGGTGGTCCCTATCCCATTTTTGTCAGACATCGAAAACTGATTTGCTTTGTCGAGAAAACTTATTCCAACAGCTTCCATGCAGACTGTGTATGCTGACATATCAGTGTATGTCCCCGTTCAGTATGTGCGTAATTCTCAAATGTACTCAGCCTGAAGCGAGCGACCTTCAAATAGTCCGTAATTTAGCGTTTGAGATACCTATATGTGATAGATTTTTTTATTAACAACGTGGAAGCGACACCCCTGGCATTCATATTCTGTAACCGGTGAAAAATTGAACTTCCAAATCGTGAAGCCAGTTCGGTATTATTCACTCCTGCTACAGGCCCGGAAGTTCAAGTTCGCTTGACGACGATTTAGGAAATGGGCTAAATTGCCAATTAATCTTTTTGCGATGTTTCTGAGAAGGTATTGGGATACAAGAAAAGTTAAAATTCAACTGATTATACCACTAGAATTTCCAACGATTTACGCACCTTTCCAAGTCCACAAATACAAATAGTAGATATCTGACTCCTACAAACCTTTAGAGATACTATTGTTTGGCCACCTAAGCCAAACCAGGTTAGAGGCCAGAATCAACTCAAGGGTAGTATCATTAAGGTTCGTTATCACAGTGCTCACGATTTGTAACTGATATTCACCGAATTCGTTCAGTTATATGCGTACAATATGAGGAACAAAGCACTAGTTGTTACACTCCGCCGCTTTCTCAGTACTAACGATGTGAATTTCAATCACACATCCAAATGGCACGAGGATAGCGAGCTACCGATGACTTAAAAATAAGCATTCAACCCAGAATAGTTCCTTGCACTGGCGTTAACTTTTTAACTGTTGCGCAAATACCGTTCTAATGAATAACTATAGGGAAACAGTTATTGGGGAGAAAATGCCTTATGCAAGCCACTGAGAGCACCTCTTCTGGTGCTGCTGTCCGGGGGACATTGTATTGTGAGATATCCTGCAACAATTGTATTCCGTATTTGATTCACTGGAGAATTAAAAAACCTAGACACTTTATCCCGAGAATGATTATAATACATATATATGCATATGTGTCCATAGTAAGATGCGCATTTTTAAATACTAAGTTGTGCGGACAATTTATAACCCTAGAAAGTCCGCCTCCATTTATCCTTAGTGGAATTCAAAAGTTAGAAATTTGAGAGTATAACTATACTCTTATAAGCTACAGGAAGGAAAAATTCGTCCGTATACGTATCGTCAGATATCGTTCGTAAAATATCTCTCTTCCTTTTAAGCAGGCATTAGATTATCCAAAGGACACACTGATTGTTCAGCTATCTGTCATGGTGAGCAATCTGCTCCACTCTCTGTCTGACAGCGATGGAGATTGCTAAGAGTGGACAGCATTTTTGGTATGTATTCTTTTTATGAGATGAACATAAGCATTTAGATTGAATGACTTGCCATCCAGACATTTTATCAGGCCATCATATCCATTTCTCAATTTCGGCGCATCAGACTAAGTGCTTTGACCACAGAAACGGTCAAAGCTCATGTTTGCCAAATGTCACCAAGCTCAAGGCATCGGTGAAAGGCCAATGGCAAGTCCGACTCGGTGAATTGAAAAGCACGGATTTCGGTGTACCAAGTCTAAGAACCAACCAGAGAAATGCACAAATGGTAAGAAAATCGTCAAACGATAAAAAAGTTTTCCCAACCGACATCAGCGTCATTTTCTGTGGTAGATTATACCTTACTTATTTTATTTCCATTTTAAGTAGGCCTCTTTTGTTTTAGTCCACAGCATTTATCGTTTGCTCTTCAGAGTTAAGTGACTGCAACAATTTTTCAGGTAACAGAGTCCAAGATGAGATAAAAGCGGTGGACTTTAACCGGCTTCTCATTCCTAACTTATCAGTGTACTTGAGTGCCCTTTGCAATTTTGAAATCCCATTTTCCAAATTCCACCGGAAGGCAAATTTCGGCACCACAACTGACATTGCACAATTTCAATTCGAATATAATCTAATTAAGCCGTGGTTGACACAAAAAGCCAAGGAAATGAAAGTAGCCCTTGAAGCTGGTAATGCCCAAAGATTATTTCAGTTAATCCGCGCGACCGGTCCCCGGAAACCATCTGTGAGCAAAACTATGCCATTTTGAGTAAGAAAGAACGCCGTTGGGTCGAACAGCTATCGTGACCATCTGCTACCACTCACTTGGAGCCCACAGTTGAAGTTCACCACCTCGGGCGGTGAACAAGAAAACCCCTACGGCCTGGGAAATCTATGACTGTATATGTTTTCTCAAGTGCCACTGAGCTTCTGGTCCGGATGACCCCCCACCCACATTGTTCAAAGATAAGGGGGTGAAGTCCCCAATCAGCGCTTGCCTGATTTGTTTGCCTGCACCTGGGAAAAGGAGACTGTCGCAGACAACCGGGAAGAGTCGGCAATGGTGCCAATTTTCAAAAAAGTGGCTCGTAATAAGTGTGGTAGGGGGATCAGCTTGGCTCCGGACGTAACGAGACTTGTGGCGCCACTTGTGCTTCGCCGCTTCACGGTAGCTGGCGAAACACTGGCTCGAGAGCAGCAAGCAGGATTCTGGCCTGGTAGGGATTGCGATGACCAAATATTCACACTCCATCAGGTACCATCGTAAAACAACCCGAACTTTTAGTATTTCTGGATTTCCTTGGCGCATTTGACTTGGTTTAACCGACCTGTTCTCCTTAACACGCTGGTATATCAAGGAATGCCCAGGAAGTTCGTGAACATAATAACCTCTTTGTATTCTCAAACTTCCAGACGTGTGAAGCTGCACGGTGAACTCTCCAAAAGCTCCCGTACACAAAGTGACATCCGTCAGGGATACCCATTTTCTCCACTCCCATTTAACTTCGTGGTCGATGAAATCATGAGACGAACGCTGGAAGGCATGGGGAGCTATCGATATCATTCTCTCTTAGTGTCTCGAGGTTCATTACAAAAGAATGCAAACCTGTAGCTCAATCGTATTAATCTTCGGGTGCAGCACACGGATCTATCTGAGTCGGGTGGTCAAGATGGCTCTGAAGATATGACCTAAAAAGACCGCCTGACACGTTTAATACGGCTTGGCGGGGAGTACCCAAGAAGAAGCATAATAAACGAGGCCGATTGGGTCCAATGGACCGAACGACCGATAGCCTTCGTTGATCTGTACGTTCAGTCAGGAGGCGACAACAAACTGCCAGCCGTCCCTATGGCTCCAACAGACCGGAAACTTATTCCCGAAACTGCAAGCATTTTCAAGTAGCAGCAGCAGTCAAACAACCCCGTCGATTGCAGGTTTAGGGTGAATTTCCGGCTAGACCACATCACACCTCAGTAATAAAATTAGACATTCCAGGAAACGAATGATAAATTACACGTTGTTTGATAGAGCATTCCAAACTTTCTCGGAAAAATTCAAATTTACTTCCCAAGCAAAAAAGGCTACTCATAAATTGTTTTGGGAAGTAGTAACTACTCTGATTTACCTACCAACCCCAACGGATTGCTTTCATTGAATTATGATCGGATTACTGTAATGCAATTTACTGATGACAGCAAAATGGAAGAATCCGGCTTTCCTCGTCTATTTTTGGACCACTTTGGAAATCCTTTTGGTACTATTAAACTCAGGACATTGACCAGTTACTTACTTACCCTATAGAAATTGCTGCACTTTTAGATCACGCTATTGTTTGCTTGTCAAACTAAGACTAGTCATGATAGTTAATGATACCAGACATAGTGAAGAAATTAACCAGTGATGAGACAAGCCAGGCTAAACTACAATAGCTGGACCTGTTTTCGCTTGTAAGGAAGATAAACTGGAAGGCCCCATAAATTTCTAAGGCCCCTTAATGGTCTTTCAAACATAAACCTTATCAGAAGGTCTACGGTTCGCACTCAGACCATGGCTGCCCGCTGATCCAACAGCTAAAAATAATAGTTTTGCAGAATCAGGATAAGTCCAAGTAAACTCGGGAATCACTAGCCCGCCGAATTGGTGTTTCGAGTGTTGTAAGCCGAAATTTTACAGTGAACAGTGCAAATGAGTCAACCTCATTTTTGTGAAGCAGAGTTCAGCTCATTAGCTTTTGGTCCCTCGTCAACCTTAAAGTTTTTCAAAGCTTAATCCCAATAGGATATTCAGAACTACATCTTGTCCAATCCGAATAAGTGATGCCATCAAACAGTGTAAATTCTCGAAATGCTAGAAAAGCAGCTCCTACTGCGCAGGCCTTGTAAGAATTAATCAACACCTCACCAGCGATTTCTTTTTCGGGGCTCATCCGATAAGCATCGAACCGTATTTAGTTGCACAGTACAACAAACGGTGCTTCATTCTTGAGGGTTCTTTACTGCTGATTATTTGGGGCATTTATGAATAACGACTTCTGCTGGTGTATTGTTCCACGTAATGCTTGTTCACTCATACAACACTCTTACCTGACAACTCCTTCACCAGCGTGATTATTTGGTTAGGCTCGGCTGTCACAGTGCGACTCCATTCCTCCTTCCTTCCATAAAACCAGAATATCTCTAATAGGGCTGGATTCCGTTGGCTTTTCCTTAGGTGATAATCGAGAGGGAATACAGTGCAACTGACTCAGAAGTAACCTCTGATCGGAGGTATCGGAGGTATCCTGAATACTTTAAAGCAAACCAGCTTGTGGAACATGGCTTTTTTGCCCGTAATGTTATTTTGTTAGTAATCAGCGAACAAAAGGGTCAGCCGAATCCAGCGGTAACTTGTGAACAAACATTTCGGTCCGTTTGAGTGCAAAAAGAACTCATAACTCAGACATAATATTTCTTTCAAAATACAGTGACATGATTGTTCCGAATTCCTCTGGAGATATAGCTATCAATTTAATTCCCAACCTGAGGAGCCCGATATCGCACCACATCTGAAGGTATAGGTGCAGAGAAATTTGCCCGTTTGCAATTCACAAAGCAGTGTCATTTCAGATACAATCATCCTGTCTAATAATATCACTCTAGAGGGATGTCACAGCATCAGTTTGTCTGGAATGGGTCCTTATGTGTGGAGGGGGACTTGCTGCCCAAATAAGCCCTTTCCATAAAACTCCACACTATAATTAAAGCCAATTCTGTTCGGTCAGCATAATATGTTCCAAAATTATTGCCTTTTTGGGGCTGATTCCCCAACTCTCCATAAAGACCACCCAATCCACTTTCGCAACAAAAAGCGGGGTGCAGTTTTTTGTTTTGGGTTTTTCCACATTTAGACGCCTATTTAGCACATACCATTGATGATGAAAGCAGGTTTGGTTTACTTGGTTGAGTTTTGTGAATATGATTTTTAGCCACCTGAATGTTAAAAGTTAAATTGACCACCTTCCCCTGGCATGCACCAAGCCAAAGAGAACTCACTGCTCCAAACTAGTCAAAGTAGAACTGTCCGTCACTGAAGTGCAAGGAGATAGGTCAAAGCTAATTTGTTACCAAATTAACATATGGAAATCTGGTATTCGATGTGCCAGTAAAAAGTCAAACCTAATCTGAGGAACGCGGCAAATCTCGAAGTTCAGCTAGCAGCACATAAGTTACATTTATGCAAGATTTCTGGACTTCTATTTGGTTTTCAAAAATTTTAGCTTATCATCTACTCAATTAATAAATAATGCGCTAACAGTATAACCAGAATTGATTAAAAACACATGTAATGATGTAAGTTGACCCACCGTAGCACTGTCAGGAGGACCATTCCGAACGGAGGCTACTACACCAAAAGGAATACCTATTTTGTTGTCAACTGGAGACTTGACTAGATCTCTCGTTTATGTTACACGTTCCATTAACATCAACTTACGTGGCAAATGCACGTTCAACTAAAACAGAGTGTTGACAGAAGCTCCGGGACTGCAACTATCTGACGAGCCTCAAGAATCGTGAAGCAGGTCGTGGACTGTCGAGGAGTCTTCAATGGTACCATGAATAGTGCCATGATCCGAATGACAGAATTTAATCTAGTATCCTTCTGATGGTTTGTTGGGTCGTTCAGCCTAGCACGACCCAAAGAAGGCAGCACGTATTTTGCGCATGACTGGATTTTCTACATTAGTTTGTTTGGTTGACAACATCTGTTGGTCAAATTGTTCCTGCTTTACCCAGAGCTTCTTCACACACTTGTTTTGCACGACAACTCCGCTCAATACAGTGCCCGCGCTTTCTCCCATCTGACTGGCTAATCCAAGCAGTTGCAGAAAACACCACAACAACGTGTACATCGATGATCCCAACGCTTCCAATCAACTGACCTCTCAATTTTTCCACATTTTTCCGAAAAGGTGGGCCATCTTCCTCAGAACATTACCCGCATACTGCATGTCAAAAACTGTGTTAATAAACCCACACTGTGTATGTTCGACACATCACCGCTGACGTATTTCTACTTTAAGGTAATGCCGGCATCCATTTTAATGATTCATAAATAATACTGTGCGATTCTAGACAAGTTCACTTATTCACTGGTTTCCAACTTACCAGGACACTTTATGACACTGTATCACTCTGGGAGAACTAACCAGTGAGAGCAAGACCGTGTACACCAAAATGTTTTAGTGACCGTGAACACAGCAGAAATTAACAGCTTGTATTTACACAGTTAATAACTACTCCCCCACAGTAGGTGGTAGTAGTAGGTGCGTGTGTTTGCGAACAGTGTCCAGCACGATGCAATAATACCCCGATTAACAGCTCAATTCGACATTTTGATATACAAAACTATCTGCCGGTTTAGTACAAATATCCATGATAGTAAACATGAAGCGGTTCTTCTAGGGGTACTTTGAATTAAGATCATCTCACTCCGGTCCTGTGAGAGTAGTCTTGAAATTGATACTGTTGAAGACCACCTCCCAAACTTGGAACAAGGGCTACCTTCAGTGTTTTCGCGGTGCATACTACCACTATGACAAACAGCAGTATGCAAAATTCGTACATCTGAATTCTTTCTTAAAATCTGCCCGAATAAAAACGTGTCTCCTCTAAATCATAAGAACATCAGCACACACTTTCCATCTACAGGGCATGCGAGCACTACAATTTCCTTTTCCGTTCATGCTATTTTTAGGTCGCACTATTTGTAATCTGTCACTTGCTTTTCCGAGTGGTTTGGGTCCGTGAGAACTGGTCTCTTCTGTGAGGGAGTTTTCTACTAAAGTGTTTCTTGCGGGCCAATAAGAATAGTCTCTCCTGATGGCGGTGCCTGTAAAGATAGGCCGCTAAAATTTCACATCCGCGACTTTACCCGCTGAAGTGTTCAATGACGAAGAACTTTAACCTAAAATATCTCTTGAAGATACCACTCTCGGGCAGGCTAGTGCAACCATTTGTCAAACACTTGATATACTTTCGCAGACCTGACACAGCGTCTCCAGTGAACAGAGAGGCCACTCGCTCATAATTTCTGATACATAAGAAAGTTTCTGGTGCTATTTCAGGTGGCTGTGTTTGGCTGTAGCTTCTTAACCGAGTTTTTTTAGTTATCGTAGACTTTATAAGGCGCGTTCATTTGACTGTGGGTGATATAAAGGAGGCCAAAACGTTTGTGCGTCAGCTCCAGTATATCTTCGTATTATTATCAATGTCTGAAGCACTTAAATTGTTAATTTAGTGTACGATGGATAAATAATGCCATTTCACAAGACGGAACGTCCAATCCCAGCTAAGGCTAAGTAGTCTTAGATCGGATATACGAGTGTATCTTCTTGCTATCTGAATAATTGTTTTTCCTCCTGCTTTGTTGTCTTGTATCGAAGCCATTGATTTCTTTTAGTGACGCACCACTCAGCAAAGACAAGTTTAGTAAGCCCACTCGTTTTAAATCACTCGCTTACGCTGTAAAACCTTAGTTGTAAAATTGGAGATCAACCCACAGTTTCATCAGGAAAAAACGTTTTTACTGCCATTCCTCGCCATATTTTCCGGTCTATTGGGCTTCTGGTGACCCACATGGCTTAGCTTGGCCTCATTTTAACAATTTCAACAAATTAATGTTCCAGATGTTAAGATTTGTGTGAATTTTGTTCGTCTTTCCAGTGAAACGGTAATCTGATTTTGATCGTAAATCAGTTAACAGTGCATATCACGCTGTTTAAGAATCACGTACTTATATTTGGGTGGTCAAACACTACGGCACGAATTGGAAAGATGTTCAAAATTTTTTACTCTGAAATCGTCCACTTTTCTAAAACAACCCTTGTTGTATAAAAGCTCAACTGTCGGTCAAAAGCCTCTCCCTTCGACCCGATTGAATCAAAGATGTGATAGCTGGGCTCACTGTGGTAGTCAGGGTCGAAAAAGATGTCAGTTGGTAATGACAGCTGCCAACTACAACTGAAGTTTGATCAGGCATGGCAATGGCAGTCTCTAAAATTTTGAAATGCTTATGGGCAAGCACCGGAAATGTCATACCCTTGGGTCATTAATACGTGGTCTATTTGTCATGCACTACTCTGATTCCTAATTTGGAACTTTGGTCGACTGAAATCCGATTGCTTGACGCGTAGTAAATGCGCACCGTTTTATCCCACTATGTCTCTCCATATAACATACTACACAAACCTTAGTTCCTACAAACTAACGAATCAAATCAGGAGCATTTATCAGTGCACGAGAGTAGTGTCGAGTGCCACTGACGTAACAAAATACTAAAGTATAAGCTAGCTTGATTTTCCCATCGATTGAAACCTGGGGCGGCCTTTGTGCAGCACATTCGGTTTTGGTTGAGTCTCCCGCAAAAACTAAATTGGTAAGAAAAATTAGAAGCTTTTGCGAATTTCGTAAAATCCGGGTTCAGTTAGGACCTAAGGCTGAAGTAAACTCGGAGACCGCGCCCACATTACGGGCCCGAAAGGGTGGCATCTGGTCAACATTCGAACTCTTAAATATGACCTCTCCTTGCAATGCTCTTCAAGAGTAAAGGAGAAGTCGTGTAGTTTAGAATCGACAGACGTTTGAAGCAAGAATGACATTTATTGGGGAAAATTTCCAACCATCGAAAATTACCCTACATCTTTTGACTAAGTGAATGATGAGTGATTGGAAAAACAGTCCAAGGTTGAATTCACCAGCTAAAGCAATAATATAGGTTAGTGGGTATGTGTGGTTCTCCCTAACGGGCCCTTATACTCAGCTGGACGTCAAGTTTGACTCGTATCCTCCAGGTCACATTTTATCATAAAGCACCAGCAAAGAAGCTCTGATCTAAGTTAAGCATCACCGATCGGATATTACTGTTTTGCCTTTCACAGCAGATCTTTTATGAAAAGGATCTGGTAGGAACCCAGCAAGATATCCAACCTCAATGGAACTCTGTCTTTGGGTCGAATATTGTATGTACGTCCAATTCGTAGAAAGAATCCCTCTTTTACCCTGTATGTAGGGCTGAAAATCTATCAGTTAAGTTGGTCATGGCCCACCGTTACATAAATGCCTTAGGTACATAGTTTACCCTATTAATAAATGCGACGGGGTTTCACCCGGATGGCGGCTCCTTACTGTGGAGCGCCGGTTCCAAAACATAACGGCTACTTCTTAATAGTCTACACAGAAACTCTAAAAAAGTACATAATGTCGGTGTACCGATTGGCTTCGTTGGATAGACACAAAAAATCAAGTGTATTAATTCTTGGTTATTTCTTTCAACCGAGTTGTGTTCAAAATGTGCCTACCTACATACATATCTCTACAATGTGCAAATTCGCCGTTTGGCTACGGATGAGAAGACACTTGTGTGTTCGACGACGTCTGAGAATCCTTGGGAAGCAAAGTGGGAGACTATAACGGAGAAAATCGTTTGCGTGCCCAATATTCTGCAGCAGAGTAATGTAACGAAATGTAACAAAATGGTGATATTATTTGTTTTTTCCTTGAAAAATTCGAGCAACCCATAGTATTATCTAATATGTTGCAGCCTTTCGAAGGATCCGAAAAAAATATTATGGAAGAAAGTTTAAGGATTACTGAGGGTTGGTCGACAGTGCTGCTCACATATCTCTGGTATTCTGCTTAACAACCACTGCGAGAACAATCCCTATCTTGGTCCATTGATGACTAGTAGACATGAACGTCACCTATTGGTTTTACAAGGCCAATTCCCGGGTGTCCATTGGGAAAAGGCCTACAAACTAATTCGTAACCGCTCGCACAGGTATTCAAGGGGCGTGAATGGTACTTTGCAACAAAAAAACTTTTACCGCCCGCACACGAACGTTACCGCATGGATGCTCAAAACACTTGTCTAACTATGGATTGCCTGCTAACGCTTGTCTTCATTTGATGGCGTCAGCAATTAGCCTAATCACTGCGTCAGTAAGACTAAGAGAGCACGTTTCTTTCAAGCGTAAATCAAAAGCGCATGTCAAAAATCTGATAGCTCAACATTCTAGCCTGTTGTGTGTGGAAATAGTGTCGCGTTCCTTGCCAAAAGTTGATGGCAGATCAGAGCAAAAGACAACGTATCGTAGACGGATCATTATAAAGACTGCTTCAACAGGAGGATTATTACCAGTCCTTCTTTTACATTTGGCTACAGTTTTTGTCCTGCTGTTGTTAATACCCGGAAACAGAGATAACCGCCTATTGATATGCAGGTCGTAACTGATGTACCATTACTCCCTTGCAACACGTCAGCAGAAACGTGTGTTAAAGCAAAGTGAATCGGGGAAGTTAGACATTACAATACGTGTGACCAGCATTACACTGTTTTTTTAAATAAAAAAGTGCACGAAGTGGGACTCTGTGCCCATGAATCTAAGAACCAAAGTTTTGAGAACAGCTAACGGAACCAAAAGCGAAATGCAGGGAGTCTGTGTACTTGAGGAATGGCATTAACTTGACGAGCCTAATATATTGGAACTAAAACCGGTGATCGGAACTGCCAGTGACACAGCCAAAACATGTGATAGTAAGCGCTGTCGTAGCGCACATGTTTCTCGTTCGCAAGTGTATCAGGGGATGCCTCGACCAAGTGTATGCAATGAGCTTAGGTAGTAGAGGTCAGATAATTACATCATCCAATTCAGTGGAAGTGTGATCAGGTGAGCATAACATTCATCTATTGATGAAGCATCTCTGAGCGCGCTTAACCCCAACAGGTGACTGATTGCGTCGGTAAAGGAATGAGGAGCATATCATAAAATTCTCTTGATCATTACCTGTAAACATATTAGCTAAAGGCGGTCTTGCAATACTCAAAAGCTGGTGAAGGACAGCAGTGAATTTCATCCAGTGAAAGCATCCGCACAAGGACGCCATTAACCTTTTTGTGACATACTGTAGGATTAGTACAAGAAGAAAAAGCCGCTGAACTGATGCTACTTCTGAATTCCAGTAAAATGAATTTTGCGTCTGCTGACTCACCAGAAGTATGTGTCACTGGCCATTGTGCTCAAATCACTGGTGACACTCAGGTGAAGTTACAATTCGGCTTTCATCAGGGAACACATCACAATGCCCTATACAAAGATATTATTGCAGTTGAGCTCAAAATGTATTGGGTAATCTGTGCCGCCCTTAACACTTACAGGTGCGACCGATGAGAAAAACTGGGGCGCAATACAGAGAACAAGTGCCTGAAATATCGGGCATACTATGGGATTTTTAGAGTCAAAAATTAACTTAGTGGAATAAGACGTAATCCGACGTGGTTGCCGTAGACAAGTTTTTTTCAAGGATTTCCAAAAATCTAATTTACGGTTCATTCCTTAGTTTTTTTTATGAAACCACTGTCCAGAGAGGTCAAATGCGCTTAGGGTGTGCCGTAACCATAGCCAGCAGCATGAAAAATTACGAAACACTTTTGGACTGGTCAGGAAGAAAATAACTCCGAATCCGATGTATCATGTGCGAATTGTGTTGGGTAGTAATTGTGTTTACCAAGGCTGTTTCATTTCTTTCAACGGAATTTGAAGAAGTGTTCATTCAGAACCGACCAGGATGGCAAGAGTAGGTTGCTTTCTCAGTGACTGATATTTCGCGGCCGGCGTTGTCAAACCAGCATATGAGAAAAACTGTTTTGGACAGGATAACCTGACCGTCCTTAATAAGTTTTGTCGAACACTTGCTTTCCTTACATGCTTGTGCCACGCTTGCAAATATGCTGTCTTAATTCCCAAAATCGAACAAGGCTCTACTGACCGCAGTGCTAGCATGCGTTAGACGGGCGGCTGCGGCGAGTACATCTGGACAGCTTCATTGGATTGTACGGTAAGCAGCGTAACTGTAAGCGGTGATCTCGGGCATTTAATAAGAGCCAACACATCCACAACGTAAGGTTCTTAACTCCCTTAGTTACTTTAAAATGTAGGTTTAGCCAAAAAAACCATTAAAATCCATGAAATAATGGTTTGGGACACAAAATTCCGGTTAAATGCTTCACTTTCTCCTCGGAGGATACGTCTTAGGGGTGGGTATATCAAATGCTATCACAATAAGTTTTATATTATCGTGGACCTGGCCTCCCCACAAAAAGAAATATCTGAGCCACCGGTTCTATGCTACTTTTATCCATCTGTCAAAAACCATTAAACTCCAGAATCATTGCTTCAAGATTACGCCTCTCTTTCAGTTGTTGGTGAACTTATAGCGTACTGTGCGCCAACAAGTTTGCGGTCGAAACTACTGTGACTGTGTCTGCTGCTTGTAATGTCAGGCATCTGATTAATGCTTCGAGAAACTGCTACTATGTTGACTTCAACAACTTTCGATATTTGGACAGCCTTAGCTGGAAGAACTCTGAAGGGACCCTCACGATGTTCGGAAACGGTCCACCCGTTCGCGAGCCTGTTATGAACCTGCCGATTGCAATTCCCTCCAATCGGAATCAGAATGCTCAGGCGGAAACCAATTAAATGCGTCTACATCTACAGAGTTGATCATATCCAACTGTGAACAACCCTCACAGGCGTCCTGTGCGTGCCATCATGAAATGTGGAAGTCTAAGCTGTGTTTAGGCTGACATACCACAATTAACAAATAAGAACTTGGAAAATAACGCAGACTAATTACGCGCGATTTTCCGTAAAACGGACATAAGCATTTCCTACAGAAGAATCGCTTTTATCCGTCATACCATTCGGAAACACGGGTGCGTACTACATGTATAAATAAAATGCTATGGAACCACGAAAACTAAAGAAATGGATGAGTTGTCAGTATAGTAAACCGAGGTTGGGCGTGAGTGATAATTTGCACGCTTTGCTTCCCCACCTGGTCCATTCCTGAAGGCAGTCTTTATGAGATTTCTTTCGTCTAACGCAGTGACAGACTTGAGCTTTGTAAAGCCGTTCTTTTGGGGGAAAGTTCCTCTTCCAGGAGTATTTATATGCCAACAACCGCAGTATGCCACATAAAAACAAGAAAACTATTGCACAGGAAACAACAAGTTGTGAATACAACGTAGGTCTGCAGGTATGGGAATAACCTTCAATTGTATAAAGAGAAAAAGTTTTATTGTTTGTAAGATGCGTAAATCGCTAATGTATGAGATATGCTTTTGAAGCACAGCTGCAACTGCGACAAATAGCTCTGAATTTTTGTGGTCGGATTTGTCTTCCTTCAAGAGAGGAGTGTTGTCTGTTGTTTTTTTGGCCAAACCATCGTGGTTGGATGAAGCCAAATTTGATGAGGCTCGCAAAACTTCACAAATTATGGAGGTGCTCAATGGCGATAAGTCTGCAACTAGTGAACGTATCATAAACTGCATGGGTCTAAAAAAAGCCTACAAAGATCCGCCCTTTCATTGCTTGTTAAGGAGTTCTCTCTCAAAACTAAAGCCTCATTACAGCACATTAAATAACAATTTGACTCAGAATTTGTATCGATAGTTTAAATGTTGCAAGGTCACGCAGCAACGGATGGTCTTGAGTCTGTGCGTGGCCGCTTAGAGGATAAGACACATCGCTGAATTTAACGTTTTCCCGGCTACTGTAATTGTATCCTTCTGAGACGGCTGTTAAATAAGGCTACTCGGTCGTGACATGGATACATCCGCTTAATTCTAAGAGGTAACGGTTAAATTCAGTCGTCTGTTTTAATAGACTAGCTTGATTCAAAATGTGTGGTGGATCTCTTTGTAGTTGTAACGATGGATTTTCACCTGAAAACAGGCCAGCTGAGGCATGAAATGTTTATAAAAAAAACATGAATGTAGTGTGTCTAATGGGATCTACATGCACGAGCATAGTTTAGCCGCTTTACTTTGCAAGTTAAAATGTACATGAATAACACCGTTCTATTTGCCTATGAGAACGAGCTGGGCGGATCAAACCGCACCTCAAAGGAATTATTGGAGATATTTAGTTAACCTGTGTGACTTAGTTCATGGAGTTGTTATTGCCTGTCTTTCTTAAATAACTACTAGTTAGGAGCCATAGAAGAAATTTTTTGAGGTTTCGTCTGAGTTTTATCTCGAAAGTGAAAAGCGAGGGAACCTGTCAGCTTTCCCTCAGGAGTAATCGCGGTGAAGCACCTCGTGAAGCAATGACAAACACTAACTCATTAACTCTCACCCAGTTGTTCAAGAGTATCTGATTGGCAGTGTGCGGAGCTCGCACCATTAATCTCCATTCCTGTGACGCGAAGTTGGCTCCACTTCCAAGATAAAATCGCCAGTGTGGTCCACATAATTTACGCTTGCTTCCATAAGTGTATGAAGCTACTGTAATTCAGATAGGACTTTCAATGGATATGCCTTATAGCATATATATACCTTTTATAACCTAACGGGGAATTTGCTTCCAACATCACGGACTTTAGTCCCGGCATTTCCATTTGGAAGTTCCCCAATAATTTCTTCCCGGAGAGCATATCTTCGAAAATAACAGCACCGTTTCATTTCAACGTCTGGTCTCTCTGGATTTTCGTCTTTTTGCCGCAATTAGGCGACTCGCAATGTATTCTGAACTAAGATAAAAACTTTATTTCTGAGTGACCAAACGACAAGCAACACATTAGTCAATTGCTGGCAAATTCCGACTCATTTCTGGAGAATTCTCAAACTACGCAGCAACTGATGAAGAGGTTGGTTTGTCCTTTCTTTTTCAAGTGGGATTTTCTATGTAACAAAAAGTTTCCCGAGGTTTTCGGCCGGATATAAGGGATTTTGCATCGGGCTCTACTGAACAAAAATTGATGCATCACTCAATCCACTCAAATCATGTGCTGCTAACCGAAATTAGATACCTCCTAGCTGCCTGAACTGTGAAAGTGTAAAATTTATGTTGTATTTTCGGGTTCTTATTTGGTAAGTGAGCACGCAACTATAATGGCAAGTGCGATGGGTCTGAAGTGAGATATTCAAACCACCTGCGCCTCGGCATTTCCGAAAAAAGCCCGTTTGTCTACGTATGAGTAATTGCATAAGCAATATTCTTATGTACTCCACTAACCGGCCTTATCCTACTGATCACTTTTAATTCGACTTGAAAAAAACACGATGCTTTCTCCAGCTTTTGGACTTTTGAACCCTTGAGCTAGTATGTATCCAGACTAGAACTTTGTGGTTGGGCGGAACGTCTTAGATTTGCGTATACCAAACATTCCTAGCATACGGGTAATTAAGGTCAGCCCGATGCGAGTTAACGGCTAGATTTAATCAATCTTAACACACTAATTAAATTAAAAAGTTAGGTAAATTTATTGACGAGAGTTGTTTCGTGTACCATGTGATCTTCAATACGTTCTTTAGTTATGTTACGCAATGTGGACACGGCGTGGTTAATATTTCCACGTGATCTTTATTGCTGAAAATGTGTGTTGAAACGGAAAATTTTCCTGAAGTCACTTGCAGTGTAGCACAAATAAGCGTAACACAATTCGTCCCATTTATCTAAACTGTGGAGTCTATCCCTCTGAATCAAGATGAATATTTGTTCAATTTTTCTTATTTTTCTGTTCCATTCGTTGCGTTGCGAGGGGCGATAATCTGATCAACTTGCAAAAATGCACATTACGTAGACATTTTGTTATCAATATTTTGGTCATACAAAGAATCGCAATGTGATATCAACAGCAATCCGACGGCGCCAAGGAGTCGGTTTGGTTTTGCAGTAAAAGTGATCCGATTTAGGCCAAGTTGTTTTGCTACTTTGCCATTGACGGTTAGTTTGGTTAAATATCGGTAGCGAGATCATGGCGACTAGCGTACTGTCACTTGACAATTTAGTGGAAAAAACTGGCCGAAAATTGCCGTTCCTGGGGGGAGGCTAGAACAGCAAATACAAAGGAAGATTAGCGGTCAAAATCTGAGCTTGAAGTCTGCCGGACTATATATAAAAACGCTTCAATAAGGTGTGGAAATGAACAGCTTGTTTGAAACAGCGAACAGAATCATCGAGTTACACAAATATGAACATCAGGATGGGGAAACCCAATTACCGAGCCTGTCAAAACACCAGCCCGTTAGATATAAACCAACAACCGCTTGATGGACAGAAGTTGGCAGTATGTTTGCCACTGGGATGGGTTACATATCATTTACTAATATCAATCATGTGTACGAAGGACTGTGTACACTCGATCCATGAAGGACATTTAGGTCCGCATTACGAGTTGCAAAGTCACAATCTTTTGCATGCGTCCATTTCACCAATAGGGATTTGGGGTTGAAAATATAGCGAAGACATCAATGATCATCTATAGGAGAAAATTTGATAGTTTAAGAACAGATCGGCCGAGTCCCACAGACCATGTAGTAAAACCGCCGTCACAGTCGCTTGGCGGACCGCTTCTAATGATAGGAAGCAAATCTTCAAATATTTTGTGCTTTGATGGTTCACGTACTGACTGCACCTGTCACAGTACAACCAAGACTTAGGCGAAAATCAAAAGTTTTAGAGCAAATGGGATCCTTCGTTCTGAAATTTGAAAGGGATGGGAAGGGTATCAGGATATCCAATTAATTTCTCGCACCTGCATGACAAAACAAACGCCTACGATATTCTAATTACACTGGCTAATGCGAATACATCACCATCCCGGCTACATAATCTAGGGATGCTAGATTTCTACGGGGTGATGTTAATATCTAGATTCACCATCTTTGAAAGACTGACCTCGACGGCGTTATATAGGAAAGCTGTTCGGTGTTGTTCATTAGCCTGGCTCAGGCATCACTTTTTGAGTGTGATCTAAGACTGGATACGAAAATACGACATTTGAGGTGATCTTCAGTTATTGTAGGTTACCTGAATAGCTCGCATTCAAAGTAACTCATAAGTGCTGTAGTCTTCAAATTTCATTTTCAACAGTTTTACACAATGATAGCGAATGGTGAACAAGGAAGACTGTCTAGTGAAAAATTCTGACAGCTGTTGTGCGGTTGCACCAAAAAGGCTAATCATGCATGCTTTTGGGAGGACGCGTTCCAAGTAGTATGTGCCTCTTTGTACCAAGTTTTCTGAGCAAAACTGACACTCGCCCGTTCAAATTCGAAAGCATCTCCGTGACGTTTGAACCACGAATAGAAGATCGGGCCAGTATCAGGTTTATGATGAAGACCCGTGATGCTGTTGCCGATTTAACCAACAGAATTTTCATCTGGAGCATAACTCGACCACTGAATTTTTCATTAACAATGCTTCCACCAATCGCATCTTTTCCTTTGTAGATGGAAATTTTCACTTACATGACTGCCTACCATTGGTGGGGCAGATTTTACTATGACACTCAATTGGGGTTTAGTTGGGGCTTGTGCATGATACCGTGCTTTATGATAAACAAGCTAATCATGCCTTTAAAAATGTCCTGAGTTCACCACGGGTCGTTTTCGTAATCAACTTCTTCAAGTCCCACACCATCTTATTTTACTGAAATCTCATAAGGGCGCAGAAAACAGATGATTAGGAAAGGTCGCAAACTTTACATTAACAATCACACCTGAGACTCAAGCACGACTGTTGATCATACAGAACAACCTGACTGTTCCATAGTTAGGCATGGTTTGTGTCAGTAGACGCCTGAATGTAATTTAATAGCCTGTTGTTAACTATTTGAATGACGGGTGGTTTGCCTTGTCTTGCTCAGTGATATAGCGTCACTATCCAAATATCATATGATATGTTTTCTTCGGTCCTGGTAATAAGGTATTTTACGTGCATCATAAGCATCATTGTTACTAAATTTCTGTTGATAATTGAAGAGAAGCGAACCCTAAGATCTACGAGAAAAGGGCGATACTCAAAAGGATTTAAGGTGTACGGCGAAATATACCCTTTCTTGTCAAATTATCGTATGCTAAGGAGTTATACCTGTAAGCCTGGAATACTAACCAGGCTTTCCAATTTTTCTTGAGAGAATTGCTCCACAAATTTGGTTGTTCTGATGTAAGGGGCTTTACGAGGCTTCTAAATGTTGGTCCATTTGGTCGGCAGTAGAATAACGTTTCTTGTTAATTAATGCAGAAATGTTCAATCTTGGAAATTGCTACACACTAATCAGTTGAGGTTTTTACCAGGAATTCAGGCGTAGTAATTGTAGGCTTCTAATACACATAGCTCATGTGCAAACGTCATCAATTTTAAACACGTTGTTTTCCCGGGAATTTTCCTCCTAATGGTGTTTGAGCTTTTTCAACCACACTAGGTTCTGACTAGATGGCTGGCTAATTCAAAAAACAGGTGTGTATTTGGGGGACAGCATAAATTGGGTTCATTAACAGGATGAAATCTCTATGGAAACAGTGAAGTTATCCAGCAGAACATTTGACTCGGAGCGATATCCCAGAACGGTAACAAGTGCAGAATTTAGTTACCAGCTACGAAAGGCTAAAGCATCACTGCTTGTATCCATGACAAGTTTATGGATTATTATTCTCATACGATCCCAAAAACGTGCTTCCAAAATCACTGAAGGACAACTAGCATATTTCCGTTTACGTTATACCAGCCTGCAATTCTAGCTTGAATTATTTGTGGTTGCGGGATTTGCACAATATACACTCAAATCACTCGCGTTCGAACAGTCCTCTTCCTGTTTTGGCGCAATCATCCTGGTGAGTCCACACCGAAAGGGGAAGCAGGAAACTCGCGTTCCACTTAGCTTACCCACATATCTTTGTGAGTGCCCGGTTTTATCTCCGCACATCTGACGGTGCATCTGACCTACGGAGACGAGGAATCGACACAATATTCTATTTAGACGGACATTTAGACCCGATTCCTGCTCTAACTGGTCATTCGAAGGGATGCAACAAGTGGCAGTCTGACTTGTCATCTCGGAACCTAATTTTGCTAGACGCCGTCTCGTTTAAACTTACGCAGAATCCGCACTAGTCTTCTTGCTTCTCAGTCTCGTTTAGGGTACTATTCATTTCAGTTTACCTTATTACGGGCACTAGTTTAAGGCAGCTCAAATTTAAAGGTAGTAGTCCGTCCCTATCTTCGAAAGCAGTTGATAGTTCCTCCTATCGTCGGTTTCCGATCATATTCAGCGGGAAAATGTCGCGTTGTGTCCGTGAACTTTGGAAGGCTCACTAACGCCCAATGAATCTGTGCCGCAAAACCTCCGGACTCCGGAAGCCTTCAAACTGTGAGATCCCTAAACTGAAGCCGCTTGATTAACCTTTATTAACCGGAATACAACATTTGCATCTAAACTCACGCAACCCTTAAGTTCGAGTAAATAGTTAGATCATCGGAAGTGTTAATATAATCCTTCTTAAATACTTCTGGAATTATATCATACCAGGAGAAACAATGTGGTTCCAAAAGTATTTCAGAGAGATAGCTGACAGGCACCTCATGGTTGTGTTTGATTTTACAGGACTGCTAGCCTGAACTTGGACACAGATTCAATGCTTGTACAGCAATTCAGCTAACCATCCATACTGACTTGCAATTTGTAAACCTACATTATCATATACTCTCAAAAGAAAGTATCAGAAAGTCCTCTTTTTGAGCGCCTATTACAATGCTAACCAATATGTAAGGTGATATAAGCCATACAAGTCTACAAGCCAACGTGCGGAAGCAAGATTCTTGAATTATTTTATTGTAATGACAAAGCGGCCTCGCCGATGTTTGGACCATTCCTCTAATAGATACCATTAGGAAATCGAGAAATTATGTCAAACATTACTGTCACGTTTTGATCAAAAGGTCACTTTGAAAACGGATCAGTTGAATTTCGTTTCTTCGCGTTACAAATTACATCACTGTCTCTGGTCTAGACTCCCGCAGTCGCTCGTGCAGAAGCTTAAGCACTTGTTATGGCACTGGATTTATATAAAATTACTCAACGGCACAACTCAAATAAGGGTTGAATGAAGTTAACTAAAACATAACCAAGGTTTTTTCAAAATGGCGAGTACGATGCAATGACTGTGACGGTGTTCACTTTAGTCAAACCAGTAGATAAATGACGGTTCGAATCAGTGAACGCAAACGACACTCTGTAGCACCCAGGAAGTGTTGGAGGGTAGCCAGCCGGAGCAGCAAATCGGCTGTCGCAAAACATAAATAAGCATAAAAATTATTTGGTCAAATTTCACAGCGTGCCCACCGCGTAATGAAATTTGCCTATATAGACAGCGCTACGAGATAGCTCAGTGGTTAGAGCGAAAATATACTGACCGGAAGATCCGTGGTTCGAACCCGACCTCGGCCTGTCCACTTGCCTTGTCTGGACTTGGGGAACTTGGCAGTATCCCAGCCCTCGTGCTTCCTTTGGGTGGCATGGCAGCTAGGCACTGAAAGGGTGTTACAGCTGAACGATTATCTTGCTTTACACAACGCTGCTGTCCTGAATTTGAAGCGGTCTGTACTACATATTCACCAAGAAACAGATTCAACAACGCCAGGTTGTCAGTGATCTGGCCACCGCGCTGTAGCGTGGTAGTAGGCAGGATTACAAATTAAAGTTTGGAAGCATCATTCGCTCAAGCCTGAACACGCAAACGGCAGCCCAAGATAAAAATATTACTATTCATGACTCCAGTTATGAAGAGCTAGCTTACCGCGACTATGTAATGTCAAATATCGATTTTCGTTGGTCGCCAAAATTTTCAATCGCACCAACCAGCAAACTAGCTGTGACTTTGAAAATTTTCAGCAATAAATTCGTGATGCGACTGTGCTCAAAATCTGGACGATCCAAATAAGGCGCGCATTCAGATGAGCTGCGTTAAGCACAATAATGAGGCGACATTCTGCCTTGTGTGACATGACAGCGTACAAGTTACATTAAGACACTATCTGCACTACCAAAATCAAGCAAGGCGCAACTAATCACTTGGTAGAAGTCAGCATTAAAACAAAGGAAATAAGGAGATGTTTAACATGGTTGCTATACAATACTATACTACTGTACTACTACTATACTATATACTACCACTACTATACTATTTTCGGAATTTCGAAGGACTTGGTGCGTCATGGAACTTAGTTTTCAAGCCTTTCATTCGCCGAAGTGTCGCCGGTATTTTCCCCGACTCGATTGCTCGCTGTCTGAAACATGCAGCACAGCTACATACCCACTTGGTGTGTCATTTTCTGATGAGCACAACGGGTGATGAATTATTTTGGTTCATATCGTTGCTTTTATAGACCCCGTATTTTCATTGCACTGTGCTCACTCCTAAAATAGTCAGGTACCTCTAACATAGCCTTTAGCAACTTGGTGTATATTCCGCGAATTAGACCGTGCCAGGGATATAATGGATCTCACTTGTACAAGTAAGAAAACCAAAAGACACTGGGTCGCATATTATATCGTAAAGCGTCGCTTCACGCGTAAACCAAGCAGACGAAATACTAGCGGCCTTAACCTACCAGAGCTTCCATACCGTTTTTCACAGAAGTTAATGCGAGACATGACTAAGTTTTGAATACTATTACAATGTAAACCAACTAAACCCTTCCTAAATATTCATCCATTAGAATCAATTTTTCAATGAATTTGTGATTCACATTAGGTACACAGTGATTGAACTTTATTAGATACAAAATTCTCGAGGTTATTGGTTTATGGTCGATTTTCAAGAAACGAATATCAATTTAGTGAAATCCGCATGAGAGAGATAGAGACCAAAGTTACCAAACCAGACAAATTATACGCAGGTCGAGAAGGAACAACACTTAAGGTGACCAAATAATACATTCTAAGGGGCATACACCAGTATAACCTCAAAGCACTTATAAGAGGCATGCGTCTTTGGAACGACAACTTCGCTGGTGAGGTTTTTCAAGCAGTGGTAAAGTTCCTCCTGCACGTCTTTTTGACTAGTAGACCACAGGAAATTGTAAGCGAGAGACTGAAGACTGGACGTAACCCCGTGCAACTGATGCTGATTAAGGACATTTGAACTAAGAGAAGTGCAAAGCAGGCAAACCCTATTAAAGGTTATGGATCACTACAAAAGCGAAAACCCTATTTTATGATCAAACAATGAACCAGAAATTATATAAACTCCTATTTGTCAATGTATCCCTTATTAGATATGCGACGAAATATATAGCGGCATGCAACAAACAAAGCCGGTATATCACCAAATTTCACTTAAGAAGTGCACTAGTTTTTGCCCGTGGGTCAAACTGAACTTACCTGCTATTATAAGTTGGTTTGGACATGGACAACTATCTAAGAGAAAATAACATAGTATGGATAGATGTTACATTTTCTGTGCCTCAACTTCTGGTTCGGACATATGGATGACTGGCAAAATCCATCGGAGAGGCAGCTAAGGCCCCGCCAGTAGAAAACACCCGTGCTGTGTACGAGCTGTCTTGGCCCCTTGGGATTCAGCTGGGATCATGCGGCCGCGTGGGTTCATGCGTAGTCTTAGAGCGTCATTACCAGACAATGGATGCTCATGAATACGCATGACAACAAATTCTCAGGTCCAGTTATTTTCATCACACTTGATAGAACAATTTGGGTTGATTTGGAAACAGTAGCGACATTTTTTTGCGCTATCCATAAGGAAAATTGAATGAAATCAAACTGCAGCCATTATATCTTTTGTTTTTAAGTCGCTCGGTGTGTTGAGCTGTTCGCAAAGACGGTTATAAAATAGGTGGAACATTTGGGGGTTTCGAGCTGAGTGGAACAGGAAAACTTCATGATCAAATTCGTCGGAAAAACGGGATTGCCCTAAGCTTGCGACACTGTATACGTCAAACCGTAGGCATCACTGAGGAGTATTTGGACATGCACTTAGATATTCTATCAAGCTATCCTCAGTCCAAAGCGCACCTTCACTCCAAATTTGCAGTGGCTCAACAAGTGAATTATACCAGAGTGTATAAAAAAGGTTGGAATCCAGACAATCGCACTGAGATAAGCCATTTTATAGATGCCAAGTTAGTTGAAAAAACTCGAGAGCGACCTAAATGGACACAAAGGGAAAATACAAATAGACGGATTATTGTTTGGGAAACGTCCTTGTTTTTAGCTGATTAGATAATTTTAGGAAAGATAGACATGATGTTGCAACGAAGATGCTATTTATTTAATCTGGAAGGCAGTGTAAACAATTTGTAACCGCGGATTCAAGTGAGTTGAGCTTGGTTCAATCTTCCGATAAATTTCATCAGTCTCGTATCCCATCCTCTACCTGTTCTTTTTCACATGATTTCGAGAAGTGTACCAAAACTATAGTTTGCTTGCACATTACAAAACATATGTCTTTTCCAGTCAACAGAGGAGCGCCGCTCGTGCTGAGCCAACTTGTGTTCAGTAATATTCTTAAAAACATTTCAAAAACAATCCGCGGGGGTTAGATCTAGTCACTTCATTATAGCCGAAACTTTTTTATTCAGCAAAAACTTCAGCTACGCGAAAGAGTTTGTTGCGTATCACACTTGCCTCATCATCCAACCATCTAAACTCGATTAGGCTTACCTCTCAAGCAAACAAAGTTTGAGGGAGCAGAACTCATTAACCGAAAGAAGGAATAATAAGTCACGGAGATAGCTGATCTACTCGCGGTGGATAATCCAATTCTCCCTACACTTCATAAGGAATAAAAACGCGGGATCTATTTGCAAACCTATAGACACAAACCGCTAGCTTGAGCGATATGGTGAATGACCGATAATACTAATCCAATAAGCCAGAGAGTTATTGACAGTTTGCGCAAAGGCCGGCGCATTCATCTCCCTAATCTCTTATAGCTGTAGCAAAAAAGGCGGCTATTGTGATGTGTGCATCATAATATCCGTGCAGCTTTGTACGGGTGTTTATCTTTACCCAAAGTTGCTACTCACAAAAGAAGTAAGATTGTAGCTTCATGGGATTTCAGAATGATCATCACACGGTCCAGAGTGTTTCGAGAGTGCAGGATGAATTAATTGAGCCGGCAGACGTGGTATAGTTTAGATGAAAGCTTTAAGAAATTTGGCTTACAGGACCACTCTTCAGAGCCCTTTTCAACGTATACCACGTCTGCGGAATACTGCATTGAGACCAGACTGTCGTTCAAAGTGGTGAATTTACCTGAAAACTCAGAATATTCTTTATTCTGCTACGGCACCAGGCTTCATACTGAGGTCCCTCTGGACCTGTACGGAATAGCCAGCATTATGTTCTGGTGTTTACGTTGCTATTTGTAGTATCTCAGCTGCGCAGAGGTGGAAGCAATTAGAAGAAACTCATTTAATTTCAGTTGGATGTTTTATGATACAAAAGGATCAAGGTCGTAAGCATAACACTGTCTTTGCTGATTTCTGTGGGATCTTTTAGTTACAGACCTGTGCTTTGGTAAACATAGTATCACGGCAAACTTCAGAAAGAATATTGATTTAACGAGTATGTAGGAAATTTTAGGGTAACCAGAAATGATGCTTCCTATAAACTGCACCCTGGGATAGGTGCAAAATTTCTGCGTATGGTATGATGAGCTCTGCTTTGATTTATGTGGCGAATTTTGATACGAATACAACTTGTGCGCCCAAGATCAAATACTACCGAAATTTGTTGAGCCAAGGAATGAAACCCACATACCTGTCCTATGTGTTTTCATAAGGGTAAAATTTTTTATACCATTAAGCTTTTTGGAGTGTCCTGATTCGGTGGCCACTAGGTTTTCCTGGTGGGTCAGCAGTTGCATGGTGGAAATACTCTGTTTATCAGAGATCAGCTCGATAAATTCATCAATTGAATAATTAAATTTTCTAAGGCGCACCAGTAATGCTCATAAGCCATAGGCAATGAAAAGACACGAGGACGAATAAACTTATACATACTTCGAAAGAGTTATATATATCTTGCTTCCAGATCCAACTACAATCTGAGTACCCTATATGTCGTCAGAAACCGCTCCTTTAATGAACAGAAACACTTTGGAATTGGAGATCGCCCAGAAAGAAACGGCCAATTCTAATGACTGCAGTGATATTATCATCAGGTTCATCATTACCTAAAAAGTTACTCTGACGACGTATTTTCTGCTAGCTATCATCACCGTGAGATCACTGCTGGCCATAGCCGTTTTCGGGTTAGCCTCTCTTCTCAAGCCTCACTAATACTCAAAAGCAACTGACAGTAGCTGAGCTATCATTCCAACCTAGGCACTTGGTGTATGCAAGAGGACTTGTGCTACGGAACATTTTGAAAATATTTACACGTTTTCGGTGACTTTCTGTGGAAACTTCTTAGATCCTCATTGTGTGCGAGCAAAACAAATAAAGAGCCTGGCATTTAAGTCACATTTGCTTGAAGTAAAGTCGGAACAGGTGTTGTGCTGAACGTATTGTTACATAGTTTGAAAGAATCTGAGTTGTAAAGAAGGTTCGGAGCAAGATCACGTATGTCACCCTGGGCTTGCTCATACAAAACTTGTTTGGAAATAAGTGCTTCTTTCTGAATTAGTTCGTTGTAGTTTTTTGAGCTCGCCCTTATTTTCAGGAAGGACATCGAAATCCTGACAGGGAGAACCAGATGCTGCTGAGAGCTGTTTCTGATCCGTTGACTCCAGATCTGCCGGATGGTCTTGAGGTTCGAGAAGCGCCTTATCCGACTCATAATCTTGCCTCGAATTCATGACGGTTGACGATCGAAACAGAGTGGGTTTGACCCTATTTGCTTCGCGTATGGTGGGGACCAGTCGTGAATCGATGGTTTGATATATGCCATGAGTATTCGACCCAAATGCATCCCCTGGTTTATTGACCAACTGTTTGGCAACGTTGTTTGGAGCCACGTGTTTGGCACGGTGGATGAGGGCAGAACGTGCACCCACATGTGAATGAGGCAGCGGAGGCCATGCTGTGTAAACATTATACTTTGCAGCAGAACGCTCTGGTGACGATTGTTTGTTTTTTGACTCATTTTTATAAACATTTGCGTCCAATAAGCCAGGTAACATAGGAGAAACTGCGTTGACTTGTCTCTGCGCCTGAAGTGAGACTGGCAGTAAACTGGGAACACCCATGCCGCCAGGAGGTGAACTGACATTGGCTAGCCTTATGATGTTTCGGTCGATTGTAGGGGATAGAAAACCTGTTCGAGTCGCCATTTCATAGGCTTGGTTACAGTCTCCCATTGTGTGATGATAAATCATTTCCTTGGAATAATAATCTGAATGCGGTGGCAGATGTTGCGCAGGAATCGAAAGGAGAGTGCATGTCTGAAAGATAGAACGGAAACAGAGTGATTCAGCAAAGAATACCGCGGTGTGTGCTTGATTCATATGGTACAGTCATCCTCCGTATTCGAACCTCCCCTGGGGAACGCCAGAAGTGTTCTTTGTCTGGGGGGTTGGCATACTTTGTAGGGTCTTCCTCATGAATTATGCGGACGTCTTATCTATCTTGCGTGCGCTTGTCGCTATGATAATTCAGTGACATTTTTCAACATTTATGAAATGTGGCATCAAATTTGCGAACCCCTTGTGGGGTTATTTGGGCTTTTCCCAAGTGAGATAAAAATATCATTTCCTTCATGTTGAACCATACCAGAAATTGTTGAATAACAGAATGCTAAATTTATCACCTTATTTAATAATACACCCAAAAGCAAAGACATGTTACGACAAGTTACGGTTTCAGCTAAATAGCCAGGAAACTGCGACAGCGTGGGTGCCACTAAAAACCCATTCCACTGTTTGCCAACACTTCGTTATTCATGGTCTTTCTATTGTTTGAGCCGTCTTTTTGTTAGGTGCCGAAGAGCAAAAATTCAACCAAACTGAAGTAAACCCATATGATCCCCCTTTTTAGTGTATGAGCCTTGAAAAATAGAACCTCGGAAACAGCATTCGCATCTAAAACTGCAAACAAGCCTAGCCACAGCGCGCCGCGCTCCACGGATTTATTTCGCTTCCGGACCACCGCACTTATTTTGTCAGCTGATCCGTAGATGAGAAACAGTCATTGTCGAAACACTTACTGAAAACACTGATTGCCTATGGCGACGGCGAAATTCCAGTGGGCACAAAGTAGACGTACAAGCCGTTCGTTTGCAGCTCTTTATCGGAGTTGTAAGTTACCTATCAGTTTTTCAC
This sequence comes from Clonorchis sinensis, assembly GCA_003604175.2. Lineage (NCBI taxonomy): Eukaryota > Metazoa > Platyhelminthes > Trematoda > Opisthorchiida > Opisthorchiidae > Clonorchis > Clonorchis sinensis. The sequence continues at coordinate 155,079,842 of CM030369.1, read as the reverse complement.
GTCGCACCTCGGCTTGTGGACGAGGTGCTAAGGAGGACACTGTGCTAAGCTGAACTAAATGCCCACACATCCTTTTAAAATTCTGAGTCTATGAAATTGTGCATCCAAATGCTGTGCAAATAACAACTCATTCTGTTCCCAGTTGAATCGTCTTAAGGGAATTTATGGTGAACATTCCGTGTATAGTTGCTGAGCGTATACCTGTCACAGAAAGGGAAAATGTACTGGCATATTCCGACGGCAAGTTCCAAAGTCTGCAGCCAAGTTATTACGTGTCAGGTAAGCCGGTATTATTACTCGGTATAACAGTGCCCCGCAGAAATAACATCGTGACACTATGCTCTATAATCTTAACCAGACAGGCAGGTGGGACGTTGAAAGATTCAGCAGAACCCACGCATAATCAGTATGCTAAAGATACAAAGACGCGAGACACCTTGTTGACACTCATGGAATAACAATCAACTGACTGATTTGGAGTCAGAAAATTGTCACTGATAACCTATACACAATATTTTGCTAGAAAAATGAGATTTTTTGAAAGGACGAATGATCTCTGCGTGTGAGGAAACATTGTGAGGGCCACTCACTTTTTTCAATGGAAACAATTCTGTCTCTCAAAGTCGGGAGTATTCAAATTTGGAGAGTGATGAAAAAAATTGTTGAATACTATTTATTAACAATAACCGCATTTGCGCTTCACGTTGCCGTCGTCTTAATTCGCTAATGAGTGTTTGCTCCTAATCTCCCCCTTGCTCAGGGGACTGTGCAGAGTGATTTCAATTACCTATATGAGTCCTTTGTCACGTTTCGTGCCAATAAACTTTTACTCAGAGCATCCTTATTAGTTAATCCGAATTCCGCTATTCCATAGGAATTCGACGGTTGATATCTAGGAAAACATAGTAAGTACGGATGGAATCAAACTGGTTTTGTGGGTTGGGGATCAGGGAGATTCTATGCTAACCTCGCTGTCGCATCTCTCATCTTAAATTTTCTCCTGTATTATATCTGTCTTCAGCTGAGTATGGTAGTATACACTGATTTACTCACGTACACATCACAGTGCACTATCGGCTGTCAATGTGAATTCCACTTTAGTAGTCACCAATGAAGAGACACGTTATCCGCTCTTCGCAACGGACACCGCCAATCATGCGGTGTATTTCGTGACTAGCTCTCCGGGAACGTCTAACCGTCAAACCAGCATGCATTGATGTTCAAAACTTTTGTCGAGCTTCACCGGGTGGAGCCCTTTTGAAAACGAGTCACTTTTATAGGAATCGTTGCAGTATGCTGAACAAAAGTGAAAACTATTTCGGTCAAAACAAAAAAGATAATTGAGGAAGTTCCATTATATGTAATGAGCAATTAAATACCCCGATTCTATCTACAGTAATTTCCCTCACAAAAGATCTTTGGACAAGCTATCAGGCATCAGAGCGCTCTGACCAGAGCAAACATCCGGGAAAGTTCATTGCAGTTCTTCACGCAACAATATGCATCCGGTAACTTAATTAGGTAGACTTTCTGGGTCATTTTGATCTACCATTGGGTTGAGTCGTACATCGGACCTTACATTTAAAGCCGAGGCCCAGTAGTGGCTTCTAAATTTGCCGTTTTTACAGAATGACTTTATTGGGTTTGCCAGCATGGTCACTTGTGGTTGTTTGCGCTTGAAAATCTGGGCGTTAGCAAAAGTAATGTAATTTGATTCTGAGTATTCTGAGTGCTAACCGAACAAGAATTAAACGATAAGCTCAGTAATTTTTGAGGCACCCTAGAGGGTTGAATGTCAGCGTTCGTGTGCAAGCCTACTTGTACAATCCTTCTACAGGAAATCACGCATCAGCAATGCCGTCCTGGCTTGCAAATCACAAAAAACACCTACATTGGAAATGCCAAATTCAATGGGCGGTTACTTCAGTCTGTCTCTTGTTTACTCAATGCAAACTACTTAAACTTTACCAGTTGGTGTTTAGTAGTGCGCTCGGTGCATAGGACCATGTTTACCAGACTTGTCTCCCGATTATATACCTAAAACATACGACGGCTTTCGATGTGTTCCAAATGTACTTGAATTGGTGACAAGTAAATTGCGATGTGATCTTAACTGACGTGTTGCGACTTCGTCCAAATGAACTGTGTTTAAAGTAACATAAAACAAGAAACCAAACACACCCCAGTAAATGTCTGGCATTGAAATAGTCACACTTGAATTAGGGGCTACATATTACAAGTGAGTTCGCACCACATGTCAAGCAGTGCTTTGCTGCTTATTTCTGTCCGTACTCCATTGCCCTGCGCCTCGCTATGGTGTAACAGAGACCATTTACCATAGTTGTTCATCCACGATACGTTACGCTGACCATCAAGTGTCACACTGAATAGGAAGCGTATGAGTGAATAACATTCCTTAAAGTGCCAACTACAAATTGTCTCTGAGAGTAATTATTCATCCAGCGAATAAATGCGTTGTATTACGTTCACAGCAAAGGTAAATTGTATGCACTCTATCAAACTATCACATATGTGCTCAACCGTACACACTTATAACTATCATTAATCACCTTTTCCGCGTACATCAATTATCTTTGCCCGAATTTGTGAGCTATTTCTTCGCGCCCCCTTTTGCACACCGTTAATAAGTGACATCTGGACTGAGCTGTTTGTGGTGCATACAAATCCTACAGGAACTGGCTCGACAAAGTGCAGGGATAACGTTGTTGATCGTACTTTATACCGAGTTGCAATATTTTGGCCAGACCGCCTGCCCAGTTATTTTTTTCATCATTTTTGCGGACCTAAAGTGGTCTGTTCCAACTGTTCATCAAAGAGAATATTTTACTCACTTCAAGTTGCTTGACTCTGTACACCCAGGGTCTTTTGGGAATGACATTACGACATTCTTAGTTATGCTCTTATAAAACATACAAACCTGGGAAATCATTTATTTTTTAGAGATTGACTTATCCGAAGGATACAATTAGGGAGTAGCATTGTTGATAAGTGTCGTATATATGGCATACAGTGGATTCGCTTCAGAGCTTTCGACATTTTCGCAAATGGGACGGAAGAACACTAGGCTTTTAAAAGTTATTCAGGCTTCATTCCGAGTGTATCTTATTGAAATCACGTTTTGGAAAACATCCGCTGGCTTTGGCAAATATCTGTGTAATTCTTTGAGCTGTTTCTCGTTCGTATTTCAGGACGAAGTATAATGCAATCACCTTGAACTATAAAAAACTTTACGAAAATTCAGAACTCTGCTAATCAACTGGCAGACATTGTTTTTTACCTCATAAGTGTACGCCAGAATCGTCTACGTTTACCAGGTAACAGATCGATGTGACTCAGATGTAAATCGCGAGCGACTGAGTACAAGACCCTTGATTCTTACCCTACAGAGGCCTTCCTATGATTACCGACTGGGCTGGGTAAACTTTGCTACAGGCAAAAACCCTACCCAGAATACACTGTCTTGCTTTTTAATTTCGGACAACCGACCATCAGTGAATTAAGGGAACCATCGTTCCAATATTTTTGGCGGATTTTACCCTTCTGTTGCATTAAAATTGAAGCATAAATGGGGCGGAAGAAATTTTCGCTATCTAGAGCATTCAAGACGTTTGTTGCTGTCCATGGAAGAAAAATGGAAAGAATACTACAATTAGGTCGTGGGAATGCAGCGAACACAAAGCCGCTACTACTTTGCGTCACATATGCACAAATTTTACACCGCGGGTTCTCTTGCAACAAACTTCTCCTCCTTCAAATAATGAGAACACTTGTGAAGAGGGTTCCAAAAGAAATACATCCAATTGCAATGCATTTACCTGAGACTTCGAAGGCGTGGAATGAACTGAGCCGGGACTTTTGACACCAACCGATCCTTCGTGTGGCGATTCCGCTTCCACTTTGATAAAGTCAGCTGCTGTGGTGCGGATGATTTGGGCAAATGGAATGAAATATTGAAAACTGTTGTAAACAGCAGAAAAGTACAGTACTTTTGAAGAGGAGGTAACAATAGGTGACTTTGTTGCTGGGCTGTGTTGCTACAGAAGTATGTGGTATATAGGTTGCAAGAGTAAACCTCCATAGAAAAATAACTTGCTAAGCTGATAACTAGCGTCCAGCTTCAAAGTGAGTCGTTGGCTGCTTATAAAACCCAAATCTGCGAACCGCTACAGCTGGAAACGTGTACATAGGAAAGTCGGTTGGAGATGCTTATTCAGCTATAGAATAAAACAATCATATTGATCGCAAACATATATGGAATGGTTAAAATTGATGAAAGTATGTTCATACTATTCGAAGATTCACGGATTTCGCGCTTTATCTGAAGAGATGAAGCAATTTGTAGGTCACATGGGTGACAGGTTTTGTAAAAGGCTTTTGGGCAAGAGGCCGGATTTTATAAATTTGTGCACAGATATAATTGATGGCCAGTGGAATCGGAGCGCTCCCAGCATTAAGAATCCGTAATGAACATAAGTGAACTCCTTGGGTGAGTTTCCACTTGTGGGCACCTTATCTTTCTACTGTAGATGTAAACATATGCCCAAACGCCTGATGCTGTCCCCGCTTTTGAGGGGAATTTCTGTGGTTCATGTTGAATGGATGGCTGTTAATCTGTTTCTGAATCGAGCAACTTGGTTGTAAGTGATTCGGCCCAAAGCGAGGGGACACTGTCAGTGCGCCACTTATCTTAGTGTGGCCTACATAGCAACGCAGTACGATGCGTCACTAACTTACTATGCACTGATGATATCACCTCGACTAATGACGAAACGTTATCAGATGGATTGCCCAGTTCACAGACCAAAAACAATCTAGGACGATTTACAATGTTGCTATACTAACAGTCCGTTTGATCTCCTAGTTGCAAATCGTGTTCATTGGTTACGTACAAAACGAACCATACTTTCTGCCCTGTAACCATATTTTTACTCCTCAACTGTACCAAAAACCATTGTGCAAATGCTAAAATTGCCCTAGTTCGAGACTTCATTTTACAAAGTATTGCCAGTTTTTGTCGGTCAAAAGAAGAGCACAAACCTCTAAGCCAACAAAGTGCGGGTTACTGAAATGAAATCACAGCTGTGAAGACTTACTCCTCGAGTCAAAGAAACATCGCTTTGTCAACACAATTGCCAGCAAGAGCAGCACGCATAGAATACCGGCGACCGATGCCATCACAACGATTATGATAGTTTGTTGTGTATGTCCAGTCGGAAGATTACCTCCTTTGTGCCCGTTTGGAAGCATATTCCGTTGTTGCATTTGACCAGACCGTCCACTAGATCTGAGATCCTTGGAGTTGGAAGTATACGGCCACGTGGAAGAGGTTGATAGGTCATCCAATCGGTAAGAGCTGTCAATATTACTGAAACCGTTCCTCTCCTTCTCCGTGAGCTGTGACAAACTGCCGCGTTTTACACTGGCCTCGACCCCCCTCAAACTCGGGTCGCTACGAATAACCACGGTGAACTGCACCTAATCGATGAGGAAAGTAGTTTTGTAATAGGCAAACCGTATAAACAGACTTTTAAGGAACTGTCATTTAGAGCTGATACAAAATTTGATTGTGTATATTACATTAGGTGGTCTCTCATTTCAGGTCGAACATTCATCAACTAACAACAGACGGTTAAACCACCATATTCGGTGGTTTTCGCGCATACTGGGCAAAAATGGTGGAATTTTTGGGATCCAACGTTATACGTCCTGATGAACTTTAAGTGAAATTCTAAGTTCACTGCTTTTACTTCCAGCAAGATTAACTATTTCTCCCATCACGTCTCGGGCAATAAGCACAGCTCTTCAGCTCAAGCTAAACACGAAGTACTAATATTACCCAGGTGCTTTGCACGGTAATTTTGGAATACAATGAGGCAACCACGGAAGAAAAGAAAGGAAGAGGAAACGAGGAAGAAAGTGAAACTCAGTAGTTGCGATTCAGGGGGATTCGTGTAAGTAAAAAACACAAATATTCTACCCAAACTTCTTAGTGGATATCTGAATGTCCCTTCCGATTACCTCCACTGATACTCAGAATGCGTTCCCGTTTGTTTAGAGGCGTTTAACCTTCTTTCCTTAGCATCCCAAGGTACACGAGGATCGAACTGTTGATTCATCATCTGTAAGACGTTATGTTCACAAAGTCAAACCAGCCCCCTGCAGTCTTACTGCACTTAATGGCAACAACTTTTTGTGCTTTGTGTGTATTAGAATGGTTGGTTGATAGTGACAGACGATAGATATCAGCAAATGTAAAAGTAATCCTGCACGAGTCAGAAGTCAATGGAAAGAACGTCACACGCAGCAAAGATAGAAATCCTGGTGGTCGCGAGTGCGAAACAGATCAATTATAAAAAATTAGGTACATTCGACATCTGATTGACAATAAAGCGGCAGCAAAGTCCCTGCAGTCGCCAGTTAACCAATGTGGCTTATCATTAGATATTTATTAGTTGAAAGTGAATTCACTACTCGCAAGGAAGCGCAGAAAGGGTGACCCACGATATCTGTGGTAGATTAAGATAACCCCTTGTTTTCCTCAGATGGTAATTAAAAACCCCCATAGGAGTGCATCTGTAGACCAGCTGTAGGTCGCAGTATACTTTCTGCATGACGTAAAGTTCCACTTTCGTCGATTTTGTTGAAATAATGAAACCTGAAATGATTCTAGAAAGGGGAATGATTTACGGAAGAGTTTCTTAGGGAGTTCCCTATGATATACCAGGTCACGCGGAGCATTTTAGTGGTATCAGTCAATTCTCGTGTAACTTGTCCAAAGCTAAGCAGGAACTTAGTGTGAATTTTCGTTCTGTCGGTCGTTATTGCCCACTCATATGGGGATTGACAAGGGGAACCCCGGTGAAAATCACTCATTAGCTTATATTGTGTTTAGTTTAAAGCTGACCTATGAAAATGTCGCTGACAGAAGTGAAAAGCAATCGTGGAGATTTGTTGCTGAAACTACTGTCTTGTTTTGAGGGCTGTAAAGTCATTTCTTCCCGATTTACTCTGATAACCAATTTCTGGATGGTGTAACGTTCATGCTTACAAGTTGTGGCCCAATTTTAAATAGAACTAACTTTCACCAATTTAGGACCGATGGATCAGTGATACACTTTGTCAAATGAACCAATTGCGTGAGGACGAGAAGAGGAACAATTTATAGAAGTTCAGCGCTGCGAATTTATCAACCTACATTTGAATTTGTATTGACTATCTCCGGAGAAGTGTTGCTGATTCCCAGCGAGAATGAAAAAGCTGTACGCTCGTAACAATAAATTCCATAGTTTGTTCTGGAAGCTAATTGACCCGCACGATATTGTACAGGGTGTCTCATAGTAGACGCAAGAAATAATAACCACGTTAAAACTTTAACACCGAATTAAAATTTTATTATTTTCATACAAACATACATGCATTATGGAGGTTTAATATAAATAAACGCATTACAAAAGATTTTAAAAAATTGCCCCTTTTTTGCTATAATGATTTAGAGGCGGTACGAGATGTGAGACACAGCTTGTTTAACTTCTTCAAGCGTCACTCGTCCACACTCCTCTTCAATTCTTGCTCCTAACTCCACCAAATTCTTCGGTTTATTTTCATGATATACGCGAACCTTGATCATTTCCCAAAACCAATAATCCAGAGGTGTCAGATCGGGTGAGCTTGCGGGCCAAAAGCAAAACCTCCTTTATGTGGCTACTAATAATAAAATTTTTGTTATCCTTTCTTTGATTGGCTACGTTTGCTTACCCAATCAAATTTTGCGTTTATTATGAGACACCCTTTATTGTTAGCAGGCTTTTGAGTTAGCACTTTGTCAGAGTCTTGATGTGCTGGGTCCTAGCAGTTGGTCGAAAGAGTAGCCGTTGATCTATTACAAGCTTGCCGCTAGCCTGCGAACGTTTCGTCAATACTCGAGAAGAAATTATTAGCACATGACTGAGCTGACTAACACAGCAGGGCATCAGTGATGTTCCACGAATGGTAACGAAGCGTTTCCAAGTAAGTGTGGTAACCAGATTAACCACCACCTGATCAAAAACCGAGGTACTGAGTAAAAGAATTTGCGAACAGCTTTTATAGGAGCTCCGTTCAATTCCATATGAGCACCTTCAGGCCAAATGCCAGCCTGCATCCCGCTAACCCATACAAGAGCTATTTCAAACCTATGCTTAGACTATCAGCTGTCTGCACAACATGATTTTGATGTTTGATACAGTCTTCTGACTCCATCAATAATTTGTGTGAAGGAGAAAACCTCCCCCTTTGACTGACTGACCCAACACAGATATAATCAACAAAGAACAAAGCAGAACAAACTAGTGATTGCATGCTTGTACTCATGCGAACTAGAAAGAACAAGGGTGGCCTCCGGCAAAACTCCATTCATTCACATTTTGCTACTCGTATTCACCCATGCCTATTCTCAGTGTATGGACTAAAAAAATACAGTAGGATGCAACGGTTTCCTCTCCATAAGGCAAAGGAGTATTAGGTGAACAAGTACACCTAATCCACAATTATAGGCTACTTTCTGCTTCCTTCCCCGACGAAAAAACCCCAAAATCCTGTTCACTCTGCAGAGCAGTACGTTTAAGGCTCTCGGTCATTTGTCGAACAAAACAGAAAGCAGTTGGTGTTTCCTTTTCCCCACATGATACATACACATAACGCGGCATGAAACTGATGCAAAGATTTGAATGTATGTTCGTTCGCCACAGTAATGCATCTTCGTGATGTTTTCGATTTTTATTCTGTTGATAAAGCAGAAAAAACTCCCGGCTAAGGCATTTTTCCGTCATTGTTTTTAATCGCCCTTGAACTGTCAGATGCATCAGGTTGTATGAGCACCAAAGTTTTGGTCTGCCAGCTGTCAATATGAATTCCCAGAAAGTTTAAAAAAACAATGCTTCTATGTCACATGCTTGCAGAAATGACTCATAACCTACTTTATAGCAGAAAACATTTCACAAAGAGAACTATTCGCAAGGTTGTTGAAAACTCTTCAACAGCTATATCTTCAATTAACCTGATAACAACGGAGAATGTGGAATAGGGCAATGTTTCGCCTGAGGAAAATTAGCACCTCTGGAAAACCCGTTACCGAAACTAATAATTTTGCGTGAAAAAATATATGGCCGCCGCATGTTACCTTCCAGCATGCGCATGCATCTTGAACATTCATTCCCATAACTTTAAATTTCTTTCATATACCTCCGTAGATGTAAAGGTATCAGTGGCTTACACTTTTTTTTCTTTTGTGAGGGCCGTTGGGCCGAATTTTCTTCACTACATCCTTCAATATATGGCTCGTTATTCCACTCATGGGTTTCTTGCCTGGCTGAGGTCACATCAACAAGTTAAAAGACAGAGTCAGAAGCCCTATCTTACTGAAGAACTTTGTTAGTTTAGGTAGCTTAGATAGTACTTGGATTATTCGATGAGCCAGACAACTATTTTCGGCATAACAATGGGCTTCTCTTCTTGATAAAGTGATGATAATTTCATCTCAGTTGGTTCTGAGGGACTCGCAACTAAACTGCCTAGATGGTGGACAACGATTATATCACCTGACATTTAGTGGTGTAAATTCGTGACGACTGTCAACAAACAGACTTTCATTTTGGACGCATACACGAGAATGTCATCTGGATCGAATTCTCATTAACTGCCTCAACAAGCAAAGCAGTTAGCAAGGAACTATGTATCCTGATTTTACCACCACTCTTTGGTAATCCATAGCCTTTTTGTGCAAAAACAATATTTTGCTTCACCAACACAAAAGCGCGAGAACACTGAACTCGATTTCCGCTTTCATTGAAGCTCATCAGTAGTGCATATGTTTGACCGCTCAGGGAATGGAACTAAGGACATCCGATATGAAAGGTCTGTCTGTTACGACTCTTCCACTAGAGCATACTAGACTCGCTTGAATGATCGTGTCATAAAAGGCAATCGTATTTACGCTTGAAGTGCGGTGTGAATGGACGGACTAGAATACTGGCGCTAAATCATTATAACTTATAGGAGACCGTTAGTGAATATGAATTCAACAGATCATACCATTTCATCTGGTCATTAAAAATGTTTTGGTTTCTCCTGTGGTAAAACGTGCTGTAAGTCGGGGCGCCTGACTCGTTCATCGTAAAACTGTTTCCACCGTTAAATATAACTTATAGAGCAAGATGGGCGGCATTGAGGGTGAGATCATATAAATTACGTATTTCATTGTTCACCTGAACATGGACCGGTAGGTGTCTTGTTTGCACTGTGTTTTGGATGAGCTAACGAAAACTCTGATTCCTTAATAAAGCCACTTCTTAATAAAGCCAGTTTCTCTATTTTCTGACGTCTTAAAAGTTTGTACCGTAACCCAAAAAATTCGTCGGTGTTCCATCGCAGATAGTGCCTGTGGGAGACCCTCAACAGTTCCAAACTCTCCCTTTCCCGAGGCATTTTAATTGAACATCTCCGTGCTGTTTATGTCATGGTGTGTGCGAGGCCAATATGTAGATCGTGCGCGAACATTCGGTCACTGTTAACAATAAACAGCCCGAATTATATTGGATCGGTTGTGGTGATCAAACACTGAGCTCTGGATGACTCAATTAAAAAACATGAAGGACATTTTTGACGTTCTTTCTCTTTTGTGGCCATAAGTATACACCCGGAAAAGTTAGCTGCGGAATTCATAAGAATGCTATTTCTGGTCATCTATGTTCAGTTATTGAGCAATAGGAGTCCAGTTTCTGGTGAATTTCCAGTTAAAACAACAATTCGCGTATGTGGAAGCAATGAACCGAATACATTTGAATCAGGTAAATTTTGAAGTGGAGCATTGACACGTACATCAAGTGGTGACTGCAGGAACCGATAAAAAACTAGCAAGCACGGTAGTGGCGGACATAAAGCTTTGCAGGTTACTAAGCTAATTTACTTGAGTCAGTTCGTCAATATTGGAACACAAAAAAAAACAAGAAAACCGAAATAATGCATTTTATGAAAATCTCGTAAGAACAGGTCACCAAAAGACCTAGATTCATACAGTCGGTCCAGTAATTTGTTCAGGTCGTAATTTTTGTCATATGTATACAGATCATGTTTTTCAAGAAAGAGCGGTGGTGATCTTCTCTTATCCCTGTAGTTTTCAGCATGTTTCTCGAAAAAAACAGCGGTCTATGCGGAGAACCCTTTACCAGACGATCCCCTTCAAGATTATTTAGCGCTTCCATTTTAAGTCGATAACTATTCAGAAACTACTTTAGATTAAACTCGCTGCTCCCAATCCCTGTGTACTTTGGAAGAAGTCTTATATCCGAAAATGTCACTTTGTTGATAAGTAGAATATAATGGGGAGTAGAAGTACGAAATCCTGGGTTGACACCGTAGGTAGGTGACGAAATAAAGCCTTTCGAGCAAGATTACAAACAAGATCATTTAAAAAACTGTCAAGGCAGATCGATTCAAGATACGTGCTTTTGAAGCGTATGCCCCGGAAAATTTTATATACAACGGGAGTTATACTTCCATGGTTGTCAAAAAACAAATTCCACAGAGTAAATTTCATGAGTTTCCTGCGCACCGTAAATTTGGTCGCACCGCAGCTACATAAGCCCCAAGTATGATCCCCGCCCCTTTCGTCACTTTGATTGTTTTCGTGCAGCTGCAACAATTTTGCGTTTGAAAAATAACTTGTCATAGTGGACAGTTGGCTGTCCACTATTGACTCAGCTGGCATGAAAAACAAACACAAATAATCGAGACACTTGACAAATAAATTATCGCACTAATGTAAGGCATGTTTGCACACGCGCGCACGGAACGTGCTGATAATTCCGTTGTTTGCTTGTCAAGCATTGTAATTAAAAAGATTCGCCTTCCTTGCTTGTTGTAAACAAATGTTCACAAGTCTTCTTTCAATATGACGCGTGCTGCATTTTGAGCTCAGGATAAAAAAAGGATATGTTTCACTGTCGCAAAAAGGTATTGTCTGTGTTCTGGAAAAATGTGTTCAAGGTCTGACGAAAAAATGATTAGTTCAACCAGGGGTTCGCCTCCCTTTTGAAGCTGATCTGTACCGAAACGCCAGTAGCATTATGCAGCATTTTCATTCTTATTGGGAACCCTCAACAATAAGCATCTCATGAAACTCCAGAAGGTTTCGAACCCGCCGTTTCTCGACTAGCAGTTGAACACCAAATATTTCGACCACGTGTGACTAATCAGCTGTGCAATTAATTCCTACTAAGAGGAGATATAGCGCCACTCATTATTCACTCACAGAATTCACGGCGCTTTATCTTTCCTAAGTGCCCGTTACACTACTGATCAGTCGCTCATGGCTGAACAATATTGTGTCCAATTTATAGCCAGTAGGTCGCGGTTTTTAGATGACAAATGACAAAGGTTGACAATAAGGGTGAAAGCTGTAAAGGACTTTTCGGCTTTTCAGCACAGATTGATTGCACTTACGAAATTTCTAACTAATGTCATACCACCAACAAGCAGCCGAATGACCGAATGGGTAGTTTGTTACCTTAGGCTGTTGTTCATGATTCAGAGACGCTTCGTGAATGCTGAATTAAAGCGCACTCATGCTGGACTTCGGTATAACATATTTAAAATTTGTAATTAAGCAGAACCGCTTTTTGGGTCTCCCATAAGGAGGTTGCCGTATAGAAAGTATTTTATTAAGCACGCTTCAAAAAACGTTTTCCCGTGAACAGAACCTTATCCACATATGTGTTTTACGTTTATCCTTTAGATTGCAGTGGTAGACAATTTTATTGTAGCTATTGCAGTCAAAAATATGAAGCGTAATTTTATCAGTGTTTAAACACAGAACATGAGGGACTGGCTAAGAGCGGTCAGTTAAGAGTTTTGTCTGGGTGACGGTCTCCTTTTGCCACCGTATTTGGATTTTAGCCGAGAAATCGTCAAAAGCGTGATGGAGAACAGCGGAACAAACAACCGCCCACACAAAGGTGCTTGTTCATTTCATTTGGGATGCGTGCATTAGTCTCTATCATGTAAATTAAACGAACAGTATCCAAGAAGACAACGGTGGAAGACGAAGCATACTAAAAACGACTATTTTATAAGATTGATCAGCTAATTAGTGAATCATACTTGACAGGACAAGCTCGAAAAAATGATGTCATCCAGATTATAGAATGAAGTTTTTGATACAAGATGTTACTATTTGCTTTGTATGTTGCACTGTTAGCCTGATGATCGGTTGCCCAAAATGAACTTCCTTTACAATGCCGCGTCCTTTTTAATACATTTGTCCCCTTGTCTTCCATATGTTCAGCGCTCGAGGTCAAAACAATCACCTCTACTGGAACACGTCATTTTTAAAGACATAAGGTAACAACGGACTAAACTATCTCCAGATCCACAAGAGCTGCATAAGCTACGTTTGTTTGCATTTCTCGTGACGCAATCCGAGTTTCTAGAGAACTTCTGTCGAAGTGACTTACTGCATCGACAGTTGAAAACAGTAGTATTTGAGCTTCAACTTACTACTCGCCTACACACGTCCTGTCGTGAAAATGTTTGCTGTTGTTAGGGTCCGTAGTAATTTTATCCCCGTTCTTGTTTAGCTCCATGAAGTCAGGATCACATGCCCACCTGCTTCGTTTTGTTTGATGTATCTTAACAGAAAAACCGCATCTTGACGGAGAATATGCGACTGTGTAGCAAGCTAGAAGGAAACTTGAGATTCCCTTATTTGACAAGAATTTCTGTAAGCGTAAGTCAATTTCAACTTACGTGTTAACTGTTCGTCAGTAATTCTGGGGACAATGTATAGCTGGTAAGGTAAGCGTAACGTGCTTCACTTGAAGACCAGATTTATTCTTCGACTGATTCATAAACCTGAGACTCTCTTTTAACCTCGCCGAATCAAGCAGCCAAAACTCGCTGCACTCTGCAAGACACTTATTCACGAAATCAGATTTATATTGCTCATGTCAGTTCAGTGTGAGTTTGAATGAATTTCTCACCAGCTAGAAACTAAAGTGATATCAATGATAACTAGACTCAGTACGGCCGTGTCGCTGAACTGCATGCTAACACAAATACTAGTTTTCTTAGCGTACATGCCACGTCTACAATGTAAACAGTCGATAGTTCTACTCGGCCTACTTCAGGTTCACCTGTGCTGAGGTAGACGTATGCCTGCAGGCATCGTGTAATCTATTCTTATTGTTCTATTAAGATCGCCCAGTTACTGTAACCTGTCTGTCTCTGTGCATGCACGGGGCGCTATACAAGCAAAACAACCCAAAGACAGGACGGGTTACGGTTTTCCGACCACGCATGCACCACGCGATGAGTCATCGTAATTTTCCACTGTCTTGGATACTTTGAAAACTGGTGGTCAAGCTCCAAAGTGTGGATTAGTATGATCGCCATAAATGGCTGGACTATTCAAGGCAAAGTCATTTTCTGTTATCTTGACTGCACTCGATAACAAAGTGTATTTATGCGAGAACTTATCTAACTTTTGTATGATATTCGTTTCCAATATGTCTTTTGGACTAAATGATTCTGTCTCAGGTGGCTTCTTCTTAGAATTTCATAGTGAAGTGTAAACCGATGAGCACGTCTGAAATCCAAATCAAACCGATGGAACATTACAACTTCTTCTGGGTAGAGAACACAGTAGACTGCGTTAGGTTTTGCCATTGTGGGCTGCGTTAAAACACTGATTCACAGCGGAGAAATTCTTTAAGTCCGAAAGGTCAAACAAAACACAGTCATCTACTAAATATCTTTACAATGCCCGCCAAACCGAGCTGATTTACGAAAGGCGAAGCTGAAAATTCCTAGAGAGACGCAAAAACGGTGGTTAAGAAAAGATCATTTTTCTTACCTGAGCAGAGAGGCTGTCGTTTGCTGTACCATCCTTCGCAATAAGCACAAGTTTATAACTTGTTGGCACTGGAGGTCTTCGTGTCATGCACAGCACAGTCGGTGCTTCAGGCATCAAAGCGAACAATCCATCAAAATCTTCTTGCAGCTGAAGTACACAGCATTCAGAATTTCCATCTTGTTCAACATCTTTATCAGTCACACGATGCGGCAGACGTTCACATACAGGACTAACGTTTATAGCATTCACAGATAACATATCTTTTGCTTCTGTTTGGGTGCCCATACCATTTTTCTTCACGCTGAGACTTTCTTGCCGACCGTTTTTCAGTGATTTGGAGTCAACATTTGTTGTGTTTGGCAACGAACTAAGTTGTTCCCAGATGAATGTGACATGGGAGCGGTGTGGCTCAATTAGTGTAAATTCCGGTCGATTGTCGTTCACATTAAGTACATTCAAAACAATATTTGTTCTGGCTATGGTTTCTGCTGCTAACTCCGTTGGTCCCAGTGGTCGATTTGGAGACAGCGACAAAGATGCCCGGACAGGTAGTTCATTTTCCGCGGTGGCTGTAAGGGTTATCGAAGAGCGCGATTCACGATCGATTGGACGGCGAGTTCGTAAGACACCGGTGTTCCGGTTGATACTGACCAAGTGTAAATCATCTGCACGACCAGTGAGACCATAACGCAACTTTCGGTTCGGCTCAGTTGCATCCTTGTCCGTAGCTTCCACACGTCCTATTTCTGTCCCAGGTGGAGCGTTTTCAGCGACCTAAGACCGGAAAATATGTAGAGGATTCACATCGCGAATAAAGTAAGTGCTATCAAAATGCCTATCAACCTCTGAAGAGCTACCCAATTCACTTTGTCAAATATCCTGTACACTGAGGTTCCAGTCTTGTGCTTGCTGTAGCATGTGCACTTCACTCCAGCGAAAGATGTGTTGGAAGAATTCCGGAGTGGGGCTACTCGTTTTTCTTGACTGACTGCATTTTTATTGACCTAGTAAATGTGGAATTATCAGCATATTCTCTAGTGAATTCTTTTTAAACAACGTCACTATCGTCTATAGAATCAATATAAGTAGTCAATTCAGAAAGCGACTGAGGGAGAGATCAGAAGACAGATATATTGTAACAGGGCTCTCTGAAAAATGACGATGTTCACTTAGCCTCCTGTTCGTCTCAAAGGATAAAGGAAGCAACTGTTGAGTTAGGCCCGAATACATCATGAAATTAGGATGTGTCGGAGATGTGGACATGCGCACTGAGGCGGAAAGTGTGTACAAATAGTGCTTGGAAACTGAAGTACAGAAACTGCCATTTACCCGAATATTCTATAAAGAAACTTCCGGCTATTTCCACTTCATGACGGTGACACTGCGAGACGAAAAGTTAAGACCCAGTCTGTTTCAAGCTCGTAACTCACAACATCGCTGAGCCAAAATCAACCTGACTAATATTTGAGTGTTTGTTACGCAGGGCCTCAGTCGTAGCACTTACCGTTGGCGTCCGATAACCCCTAAACCATAAGCCCACACATTTTGCTGTCTATTTTGAGGTTTCAGTTCGGGTAGCTGCGGACCAGATAAGCAGGTTTGAACGGTTTGAACACTTTTCAGTCGTCCAAAATTCCATGATCATTCTCAGTACTGTTCTCCCAAATTATCCGTTCCTCAGTGTCCAATCAATGTTGAGAGAGAAAAGACTAATTATTTTCGTTGGTATATTAGAATAAACTGCTTGTGTTTCTTATTGTCTATCGCAGCTGGCTTCCCTGTTTACGTTGAGCTAGGTGACAGGACCTGATAACTATTACACACGTTGGCCACTAAGACGTCTCACTAACGCATATGCAGTAATCTTAGCACTTGCTTCCGGCTACATATTCACATTAGTCGTTTGCAACATTCAGGCTGTCTAAGACTGTGTAAACTTGATTCTGATTAAATACCACTCTCACGAGAAAACATGCCACCAAGAGAACATCTTGGCATCCCCAGAAGCCGGTTTGATGAATCAGAGCCAAGCATAATGCTTCAGATAAAACTTGGCGCTTGGAGTGTACCTAGTCAATGTTGAATTTCAACAGCTACCTTGGATCAGGTTATCTGTCGAAAGTTGGAGGAGGCAGCGAGAAGTCGCGTAGTTATTGTTAGTCCGTGATATTTTGGGGAATACGTACAGGTATGAAACCAAACCGAACATGAGAATTCCTAATGGAGTTTTCCTTTTGCTGAAAAAAACCAAGAAGCCACATATAGCTGCTTCGTCCTTATTGAAAATAACCAGTGGCCCGCATTTCACATAATTAGAAAGAGTCTGGAATCCGTGACCTCCCGGCTAGTAGTTGGAACCCTTAACTGTTCGGCCGTGAGCGGCTGATTAACAGTTTGATTAGCTTGTACTTTGACATGACAAAGCAGTACTCACTTTTACTCACGGGATTCCCATCACCGGTCACGGACTGTCAACATACTGCCCCATTAGTAGCGTTATCAAGTCATACGTAAATATACTCTCACTTATAAAGCGTCCATCTTGTCTGTCAGTTATTAGTAGTTTAGCCTAAAATATTCTGTATGCACATTATTCCTCAGCTCAAATCGTCACTTGATCCACTAATCGCGTAAGTGGGAGCAAGAGAATATCAAACAAATATCACCCACCTCAAAAGTGTAATGCGCTGAGGAGAATTCCGGTACATTGTCATTCACATCCTCCACAGACACAATCAAATTAGCAGTGCTTGACCTCGATTCCGGTAACCCGGAGTCATGTACAACAACCAACAAATCATACTGGTTCTTGACTTCACAATCCAGGGCAACCGTGGTCCATATGCGACCTGATCGTGGATCAATGCGAAAATATTGACTTCCATTTCTAGAAATAGCCAGCTTGCTGAAGTCTGCGGCTTGTTCAGTAGTATTGTCCAAATCGCTAATGAGGAATGTGAGAAGAGCATTGGGTCCGATATCGGCATCAGTTACTTTGATTGGGCTACTGAACTGAACTTCTGCGGCTGGGGAGTTCTCCTGAACGCGGCCATGATAATTCAATTTATCAAAGACCGGATTATGATCATTTTCATCAGTTACCGTGATGTGTAAGCTTGCGTTTCGAGCCAGTGAATTTACGCCCTCAGCATCGGTGCATTCGACTGTGACCTATTTAGGAGGAAAGGATTGATACAAAGTTGAGAATAGAAAATGTCAACTAAAATGAACTCCAGTCAGGTGGAAAAAGACTAACTGAACGCTATTTACTCTGGTTGAAATCAACTCACAATGGATGGCCTCCATTTATGAGTTGGCCTGATTCAATAACAAGTACTTTAGGGGAAGAAATTTTGGTTTCTGAGGCTTGCCGGCCAACAGTATATCAATGTCTTGAGCACTTTGATGTGATGTTCGAATTATAGCGAGAGACCAAAACAAGCCGGTTAGACAAATATTTAGACGATTTTAATTCGCATCAAGCTATGGAGGGAAATCTATGGACACCAGTTTAAATGCCCGGCTAACATTTGAGGTTTCCACGTGATCAACCACCACTGCATGTAAACATACCAATAATCATAGATAGTATACTTTAATGGCTGTGACGCGAAACAGGAGATGTAAGAACCATGATTAGTTAATCCGGCAACCTAACGGAAAACATCTTGACCACTGATGAAACTATTATTCGCCGTACGCCTATGTTAACGGTACTTTTGTGATGTTCCTGATAGCCTCTGTGATAGACTCTTTATGGGAATGGTATTTGCATATCGTAGCTAAACAATGTTAGTAACCTCAGTGTATCCATCGGCCAGATTTTTCCCTGGTATATTACACCCAGATAATACCTGCTAAATGACAGTCAAATTTTTGATAACCACTAGGAAAATTCGGGTTTACCAAAATCTATAAAACTCCACGAATATAGGTATCAATTCTCAAGTACACCGACAGACTAGAATGACAACTGTCTGCGAATTTAAAACAACAATGTGAGCAATCCTGTCTACGAGTCAACTACCGGCTGCGATTCAAAGGAGGTTCACCCGGCATGAAAATGTATATCGGCCTCTGAATGACTGCACCACAAAGCTAAGAGTTATTCCACTGATTTTGATTGAGCGTAAGTAGAGTGGTACACCGTGGTTGTAACTTCACTTGTGATCTGTCCTCATTTGGACAAAATCTTCCAGCAGTGATAGCTTCAGTTCATTGCACTCATAAACGCCTTGCTTTCCGATTACTATCTCTTACTATGGATCACCATGGTCCTGATATGGACGCAGTTACCAGCTGCCCGTCGCATTTCCTGATCCTATGTTTCTCCAGAGGGGAGTTACCCACAATCCTGATGAAAACTCTTCAACAGTAACATTATATGTAGTGTCCCCTCGAGGAAATATACTGCGATATCTCGAAACATGGGACAGTCTTTGTGCAGCACATTCATTTGAGGAACACCATAAACGAGAGGTTCAACTTGGATTCACTTGAGTCTTCCGTCGCAACCAAATTTGTGCATTTTCATGTTTCTTTAAATGCCGCATTGTTTGGAGTTTAATTTGAAACAGAGTGGCAATATTCGTGGGCAGTTATGTGGCGAAGAATGCTCAGATATTTTGTAGTGCAAAATCTCTGGTTGGGAAAATGAGGTGGTGTTTTACACTCACAATGACGCTTAACAGTTCAGCAAGAGCGTTCTTCTCTCACAGGTTTGCAAGAGAAGGCTCCATTTCCTAATAACTCTTGATCACCAAATGGTTTCCTAAGGGAGTGAAATAGAACCGAAAATACATCATCCCTTTCATACTTCACATTGTTACTTGGCGAAGATTTTCGAAGCCATTATGGCCAAACCAGTTGGTGGTGGATAGGTTTAGGCTAGTTGACAACAGTGTTGCTGATTGTTTTGTCAAATCTTGCATTTTGGTGGCTGCCACGTAAATTTCAAAACAATGAGCGTGACTGCCAAATATCTGAAGAGCTAATACCCAGTGGGAAACAACAGAATCACTATACGAATTGACCTTGACAAACTCATTTCAGAAAAGGAATTCAGGAATCATCGATTGTCAGTATGTAGGTGTGTATCGACCTTCTGGAAAGGCCATGCTTCCTCTATGTTGGCCGGAGTCCGGATGGAATTTCACATAACAAAACTGCCCCGAGAAAACATGACTTCCGGTGCCCTCTCTTTTACATGGAAGGAAGAAACAAAGCCCTGGATGGAACCTTTAGCCCGATGGCCTAGTTTTGTATGGTCCATCCAAATCATCGTGGATTGCCCAAAAGTAGAAAAGTTAGAAACTACAGAATAAATGTGACACCACACCCCTCAATAAAACAAGCAACCTAAGTTCACTTATGCGGAGAGGTTGATGAGCGAACTATAGGTGTGACAATTTTTCGGGTTAATCAGTAGTACGCATAATGACCGTGAAATCAGCTGCTTGTAAGATGGGTACGAAAATGACTGATGCGCGAAATGTAGTGTGTACAACTTTCATTTGTTAGAGAAGGCCGTTCGTTCCACTCGATCAAGCAAGTTATATCTGCCATTTACGCTACGTCCATTGCAATGTATCTAGACCGTCGGTCATTCAGCTGTCTGTCCTAACAGTTTACTGAACCGCACATTAGTTCGCCAAATGGTATACCGGATTCGGATATATAGATGTGGAGTTATTCCAAACCGGAGGAACTTTGAAAAGCTAAGCACTTACCGTCTGGCATGCACTTCATCATTTATATCTACAAAGTTTCAACTTAGGTCTTTGCGGGCACCAAGATTTTGTTCCCATTTTCCTTTGTTCCTACTAACCAAACCGTCGAATGCCTTTGCACATGTGAACAGAGAAATCTTGTAGTATTTTTGCAATTCGTAACGTCACTTTTATCTTAACAATAGTCTTTCGCCAGAAACAGCAATATGAAATGATAAAACTTGGCCCATCGATAAAAGCTGGTTTTGTGGCTAACGAAACAGGAAACGCCCGAATTTTGAAAGGAACACATTAAGTACCGAGATTATGGGTGAGTATGTAGACGATGGTTTTGATTACTATCGTATGAGGAGTCAACATACGCAATTGCGAATGACGTTACTAAATTATCGGTTGCTACGGCGAATACTGATGAACAATCCAGCTAACTGATAAACCTCAAGCACGACAAAAACCCGAGTAACCTTTCGCCAAACTATGGTGAAATTTAACTAAACATTTGTTCGTAGTCACTACAGTCCTAAATTATCTGGAGATATGAACAAATGCGCTGGATGGAGATGCTATAACCCTGGTTTGGGAGCATTGGCTGTCTCGCACATGGACACCAAACTCATGGTTAACTCAAGTCAGCTCCAAAATGCTTGGATGTGTAGTTTCAACCGGTTGTGCTTTACCATCAAACATGGAAAGATTCAGTGTTGTTACACGATGCATTTCCTAAGTGGGAGTAAATCAGTCGATTTCAAACAGCGGCAGCGGATCAACCGCTTAGCCTCACTATTGCAATTGGTTATTACCCATAAAGGTCTTAGAGAGAAGTTAAAATTACTAGAACCAGCAAAACAATGTTTTTAGGCCGAATCTGTGTTGACTACCTAACAGCTTGATGGTGCAAATTTGGATTCACAATTTCTTACAAAGCAGGATCAAATCTTCCAAAAAGAATAAGGGTAATTTCATTGAAACTGGGTATTTTCCCATCCGATGACGTTTGAATTTATCCTCGTACGTATTGTGAAAATGAGAGTTCACAAACTTAACATATCTCAACTGTGTGAAACATGGGGATACAGTTTACTGAGCATAACTCCCTCAGGGACATTGATGATCGTAAAACAACTGTGACAGTTGTACGACAATCTGAGTTACCTGATTGCCACAATATCTGGTAACGGAGAACACAGGAAACCGCCTAACATCCCCGTGGAAATTAATTCCCCAAAAACATTTTGTTATAGAGGCATTAGTTTGTTTGTCAGCCGCTCTAACATGCCAGTATGGAAAACAGTCATGTGCGTATAGAACCGACTGTCTTTCTGATCCGCCTACATGTGCGCACCCATGCGCACACTCCTTCGTACACAGCTCGAGGAAGCCACAATATGTAGCCCCACTTTTACCTTCGGAACGAGAAGACTTCATTATTTGTGCAGACTTAGCAAGTCATCTTGAAACGTTCATCGTACGGTACTTCTGATACGGCGATGAGCTCATTGCTCATAAACAACGGCTCTATATGTACTTCCTTTTAGCGACTGAGAGTATTTGTAACTTCGAACTGGGTAGGGACAAGTAGTTCCTTAGGAAAACGTCGCGATATCCGTCTCTTCAGACAAGTTCAGAGACACTCAGATTCGATTTCTAGTACACTTGGAGAACCGGAGGAATCGTAGAAGCACACGCTGGTAATAGAATATAAAATTCAGCATCAAATTCAAGGTGACCTTCTCTAGTTATGAGTCCATAACGGTTCCCAACAAACTAGAGAGTTAGAGAAGACGCGCGTACAGTCATTCATAATCTGTTTTAAACTTTTTGTTTGAGTGAAAAATTGCAAATTTATTTTCTCTTGTACTTGGTTGCACTTTTTTAGATGTTAGGCATGTTATTTACAAAGAGTTTGGAACAATACAACTTGGTCATGCTGCCTGCCACTAGACCCTTGGAGACTGACATGAAAACATTCAAGTGAACGTCCAAGTAAACTACCACTTACAGCGCTCTCCGTCAGTTTGCGCAAATGTTTGTCACTTCAATTTCCTCCACCCTCTAGCTCACTTAACAGCCTCTCACTGTATCTCTTTACCGCTTCGCTTTTTTATGAGACGTTAAACATAACTCCAAGTGGCTTCCTGTCTGCTAGTCTGACCCCACCTGCTGTGCTGACATTTTTACCCCTTGAACTTTCTTAACCCCAATATTGACCCTTGTCACTTGCCTATCTGCACGAGGTCTGATAGCCGCTAGCATGTCTATTCATATCGTTTTGTGCTGATAATATGTGGCTGGACAAGATATCACTAGATAATATAAGCTCAAAACCCCTACCAGAATGCCGTTTGTTCTTTGCCTGTTCCAAGGCTTTTGTTGGGATCAGCATCTTAAATTCTTGAAAAGTGCTGGATGTGACAAGTGTGTGATTAATTGGGGTTTTACTTTCAGCAGCAAAACACCAACATCTGATAGATTGCCTTTACAGTTTACATAGTATAATTCTGACAAGAAAATTAAGCACTTCTCAGTGCAGGCTGCATTGCAGTTCCGGCTCTCCTTCAAACACACTGGTGAATGCACATAGATTTGCGCTGCGGAACTCTCAGAATACGTATACGGTACTTTGGATAGCACTCTGACAGGTACAATCAGGGGACAAAAAGAGGGATACATTTTTATTAGGAAAGAGATTATGTTTCCATCCGAGGATTTGAAGGTTACCCTTGCGGCAGCATCACTAGAAGGATTAGAAGAAAATGATCTCCATTCAGGGCACCCCATAAAGTTGGAGTAACTCTAATAAAGCTCGCGAATTGACGTAAAAACGTGGACGTCACAAAAGTCGAGTTTGCGATCTTATTGAGAAGCATTAAACTTAATAAATCTTATTATGGGCTGTCTAGTGGAAGAGATAAACATCTTAGGGGAAAATGTCTCGATTTGAAGGATGTCCTTTTAACCTGGCCTGGTTTACACTCAGTAAATTTCTGATCGTAGTCATTATCTAGCAGGAATATGTTTCCATTTGTGGAGTGCAAAAGCATAAATGAGCATATTTTATGGAAATTTCGTCCACCTCTCACCCTTCCAACAGCATTATGTATGTAAGAAAAGTACGTTCTTGTTATGCTGTATCAAATACAACCGTGGGGTCTCAACAAAACCATGTGCTTGTGAATCGTTTGAGGCGTTCGCTGAAGATCATATTTCCATGGAGTCTCGGCTGTTTGTTGAAGAACACAAGTTTTTAGCAAGAATTCCAGTTTTCAAGTTAACAAAGAACGAAACAAGGGTTATCCACATCAAGTGACTAGTAGAGTTTTCATTAGGAGAGTCCACACTGCAAACTGACCTACGTGTAGATATGCTTCTTTGTGAGACCATCCCAAATGGCTCAATCCGAATCAGCAATGGAATGCAATAAGTCGCCATATTTATATAAAGGGACGCTTAACTTATCCCGTGGATCAGCTAACTTATGTTCAAAACGTTTGACTAAAATGCATGCATGAATGAACACTGTTTAAATCTACATATCGCTTATGCTCAGTTTGCTAATGTCAAGTAGTGAGACAATGTTGATCCGACTCCCCAACATTCTTATCAGAATGCCATTCCGCATAGGACCTCCAGCAATCTGTAGACATTCGCCCAACGCTTCACGAGAAGGTTAAAGCGATGCACATCATTAAGTGAAAAATCACCATTTTAAGAGGCAGGATGTTTCCCGAATTGGTGTTTATCCTCCCAAAACCGCGTATACCTTCACCTGTGCAAGCAAACGAGGTGTTACGGTTTCGGTCTAGGATGTCTGTACTCAACGCATAGCTCAATCACACTTAAATACACACTGTCCCTTGTTCGACCATAATCGAAGTTTTCATGTACCACTGTAAAACTGATTGTGCTAAAGTCGCATCAAAATCATGGTACCCAGTTTTGATTTTCAAACCAATTGTTGAGGAGACTACAATTAAATAAGCTGAATTGCTAGATTTTTCTTGTTCACTCAGGAGTTAAGCATATAGAGTAGCATTCCTGCATGTGAGTGAGCAATTTAGGTGTTCTTGGGAGTGTTTTGGAAACCTCCATATTTACGGGTGGAAGAAGTTCCATCTGTAATTACTAGAATGAGCACTAAATTTCCGCTTCAACTGCTTCAACTAGGCGACAATCATTGGACATCTGCTGGCGTCAAAATCCAAATATACTTTACAATATTTTGCTATATGCAGGTGGTGAAATCCCACGCCTGTGTATTCAGCAGTCAAACATTGTTCTGTGCAAGCCTGATTATGCTCATTTAAAATGCATAGCAAATAGGCAAAAAGCAAAGAATGATTTCGAGCTTCAAAATAAAGAACAGCCCGTTTATTTTTATACACGCCCCACATCAGTTAAAATCAGCCCTACGAAATTCATTTTGAAAAACGAGGTTGATGTGTTCTTTGGAAGGCTATTTAAAATAATACTTTCTACAAAAAGCTTTCGATAATTTTGGAACAGGTAACGCATAGGATAGTCGATAACCAATTAGCTTGTTGAGGTCACATAAGAAACTTTGCTAGGCCGTCAAAACAGACATGGCTATCCTACAACAACCCATCTACAGGAGTATAGTTTGGCATGTGATTGCATTGGAAAGCGAGGGACACATGTGTGTCCTCACGAAATTAGGGTTTCTGTAAAAAGCATGGTGGGCTAGCTATTCTAATGCGACTGTCCACTCTGTGAAGATGGGGTGAACATAATAGCTGTATCTCATGCCAATCTGGACAATGTGCAAACGAAAATTGGTTGTGCATCAGGGTGAATCAGTACATGGTCTTATGGTTCACATAATCTAGGGAAAACTCAATTCCCATTTTACGATGAGGCTCTGGGTGTAAATGTTAGGTGCCCGCAAAGAACCAACCGGCTTTTAGCGAATAAGCTATACGAAGCACAACTCTCGCCGGTAGAGAAAGGTATCCGGTACACCACCTAGTGTAATTTAGTCTGATTTGACACCATGCAGTGCGATAGCCAGTAATGCTGTCGTGTTAGTATTATGACAAGTATTATGGCAAGAGAGCTCTGCGCGATTCATGAGGCCGGTTCATGGAAGCACTTCAGCTGCGTTACATAAGCAAACTAATAAAAGCGTAAGTTCACGTTTAGAAAGAGTTATAGTAGATGTAGGGAAACTCATCCCCAGGGACTTGTTACGAACAGTACGGCGAATACGATCTCAAGAAATGGTGCTGAAGATTGAGCACAGGAATATCTACAATGACTTCACAAGCTGGTTGGATACCCAACATGCACCATCCCCAAAAACAGTATTCACAGTATGCTAACCAAGCGACAATCGAGTGCAGGTGGTTTGCTTGTTAGAACATATTCGTATGATGCAAAGTATTGCGAAAATATCTTCTAGTTGTCCGGAACATCTTTGCTTGTTCTGTGTGTATACACATACAGAGAAATGAAAAAGCTGAAAACTTTTGCGTCATCAGCATTGGGGCTAGAGCAACAAAATTACATCCTGCTGTTATATAACAATGGCGAAAGTAAGTTCAAGTAGGGTATGGAAAGAAAAAAGGCTCGGGGTAAAACAACCTCATGTCCGTAGTAAGAAGAACCAGAGTAGACTGCCTGCACTATAAATTACCAGTCAAATAAACCCAGAGGTACTCAGTGGGAGCGATCTAGAATAAGCTCCAGGCAAAACGAGAGATAAATTTTGGCCGCATCGACATATGCACCGAGAGATGGCAGTTCTAAGACTAAGGGGGACAGGTTTATCAAGATCAATCACGACTGCTTCGATCAGCCAGAAGGGCGTGTGTTGTAATCCCAAAGGGGTGATATGAATGCACAAGTTGGCTAAGTGCGGAAGAAGCACAACTGTGATAGATTTTCAGTCGATACTCAGCGTACGGACAATGGGGAGCGACTGCTTCACTTGTGTGCAGATCATCTTCATCCAGGCCAGTGCGGACAACACGAACACTCACATCGAGTTACTTGGAGGCCACCAACCACAAGGCAATCATGGGCTCAATGGACCAGGTGACTACCAGTTACCGATGGAAAGCGTCAATTACTTATGCGGTGCGTAACTTGACTCTGACCATGCCATCGTGGGAGCCGGGTAGTCACTTCGCTTCCCATCAGCATCACGTGTGTGAAAGCAGGGAAGTTCCATTCATCAGCTTTGATAAGTTTCAGTAGCTCAAGAGTATCGAGCTGATCTGATTAGAAAACTAATGGAAACACAATCAAGCGGATGACGAAGATTATTTGGAGGTTGAATGGGGCGAGTTAAAGAAGCAATCCTCTCAGCTTTCAGAAGCGCTTGTTCAAGCCAACCGACTCGAATAAATGAACAGTGGATGACTTTGAGATTAGCATATCTCATTGCCTCCAGAAAGGCCATAGCAGCAACAATCGACTGTGATGGCGCTTCAGATCACTCAAACACTGGATAATCAGGAGCTTGAAAAATGACACGGAATGCTGATGGATTTTGAAGGCCCAGGAGATGGAGAAGGCTTTTGTGCATGCAATAGCCGTCGTTCGATCGGACAAAGTCTTCCCCGTAGCTTTTGAATAAATAACCGCTGAACTAGTCAGTCAGAAGACCACAGGATGTCGTTCCCGGTCACATTTAAAAACAGGCCTGATAAGTGTAGCTTTCAATTCATTTCAGAATTTTCTATCCGTGTATTTGATTTGAGTAATCTCGCAGGTGAATTTTTTGAAATTTTGCCCGTTTCCTGAATACCCAAGCGCTGGTACTGTGCAGCCGTGATAAATTAAGGGTAATAAAAGAGACTCGATCATTTTTATTATCATCTTCACTAGCGTCTGATCGCCTTACTTGTGTAATGGAATCCGGGATTACAAACCATGATCAGTATCAACGTGCAATAGTCGCAAGCGATTCTCCTTTAGAATGCTCTGCCATACGTTCATGCTCTTGACAGAATATGATGAAGATTGCGTTCTTCCTTTTTGTGCGGTCACATTCGCCGACGTATTCGACATGAGGTAAAGCTGCAAATGATTGGTAACGTATACAGTAGCCATATTGGAAACCGCAGTCAAGACGCCTTTGACTTTAGACTTTTCAGCCACAAGTTCTGCAGTGATTTGAGTATGCCATGCACGACCACTGAATTCGAATAGATGTGGTGCCTCCGTCGAAGTAGACTTTGACGGACGAGCGAGTAATAAAACCCAGTTTTCAACCACAAAGCACGGGGGTGATTGCTTTGGATTACCTGACCTTTACAGGCCAACTCTCCGTGCCAGTCTAAGCACGGATCGTCGGCTACTGCTTACCATATTCCAAAACATCACTGAATCCAGTTCAAATTCCACCGGTTAGCAGTTTCTGCAAAGCACAGCATGTAGCAATTTACGCATCAAGAAGTTCAGAAAAAAGTGGCATTTAGGTCTCCACAACGTTCAGCGTAGGTTGTGGATTGCAATATTTTTCAAATGATTCTGAAAAGGCACCCGGTATAATTCTGCTTGTTGGGAGTCCTTTACGCGAAAAGAGTCATTATTTAAACAGGAATCCGCGTATTCCACAGCGGGCAGCTATTTGGATAAGTTTCAGAAGCTTGCCTTTCATACGTTTCGAAATTAGATTTGGATGTGTTTAGTTCCACTTGACGACGCTGTGATCTACACCCATCTCATCGAACGGAACATTGCATACATTGATGACTTCGGTATCAACGTGAAAATCCAGTGATCGATCATTTCCACGAGTACTGTGATGGTGTCCATTGTTTTTCAAGCGCAAACACCTGTTCCTCCCAGTGACAGTAGAAAATTGTGTAATTCTGTGGAAGTCACCATCGGCTCACAGCATATTCTGTTTTAATAACAGGTCAGAGCTGGTTTTATAACATTCCCCCATAAGCCATAAGCTAATAGAGCGGTCGCTGAAGTCTGCTTAGGAACTGTCGAGTAACTGGTAAGTTACGACTGACCGGAGACCCATGTATAATGGTGATCAGTGAACTGTGCACCCAACGTTTCCGTGTACCTTGTCAAAAGTGGCCGATGTGCAAATGAGTTCAGCACACACTGCTCGCCTACAGGAGCAGAATTCCCCCTTAGCTTACGTTGACCGAATTATTATCTATGAGTAATCAAAGTTTAAGGGCTCTAGCTCATGGTACCCGGATGTTCCCAGACGTAAATACATCTTTCTTGCTACGAAAGAAAAGTACTACTGCCGTGTGGTTAGGACACATCCGTCTGCCAATTTTCCGTTGTTCCCTTAGCGCGAAAGGTTTCTTTAATGCCCGAAACTTACTCCAGAATACACCGAATCTTGTGTACGGATGAACAAAACTACTCTCACCCGCTAGTGAATTTCACGCGTCAGCATTTGCGCATCTTAAGCATCCTTATCATCCTAAGCAAACGAAATGGCGAACCTGCTTGTCAGTAATGTATTTTTACTTGGCCGTACTCATTGAAAAGTACTTGCGCAGAAACTGGGCACAGAACGAGTTTTGTTTGACCGTTCTGAATAGTTCATTGGCCCATTAAAAATTATGAGGCCATTTTTTCACCACATCTGACAACGGCCAAAGTAATCATTTGATCAGGAGACACATGCGGATATGTCAGCAATTGAAACAACTGGCATGGGTGCCTGATCGCGCGTACCAATTATATTACGCCAATTTGAACGTGACTACAGATAGAGAATTTTAGCTGTGTGCACTGATAAAACACAGGCCGGAAGTTTGTGTTGCACATCGGCAGTCCAACTCCCCACGCATTTGATGGCATAATTCCGGCTGTTCAGAGCGTGGAAAACGCTAAATTATCAGATCAAAAGGATTGCGCAAACGAACGTAATGTCAACGTACTCTTACTGATTTGAAAACGAATCAATGAGTCTTTTTGCACCTCCCACCATTCCTCGTATGTTTACACACATTCTGCGTGAATCCGACAATTTGTGTTTTCCCCACGAATCTCCATAAAATATCCGCGTGCCCCTCCAAGCCATACTGCAATTCACCTATCGAAAACGAAAAACTTCAATTTGTTCCCCGTGCCCAAAACAACAGTCAGGATATTTCCATGTTTCGTTTGTCTTATTTTCCAGTTGTTTCAAAGCAAAGAATTTGTCATGTGGTCCCGCGAGAGAAAGTCAAAGTTCGTGAGTCGGGCAAAAACAAACTAGAGTGTTTCCGGATAATCCTCGTCACACCCCACCACCGCCTCTACTGGTGGAGCTAATTTAATACGACATTCATCTGGTCCCACCGGAGCTTCCAGCAAGCGAACGACCGGGCCAGAATGAAAACGTGTGTGACAGATGCGCGTCCTCATACAAACAAGTGTACAGGTCCTTGAATTCCGTTGTAACAAACTGTCAAATTTTACGTTTTTCCTCCAGCTCAATTGTGCGCAAGTTTTTAGATGACCAAGTCGAACATTAAACCGGAGAATGTCTGAAAAAGCTGATGATAAGGGTGGCTGGAGGTCTGACTTTTAGACTGAAAATATTCTTTGATGAATGCTGATGGAAACAAACAAGTTTGAACTGCAAATCGCTCTGTATTGATGATTTGATAGGATACGTAAGTGGTTTTTCTATAAAAATTCCAGAACGACCGAAGCTGGTTTATTCTGCGTATTTTTCCCCTTGGTCTAAACCGCAGTAGCATGCAAGTGCTTATTTTTCCAATAAACGCAAAATACTGATTATCTTGGGAACAGAAGAGTTTGAGAGCCTTGATACATATATATTCTAAACATGCATTGCCTTTTATACTGTAGGTCATGGTAATTTTTCTCTCTTTCCGCTTCCATCAAAAGTCACGCGAAAGCGGTTTTACATTATCCGACTATCCCAAATTCACTCGACCCGTCGCTTCTGGTATAAATTCTGATTTCTGGAATTCCCTAGTCATGACTGCTGATGTCATCGTTGAAAAATAACACCAATCACTCATACTGACCGCATTCAAACCTCAGGTGAATTATTATGATCCAGAGGGTTTCAGGTTCGAAGGAGGACTTACTTCGTTAGCTTGCATCTAACCTTCCTGAAGGTGGCACATATATTACCAGACCATCATTTACCTAAAATATATGTTGTTGAACGTTAGTTATAATTGGTATATCTTGTAACTGTTGCTTCACGCAAGTAGACGACTTCAAAGTAGCACCGTGCATCAATATGTTGTGCTGTTTTCTTACCTTTTGTCTACAGTTGACTTAATTGTGTCATAATTTTCTTCGGTTTACTGTACATGGCGTTCTAAGCACCTACATTTGTTCGTGTGCACCGTGCACTGACGTTCACACACACATACACACACAGGTATCCACCAGCACCCCCAGTGTGGCAGCTCGTTTGGTTCGATTATCGCTCACATTTGGACGTCATGGTTACTCGATCGTAGTTTACTAATAAGTGAACGGTTGTCGCCACTCTGCGGACGTGTGCCTGTTGAATGAGAGAAATAAACCCTGTCGTGGCCTTCCGGGAAGTCGAATTGTGGCGGTCAGCTTCGATGAACTAAATAGGCAAATGTACTTTGATCGTAGGTCCACTATGAAGTACAACGTAGAGTGAGCTAGATTTGGAGGTTTTTCTTTCTGGATGTGACTTTTTGATCAACAGTCAGCGAACTCACTGATATCTCGTTATAATTCTATATATATGCCATATATATATATGCCATATAAAGTGATCTTTATGGCCTTCGAAGGATGAATTCGCACTTTTCCCGAACTACAGTTTGTTCCGTTGCCCCTGTTTAACTAACGCCATCAAAAATTAGGAAGTGGTTTTAAATATTCGCTTTGTGTCGTACAAATCCCTTCGAGCAAACTGCATTGCCAGCCACTCTCCGATTCCTCGGTGGGATACAGCGTTTAAATCACCACTTTGTTTGGTATATGCTCTGTCTAATAAAAAAGACATGAAAGCCGCATTTCAAAGGTAAAATACCCGCAGCTATATGTCACCGAGTTCGGTTTCCTTTGGTTTTCACAAGTAGGACGGCAACTGTCCCAAGCAGTAATTTGTAAAAACAGTTCGGTCTGACGGCCGTGAACCGTGTACGTATGTTGGGTCTAATAGCGGACTAACACAGTGGATATTTGAGGGTAGAGACAGCACAGAAGAATATTTTAAAAACAGAATGAATAAATTTAAACAACGGGTTTCTCCCGGTCACTCTTCTGACTGCTCGTCGGGCATCGTTTTAGAGATATGACTAAAACGTCCTATCTCCCTGGCTGGGATGCCTCTCTTGCATCAATCTTGAACACTGATCTATGTGACAGCAAACATCTAATTTCACCATGGATCAGTTTGAGAACGCACTTAGTCAAACACCGAATTTGTAGCTTTTCGGATCTTCAACCATCTCCTAGTTTGGCGCCCCCAAGTTGACTAGACAAATGCCAGTGTTATATTTCTTTGAAAAAGGAGCTTTGTAGGCAGTGAAAGATGGTATTCTGCTTTGTCGTTGAGAAACCAACTGCAACACAGTCACGAATCAGGTGGTGATCTGACCCCTTACACATGTTTCATGAAAGAAACTGGTAGCGAGCGCTAGATCGCCATCGATTGCTGATTGCTGTGTAATCAATCTGAGAACTTCATTGTTTACTGTTTGGAGGGCACATGGTGACGCGATGTTTACACTTGAGCTAGCTGTATGTGCATGTGGCACAACACACTGTTGTAGAAAGCGACCGACGTCGTTGGCCCTGGGAGCATCTACATCAAATCTTCCGCCAAGGCTGGCCTGATTCATATCGAGTCTTCCCAAGCAGACACTCAAATTGCCAGCTAAAACACTTACCCATTCGCAAAAGCTTCCTTGAAGCTATCACTGCTGCAATTTGTTGGGGCCTATGCAAGATAAACGAATAAATTTCGAGTTTTCAGAAGGCTGTGGCGGATACTGTCCGACCCAGCAAGCTAGATCGTACAGGGTAAGCTGTTCACAGATTTCCAGCCGAGCACAATGTCTTGAGCTCTCACACTCAACGCAACATCCCCATTGTTGAAACGACACAGAGCGGCTTCTAGATCACCCGATCCCCGGAAAGTAGACTGAATAAAGCGAACTGTCTTAAACCATATAAAGATTTTGGGTCTTTTATGCGTATTTCAAAATCATAGAGAACATCAATTTTTAAAGAGAAAATGGTGTAAGCAGTAGATATCTGTTGACTTATTTAGCAAAAATACCGACACCAGAAGCTGCTACGCCAAACACCTCTCTCTCGTTAGCTGCGTTTTGGACTTACTGTTTTGGGTAATGGGTGGATTATGGAGCTACGAAAAGACACGTTTGTGCTGGGATAGGTGACAATGATCGTGCGATTGAGTGATCGAGAAATAAGCCCCTGCACCAAAGCCGTGCAGGCGGGTGGTACTTCTCGGCTGTCCAGACCGAACCACCCACCTTGAGCATCCGACTGACATGCGAAGCAGAGATTTTTAATGTTTCCCTGAAGGAACCAGCCCCGAGTCATTGTTTCGACTGCACTGAATGATGCGACAACGGTTAAGGTCAACCTTTGGGCGATCGGGAAGTGAGAGCTTTAGGGCGGACCTTTCCCGTCATTTCTTGTGATGGAAACATCACTGCCTCCTTGGTTTCTACATCCACAGTCGTGTTGCAGAAGACAGTAGAAAGTTATTCCGAGGTTGTCTCTTGTCATACTTGCTTGTTAGGTGGAGATATGCTGCTACTTCTGACGTTTCAGATATGTTTGGAACTTGAAGAAGGAGGTTCCAGTCAGTTTAACCTGCAGGATGCTTGAAACATTAAAGCTCGATCACTGTGTCAGAGTGACAGCTGTTTGTCGGTGCAGAATTTTCCATTAGAACTGGCTTTCAGTGGTTTAATTGTTTGCACCAAAATGTGTCGATACCAGCAAAACCAACCTAGCTATTCGAATGGCCATATAGTCCCGTGAGAAATTCAGTCGAATGTGTTCTTCCACAGTTGTCATGGCCACCTGAGTTTTTACTATTTTCCCAACTGTTTCCCTACTACTCAAACTTTAGCTTCTTATCGGTTGCCGTTGAGCCAATCACGGTGCTTGGTAACTGAACAACAAATTCTTTGTCGCATCAACAAGGTAATGTTGATCGAGGCCTAAATCTACAGCTGTCAGAACATAAATGAAGTTCAAAAATTCTTCATTTTACTGAAGAAACTACAAGTATCTATCGGTTTTTGTCACAGACTCAGTTTTCTAGCATGAGATAATCCTCGCTATGAAAGGTGAGCAATAAGAGAGGTGATAATCGAGGCATATTAGGTTGAAAACGCTAACCATTTTAAAGTTCGACGTATGATGATGAATTGGAAATCTTAACAGTTTATGATCTTTTAAATATACGTTTGTTTGAAATGTATGCTAATCCGGGTGTGAAATCAACCATAAATGTGGCCTAGATGAAAACCGTTTTAAATGCTTGCGGAATCAAGCATTCCGGGATGACTTTACAAAATAATGACCACATCATTCAGCTAATTCCTTTCCAAACAACGGGCGTTGGTCCTTTTGGTGCATAGTTATAAACCTCTACATTTTACATCTCATGCATAGAAACGTTTTTTCTGCTCTTTGGTGGTCTGTCGGTGAACATATCGTACGTTTTTCTTCAGGACCAGTCAATACCATATACCTGCGTTTTTGTTTGGGAAGTTTACGACAAATCGTTTGTATTTGAATTTCATTTCTGTATTTCACTTTTGCCGTTCCGAACGGTATGTACATACTAATCGAAAGGTCACGTGATAGAACGACATGCACCTTGCACATAAACCTACGAAATCCACTTATATGGCCAACTGCTGAGCGGCCAACTGCACTGTTGGAGTTTCCGGTCACTTCAAGCTCTGGCCAATCAGTCCATTGCAAGTAATACGACGGGGTTAGTGCATCCCATTTATACTTCCTGGTACAATCAATTCAATTAATTCAATGCATCCTGAACGGCTCATTTGCCTTCAAAAAGGTGTTGATCAAATTCGAAAAACAGACAACTGATTCCTGACTCAATGCAGTTTTATCTGTTTCTAAATTTCATCTTAATCACATGAATTTTGCCCGTTTTTTAGTTGGAATTCTTAAGCCTTTCGTCATATCGCCTTTACTCAGTCGCACGCTTTCTACTAGTCTTCAAAGACACGTTACCGCATTTGAACTGAGACGGGTCTAACCGAAAAGGGAAGAAGTGCGAGAAAGAAAGACCAGATCAAGGCTGTAGCACAGGCATTAGTTTGACTTACCACATAGTAACTTTTTGTTTCTCTATCGAGTTCTTTCTTTGTCCGGATCGCGTACTGTCGATAACTGGCTACGATTCCTCTAGATTCCAGCGGTGATTCAAATGTAACGTCTGAATGGTAGGATGGAAATCCATGGCTACTTGCTTCATCCAGTGAGAACATTTCAGTTTCACTGACAATCTGACAACGAAACTGTGAGATTGGAGAGTCTTCGTCTGTCACATGCACAAGAACAACTAGTGATCTTGGAGGCGTTGTAACTTCAGGCAGTAAAATGCGACCGTCTGTAAGTCGCTTACCTCGGCTGAAAAATGCGATATTTGGAGCGTTGTCATTGATATTGATTATCTGTATCTGCACATCCGCGCTCGAAGATAAACTTGGTTTTCCAAAATCACTAGCAACTAGGCTAAATTGTAGGAAGGGTGGGAAGCGTTCAGCGTCTATGCGGCTGATTAACTGGACATACCCACGATAATGTGATCCACCCGTAAGTGTCTGATGCTGTTTTGTGTGGTGGGAACCAGAAGATTGATAAGTCGGACTATGGACTGCCTGCAAACTAACTCGAAACGTTTGTTCAGCAGTTCTACTCGTATCCTGGATGCTTATTGATACGCGCCCATTTTCTCCAATATCCTTGTCTACGACGTCGAAAGTAAAAACATTTGCTGGCATGAAGTTTTCCACAATTTTTGCTTCATAGTGAGAACGGTCAAACGTGGGGCGATTATCGTTGACATCAGCAACCTTGATCACAACATACACAGATCCAGTGAGTGCTCGATTGGGTGCGGTAACATCAATCGCATTTCGATCACCTCCATCCACAGCGATCAAAGTGAACGCATATAAATCACACAGTTCCCTGTCCAAAGGAGCAGTCGGTATAAGGTACGGTCTTCCAGAAGCTGTTGTTGCCATTCGCTGGACCACTGGCACACCATATAGCTGGGAATACTGGTCTTTTGGCGTCACGCTTGTCGCTCGCTCTTCATCAACTCCAATCTGAAAATGTGATTGATTCCCATGAACCCAGTTTTCCGTTCGGTATTCGGTTACGCTATACTGCGGACTATCTGGATCAATAGCTTGTGGTAACCAGATACGTTCTTCTAGACCACTGTCTTCATGAACTACTGTGTAAGGTGAGTGAATTACTGGAAAACGAGGGGCATTGTCATTCACATCTTGAACCACAACTTGTATGAAGAAAGCTTTTGGTAATGCAGTCGGTGTAGGAAGAATATTTACATGTAGCAGCTGACAACAAGCGCCAGCCAGACATCCATCGTTAGCTAAGGATGCCGACAAGGGGGGATTTTGCCCGGGTGGTTTGTCCAATCGATGAAATTTCTGTTGGTGTAATTGACATACAACTTCGCGATCCAATGGCCGAACTAGCCGTAAAACAAAATTGTCTAGGGCGAATGGCCAGAACAATTCCTGCTGACTGGCGTAGGCTGTAGCGTTTTCTGGCAATTGGCCTTCGCCATGTCGGACGAGTGCGGCTCTGATATCCAGTATGTCGGTATTCAACGGGCTGTTTTCAACTATGGTGATCCTTTCGAACAGCTGCGCAGAAGAAAGCCGAGAAAAGCAGAGGAAAAAGACGATGAAAGACTGCGGTGGATTTTGAATAGTCTGTTCCACACTTTGCATTTTCTAAATTCCAATAGACAGAACCGTGGAAGAGTATCTAAAACGGAAGAATCAAAATTACAGCAGATCAGCACGGTTTCAGAACTGTTTTGTTGTCTGTTTAGTGCGTCAAAGCCTTACGGACTCGTTCGGATAGAACAGAAAGTGCAGCCTGTATAGGAATGATCCCTTCCACTATCTTAATTCTGGTCACATTTTAGACACAAAGAATTATTTATTCAAAAAGTAGTTATGTCTCCTCAATATGCAATACCGATTAGGAAAACTGGCAGAATACATAAACAAATAACAATTATAGAGTAACATGCCAGTTGCCTTAAGAATCATGAGCTTTATTTAAAACTACCAGATAGCCGAAAACACAACCTCTTCAAATAGCCTGGACATGCCGAGTCCCACGGCAATCTAACAAGTTGTTTAGCTGTGCGAAGATTTTTCTGCCGAAAGACGTGCAAAGAGCAAAGGTGACAAACTGCTAAAAGTTCCATATGTGTTTAATCCGGCACTTTTAGTTTTAACCCTATCATTTGATTGCTACTTGCTATGAATGAAAGTTAATCTGAAGCGAAAGTTGAACTGCCGAGACGGACAAATATAAAAATGTCAGATATCCGAGGTTGACAGCTAGAGTTGTTATCACAATTATCGATTGATTTTTTGTAACAAACAAATAACGACTCTGGCAATATCAGTAGTTAGGACGTGGACACTGACCGGAAGGTCGGTGGTTCAAAACCACCTCTGGAATCTCGACAGCAAACTGACAGTATCTCAGTTTTCATTCTTTCTTTGGTGGCATGGAAGCTAAGCACCGAAATGGTATTACAGTTCGCTAAGAATCAGCATTTTCAGCAGACTTTATTGTGGTGATCAAATTGTCCTACTGCCGCGTAAGAATTTTGAAAATGTGTTGACGAAAATTTGGTTTCATTTGCGGCAAAAGCGGGTCAGGAAAAGCGACATAATTCATTGGTCCCACTTTGGATAGCTCAAGACAAAGGTTCATGCTTTTGTAACTTACAATGACTTGTCCTTATTAATAAAAAAATTTACTAATGTATTCTGAGTTGAAACACCCGGAGATGTTTTAAGGACTGACAAAAACGATTACCAAGAAATGGGAACTGGTGTCTACATTTGACCTAGCAGAAAAAATCTTCCTGTTCTAAACAATGCGAAGTGTATGTTTGCATAAAAATGCAAAAAAATGAAATTGTGGCTATTTTACAATGAGTATTTATTTAAAGTTCTAACTGTTAAGGTTATATATTAATTTCAAACTATGCCAAGTTTCCACGGTCACGTGAAAAGCACGAAGCCGATATTATGTTTTCGAACTTTCATGCCTAACAGAGTTCGTTCTATCGTTCTGCAACCACGTGGAAATAGGTGGGAAAGTTTTGTTAAAAACTGTTTCCCTTCGGGTGTTTTTTAAACGCTAATTGTTGCAACCAGAACGTGTATTTTGTCAGCAAAGAGGTAAAGCAGCTCCTGTATTTGGTAACTACCCGGCCTTGAAGTTGAGCAAGCTAAATCGAATTACTCGTCTCCGGATGTAACTTTTGGTCACTTTTGGTTGGTCAATCAAGGCTCATCAACATAATAACAGCCCTCACAAAAGAGTCGGTCTTTGGTTGGATTCTTAAGTGTGAAAAAGTGATTTGGACTTACTGGACCTACTGATGCTTTAGTATAATCGGTTGCATAAATAAGCGCATCTGGAGTGGACATTCACAAAATTGGGACCCAACCATGGAGAACAAAGACTTGCAAGGTTCCATTGTATTAGAGACGTACTGGAGATGCTTGAACAAGCATCTACCTTTATTACAAATGCTTTAAAATAAATGCTTATAAATAAATGCTTTATAAATGCTTTAAAACAATAGTTTTTCGTGTATAATAAGTATAGTTTTTCTCGCCATAACCTGGCGAAAACATTAACAAGTCTTTAACGTTGTATTTCAGAGTGAAGTCCTCGTTTGTTCTAGGAGATACATGAGTTTTGTGTCTATCTAAACAATTTAGGAGAATAAGTGTCGACTAGTTTGATATAATCTCCAACTTTTAATGTGCTTTTGTTGGAGGTGTCAGGTTACTTTTTTGCTCTTGCATGAGAGATCGTAATGTGACCCTGTCCATGCTCAGGAACAAACCAAAAGCTTGCCACCAAAGTTTTGATTGGTGTCTAGCAGGACTTCTGAATGCAGGCACTTCTGAACCATCACGCTATGCAGTTCATTTTATCAGCTTCCCAATTATACACGTAGTGGTCAAACACACTCTGGCATAATTCCCCTACCGGCCCGCACAACGCCCAAAACGCAAGCAGAACAGCTGATTTCATCGATATCAGTGCGTAACTACTGTTGATTTAGGATGATATTACTGAAGGGAACCCTCCAACATGTTGCGGATAATTGGGTGTAGATTTTAAAATTCGAACCCCGTGCAGCGGCCACGTACAACGAAATAGCAGCAGTTACCTTCGGAAATGCAAAAAAGTTTAGAAGACTATGCCAGATTCTGTGGGTCTTCAAGTGCAGAGAACCGATACAATTATTAGAATTATATACAGTAATCACACCCTGAGAGTGAACTTGGATGAGGTTTGAACAAAAAAAGAATCTCACGAAACAAATAAGAATATACGCTAAACTGCAGCAAAGCAAGGAGCGGAAGGAGTTTACTTTGAGTTGGCAAACAAAACTGATGCAGGAAAAATTCCAGATCATGTAAACGCGTTCATATTCTGGTGTATTAAAATAAAGGACTTCTATTTACTGGTTCTCTATCTAACCTCTAATAAAGACCTGCTAAACTAACGTACTGTACAGGACAAATTCAAAGACAGAATCATATCACATCTTTACGCAGCATTACACAGAGTTGGAAAGGTTCATTTGTCATGCGTTTTCGTCCGCTTTAATAGCTGGAAGGCTGTAGATATTTTAAGCCACTCAGACGCAGTTTGCACCTTCCGTCCAAAAATCTGGTCAGCTAAACAAGCCATATACTACCACCCTATGCGTACGTCAAATAGGGAACTGAGTAAACAGTTGGAATGGAAGTCTGACTAATTTGATGTCGTCATTAAAGTACACAACAATAAACCTTTTAATGTGGGCTCAGCCACCATTAATCCTTTCCAAAAATACCTAGACGACACGGTTTAGTTCCGCTGTGCATTCAATAATTTATTGGGAGTGAAATCTAATGAGCTGCGCATTCAAAATACAAAGTTAATCGATCCACCCCTATCAGCAGGTTCCCGGTGATAACCAGCATGTCCGGGTTTCATGCAGTCTTTCGCGGATCAGTAATGAAACCACTGTGCTGGGAAAACTCAATTACCAAAAGTACTGGCAGCAGAAAATGATACTTTGTTGTGGCTGTTAAGGTGGTTATTTCAACTAGACGACTCAACTAGACTCATTCAGACTCATGTTAATCCCACATAGTATTACTTGAACCGATTTCGCAAGGAAACTTCCTAAGATGAGGGTACGAACAGGTTTCATGCTTGATTGTTTTTCAACTGTATAAAATTTATCTCAGCGCAGTTTCAGTATTCTCTAGGAGACCAACTCGCAAACCTAAACGTCTTAAGGGAAATTGCTCCCGCTTTTTCCGGGACAAAGCGCTCCTCAATTAGGCCAAATGGAAGTAGCCAGAACGGGATAGTGATCCATCAACCTTTTCTTGTGTCGGGCTTTGTCCTCAACACACTGTTCAAGGCAATTTTGTCAGTAATAATTGATCGTCTTGAGGCAGCAATCAAATTTGCCTGCTTTCAATCAATCAATCATTTTAGGTTTGTATAGCCAGACAAATTGATCTTTTTACTCGCGGGTTTGCCTAGTACACATTCATTCAAACTCATCGCCACCTAAACTGGCGTATTAATCGTAAACACTTTTGCCGATTTTTGGTATTTGGTGTTCAGGAGCATGCCTTAGTCAAGGAATTTTCATGCTGATGGGAGCAAAGTCAGTATAAAAGTCTCCACAGAAAAAGCCAACTTTAGGGGAAGGACTTGTCTATTGGCCCTGATGGTGTTCTCACTCGGGGTGACCACTTTTCGTCCTTCTTTTTCTACTCGTGATGACAACCCTTGCCATTTTCATTATACTTACTAACAGCAATACTGTGAAGAGGATGATGTCGCTAAATGGCTTAATAGCTCTCAGTGCAAGGGAGAAAATACAATTAATTCTATTGGTAAAAGCTGCATTGCCCTGAAAAAATGGTGAGTAAGACGAACATACCTTAAAACACCACACAAAAACTCTATCAGCAAGTGGTTCAAGTGAAAATGGTGCTAATTTAACATGAAACCAGCAAAGTGTGACAGACAACCTACATCTAGATGGTCCGGTATGCTAGCAAATGATTCCTCATCTAAATTTCTTGTGAAGTTATCGTAGCAATGTAATACTATTCGGATTCACGTAGGTTAATGAGATTAGCACAACTGACATTGCTCTGTTCTAAAGCAACCTTCCTTATTTCAAACTGCGGTATCTTAAATGTCTTGAGTTAACTTGTCATCAAAAAGGATTTGAGTTTAAAAAAATAACTCACGGTGAATTGATGAGCTGTGCTGTATTGTGTATGTTCCAACAATTGCAACGTAGTAAACAGTATTCATCCATTTCACCAGAAAGTTTAACCCCTTTGGCTGCGAACACACGACCATCACAATACAGAACAAATAAACAAGGGATTCAGGTGTATACAGTCGGGTCTCCCGTCAAAACTAGATTCGTACACAAGTAACGTAGTTCGCAAATTATATCTATTTCGAGTTCAACTAGAACAAGAGGTTGCCAGAAACTGCTCCAACCTGATGAACCCATTAAGTGCAAAGCCTATTGCTAGCTGCCGGAGAATTTACAGCAACAGATATTTGGTAGGAAGCGAGTACGTTGAGAACCATAGTACTGAATCCACATCAATGTTTTCATGATCAGATCTGCACTCCCTCGTTTGGACTCTCAAAATACTTTGGAATCATGAGTTTTATAATCATTCTGTGGGTACAAAGAAGATGTAAGTCTGTGGCTGGATTAGTTATCGGTAGGAAGTGTGCATGAGTAGACGGGGACGTCACGCTGGTTGTAGGATTTTCCAAAATACAATTTCTGTCGACGGCTAATTCAGATGCGACAGAACTATATGATATCCCATTTTGTTTGTGTAAGCATTTCGCAAATATTTTGCGGCTGTCATGGTCACTCAGGCGTGGATTGCAGAAGTGGTCAGCCATCGCAATCGCTTTGACACCATCTGTTTAGACAATAACCATCTCTCTAGATAGGACAAATTATCTTTTTTCAGTTTGGGTGCGTGAAATACCTATTGATCTCATAGGCTTATGGCCTTGTAAAGGAGTTTGATCCGAGTGACTACACTATAAAAAGGGTAGGATTTATAGGACAACCACTGGCGTTCGGTTTGGTCTGGATTAGATCGTGCCATTCAGCACAAAATTATTTTACTGATGCACTCTTTATACACAGTGTCACTTCGTGCTCAGTACACGTCACATCCTAACTTAAGGATTCAACCCATCCACAGGCTTGTACTGAAAACGGGGCTCTTATGCTCCCTGCAAAAAGAAGCAAAGGTCGTTGATTTTGAGGACTAAGATTGACCGCATGTCTCCATTTAAAGTAGTTTAAAATAAGCGAAACAATATCCGAGCATCACTAGGGGAAATCTTCATCCGAATTTCATGAGACGATGGAATGAGCACAAAAAGGCCTGAAAACATGATTGTGTTGATAGTTGGTTGTTTTTCTTTCGTTTCGGGCGATTTATGCAGTTCAGTTCGATTTGTTTAAAACACTTGCTTTTCATATACACCTATTCATTGAAAAAATCCACCGATACTATAACTGAAATTTTTGGAAAAAATTAGTAACCAGCAGTGTGTGGCCAAGTAACTCTGGAAAAAGTTACCTTTGTACGGAATCAGCACAATTTCGTAGGCTCATTCAGAGAGACATATGATTGTATGACTGTTGCATACGGACGACCTGGCAAGATAAGTAATTAAGAAGGCATATGCAAAGGAGCAGATCACATAAGACAAGGCGATACTTAATTTCCACGGCCGATTGTCCCCTATGGTATTTTGCGCTCCCCGGAAAGCGTATTCAAAGTTGATAACCATGCCGGATGCCGTATCGGGCTGCCTAGGTTTGCTGCTTCTGTTTCATCTACATACATACATCATACACCAAACCAAGAGAGATTCATCAGATTTGTCCTTGGAAAAACTTACATTTGACGACTCTAACATCACGGCTTGTCTACGCATTACTCTTGTTAGAGAAAGCATATATCACTGTTGCTGCAAACCATGTATGTTTATCCCTGTGTATTGTGCATTTCATCGTCAGCAGAGGAATGAACTAGTGTTTCATTGTGACAGAAAAGACTTGAGACGGTGGTAGTCAATCACTCTAATCAATTTAAGCACGCAAGCAAACGAAAGCAACAATGTAGCAGCGATATTATGCTATTCAACATTGGAACTTGTAGCATTTCCTGGCGAATGCATAAAAAGGTACCATCCAATTTCACCAAAACATTAAGTTATGAAACCGTTTACCCCGATACTATGAAATATTTTCTAGGTGTATCCACTGGATGGGCATTGCTAAGTTCACAAAGAAATAGTGCGTTAGACCACCCCGACTTCTTCGACTTATTTCCAAACTTTTTCGACTGAACTGCGTTCTTGTACTGTTGCTCCATTTTTACAAGTGACATTTGAAGCGTGTGCTTTCGCGCAAATAAATTTAGCTGATTAGAGTGAGGGTGACATTATGAACGACCGGCGTCCCTCTTTTATGTCATTTTCTTTTTCCTCCGTATTTGACTTGACTATTAATAACTTATGTTTATCATTTGAAATACAACGTGGAAGTCTACCATATAAATCGATTTCTCATCGGCTCGTCCAATTGCACCGGTTACGGTGTAATCTAACATATAGCAGCATGCAGTAACAGATGGGAAACCATTTTGATTCTGCCATCCTCAACCACCACCAAATCACACAGAGACTACGGTGGGTTCCTCACCGTTCCTCATTCTGACCGCTTTCAAGGTCACATTTTAACATACAACTCCACTACGGTGAACCGTAATCTAGGCATAGATGAGTTCAGTACTTTTGATCATATGATGATGAAATTTTTTAGGTAGATGGCAGATGGACATACAAAACCTTCATGATACATCGCACCAACTGGTAAGTTTCTTTCAAACGAAAATCCGTTCCATTTGTTATCTCATTTAAGACTCGGTCGCCGATGATCTGTGTGATATCAGGCCATGCAGTGAGCATCATTGCACTGACGAAACAGGAAAGCTGTCTCCGTTCTGATGTAGAGAATGACACACCTAATATCTTTTAGTGGGTTGGAATGATTGACTTCACCAGCTTTACACATCATAAATAAATTCAGTTCAGTAACGATTATTTTGCCCTATTGCGCAACCTCCGTCCCTTGTCAGATTTTCGGCGGACACCTTTTGTCAATAAATACCTCGCTTCAACGACTTTCCCATGTCAAATAAACCTGGCAAATACCTCTATGCCCTTAATGTGATTAGCTTCGGTGAATTCC
The DNA here is from genome assembly GCA_003604175.2 of Clonorchis sinensis. Classification (NCBI taxonomy): domain Eukaryota; kingdom Metazoa; phylum Platyhelminthes; class Trematoda; order Opisthorchiida; family Opisthorchiidae; genus Clonorchis; species Clonorchis sinensis. Next base: position 155,035,612 of record CM030369.1, on the reverse strand, counting down.
GCTATAAGTCTTCTATGCTAAGCCAAACAAGCTTCACACAATATTAGTGGGCTTCATTCTCTTGGTAACTTTTCTCACGTGCGTTTATTCGCAAATTCAGCGCGTTTTTTGAGCGTTCATGAATCCGTTTCGTTGGAAAATTTTCGAGTTAAGGCACACCCTCCAATCTACTTTAAAAGTGGTTAGACTCATACTCATGAATCCATATAAAGCAGGATATACGACGATGCCCAGAAGTTCCGGAGGAAGATGGTGATTAGCGTGTAAAAGAGTAGTGTGTGGTAGCCAAAAACGCTTTTCTGCTTAGATCTAAACCGATACCACAGACAGGAAGGCTATTGGTTGCCAAGTGCTGCTGTGAAATGCACAACGCTCCAGCTACGTAACAATTCAAAGTACGATGTTATTTCTAAGTTCATCCGTGCTCTTCAGCAGAACAAGTCTTTTTGGCATCTCGTTGGGACTTGCAACCTACCACCTAACTACACCAAAGAATATTGCCCACAGGAGTGAACAGAATCACTATATTATATTGTCCCCACTTTGGAATGATTTCCAGTTTTCGAACTTGGGCTTGTGTGATATCAATGCCAAGAATGGATGCAATAAAATAGCGTTCACTTGTTTTCAAATCCTATCGCTCTGAGGTTTCAAATCAAATCTTCAACAACGAGGATGAGGTCCGATATGGGTCACCCCGTGGCATTTTTTCTGTCAGTGTAAAGTTTTTATCCAGCATGTCGTTATATATGACATCTTATGCAAGCCAGTATTTTTTGGACGAATGAAGCCCGAAACCCTTTCTGAATCGTTTGTCCGCTTCCAATGCATCCGGCCTTCTTAGTGTGACGATACTATTAGACCTGGCTTCTCAATGCAGAAGAGTTTCTTCGTGATCACAGGCGGCAGCAGTCCACATGGATAACTCCAATGTTCTTCAAGTTGCCATTCTAGCGTTCAGCTACCCAACTATACACTGAAGCTTAGTCAGAAAGGACGTAAATGTGTGGATGAGATAGTACTGAGCTGGTCTCCCTCAAGTTCAAACAAATATTCACTCATTCAAAAACGTTTCTGTGAACCTCCGTGAGCATGACTCTGGATGTTATGTCAATTAGCCTTTAGGACGGTGTGCTCAGTAACATTCTAGTTAACGATGGCCAGCGTTTTTCTTAAAATGAACGAATTCTCTCAACGTGTTTCTCTTCTGTACACTTGAATATCACCAGCAAGTGCAATGTATTTGGGTCTACACTCGTTAAAACCGTAGTCAAATGGACCAGAAATATTCCCGTCTATTCACACAAACTCAAAGATGTTTCTCCTTGCCACAAAACTATCCCAACTTTTGTCACTACATCATCCCCTATACCGCTTTCCTCCATTTGTGCATGTGCAGTTTTCTTAATGTTTGCCCAAATGCACTGAGCTCAGTAGGCATTTTCAAGTTACCTCCGCCGTTCGAAAACACCTTAAAATTCGAGGCACTAGCTGTGAAGCTTCTAGCCAGATTCGGAGTTTCTAGTTGCTGATCTCAGTAATAGTGTGCAGTGATAAACCCGTGTTGCTAATTTATTTGATGATGCGGCGTTAAATCCTGCTCTTCTGGTGTACTTGACGCGCTGTTGAACATTGTCGCCAAACGTTTGCCTTATAGCCCACTTAAACCAAGCACAAAGGTACGGAAAGGACAGATATGAACTTGCCCACATCGTTGCTAGAAGTGCGACCAGACAGGAGGATTTAGCTTTTCTAATCACTTGGTTTTATTTTCGCGACTGTTTATTCAACTGAAAATTGCTGACATTTAGATGTGACGTTAATTCATTAGCAACCGATGGCTGCAATGCGTGGATACTGTGAAGTGAATCAGGTAAAACTGCTTAATTATTGATTTAAATTACAGCAAACGTTTCCCAAAATAATGCAAGCAACATGTGACATCTAGAAAATCAAACTATCAGCCGGGAGGTGAATGTCTCAAAAATCGGCGAAGACCCGTGGACATTACATGTGGATTTATTCACCCGATGAGTTCAATTGGAGAGTCTGTAAGTTTTAAGTGATGAAAGGATAGACTGAACTACTTTCACAAACATCACTTGACTTGGACCGTGAACAGAACAGATAAAGGTAATATGGATACTGCTGAAAGTTGCAAATGCGAGCCAGTGTATAGGGTTGTTTAATGATGAAAAATGTTGATATTTCAAGTGTACATGCAGGCCTTATAAACTGGTAACTTAACCACTTCTTGACTGCCACAAACGAAGCTGGGTAAAACCACGACAGCAACAATGTGCACTGCAGGATGTATTCACAAAGCAGACAACTGCATGAAGTAAGGTATGGCAACAAACTGCCAAAAAGACGGCACACACGGTTCAGTGAATTCGGTTCCGGGGTGGACATATTGTGCGAATCAATAAGCTTCATACACATACGATTAGCATCGTTGTTTTCTGTAGGATGGGTTCCGTGATTTCTGGTAACCCAAATAAATTCAGGTTTCACACGCCGACAGGAATAAATCTTTTTCGCACGAACTGGCGTTTAGGTAGTGAATTCTTTCAACTGCTGTTCGGACAGCTTTAGCCATCGTCTCGGAAGATGTGCAACGACCTTCTATAAAAGAAGTGTTTGCTTTAATTGACGCAGAGGTCGTTGTAGCTGCGGGCAAGTGACAGGCCATGCAAAGCGTAGGGCGACCCGTAACAACTAGATTAAGCTGTTAAACTTTTAACTACTGCAACGAATCGTGTTGAAATAACGAAATACACGCATAAACAGACAAATGGAGCAAACAGAGTAGACGGCGGGGTTCGCGAACAGTACGCATTTGCATATCTGAATTTTTAATTCCCCTCAGTTGTCTACTTGCCGTGGCTCACAGTTGAACGCATTAGCGGATATTTGTAACAGCGGAAGTCACCAGCGCAGTGAAATAAGTGAGCAGTGAACCATATTTAGAACGATTCCCCCTAGAATTCCAGAAAGTGAGACTGTGCAACTAATTCTGCTGGCGGGAAGTTGCTTCTGCTTCTGGCATGCTGAGAGCTTCAGAAATTGTGGCAACAAAGCGGATTCTGGTTGGAATAAATTTAACATGGAAATAAGTTACCAGTTAAGCTAGTAAACGGGAAACCAGCGTGAGTTTACCACTGCAGGGTTTACTCACTTGATTTCAACGAAATTATTTTGTCGCTGCACAACAACTTTAATCCTTGGGAACATGTCACTGATTTACTCTGACTGTGTGTATCAGAACCTTGGTTTCGGTATTCGTGATTTGCTGTCGCTTTGCGTGTGACAGTTCAATAATTCGGCTAAAATTGGTCCACATACATAGACTCCACGATGAAACGAAAGGACCCCCCAAGTTTTTGACAGATGATCCATCCCGGGCGAATAGAACTAAATGACTATTTGTCAGCAGGTGACAATTCCATCCGAAATCAGTCGCAAAATTTTATTGCAACTTCGCCAAAAAATCAGCGAGTGAAAAATGTGCGCGATGAAAATGTATACTCCCCAAGTGGTGCTGTACTACCTAAGAGACCTTGATGGCATTTACCGACCATTTGGCCTCGAGAATCCTATAAGTCAGTGATCATGTTGCTCTCTGAACCTAGCACTATCGTTAGAAACGTTTCTTCACCATTTGAGATTGTATCATCGGCTGTTCGTTAGTGGTTGTGTCGTATAATTCAACTTGCTATGCTTTTACTGAAATTGTAGATGACATTTGTTGATATTTTGCACTTCCCTGCCTGATGGCCGCCAGCTAGGTCATGCGGTCATGGACATTTCACATACGTACATTCAACGAAATCTCGACCCCGTATAGATTAACACTGGTTTATTCAAAACACAGACCTTCAGATTAACGGGTTACCAGCAGCTGTTTTAGGAAAGATTTTATCCCATTCAAATACCCCATCCGATCTTGCATGAACATGCTAATTCTTAGTATTTTAATGCTTGGATTTGGGATCAAAGCCCCGCTACTCGTTCAGTATTTCTGTTTTTCCATTTTATAAGCGATTCCAATTCCAGTTGAAGCGTGTCAGATTCGTTACTACTAGTGTCCCTCAAAAAACACGCCTACAAAATCGTGCGAAAGACGCTTTCTAGTAAACTTTCCCATTAAAATACATCCAGTCCAACAAGTCTTTAAAGTATTGTTCAATGTCATCAGGAATTCCGCTGAAGCGAATTCTAGGAGTGATCGGTTTTTCAACTGATGGGCGCGTCAGCCGTTTATTTGCAGATTAACGCGCTAATTACCTCCAACTTGCTTCACTTCACCCATTGTACAATTTGGCGAATCCACTGGCACAGATCTGCAGGATAAAAAATCCCATCCGGCTTTGGGTCATAAAAGAACAACCATTAAAGGACTTCTCAATCTCATCTACGTTGGTATAAAAGTAGACATGTTTCTGACTTCGTGATGCAGGTATATCGACTTTTATTCACCACTAATCCATTTGACCAGTCAACAAAATTCTAACTAGGTGACCTTTTTACGCATGCAATATTACTGTGCTTTGGTTTGTTCACAGTCAATCTATTAGTTTGCCTAATTAGACTAGATTATACCATACGTGGGGTAGTTTTGCGTCCTTCCTTACACTATGGCATAATTAGGTCGGCCAATTCCCATTTATCAGACTGTCCGTGCAGGCTGAAAATTGTAGCTTTACTCTAGATTATTTATTAGTACGCGTTAATGACGTATGTGAGTTAAGTGACATTCCAAAGAAGTTGGCTGACTTCGACAGAGAAGATGCACGGGCAAGCCACATTCAAGGTCACGTCATCACTGAAGCAATGGTTGGTGGTCGCAGTTTTCCGTTAAAATTCTATTCGTACATCAAAGAGAATCGGCTGTTATATCGATATTGGTTAGTGTGGCAGGATTGATTAATGGGACCGCCAACACTTGGGAACGTGCGAACCAAATTCTTTGAGTGGTCTCAGCCATTCTAAACTTGTGTACTGGAATGAGGTAAACTATATCGCCAACCACTTCCATGTTTACGAGTCAAAAGTAATATAGCTGGTGTAGATAACTAATGTGGTTCAACATTTCTTCCTGCCTTACTACATTCAACTAGAGTGCACTAGGGTCGTCAACCAGTAGCCTTTTCGATCGGTAACTGTCATAATCGTATCGGCCGTAATCGGTACCCAGGTATCCGGGATAGGAATATAAATAAGTGCTCAGTGTCCATGGCGTGAATCGGACCGACCCAACACAGTACACATAGCTTGAGACAGCCCACCTCCAGCCACCGACCATGTCCATGATAGTTTCCTAAAATACTGCGTCTGGAAAGCTTTGCGTTGTAAGACAAAACCTACTTCCTCTACACGCGTACATATATGCGTACATGGAGCACCTCAAAGTGAAATGACACGGGGAGCTGAAACAGGAATTCACTCAGTAATTAGCTGCCATCTAATTTACCTATTAACATATCTTGTTCTTCCGGTGATTAATTTCTCACCCTCTGGATGCGGTTTCTATAGGAACAGCTTTAATATTCGAGTTTTGTTTGGTCCTCCTCGATGTAGGTTCTTAGTGAGGTTGAACCACCCACGGCACACTGTAATTTAAATTACTATGTACTCCTAAGCAGTCAGAGGAAAATAGGTTTCACCGATTGCAGTAAACACACTGAATTTTCCACATCCGCTTTCTATTGAATTTGTCTTGTATGATTTTATCGTCGTTCCTCTGAATGTTAGCATGGTGCAAACTTTGTCCTCTGGTCTTTTCTGATTTAACAACGAAATTTACAGTTGTGCGAACCGGAGAAAAAACGCTCACTATATTGTTTTTACTGAGAATGAGCATAACTTTTGCTACTCAATCCAAAGAGACCTCAGTAATTGTGTTTGGCTTTTTGGTTACAAGTTAGCTAATGGAATGACTTGCTGGCAGTAGATCCGAGGAGATCCCATCGCAGCCTCTCCCTTCGGCCAATAAATTCTGTTAGTATAACTAGACAGAACACTGTAGGTAGAAGATACTTCACGTGGCACCAACAACTTTATCGATGCGTGCTATCAAGCCAAAAAAGTCTATTTCCGTGTGTGTTACCTCAATATCCGGCTCCTTGCGCCTATCTGAATTGTGCTACCTGAAGTGCTAATCTTTCTTTTGGCACTGGGTTCCGCCGACATCACCAGTATTGGAATTTACGTAAACCCTTAGAGCAGTCACCTACATGGTGTTACTAAGACCTTGTCCCTTTCACCTTTTAGTGAAGGAAACTGTTGGCCAGATAAAACTTAAGCCATCCCACAGTCGACATCTGTTGATGGTGACCCCATACTCACGTTGGCCGCCAGAAATTTCTGAAGTTCAGCTAAAATATAGACGATGTTTTCACTCGGCCTCTGTTTGTCCTAAGCGACCTGCTACCACGCTTGCGAATCCCATTCACATGGTTCATAAATTGTATAGCATGATGTTTTCGGATTGGCAGGCCAAGGGAGCCTTCCCAAATATCCTGTAACCATCAATAACCCAACGGCTCTCTAAACATTTTTGCATCTAACACCCTCAGCTAACTAGCCATCAATAGACAGAGAAAACGCAGTGAAGAAATGCCGAAAAACTGCCAAACGTCCAACCACTATCATAAGCGTAAAGTTGGTTATTTAATTTTCATAAAGAATTCACAGAACCGCAAGATGTTCAGATGTTGTTCAGAGAAAACCATGTGTGGAAAGCAAAAGTCAAATGAAATATTGTGACCGAATAGTGAATGAACTCTCAAGAAGTTAATTACTGACGGAAAACGTACGGATTAGAAAACACCATTGATCAGCTACAAACAGAACAGTGTGAATAAAGTAAGTTCACCAGCAGAAGATCTGTACTTAAATATTTTATAAACCTGCGCTTAATGATGTGGAACAAAAGTGATGTTTTCACCAGCGTGCCATATAATCCATCTTAAGGAGAATCGAAGAAGTAGAAAGACCTTCAGCATGCCAGAATTGCAAGGATGGGGAATAATTGACCACAAAATCCTGTTCGTCCAAACTTAGACTGATTCACATCTTATGATGCCACAACAAAGGGTTAGGAAATCCCCTGAATAGAACAAGGCTATCACAAAGGCTAGATCACAAATACAGCCATTGTATTACTCTAATGAATATTTCAGCTCTTTGGCAAAAATCCCATGGTAAACACGGATTGAAACAGAGTAAACCATCCTGACACGGACCTTGAACACCGAAGTAAATTTTATTACACAAAATTATCCCTATACGTTTACCAGTGTCGGTGATAAGCTAACAATAAACACACTCAGCTCAAACCCCGTAGAGAAAAATGAGGAAAATGAGATCTGGACCGTTTCTTAGTTAATTAATCTACACAACCACAAGACTTACGTAGAGCCATTTCCAACAACGTTTCACATGTTACCGAGTAAATTTATGAGTATTTCCTGATTTTCCCCTCTTGGCCTCAGGGCATACACTGGGTACATGTAACATTTTCTATCCTTAAGCGTGTTTTTTCTAAGAACAGTCGAAAATATTCATCAAAAGCAACATGACTCTTCTTTTCCAATATAAACATTGGAGTTCTTGTGTTGCTATTTTTCTCTATGTGAGGTTTGTGGTTGTGGAAACCTCAACTAGTCACATAGACAGTGGTAGTTCAAGTACGTCTGCCCACTGCGATATACCGAAATAAAACTTTAGCTTTTTCAGATTTTACGAAGTTTGGAATAACGCAGAACGAAGGGCTTGAGAGTGAAGGCCCAGGATTGGTCTAGTCTCCCAAACTGGGAGTTATGAGTATATCATTCTCCGCGCTCTTATGACTGCAAAATGTTTTGTTCTCCTTCAAAGTTTATTGTCACGCTCGTGGTTGTCAGCAAGTGGGTTACATACATAACCTTTGGTGTACAACACGGTTATCCTACTGAGGTTTTGTCCCTTGGGTTATTATTTGGGGCACTCAGACTTAAGTGCATTTGTTTCTCAAAAACGAACTACAAATCATAGTTTAGATTATGGTGTGCTATCTGATGAAGGTGAAGTCCCCGCCTGTCCTTAGTGCTCATGTTATATGAACGATTTCAGATCAACGAGTAGGACCGCCTAGCTTTAGAAACCACACTATTTAACCACAATCACCGCAAACGGCAGCTACATAATTGTTAGTTAGGTATTTCACAAGAAATTAACTAGGCACGTGTCCAGGCGAGATATCCCTGTCTTCATGTTCCATTTCACTTTGGACTTATGCCCCTCAGAGTTTTCCATATACCACCCTCTTAATTCGAATGGACTGTCTCCGAGATTAAACAGTGTTCAAGATTGCCACGGTGCAACGTTTATATAGATAAATTTATCAGTATTCATTTAGTGTTAAAAAATAAAATACTGAAATAATCAGAACTACCAGAATGATGTATTTTTTCGACTAGCACGCAAAGACAACCACACGGTTCGCAAAATAAATAGTACCCGATTTGTTTACTCACATTCGTATGCTTCTACTAAACAAAAAACACTTTAAAAGACCGCGAGCTGATTTTCTCGAACGTCTTGCCTCCAAATACACGCTACCGTGGCAGACAAAATTGATTATGCCACAAAAACAAAACATCTAACCCGAAATCAAGATTATGATATAGCCGATTACAATCCAGCTGGTGCCCAGTATCAATTACTTCTAATCCAACAGATCCTGAAATTAAATACATATGTGTATTTTAGTATGCATTCTGCTGGTCTAAGTTGGCCAAAGGTATTGCTGCGGTAAACAAACTCGAGAAAAAACAAATTCATGTACCTCTACATGGTTTCTGCTTCAGGCGTGAATGAATCCAACAAGAAAAGTACACACATCAAAAGTCCTACCCTTCGTATAAAGTCCATGCAAAACCATAAATCCAACCGGAAAAACTTGGAGCTTTTTCTTCAGTCTTTAGCAAAAAGCACTCTTCCATTAGCGAAATACACTCATTAGCACCCTATTTTTGTTTTAGCGAAATACTGTCTGTTAAGTTTGTCTTTAACTGAATGTGCTGAATAACTCCCCTTCGCGCTTCGCTGGAACGATCGCCGAAGCATCACTGTGAATCGCGGAATGTAGGGTTTTCGAAGAGCATTCAGAACCTCATGAGTAGAACTGTTCCCTCACTGTTCAGGTATACCACCTACTTCAGCTGAAAACAAAAGAGAAAACAGCCTCTGTCACCTAACTACTTTCTCAGTATCAAGGAAGAAATACGGCTGGTTATCGAACGTCTATAGTGCACCCGAAGTCAGTTTACCAACTAAGTACTTTTTCGTTTTTCACTTTAGTTCTGACGAATTTTTTCATTAATCACTTCGTAAACATTTCTCTCGCTAAAGTGAATTTATTTTCCCCTTTCTCTTATCTGCCACACAGCATTCCAACTGACACAACTATATATGTACATATGACGTGACATACGAATTCATCCCCTCGATTGCGTTGTGGCAGACTCGGTGGACCACAGACTGACAGTTGATTGATAACACCACGAGACGCTCAAGCATCAAATTTCGCAAAATTCAGCTGATCGCAAGCTAAGTTTTTGCTGTTCCAACTTCAACACTGTTAACAACTAGATGGTTATTTGTAGATTCATGCGGTTGATTAAGTATATAACAAATAAACTCCAACGTGGAATTCAGGAACGCTTTGTTTGAAGGTTGGCAGTTAGCGGGATCACATCCTGTGGTTGTTGCTTTATAGTGCTCAACAGCTGCGGCACATTTTACTCAACTTTATGCTTCCTTACTCTTGAACGATAACTTCCTAATGAAGGGAATGGCATTTAAGCAGGCCTTGAATTTTTGCGTATTATGAGGCTTTAGAATGGCCTGTTCAGTTAAGCTAAGTGTAGGCTAGAAACGTTGGAAAAGTGAAAAACTGTACCGCGCCCCTACAGTACTCAATTCTTGTTTCATGAACTCTCGCTTGGTTATTACTGTCACACTGTTTGTTGTGGTATGATAAGTGTAAAATGCGGCAGAGAATTCAATCCGGTTACCCCAAAATGCACACAGACCGTTCGGAAATGACGTGAACACATTTTGGATGGATTCGGAAATCTTTTATTTCGGCAAATTTACTTGAGTAGCTCACTAGAAGCTCTATGTAACCGTGGCGTAAATTACAGTCTGTTCTTTTAGTGTACATCACTGAAGTGCGGCGCAAAGTGTTTGTCGTGCCTTCCATTCAATCGGTTCAAATAAAGATTGACGTAGGATGTCGGTCCTCCCATTTTGGTACCATTCAGCAACCACTTTCATATCGCAGCTAGATAATAAACTGATGCTGCATAAAACAAAGCGATGCTGCTTGCTTTATCAAACTCAACAACCGTATCAATCTATCTTCCATGCATGTGTTTGAGTCACCGGTGCAATTAGCTGGTAGACATACAATTCATCAGCTATGTATGTGTGCCTATACAGGAACGAGAGCTCAATAAAAGCCTCAAAAGTATTAGAAAACAGGTAGGCACTGAAAGATGTGAATCCTTCTTTAACTTTATTCCTTCCTCGAAGAATCTAAATATCAACCATCTAAGAAGAGACATTTTCTGCCCGCCAGCTCGCAACAAAACAGCTCGATAAAAATGCCATATGCCACCAAAGGTGATTTATTATCAAAGTGCCATTTAGAGCAGTTTGTCACAAGCATAGTCTATAAACCGTCCCCCCACATCTGTGAAACTCTTCTCCGTTGGAAGAGTCTAAACAACGACTAAACAAAACAACGCACAAAAACCAGTTTGCCAGTAGACAACATAACTATTGGCTTTGTTTTTACGGTGGTCCATTCTGTGTGTTTTCCAGTCGGAAGTAGGATCAGTTTACAGTGGCCAATATAACACCTGTGAAGACGAGTACACAGGTCCAGGACACTGCATCATTAAGAGTTAATCACGGACAAACAAGAATCTAAATCTGGCGCAGTAATTTCGAAAAAAAACGAGTAAATCCAGCCAGTCCTCATGAAAACTGCTAAAACACAGGTAAACAAATGAATCTTCAATACCTCAGTGCAGAAGAGATGCTTTGCTGACCTTGTTGATGGTGACATACTACGAAAAAACACCGCTATGAAAAAATTACCTCACGGAGCAGTACGATGCAACTTGTCTGAAGTTTCAGTCACTCCAGAAACGTCATAATCCAATAATGAAACGACCGCCTAGACACACGCATACTACGGCTGAAAACCCAGGTGCATTTTTTGACGGCTAATGTTCAATCACGGACAAAAGGCAATACACCAGCGAAGCAGGGAATCTGTGTATCGGAATGCGGTTTTGATGTAAAACTGGTGTTCAGTTTAAGAAGGAATTAGCTTCAATGGCCCGCGGGATAAAGGCATTTCTCCTGATCCATATATATGTCCACAGCTCGCAACAATACCGACTGATTTTCCAGGTAAAAATAGACTCAAAATAGCGTATGTATATCGACAAATACACTCATTTGCATATCAGTTGGTTTTTCACAATAGTCTCAAAGAGTCTCTCGTTTAGGCTATTCTGAATGTGTTGTACAAGGGCCGTTTAAGCTGGTACTATATTCGAAATATCGCCGTTTTCAGCAGAGTATACATACGTTTTCACGCTTATATTTGTTGCGGAATTTTTCGGACAAGTAGTACGCTTTTCGTTTTCTCAAGAAATGGACAAACAGGTCATTGGAAAATGACCCGAGATTGTTAGGTGTGTATGTATGGTGAATGTAGGACGATAAGCCCGCATACTGACATCCCAAGCACCCTAAACGTCACATTCCTGTTATCTGTGTAAATAAACAACAGAAACGTTCGATAGTCGTTGTTTAGAAACAGTCACTTGTTATGACGGCTCTGCGGTTCAAACCATGGAGTTGTCTTTAGCTTGTGTTAATACAGAAAAGAAAGTTGCATGTGGTCTTCGCTGAAAGTGAATCATGAGTCTGTAGAGGTTTGTGTGCATTGCGAACCTCGTAGTTTGTTTTATGGTGAAAACGCGAGCTAAACCAAGTATACTGATGAAATGTAAACATATTCTTTTCCACTGTTTGGCTACCTCAAATGTTTCAGTATTTTCTACACTGATGCAGCTTAGCACTGCAACAGGACAGAGACTTTCATCCCTATTTTATGGGAATGCTAGATTTATACTGTCTAAGAAGAAGGTTAACAGGAAGAGTTACAGTTTTGCTGGACCCACTCCTGGTGCGGCGGTTTGTGTAACCCTGTAATGCCTTGCGAAAGAAATAACTCGTTCATATAACTCGTTAGAAGTCCCTGTTAATGGGCCTAAAAATAAATGAGAGTCTATCTGACTTGCATGGTTGCATTTCCTGATTGCACTCGAAAATGTTGGCAAATCGCTTCTTGAAATTGCAGATGCTAGGGCGTTTTAAAAGCGAGGGTATATACATTGGACAAAGACAGGTTAGCCAAAATCTTTGGTTTGGAGAACCACGGACTTCGTTCTTGGTTGTTTGTCCAACCAGGCAGTACCATAGGCCACGCCAAAACATGAATAACATAACAATGAAACTGTTGCCTTCTCAGCCAAACTGATGCACCATTTTAATTTACCTGGCACCGGATAATTCTTGCCCCCAGAGATGGAGGAACACAAAGACATAATCTAAGTTTGTCGACAAAATGTTAGCGTCGTTCAGAGGTTAATAGCTTATCCTATACACAAATGACCTTCTGCATATAACACTGATGTTGTTGATGGGGGAAACTACGGTCAAGAAAATTGCAGATCGCTACTTGCCAGAGTGCAAATACAACAACGATTGTTTTTCAAACATTAACGATTTTCCTAGACGTGTTTTTCAGCTTACCAGTTCTAAAATAACGTCGAGGAAAATGGAACCTGAAAGCTCTTTTAGAAGACAACGCTCAGTTAGCAGCTACATGTGTCCAGCACGTTAAATATTCCCCTTGACCGCGAAACTACGCAATCAGTAGGGGTGCTCTACATAGTAATATAGAACATTTTGGAATACGTCGTGTGGAAAATGTTTCGAATATCATGCTGTTTTTACTTAGTTCGCTTTCGTTCAACTTAAGACAAACAACCAGCAAAATGGTATCCCTTTCTTCTGAATTTTTAATATGTGACTGAATACAAACGAAGCTTCTAAAACAACATCCGACACCTTGGCAGAGTGTGAGACGTTACCAGTGTCAATTCAAAACTAAGCTCATAACCTCCTCGTGATCCCATTGGCAATGGACTCTTCTTGATTGGATTCTGTACTTCACCGCATTTCAGTCAGCCATGGGATCATCCTCACGTTCATATCTCAAAAGCGGAGCAGCTGAGAACGATTTCTGGAAACTCCTGAACCTTGAGCTCTTACTGAGGAGCCTCTTTTGTTTCCGAAGTGTTCGTTATTTAACTGTGTTCCTAAGAGCGTTCCTGTCGTATCGTCACACAGAACTTTTTCTCCGTATCAAATGAAGCGCTTAACCAAGACACGTTCACAAAAATATTTTATCAGACAAATTCTGTTACAATCCACCCAGCGCTTAGTTCAGTAGCTCCGTAAAAATGTATATGTCTTCTGTCCATCGAAGACGGCATATTTGTGTGTCAAATGGCAAAAGACAATATCATGTTGTTAATATCAAGAGAATAATACATCAAAAGAATCAAGAACGTTGGAAAACTGGTTGAATCTGTGAGCAACAAACAGACATGCATCGATTAGATCGGTGAGGTAGCCTTAATATCGACTCAAATGTAGTCTCTGTGCATCCAAAGTTAGAGTTTGGGCTTCTCTGTGTTCCCGATCGGAAACTTAATGAATAATCATCTTGAAAATCACGCCTCAAAAAGTTGGATTTTATTGCCTATAGAGGATTAGATAGAACCAGATAAACACAGCAGACGGAGTGATTAAGTCTCAGTCGTCATAGTTTAAAAAAACTGGCCCGTATATGGTCTATTTTGACCCATATCCAGGCTTTGGATTATGACGCTCACTGCAGTATTGGTCTCCGTGTGTCAAGATCGTTTTCGATAGGTGATCGTCCCAGTCATCGCACAGAGGAGATATGAAATCCAGAATTTTGGGGCGCCATCTCAGACCTGACCTCAAACCCAACGATTCTACACGCTGCCAGGTGCACAGCCCTACACTCTCTGCTCCGCATACTTTATTTTTCTGTAAACGTCGAGTAATAACCAAACGACCACTATTCTCATAGCATTCCCCTGACTAAATGACATGGAATAAACCGAGTGGCTTTCCATTTTTCGGTGACCCAGTTTCCTTAAATATCAATACTCACAGATGAGCAATGATAAATCAAGAAAAGTTACGAGCAGAGATGTGCTTTTCGCATATATGGAATGCTGTCCGATGGCATGAAGAAAGTGCACGACCAGTAACGTTACAACAACTTGATACCGATTCAGCTTGACAGCGCACATGAGAGTAGCAACTCAGAATGACCACAAAGTTGTCAACCAAACTAGCTGGCTTGAACTTCAGACCTTAGTGCCCTCTATAAAGTAGCAGCGAAAAAGGGTTTGGTCATAGGCCTTAAACTCATGTCCACACTTATCTCCGTCATGGGATCCAACGGATTTGTTTATAACCAACCAGGTTATGGAATATATGTTTATTATACCGAAATTGTTTATTTGATCGGGGTATATTTCTTCACTTCTGGGGAAAAATAAATTACGCGTGACTGTTTTCTCATACTTCTCTCGGGACAGGAAAATAGATGGGTGTTAAATTCACACAGCCAGGACTCACCGAAAAAGTCAATTAACAGGATGCGAGGTAATTCCGGTAGTTCATGCAGGGTAAAAAATTTGTTGTGTTCTGTACTGTGCCACGTACACTACAGGTAGCCAGGATGATGGAATGCGTCCTTCAGACTTCGAGAAGGTTAACTTATCAGGTTTACCGGAAACATTTCTCACCAAACCAGTGTCATCAATAACCGGTACATGCCGCTTCCATCACAAACTCAATGCTGAAATGGCTTCTTGGTTGTTTTAGGGTGTCCACGTGGTGGGGCTAGTTAAATTCATCACACTATGGTCCTCCGGCTTATCCATTCGGTCCCATCTACCTGTGTGTCAATCTATTTGTTTGCGCGCATGCATGAACCGTCCACGCTGTTGGGGCGTTTCGGAAATCAGCAACTCGACCGTGTGTGTGTGTGGCCATACCCACACCGTTCATCCCTGATAGGCCGGTGTAATTGTACATACGTTGAATATCCGAGTGCACGCAGGCACTGGTGTGCACATACACACACAGACCGGTAATGGACCGGTTTGAGAAGACAACTTGGAAATCAAGACAAGTTTGGATGGTTTCCAGAAGGCTGCTCAAAGATATGACTCTAATGTGCATATCAGTCACAGTGATTCCTCTTCAGAAAGATCCTCTGTAATTTGAACTGTTCACGCACAAGAACGATTCTCCCCGGTACCAACTTTTTACTAGTGAGACGCCCGCAAGAGTAGCCGGTCGATAAAAAATTCCTCGTTCAAAAATTACACATTGCATATATATTTGTCCACTCAGCTTTCTGAAAACGACGTCAGTTTGCAAAAGACCTAATATACTTTTTGTTGGTATGTTCGCCGAGCTTGGCAGCTGGATTGCAAAAGTTTCATCACCAATCGAGGCGACATTATCACTGTGGGGTTGAGTGGGTCCTAATACATACAGACACATACACATCTACATAAAGGGGATTCTAGCGTCTCTGAGGGCCCTCTCTGGGAACTACAAGTCGAGGATACGGTATCTGATATAGGCCTGTAGGACTGCTTTGATAGACAACCAGTTGCATTTGTGTATCACGCCAAGGAAACCAGAGAAACGGTGAAAGTTTGCTTGAACAGCAAGGATCGGAAACAATGCTGCATTATAAACACCCGAGTTCCAAACATTTCCATGTTTCTTGAGTTCTGTTCACATTAAACGGCCACAAATTTGAGTGAGATTGCGTTTCGCAACTGTTAATTTGTGTTTGGTTATCTCAGTGCGTTGTGTCGTCTCATATCACACACACACGTCAGATTAAATCACTTTAGGTTTCGTAGTAGAATTGTGGCTTAGAAGCTGAGTACCAAAGAGAGAACTGTAGTGGAATTTTCTACAATTTCGAAATCAGTAAAACGCAATCACATAATATCAAAAAATGAGAGGAAACTTCAACCGGAAATCGGATACGGGGATACTATCCATATCAAGCCCAAAGTAGATTTCGGTTACGGAATTCATTTTATACTCCTCCGGGATCTGAAGTTTCATTACACTTCAGAAAAACTTCCCTATAAACGATCGATCTTTTACGAATCTCTAAAGATTCTGTCCAAAGAAGAATCACAAATTTTATCTCTGTTTGTTCCAGCTTCATAATATCTATTACGAATTGTTAGTAAATTTTGGGCAGGATGAGCAAGAAATCGATAATTAAGAAGCTAGCACACAAGGAGAACCTGGGCAAACTGCTTTTCATGCTCGCCATTTTACGACAGAGGTTTCTGTGTTTTTTCTTGACAGAATAATTACTGAAAACTCTTCGACAGCTCACCATTGGTTTCACCCTTCTTCAAGCGCATTCGGTAGGCCAAGTACCGGTCTTTCAAAAAGATCACCACAATTGTATGCCATCATCATCATCAACATCCACAGGATGACATCAGTGTTCAACATCGATGATTCGCTGCCATACAACCATGAACAATTGTACGGCAACAGAGAATCAGTGTTAAACATTGACTTTTTGTTTTTCGACTATGACGCTGATGTTGATAATGATTAGCAGCAAGACACAGCTGCCTCAGGCGTAACAAAGTTTAGAATCACGTGACTACCAAACTGAGTGAGCATTCGGTCAGAAACAAGAGCATAGAGTCATGAGCCAAAATTCCGTCAGGACAAGAAAGCCTATCATAGCTGTTTGTTGAGGTTTTGAGACAACATGACCGGAATTGACTGAAATTCCCCGGGGTAGGATGGTAACTTTGAATGGTTCAATACTGCTGTATCACGTAAGAGATATTTTCGCGCAAGCTTTAAGATATCACCTCCAAATTTCCATGTGTACTTCATGGTTGCATGCCGTTAAGACTGAATGAGAATCATCCCGTTGCATTTGCTGCTGGTCAAGTGTGATGTACGCCGTTAAGATTTTTTTGTGGTCGCTTTTTATTCTTGTATTTCAAGGAGATATACAAGAATCTTATCGCCTGTCAAGTTGCCAAGTTAGAGTCATATAATTCGGATTCAGCTTCTCGTTCACAAATGGTATAATAAACAACCTGGGTTGCCCTATAGGGTCATTTTCACAGTCAAACCTATCGAGCTGCCACAGCAAAGGGAAGATATTTCCCCGCACCTTCGGGGAGGGGGTGGTGAGAAATTTCGCTTTCGATAATGAATCAGATTATTCGAAAGCGAACCGAATCAACAACCGATGTGATTACACTAATGTAGCTTATTTTCCAGACAAGCTGAGGAACATTAGGATTATCACGTATCGCGTAAACATCACATCTGTAACCCGACCATGCCCAGTCTTGATCAAACTAATTCTTGTATGCGCTACTTTGCTTCCAACAGATGCTCCCAGTTCTTTTTATCCACATACGTATTAGCATCGTGCATGTGACATTAAATCCAGCATTTACAGACATTTAGTGATTTTACTATTCTCAAGTGCTTAAACCGTTTTGGATACCACCTACGGACGTTTAACCTTCGTTAGTGACTGTGTACGTTACTATAGACGTATGAGAAACAATCAAGATAATGGTACTCAGCATGTACGATAGTGACGGTAAACGTATTCCGGCTCACTTTTTACCAAATTTCCGAAATAAAACTTCTTCGAGCACGACTACTTTCGTCATTGAGAACCTACATGATTATGAAAAAGTGAACTAAATTTTCTGCTTTCTAAACAATCAGCACATGCAATCGTCATAGTAACCGATTAGACAGAAGACCGGACAACGAAAACAAACTGGTAACCTGCTCAAATTTATTGCTAATGACGAAACGTGCTTCAGCGCTGCACCCACTGCGAACACACCGGGAACTTTCGGAATGGTTCATCGATAGGACTGCTCCTTCGCGGATTGGTGGATAATAAGAACAGTACTGCATGATTACTGCGCTAAATTAGTAAATTTCATTTGTATTCGGGTGTACGCTCCAACCACTCCCATGAGATTGGAGTAGAATTTTTCAGTTAATCAATACCACTACATACTTGTGATTTACACAGGCCGGTCCAGCATGGTGGAAATTGGTTGTCAGTACTTGTTATCTGGGCTGAATTTGTACATAAACAAGTAAGGGCGCTAAGTTATTACGAAGACGAACTCCAACACGAAAACGAAAACGAAAATTCTAAGGTTACTTGATGACCGTCTTATTTGACCATATCCTTCAGCCGCATTACCTTTTTTGTTAGGTCATCCATGGAATGATCTAACAAGTGGGGCTATGCACGCAGTCGAGGTTGTGTTTGGGCTAAGGCAATCCAGGTCT